>OX465376.1:9249849-9849849 GCA_950004255.1 Mesopsocus fuscifrons
TCTGGAGAACAGTGACAAGTTTCATTTTGGCTCTGGAGAGCGATGAGTGGTTGCACTGTGGCTCCGGAAAGCTATATCAGGTCTCACAGTGGCTTTGGAGACCTATAACAGGTTTTACTGTGGCTCTTGAGAGCACTGTCAGGCTGCACTGTGCCTCTGAAAAGCAATGCCTGGTCTCAATTTGGCTCTAGATGTCACTTTAAGGTCACTTACGAGCCAGAACAAGACCTGTCATACAGCTTCACAGCCGCAGTAACACCTGACAGGGCTCTCCAGAGGCACTGTGCAACGTGTCATCAATCTCCAGAGCCGAAATGAGACCTGGTATGGCTTTTCAGAGGCACAGTGCAGCCTGCCATCGCTCTGTAGAGCCGAACTAAGACCTGGCATGGCTTTCCAGAGCCACAGTATAACCTGACAGGGCTCTCCAGAGCCAAGATGAGACCAGACATACCTCGCCGGCGACCTGCTATACATTTCCGAGGCCATAGGGGGACCTGACAATGCTCTCAGGAGCCGAAATAAGATCTGTCACTGCTTTCCAGTGCCTGGGTGAAACCTTTCAGTGCTTTCCTAAGCTAGAGTCAGACATAATGCTCTTAAGAGCATTACTTAAGAGCATTAGTGAACCTGTTATTGCTCCTTAAGGGCCAGTTTAGGCTATGTTTCTGCCCTGGAGAGTAGTATAAGGTCACACACCCTGCCAAAGGAGAAGCGGTAGACTGGTAGGGGAGTACAGGATTGTAATTTTCGGTCAAGTTAGCGTTCTGGACGCTTTTATTACGTTTTGTACCACTGATTCATCCCATTTACGGAACAGTAGTAGTGTTTATATAGATGAAAATACCAAAATTTGAAGAAATTCCTTACGGTATGCCCGATAGCCATAGGATTTTTACTAAATTTATATTGATCCATCAAGTGCAGTGCAAAATCATGAAGAATGTAGAATAAGACAATTTTCAGTTGTTTCCGACTCATTCCCTCCAATAATAACGGAGATATTGCGATATGGAATTTCAACCCCCACCCTTGACAGAAAGTGATTTCACGAACAACTTTTTTAGACAAAAGTTATAGACAATAATAACTCAATTTTAAAACAAAAAGAAATAAATTGATATCTTACCAACTGAGGGAGTTACGGCGTTTTGAAATTACAACCCTCCACCCCCTGCGATAAAGGTTACTTCAGACGAAAAACTTTACAAGACAAAAGTTGTAGATAATATTAAGACAAATTCATAGCAACAAGAAAAAACTCAATATCATACTTACTAAGCAAGTTCTGGGGTAACTTTTCGCCCATTTCAAAATTTGAGGGGTGATTTAAGGCCCAGAAGCCCCCCAATTTGGTGTCTTACTATAAGATTTGGAGTTTAACGGTGAATTTTTACTCTGATTGGTGTTTGTACCTTTTGGGCTGATTTTCGGCACAATTTGAGATACTTGCCAAATTTTGGATTGCGTCTTAAGGGTAGAAAGCCCCAACCGAAGTGCCTTATTTCTTGATTTTCATATACTAGGGTATGCCCCCTATCGTTCACAGGTGAAATTTATCGTCCCCTCGTTCGTCCTGACGAATTTTTCGAAATTTTCAACCCAGTCTTAAGGGATGAAAGCCCCAACCAAAGTGTCTTATTTTTTGATTTTTCTATACTAGGGCGCGGCCCCTATCGTTTGCAGGTGAAATTTTTTATCCACTCGTTCGACAGATTTTTCCGGTCTCCACCGATTTTGGATTGCGTCTTAAGGGTAGAAAGCCCCAACCGAAGTGTCTTATTTCCTGGTTTTTATATACTGGGGCATGCCCCCTATCTTCTGAAGGTGAAATTTTTCGTCCTCCCGTTCGACAGATTTTTCCGAAAATTTCACGATTTAAAAAATTTGTAGCCCCCAAAAGCCCCAACGGCGGACAGTAAGACTCAGGTTTCCTGAAACTACCAGAGCCTCCCCATCGCTCCACAGGCTCAAACCTTTTCCTCCCCTTCGTCAGGAACAGACCCCGTGGGCCCCTGGTCTAGACTAGATCTAGTGTGAGGCCACACACGCTCAACTCCCCGCGCTTGAAAAAGTCAGCTGAATTCCAAGAAATGAGCGTGAATAATATGTAGCTGACTCCGTTTTATTCGGTTCTATGGCATTAAAATTGCTTCAGTTTGCAAGAAGTACAGGTATTTACCACGAAGTTTGTTGGAACTGGCTATCTGACGTTTTTTCCCTCGTAAATAGGAAGATGTCACTATAGGGCTTCACCGTTCACCAAACACTTCCCTATAGCTGCTCAGTGTATTTATATCATCCATATGAAAATCATTGGCAATTTTAACCACAATCATAACTGCCCTGCCTCATTTCTTCAGCATTTCCTGTACATAAGGTAAGCAGTCGCAAGGCGAGAAACACAAAATGCCTTTAAAATTGTTTAACCTTACGTTCTGAATCGCAGTTTCCTTTCCAAACCACTCGTATACAATTTTCCTTCAACTACAACCTTTAAAAACAACTTAAAACACTCTATTTTAGTTAAAATGTTGATTGAAAGCAAGAAATATGAACGAAAGGACGCCATGTTTATTTAGTGACTAAATCAAGTGCAAATTAGAACAAAACCTATTCCAGCCTAGATCTAGTGCCTAGATCGGCGCAGATGCCTGCTTTTCGCGGTCTGCGCACACTCACGAGATTAAGTGCACTTTTTCTTGGCTCGTGTGTGGTAGGTTTAAGTTTCAAACATGTTTAGGCATCAAAATGCAGGACTAACACTTCTGAACACTAAATCAAGTGGTGAAAATGTTCTAGCTTCGTTAGGCATCGTTCAGCAATAAACAAACGAAACCAAAGAAATCCGAAAGGTTCCAGTCACTCTCATCAGGATAAAAAAAAAGAAATGTAAAATCATCTCTCTCTGCCAAGGGGATGAAGGTCAGTGCCTCGAAGAATCGTTTCCTTAATCTGTGACGTGATGTGTGAAGAAATTGAAGAAGAGGACGGAAGATAAATGGATCGTAGAGGAAAGAAAACATCACCTACATGACCTTTTCGAATTCAAGATGGATTCGCGCTCTAATGCAAACACAAACATTTCCCGCTATTTGAAAGCAAATCGAGTAGCGATATTAGGCACCGTATAAAGGCGCTACCTCAATTGAGACAGACGTCGCATCACGACGATTTTTTTCACTAAAAAACTTGTCATCACGTTGGTAGGTCCACATACAAATTCCGCTACATACCTAAGAGAATCCAGAACTGGTTTATTATTAATATTTCGCAGAAAATAGTTGATTGTATGGAGCTATGAAGCTTCTTTCCCACTTTAGCAGAATCAACTCATATGGCAAGAACTTAAAAGATTTTACAGTCAACCGAATGCTAGTCAAATTAAATTTCTCGCAAACAATTTCTACTTTCTTAATAACAGACGAGTTCCCAAAAGCATATATCAGAAGCAAACGATGAGAGTTCCAAACGGAAAATCCATGTCAAGTGTTTACTTTAGAAACTTCCCATTTGATGCCAATGCGGCTTGTGAGCACTTCCATCAGCATCACGGCGCCGGGGAGCCTGCACTCAATTTCAGTTCTATACGTTTCGAAAACGCAACCATCAAAACTACCTATATACAATACTATAGGTACAAGTTTTGTTTAAAAACTATCCGATTATAGTATTTACTTATTAGTGAGGCGAGATGTTAACCACTCGTTGGGAACCTCGTTGGGAATCATTGGAAATCTTTCACTCTTATAAAACTCGGTCGTGTTCAAATATACATGTAGGCAAATTTGCTACCTCCCTTCGTTTGAACAGTCCTCCAATTTTAGGTGTTCGTCTATATAACGCTGTCCCGATTGAAATTAAATCTGAAGAAAGTTTAACGATATTTAAAAAATTGCTAAAATCATATTTACTTGAAAATGTTTTTTATAGTTTAGAGGAATTTCTAAATTTGTAATTTAACTGGACAACCAGGCGTTTTATACTCTAGTTCCACCTACTTTTGGTGGGGCAAGGTCATCAAAACGTAAAAAAAAAAAAAAAAAAAAAAAAAAAAAAAAAAAAAAAATTATGAAATCTCAGGGAATCTTGGAATTTTTTTCGAGTGGTTACGCCTTCGGGGTTCATCTTTCTATGAATATCGTTGGGAATCTTTGGAAATCTTTATGGAATCTCAAGGAATCTCTGGAGTGGTTAACCCCTCGTAGTGAGGTATACTTATTTTATTTATTTGCATTATTATTAGCATTATTTGTTAGCTACACTTCACTCCATTCCAATCTGTTCACGCCGTTCACGGTCATGAGACTGAAACTCAGGTGGACAGAAAAGAGATTCATACAACGATCATACCTATTGACAGAAATATACAAAAAATGGAGCGGCCCTTTGAGCAAATCAGAACCTCTTCTTTTGTATTCTTTTATTCATTCAAATCATGAAAATATCTCTCTGAAGTAAATCTGGATCTCAGAGCCTTCGGACACAATAGCCTATTATAGTGACCATGCACGTCACCTTTGTCGTCTCGTCTTGTATCTTGTATCATGACATCCTCAGAGCCACGTTTTCTTGTATCACGATGCAGAAAATGTATACTCCGATTGTTCTCATATTTTTGGTGAAATGATGGAATGAATAAGGTTCATGAGTTCATGACACAAAAATGCAATTCTGGTCACGAAATAAAATATTGTAAGCAAATGGGCGTACCTACCTATATTTCTAAGATTCCTGTAGAGCAGTGGTTCTCAAACTGTGTTCCGCGGAACCATTTTGTTCCGCGAAGCCTTGCCGGGGTTCCGCGAAGCCTTCTCCGAGCTTCAGGGAATACAATTTTAGTTTATAGTTTAGAAAAATTGAAATAGAAAAATGTATTGTTGTTGTTTCCTAAAAAACCTGTGAAATCGACGATCCAATGTTTAAGGTTCCACGAAAGAATTCCCGACTAAATTTGGTTCCGTTAGCCAAAAAGTTTGAGAACCACTGCTGTAGAGTATTATTTTAAATGTAATTTTACAATTCGTTACCATATAGCTAAATCTATACATTGAAACAGTATCAAATTTTTAGTGAAATAGAAAATCTTGCTACAGGGTTTAAAACTCGTGTTAGAATGTTTAAAAATACTATACTTGCTTGATGGGTAGTTAAATAAGGTTGAACGATGTACTCTCAGTGTACAACATCGGTCTCACTTCCTACGAGTATGGTGAGAACGAGCCCGCCAAAGAAATAAAATCCCTCAAACCCGAAAGCTATTAAAAACCATAGATTTCGTTCTGCGTCATTCGCCCCTCTGCTAAATCGTTGTAAAACTACTGAGTAGAAAATTGCTTCGTTTTTGTTCAAAAAAGACTCGAGACAATCAAGTAACAATCGAACGAAGTACTCGAGACACGGTCCATTACATCAACCCTAATAAAGACGTTCAATACAATGCGAAACCATAAAAAGACTAGCCAAGAAAAACTGTCAAAATAAAGACATATACAGAAAAATAAGGTGGATGTGGCCACCAGGTGAATCAAACAATGCGAATGTAAACAACATTGATCGAAGCCATCCAATTAAACTATTCTTGTCTTTTTTTTCGTCTTGTCTATAAAAGGAATGACACTGGGCGAAACTTAAGATGTTACCAGTTTAAAGTCATACAACCATTCAGGTTTCGTTCTTCTTGCATGATGGCCCCTGTGGACCTACGGCGAACTCGGCTGATTAAGTCATTAATTTTTATCATGAGTTTGTGGTATCCACATTGTAAGTGATGGTTTTTTATAAACGCAACGCTCTTAGGTATACCTATTCCTATACAGTATTATTTTTAGCGAGTTTATAACTCGTGAGTTTTCGATGACCCTCGTGTAATTATTGCTAATCGACCAAACATGGAAAACATAGGAACAAGAAAATCTTAATCTTGAAACACTTGAAATCTTCCCATATAGAAATTTCGCCTTGAATAGACGAGAAAAAAGGAACACAATGCAAACTTGAAGTACGTCAAGTCCCGAACAGCCCTCAAGTATACTTTAACGTCAAAAGCACACACTCACACACGTTGTTCTACCGGGATATAGAACAAACAGTGGTTGGTTATACAAGAAGATGGTGACACTGCAACACTGCCAGGAGGCATACACAATCAACTGAGATTAAGCTGCCTCCCAGGGTGTACGCCAAGCGCACATCGACGTCAAGTATGTCAACCGCTCGTGTATTCCTTATTCAGAACGTAATTGCTGACATTAAATTTTAGCATTTCAAAGTGGTCTCTTTGACTGTAAAAGGAGAAGGAAAACGCCGTTCAAAACCTAGCTTAAAATACTCGCACCTTCTTACCAAATTTTATAAAAATTACCGTGGCCGCTGACATTACATTCTTCCAATTTCCATTTAAAATTAAACTCCACCGGCACTATATTTAACACTCTAATATAATAAATATAAAAAAATTATACCAAACAAGTACCTATAGATACAAGAAGTCATTGGAAATTCGCTGTAGTATTCCTCTGGGCCAGTGAAAGTCAGGTATTCAAGGCTAGGTAGGTCCTTTCTTGTAGCATTGTTGTATTCCTAATTAATCAGCAACCGATATTCTCACACCATTAAAATATGTAAATAATAATGGGAATAACTTGAAAAGTTCTGTCAATTCGTGAGTGGAGGCAAAAATAATGAACCGTTGATATAGCGTGCATGACTCCATTACCCCAAGCTTTGCTTGCTTTGTTATTGTTTCTAAATGCCATATATTACAAGCACTGGGATAACATCAAAATAAATACCTAGCACTTACACTGAAAATATACAGATCGATAAGTTCACTCAACTGGCGCATGATTGCAGCAAACATCACAAAGCAACCTCATACCAAGCTTATAAAAATCTGAAACTGACCGACGAAAATGCATCTTCTTGCAGTGCTAAACTATGAGGTCTAAAAGGGACAAATCAAGTCCATAAAAAACCGCGTATGGCTGTCATCGGGCTGGCAGAGGCTCGCCGAGCTTACAGGGTCAGGTCATTTAAATGGCATGTCTCAAGCAGTATACGATTACCTACCTACTTATACGTCAGTTACGAGAAAACCTGCCTCTGTGCTACTGAATCCTACCAGCAGGCCATCAAACTTATTGCCCTAAATCAATCGTTTCATTTCCCTGCAATGTAACCGAGAATGTAACCATTTCCATAGAAGACAAAAAATCAAGAACAAAGTAGCTATCACTATCAACCGTTTGAAACAAGGGGTACGACAATGGTCGCACAAACTTTCCCATCCTATATGTTTCTGGGCCCTCGGAGAAACTTTTAGACGAGATAACTAGCATAAGGAAGTCTCTCCGAGTATGTTGAGTACCCACATGATATATTTCGCAAACATTCAAAAACTCAACCCAGTGGGAGTAGGGAGGGGGGAGGTCAGGTCAGGAATGCTTTGAGAATTTGTTTACCACATAACTCGCGAGAGGAAGTCCCCCGAGTATTTTGATACCCACATGGCATATTTTGTGAACTTCAAAAAACTGACCCCTTCAGGGATCGTATCTCCCATATTCGAGTTTTCCCAGATATACCGCTAATAATTGGGTATTTTAAACCGTAATATGCACTATTACCCCTGAGAAAATGAACGAAATCGTAGGCGCCGATTTTGAGAGAAAAAAAATTAAAAACATGATTTTTTGAGGTTTTTGGGGGGCTGCACCCCCCAATTTTCAACAATGGTAAATCGGAAAAACGTGAGTCTGCGCATTATTTTTTTACACCCGTGTACCAAATTTGAACAAAATCGGCCGAATAGTTTGGCCTCTGGCTCTCCGTACATACACACACACACACACAAAGCGTAAAATACACCTCTGATTGGCGCTTTGCAATGAAAAACTCAAAATCGATTTTCTACACGATCAGAGGATGCGTCTTCCCATATGCTGAACATATGAATTGATTATTTACATAATTTAACTTATCGTTAAGTTGGACTGGTGAAACCCACCCTAAGGAGCTTAAACTGATTATTATACAACAAAAGGCGACAAAAACGTTATGGAGCTTCCTAAACCAAAAACAAAGGAAAATCATGGCAACGCAACGGGACTGGAGAGGATTGGAGGGGAGAAGCAGAGTCGGCTTCTTGCTCAAAAGCACAAAGGGCTTCCAAAGCAGTTAGGTGCCACTTGTCGGCACTTCACAAGAATGCGCCGAGACTTCAGTACTGAACTACAAAAATTAGCTCCGACTGCAAAGTCTGGTTATAATATACACTTTCAAAAACTCGATAGTCGCAATAACTCAAGAAACAGCCATGTTGACAGCCTTAAATGACTCGCAAACATGATTTTTTTTTATCAGGTATCGGCGAAAGGTCACCTCAAAGAGTATGGCAGTCTTAAGGAGGTCGCCCATTAAGTCGCGATCACCCGCCCCACCATTTTCGATAGATCGCCGGATGGGACGGCTGCAATTCGTTCCCTAACCTATCCTACAGCTGACGCGGCTGAATGGACGACCTCCTTTAAAAGCCGGTGTGGAACAAAGAGTTCTCAAAATGCACAATGAACCCATTTAAATTCATGCCACGGCAGGAATCACAATGCAAAATGTAAGTACAGGAGATAAGTAACAAAACACTGGGCAGTATCGTCACTGCTACCTGCTGTCTAGTAAATAATACTCAAGTATTCGAAATCATCAATAAATCGTCTGCAATTTTAAATTTTCTTACGGCATCGACCTCTGTTTTTCGGCACACACAGGACGCGTATAGCACTTTGGAACTACCTACATTTAAGGTGTCTAAGGGAAAAAGTCGACACCTTAAATGAGAAAATTCCAGACGAAAAGTATGAAAGGGGGAAACTTTTTTTTTCTTAGGAGGCAATTTACAAAGTTCGCTGCTCCAACGCTGGGCCCGTCAGGGAAGGGGCGGTGCGGGAGGGGTATGGCAGGGGGTGATTTGACACGCTTGCTCTTTGGTTAAGTTGCCGGGGGACTGCTGTCGTTGATGTGGCACATGAGGGTGCTCAGCAGTTAATGAGTGAAGGTAAGCAGCCGCCCTAGGGGGAAACCCTTGCTCTCCTACTATACGCGACATGCACAACAGCAACAAACTTTTTCTCTCTCAGTAAACATTTTTTACAGGGTGTGTTGTGTGGGCAGAAAATGTATAGGAAACTTTTCTTATATGGAAAATCACACCAGCTTCTGATTCACTGAGGACTTAGCTTAGCCAGACAGCTAGACCTTCCTCGAGGGGGTAACCACTCCAGAGGTTCCTTGAGATTCCCTTAGATTCCATTAAGATTACAAAGATTCCAAACGATATTCATAGAAAGGTGAACCCCGAAGGGGTAACCACTCCAAAAAATTCCAAGATTCCCTGAGATTTCATTAAGATTTCCAATGATTCCCAACGAGATTCCCAACGAGTGGTTAACCCCTCGACCTTCCTTCACCATAACAAAAATCTAAATATCTAAAACATTGTTGGAGTTATCAATGCTTCAGTTCGCGGTTACTTAGTTTTGCTTAGGGGCCTTAGGGGAATTCAGAGAGGAGAACTGGTCAATTCTGGGCCAATTACCTATACTTACAAGAAGGTAAAAGAACATTGTAATAATTGATGACAATAGAAAGCGAGCCGTAATTCTCAAAAACGCAACTAGGGGCAAATAGGGGCACTCCTCCCACCGGTAGCTGGAAGGTAGGTACATAAACAACATAAAGCAAACAAAAATATAGATGCGAAGAAAGGATGTGGGAAGATGTGAATGGCTTGGTTATAGTAGTAGGGCACTTTTTACGAGCTGGAGTCTCCAGTTCACAATAACGCCGTAAAGCCAAATTGCCCATTACTTTGAGACAAAGAGGCAAGTGATTCTTCTCAAAACTACTTCAAGGGAGGAAATCTGTCCTGCAAGTCCCCCAGCTGTTAATTATACGATCCCATGTCAGCTGCCTCTTGTAACTGCACTAATAAAATATGCTGATTGTTAAAAACACCGAGACTTGGGGAATTGTGTATTGTTGCCAACTCCCAGGACAAGAAAGGGTCCCTGAAGAAATTACGTTTCACATAAAGGTTAGCTAGCAACTTAGCAATCAAAGTTACAACTTTGAAAAAACTTTCTAAAGATCAAGGGGTCAGAATGAGGAGTCCAAGAAAATATTTTTTTGTCTTAAACAGTTTTAACACCAAAAGTTTCAGGAGAAACCTGTCACCATACCAAATTTTTCTATAATTCAATATTGATTTAGTTCCAGTGAAACACGGCAAGGTAACTCAAATTGATTATTTTGTAATAATTCGATTAAATGTATTTTTTCACTTTTCATTGTCGTTTAAACACTGGGTACGTCCTAACCAATTACCGCTGGGGAGAAAAAATAACTTTCGACAAATGTGAAAACAGCGAAGACAGTGCTGAACGCATGCAACTCCAGAAATTGGTTCTCCATCGTATATTTTCTTCTAAAATTTGGTTCCCTAGGAAGAAAAATACAGTTTTTCCGAAACATTATTTTCATCTAATGTATTGTATATTTGATCGGGGTCACCTATCGCCCTTCAGATAGGATAACGGTTCCGTGTCTAGTTCCAGCTATAGCTTACTGAGGGTGGTTGTGTTTATCAATCCTAAATTCTATTTAACTGAAGGTAAGCACACGTTTAGCTTGCAGATGTGATCGCTGGGTTTGGGGAACTGACAGTAACTCAAGATCATTGAACTGAACTAATAAAAAAATCTACCTAAAATGATGGAGGTGCGTTTACAAAAACGTTTTTTCAATTTTCCAGCTTCTCTGAAAAAACGCGTGAAGCCGAGGCAAATACTGACATCCCTTTCGGGTGGGGAAAAAATGTCAAAGAGAAGAATAATTGCAGGTGATTCGATTGAATGACTGTTTTTTTAGAGCTGAACCACATGGGTACTGATTGAAAGGACATTCAATCAGTGTACCCAAACGTAACAACATTACGGTTCCATAGTATCAATACTACAAACTGAGAAGAAAAAAGGAAATAAAAATATATAACTCTGCACCCCTAGGTACTAATCAGCGTCAGTACAAAAACAGTTGTAATCTGGCCTTTTCAAAACCTGTGGATATAGGTCTATAAGAGCTTCGATTTAGCACTCTGCGCTTCTTAAAAACCTTTTCGACAAAAAAGCGTCAGCATTTCAACGTTTACCTATACAATCTGTTACGAAATGAAAATTCCCATAACTGACTGTTTAAAAAAAATAACAATAAACAACAACCTGTCTGTTTCTGTACAAAATCGCCTCACCCGATACATTTCTTTTTACTGTAAACTGAGTCACTTGGGTTCCACTATTTAGTAGGTTCGTACTTAAAAAGACAATTTATGTTAAGGAAAACTCACAAAGTCACCGCTACAGGATTAAATCCTGGTAAAAAACTGTGTTTAGCCACAAATATTTCATGCTTACTTTGAGAATATCGTGAAATCTCATGACATGTTTCAGGCCGACCTAAACCAAAGGCAAAGTTCAGAGGCACTGAGGTTAACTCGAAGAAAAGCCAACGAAGAATGTTAAATGCATGTTAATGTGACGGCATTATGCGACCGCGACATGTATACGGTGACCTAGCACCGTTGTTAGGGTCATGGTGACGTCACGAAAGGTAATAAGTAGAACATGCGTCTTCCACAATCCACCTCTGATCTAAAGATTAAGTCAAATCCCTCTCTGTGACGTTAAAAATACGAAAATGAAGCCGTTCAAGGGTTCGAAAACAAAAAAAAACTCCATCTTTGAATCATCAGTTCTATGGCTTTGGTTGCACATAAATGTACGTGACCACCATGCTATGTATAAAATTGTTGTCTACACTATGTCGAGTAGAAGGGCCCCTAGGTACAGTCATGCGACGCTAAGTATGGGTGCGAGGAGTGGAAATCCTGTTCATTCTGTAGGAGTCTACCGAAACGTCGACCGAAACGGTTCAGGGCCCCTAGTTTTCTGTCTCTGGCAAAACAATGGGTACAGCAGGGATAAGCTATTTGCGATTCCCGTTCAAGACAAACAACTGCCTCAGTAAAAACAATTGTTTCATATTTATAAAATAAAAAAAGGAAAGAAAATTTAAAGTCTCATATAAATTCCTCGTCCGCCAACTGGGATTCAATTTCAGTCCAGAAATGTACCGCACAGGACAGGCATATCCCAGGATTGACTCCAGCGAACCAGCGGATAAAAGAAGGATAGAAAGCTCGGCTCATATTCTAAGTCTGCCTCGACCTCACATGATTGGGAAGATAAGGAACAGATATATTTTCATTTTTCGCCAGCTTCATCTAAATTCAGCAGGCGGACGATGAACATAGTGGCCGTATAATATAACACCCGCTATTCTGGAAGGGTTATTCTTCTCAGCCGAATGGCCAATTCTCATTTAAACAACTTAGAGAAAATGGGAACGAATTTAAATAAAGGTAGCCATTTCCGTTTCCGGGAACGTCTTTGTCAGCATTTCCTGGTTCCTTTTTGGAATAACTTCCCTTTCTCTAACTTGGAATATTTTTTATCTATAATGAGATACGGAGAAATGTCAAAATACCAATTTTATGTCGCAAGAAAACTCATTTGGAAAGTACGCAACAAGGGACTGAATGCTAAATTAAAATGGCAAAGTTTTCAATAGTAGAAAGAAGTTAGAGCTGCTTTTAATAATTAGTTTCCTTACGTTGAAAGAAAGTTTTTATGCATAATAGCGTGCAGTATTTTCATTATAGCTTTTGACGTTTGACTGCTGTTGCAGCACGCTATGGTGGGAAGGGCGTAACCGCCCAGCTCAGTTTCACCTGGCCATCATCAGTATTTATATCTGTCTACACACATCTCCGCGGGCGAAAAATCCTTGACCTTCGCAAATTATCATATGCCCATACTTACGTTTAGGACGCGATACGAATAGAATAAAAAATATCAATTAGAAGCAATTAATTGGATTGAAAAAGTTTTTAATTCAAATCGAATCAGGAATAATACCTCAATGAAATTATTTTAAAAAATTAAGTAGGTCAACAAGTCTAGAAGCGTCTTAACCCTCTTCAGTAGTTTCCTTACACCCCCTTCCCCATCTACCCACTTACCAGTGGATTACGTCAGAACTCCAAACTAAATTGAGCAGATGGAAATGGCGAAGCAAAATGAAACTTACTAAAAAAAATATAAATTAAATTTAAAAAAACACTCCAGGGGGCGCATGAATGATGAACTTTGAAGGTGACGTAAAAGCCGGACTAGAATTAATTTAGGTCGTCTCAAAGCGCAGAGATGGGGAAGGCAGTACGACCAGTCCATCGTCAGAGGGCGTCGAAAGGGTTCAGACGGAACGGCGAGCCGACAATCACGTGAAAGGCAGATCAGCGGGACTCAAAACTGAAGTTGTCTGTCGCTGCTACATGGAAGACACAAAGAGGCGCCTCTCGGCTACGGCCCCCTTTGTTTCAGCTTCTGTCGGTGCCCCCTACTGTTCGGTGTCAAAACAATAGGACTGAAAATTCTACTAAACACCAAAATCCAGGAGATCGACTTCTTTTTTTCTATCCAAAAGACGAAACAGCGGTAATGTCTAATGAGAATGAGTGAAACTAATTCTGTCCATACGCTGTCCAGGGTGTCTGAATTGCATTCACGCCCCAAGCAGAACCACCCTCTAAGCAAGTAACCAAGGTAAGGTATAATAAATCCATTTCACTGGGGTAGCAAAGATATTAGGACGCAGCAAATCCATAATACATCTCGTCTACACCCATAAAACATAGTTAGGCCGTAAATGAAAAGTGCTATCTCCACAAACAACATCAACATTAAATCCCCGGAAAGGATCGCACGATTTCGCGATAAACTAAATTTACCGTTTCATCCCACTATGGCAGATCAGATCTCGGCTCCGGTGGCATAAGAGGCAATGCAAAACACTCGAAAATGCTAGGCATTGGGCTGACTGTGATGCTACCTACACACTGTGCTATATACCTAGTCAGCGTGCTAGACCGTGTCTCTCTCCAGCTGGAGGAATATCGTTTGTCTTGTTACGTAAGCGAATGTTGGAATTCGTGTAAATTTTATTTAACTGACTGTTTAAAGTTTTAAAAGGGGACTTACTATTTTTATGGTACAAAACATTAGGGCTAGGTATTTGGCATCAACAAGAAGCAAGAAGAGCCAAGTTCAAGGCCCTGCGCGGTGTGTCGAATTTTTTTTCGGTTAATCTTTGCATGTGCATGGGCTCACCTGAGCCGAATGGGATCTTAATCGAAATACCACCGACAAGGTGATAATAGTCCTCGGCAAAAATCAAGCAGAAATAATTCACAGCAATTCACAAATTTTAGTTCTAACTGGTACAGAATGTAATATTTACAATACAATTCATATAGGTCAATCATAAAATTACTTGGGACACAGTGAACAAACTTTACAAATGTAACGCAAATTCAAACCGTCAATATGTGCTTTGACCACATTTGCATTGCATATTATACAACAAAATATGTACCCAAAAGCGGGGATTTCATTGTCTCAACCCGGAGTGAATTCCAATTTTAACAGGAAACACGTTTAATCAGCTGATTAATTTTCAGAACTCACAATTAATTACTTTGCTTTTGGCTCAGCAACAATGCGTGTGAGTTTCATTTTCTTCAATTAGTTGCTAATGTTTCCACAAATTTGCTGGGGTAAAAATCGCAATGAAACTCAATTTTGAATTAAAAATGAGGCAACGGAAAAAAATTTCAATGACTTGCAGTAGATTAGTTGGCAAGAGTATTAGTGCAAAGTAGTTGACGGTAATGTCTTGATAATATTGACATAGACAAGGATAAATAGCACGGTGTCAGTTGCGCCCGTTGCCGGGCTGTTGGGCAACGTGTATGCAATGACCCATCGACCGGGGCCCATGAATATTGAGGAGCTCATGTTTTTGACACAAGTGCCGCTCTCATTAGGCGTGTCACCAACCCCCCGCACGAGGGTGCTCTTCTATGTATGGCCTGTCCGAGTATGCTTTCATATCGCGGTTGCATTTACCAAGGTGCCGTGATTATGATTTAACGAATAACTATTCGTTCTTCCAGCAGATTATCTAGGAGCGTTCAGAAATATTTCAAAAAATAGTAAGTAGTTTGGATAGTAAAAATTGTGCTGTTACACTTGTGTCACACTGCCAGTGATGGATAAACAATCTATTTCAGTAAGCTCTCGATGATTTTTTATTTAAAAAGTGCCTCTTCACTCAGTTCATTCACCTTGACTCGTTGAGGGTATTCCTTAACTAGTAAGTTCAATGGAAAGTATTATGTTCTAAAATAAATTTCGTTACAACTGTTACTGTAGGGTTTTTTTTTAAATTCAGTAGGTAATAGGAACCTGTGCACTGAACCCTACGTGTTTGTACCATTGTTATCCTAATCCAAAAACAAAAGAAGTGCCGAGAAGAGAGATTATCTCAGGGGCTGTTAGGTAAGGCTACTTGATGGCTATCACCACCAAAATGGCCTTTAGCCCCGATCTTTACTTATTTAGTTTATCTTGAGTTTATCCATAAACCACAGATTACGGATAGGAAAAGCTCCAAATCATCTAATCGCAGAAGTGAAAAAGTTCATGGAGTATACGGTACAGCAAAGTCAAATTGAGCTTGAGGGGATCCTCAGCAGGAGAATACGTAACCGTGTGTATAATACAGTAGCTGACGGCTTGGACTCGCTTCATATGCTGAGCCTGACCCTGAGCCGATGCATAAACAACAGCGGTTGTTAATCTCCTCTGTCCTAGTTAAAGCCGGCACAAATTAATTTCCGATTTGCAAATCCTGGCAATCATTATAGTGCATTTAGCCTGAAACTTGCATGTTACAATCCATCATTAGGTTAGTTTACAAGGTATGCAAGGTCTTTGGAATTTTACTAATGCTTACTTGCATAATAACCTAAAACCACGCATGAGTGCTAGACAGATTTTGAAGAAGTGCCACCTATTCGTGGAACGGGTTTCAGTGGATATGTTCCCCCTTTATTTTGGTACAGAAATTAGCCAGATTCAGAACAAAATTATAAAGTCGACGAAGTAGTTTTTAAGAGAGCTTTAGGTTGTAATTTTGACAATTTTGTTGTTGTTGTTGATGATTCCCTGTTTTTCCACAAATTTCACTCCGACTCCCCATCTCTAATTTGGGAAAATTTCCTTTTATTGAGGTAGCAGGGGGTACTGGGGACATTAGATTTTAATCAGGCCTCTTTTTAGTAGGTATCGCGATGTCTATAGTGGCGAATTTTTTCATCGAGAATCAACCCTGGACCTCTCAGGACCTCCTTGACCGCTCCGTTCTAAAATCTGCTCCAGTCGTTTCAGTGATACGGGAACATTGATATAGGCCATAACCGAGGTTTGTCAGAAAATACAACACTGGTACACAGGCTCACACATACGAGATAGTATGCAAACAGAGACGAAATGGAAGAATATTCCCACCGAGATCAGTCCATAACAACAAACACCAGCGAGAACGGTCACTTGCATGTAAATCATAGGAGCGACTTTCTGGTATGGCCGATTGGGTATCTGACACAGCAACCCTACGGGATGCCAACAGCAAGCGTTGGGAACCCCGCAGATGCTCTGCTGTTCAATTCAGCAACGGGCGAAACTGATTCCAGCATTGGAAGTTCCATTTAGACCCGCGAACTGATAACAGAATCATTATTTTTCCGAATGAAACCCCACTGATTTACGTCGCTGTGGCGAGCAGCTCCCGGCACTACCACGCAGTGGCATGGGCAGAGCTGGGCCAACGTAATTCAATTAAGGTACGGAATTACATTTTGTAATTTTTAACTGGTAATTTATTGAAACAATGTCAAGTAAGTAACTGATAATTTGAGGCATGTATGTCATAAAACTGCTGCCATCTATGCAGCTATCTACTCTAGAGATGATGAGTTTCATCCGAGGGGGTAACTACTCCAGAGATTCCTTGAAATTCCCAGAGATTTCATAAAGATTTTCAAAGATTCCCAACGATATTCATAGAAAGATGAACCCCGAAAGGGTGACCACTCCAAAAAAAATCCCAGATTCCCTGAGATTTCATAAAGATTTCCAATGATTCCCAACGACATTCCCAACGAGTGGTTAACCCCTCGGTTTCATCCATTTGATTCACTAAGCTTAATCCTTTTCCGAACTGGAACTTTTAAAAAATAATGCAGTTAAATCCTTAAACGGGTATTAATGATATTAGAGGCAATTTATAATTCTTTAATTAGTGAAAGTTCCGAAGGAAATTTTGAAGCATATGCAAATTGTAATTCATATCTACTTTTTCCGCAGTAGTTATCCCATCCCTGGCTGTGGCATGGGATGACCCAACGTACGCTCGGTGTGGTTTTGTGGGAGGAGTATTGTCACCCTGCGGTGAGGGCAGGAGCGGTGGCCCGGTTAATGTGGATATCGGATTACCCACCATTCGCCAACACCAGGCAAGATCAATCAGTGACTTGCGTAACTGCATTATCATCGCCATTTGGGAATAAATTAAATCACTGAGAGCTCGTATGTGAAAGGACGTATTAGGGTTGTACCCAGGGGTTAACCACACGTTGGGAATCTCGTTGGGAATCATTGGAAATCTTTATGAAATCTCAGGGAATCTTGGAATTTTTTTTGGAGTGGTTACCCCATTGGGGTTCATCTTTCTACGAATATCGTTGGGAATCTCTGGAAATCTTTATGGAATCTCAGTAGAATCTCAAGGAATCTCTGGAGTGGTTACCCCCTCGAATAAGTAGGACATGAAAAGCGGAAGCCAATTAAACAGATATTGTACTGCAATAAAATAAAATAAAAAGTGGAATATGGAAGTCCTGTAAAAGTTTCAGCAAAACAAGGGGAAAATTGAAAACGTGGAAAAGGCTGGGTGTTGTAACGAAGCCCAGGCGACAAAGCCCCTGGTAGCCTCAACCCCCTCAACCCCCAACCCCCGACCCGTAACAGGTATACGCTCACGCTCATCGGTACTCCCCGAGGGAGACATGCGTAGAGATGAATTCCTGTTATTTTCTACGCTTTCGCGGTATATAACGGCACCGCTGAGGCTAAACGTAAAGAAATTTAGTCAACAATTTAAAATGGAGGCTTTACGGCCAGCGTTTCATTTGTTCCGAGGGGTCAACGACTCGTTGGGAATCATTGGAAATCTTCATGAAATCTCAAGGAATCTGGGAATTTTTTGGAGTGGTTACCCCTTCCAGGTTCATCTTTCTATGAATATCGTTTGGAATCTTTGGAAATCTTTATGGAATCTCAGTGGAATCTCAAGGAATCTCTGGAGTGGTTACCTCTCGATTTGTTCCACCACAGTGCAGACGGACGGATGAACGGACAAACTTTTCCTAAAACCACTTCGTTCGAAGGTTCTATAGTACTATACCATTGTAATTTTTGCGCAATACAGTGTGAATTTAAGTGATGGTCCCACATTACACATGAATGCGGAAACCCCGCACTGTTGCAAGCACACTGGCTCTGCGTCCACACTATGGGCAATATTTACGTATACGATAGCTCCCGAAGGTAAAAAGTATAACCCCAAAATATGTTCATTTACTGCTGCATTCCACATCTGGCAACGGCGGCAATAGCAAAATGTACCTACATTCATTCACTGATGCGACTTCTACGTTTAAGAATCTTCAGGGTAATTATAAACATTTTGATAATTGAGGTAGAAGTCATAGTGATCTCAAAAAAATGAACTCACCCAGAACCGCAATTCAAGCCTGACTAAAGCTTACCTGTAAAAAATAAGAAACCACATATTAGTGCTAAGTAAGCAAGAGAACTATGTGTTAGTAACATAAGTAATGCTAATGATGATAACTATATTATCATTGATTTATTGATATCTACTGACCAGGAAATTAAGGAAAAAATCTGTTTACCGGTTAATACATTTTATTCCAAGTTTAAGGAGGTTAAACTCCATGATTTTCTTATACAACTTTCATCACAGATCACAATCAGAAAAATCACTTTTACTTGACCAAAAACCAAAACCCCCTCCACAACATCAAAACCACCACAACAACAACAACAACCACAACTTTTTCCCACCACTCCAGAATTTTTAGAACGACCAGAGTAGTAAATAAAATGAAAACAAACAAAAAAAGGTTCAGGTTGATTTGTTCTGTCAGTATATCTCAAAAAGTACCCTATGTACCCTTGTACATAGTACGAACGCTGACAAAGGAGGCATGCCTCATCGTAATTACAACAGCTAATGAGGCGCTAACTCAAAATTGTAGTTCGACTTTACAATCAATAAACATGTTAATTAGCGAACAGAATACAAAAAGTAATTCAGCCATGCAACAACAGATTACTAAGATCTCCAGCAATACGGCAATAGTCACATTATTACGAAAAGGAAACAGGTGAAAAAGCTTCGGGACCACGATAAGAAGAGAGAGTTTAAAATACGTAAGACAGAGTAAATAAAACCAACCTCATTTGCAAGTATAATGATTCTGAATTTGATAAACGTCAAAACGGAGTAAAGACCTTTAATTAAAAATGTGCTATTGTAAGGATCAATGAAGATGCTGGTTTGGATGAAACAACTTGATGTTTTTTAATGAGACTCGCGCTCGTTCTTCAAGATGCTAGACTTTAAGATTCAATAATAATTGTCTCGATAATTGTGTTGAATTTATAAGTAATTTCATTTCTGAAGGAGAACCGACATCAACGTGTTTAAAGAAAACTACATTCAGAAATACTTCTCTTTTCTAGTAGTCCAGGTACATTTTGAATTTTGTGATAACGCTCCACAAAATAAAATCTAGAATACACGCACTCCAAACTTGATTATTTTGAGCCAGAACAATGCTACAGCAGTAAGCAATTGATATATCTAAGACAGAATTAAACAGTAGATATAAATCAGAAGACAAGATTGCGAGGGGGTAACCACCCCAGAGATTCTTTGAGATTCCACTGAGATTCCATAAAGATTCCCAACGATATTCATAGAAAGATGAACCCCGAAGGGGTAACCACTCCAAAAAATTCCAAGATTCCCTGAGATTTCATAAAGATTTCCAATGATTCCCAACGAGGTTCCCAACGAGTGGTTAACCCCTCGGAAAATTGTATAATAAAAATACAAGTATTAACACACAGTTAATACAATATCCAAAAAAATGTTAGTCATGAAACGGAAAGTACGGATTTTTCGGTTACTGTGGGGAGTAGAGAAAGAATTTGGAAAATGCATATTTAGACTCCTAAAAAAAGTTATATTACATTTTCCGACAGGCAACAATACCCTTGTGCGCTATTCTTCGCAGGTTGTATAGGGAAGTAAGGGGAGGGAGGGAACTGAAGGCAGCAGTGAGGGCAACAGCAGATGCCTGTAATGTGGGAGCTGCTTATTAATGCCCCCCCCCCCCCACCACAACCCTCGATCCGACAACTGCAACGTCTACAAATTAATATCATAATTCCATAAGAAAATAAACAGACTTACTAGAAAGTTAGGTTACAATAACTCATGCAACTGTTTTTAATTTGTCATAAAAGAAAATTGTTGGTTTTTGCAATAAAGTCGAGTCGTTTTTCAAGAACCAAGAAAATGACAAATAAAACATGGGGTACGACAGCAGTCGCACTTACTTCCCCCTCCGCCGCCCATCCTACAAACTATCCCTGAGGAAGGTTCGCAACAAAGAGAGAAAATCAATAAAAATTCGAGGTCCGAGTGGTTTGCCAAGCTAATTTGTGCCAAACCTACTTCCTAAAAAAATAAGAGATAAAAAATTATTGTTATCCCCCCCCCCGCCGCCACCACTACCCCTCAAGAAACGTAACGTTAGCCCAGATCATTTCAGCTAATTTCAAAAATTTCAGTCTCACAATTCGATAACGAGGATACAGCACCTTCTGATATACCCAATAAACCAGACTTTTCCCAAGCATGCCACTAATGGTTATTATTTTCTCGTCAGAAAGGCTGGTAATCCTGAAAAAATGAAGAAAATCTTTGCAGTGGATTTCGGGAAAGAAATTAAAAACGTGATTTTTTGAGATTTCAAGGCTGAGCCCCCCCCCCCCTAATTTTATTGGATCACTGTACCAGTGCCAGCCGTCTTTAATACTTAGAGTGTCGTAGAATGCCAATTTTGAAATTGGAATTTAATCATAATTTATAACCACACAGAATGAATAACAGGGTCGTAATGTTATTATTCTGAAGCCATAAAAAAGAGTGGACCTCATAATCCGAAATGAATGGCCAAAACTCTTCCATTTCCAGACAGGTGGCTTAGATACGGTGGCCCTACCACCATATTCAAATCGTTGTAAAGCGTACTCAAAGCTATTTAAGGTGTGTGTGACAAAACATAGAATTTGAAATGATTCAAATAGGCACGCCTCGCCGGGCAAAGCCAATTACAGCTCAACCATGGAGAATAAGTTGGATGTATTAAGGAGCACGGGACGGGACTTGAGATAACAACAAGGTGTGTCTACACCTCGAATTTGGTTGAGTTATGGTATTGTATAGCGTTTATGTTACCTGTGATCCCACAGCTAACCGTCGTTTACAATCAAGCCACTGACTGTAATTCGAATGTTCTATTTATATTGAAGTCTCCTCGATAGCTGAGTGATTTCGATGGTTGCCTGTTGCCTTCCCAGTTTAGAGACGAATGTTCATAACCGTGACACGTCTTTGACACAATCACTGGCTTTTTCCGAGCTGCAGAGTAGCTTCAAGTGATTCGGAGACCATTAAAAACCGTAGGTCGCCTAATTGCTGGTTGAGGAGCTGACTGGTAGCGCTGCCATCAGAACACAACGGATAATTTCTTGAAATTCCACACAGCAGCACTTTAGAGCCAAAAAGCCGAACCATGATACAAACTGACCACTGCACTGGTATAAACAAAAAGGGTTTTCTCCTAAATTGAAGGACGAAAAACCTGATTTCAACATAATGAGCAACAACTCTTCAACGTGCGAATTCCAATATTTGTGAGGGTAAAGCCAAAGGTTGGGGGGAGGGAGGTTAGGCCGGGGGAGGAGGGTTAATTACATCTGCTGTGAGTGACGGACACAACCTTTCCTGCTGAAGGGTCGCCTCCCCAATTTCCGAAATACTCTTTTCCATATCCTGACTCAACTGGTTCCTATTCACATCCAACTTCCTTTCGACATAACAGCTATATTGCCTAAGACATTGTTTCATCCCCTTGTCAGCAATTTTAACATGAAATGCTGACATAAGGACTGGCGAATATTCCTCGGGGTCATAAATACCTATCCTTGTGAATATTTGCCTCACTTTTATTTTAAAGGCTATATAGGCTTCTTGAATGTTTTTTTATAACGCTAGTTGTGAATTTTCACAGGATACGATTTTTACAAGGAATAGTAACAGTCACCAGGGTAAGTATAAAGTTGTGCCTTCACTTAGGGCTCTTAGGGCAACATACTCAGAAATTCAACCTTCTTTGACAGACTCTTCTGTTGTCTGCTGATGACGAGTTTTGAACTTTACTGAACACAACTCCCACAACCTAAAGTTGACTGTTGTCGAAGTAACGTGCTGTAAATTAAGGATAACAAGTAGAGTCGAACCTTGACAAGGTTATAGAGGAGTAAGTAAAAGACTGACGCTGACGCTGACGCACTCATAAGAAGAGGGCGGAACGACGTTACAGGTAAACTTTCCCAAGTATCATCGCAGGCATTAAACTTGACTAATCGAATTTCCCCCAGTAGATACTTTATACTTTCAGAAGCTCTTCACTAATTATTTCAAAAAGATAAGGACGAGACATTTTAGCAATTTATCACTCTTCTCACAGGTATCATATCCACTTCTGACAACTAATGCCCGGGAAAAAATGCACTAGGAATTAACTGAACTTAACTGGAAGGGAGCTTTATCATTTCCGAGGGGGTAACTACTCCAGAGATCCTTGAGATTCCACTGAGATTCCAAACGATATTCATAGAAAGATGGACCCCGAAGGGGTAACCACTCCAAAAAATTCCAAGATTCCCTGAGTTTTTATAAAGATTCCGAACGAGATTCCCAACGAGTGGTTAACCCCTCGATCATTTCTTGATCATACGTATCTTCTACCTCCAAGGTAAAACTTTCCGGTGAACTTAAGATTTCTTTATTACGAATAAGAGCTAGCAAAGAGCTTTCGGTCACAATTACCAAGTTATGGAACTGAAAAATCATGATCTACCTATACAATACCTTTTAATGAATTCAAGTGACATGCTCACTGCTCGGCCTAAATACGGGACTTGCCACGGACAGCCCTTCTCGTAAACAATGCTCAATTCACTTCAACAGTCTATTATGATTTACTGGGAGAATGACTTGGAAGGGCCCGCAAGATATTTATTTCCCACAAAAGGTAAGGACATGACTATTGAAGCCAATAAATGTGTATGTACGCACGTAACCTATACGTTTTAGTTTATTGTATGGCCAATGAAAATAATCCACATAGGTGTTTATGAGCGCAAGCTGCACTATAATGAATCGTCATAATCCGTTTCTCCGTAGATTAAATTCGAGCGAAACGGGGCGGATGATATTCAATCTCTTTTTGGTGCGGTATATACCTACACAAACAGTTGCCTGAACCGAGAAATGTTTCGCAGTTCCGGAGGGTAGGATTAAGGGACCGCCGTATTGCGAGCGGTCTCAGTGACAAATCCAAAATGGCTCAGTTTCAGAAGTCAGCTCTTTTGTCTCCAAAAACAATTATCAAGCTCTTGTCAACCCAAAAACCGAGTGCAAGATAATTCGGAAATTAAAGAATACTGAGAAACAGCCATTATAAATTTCTCACTACCATATGCAGTCAGTCCCTTTTAAGGCTAGTCCAATAATGAACAAAAATGAAACAAGGGCAAAAGGCTGCTCTGTCTCTAACCAAGGCCGCTCAGGGCTTATTGAGCGGCCAGAGCTTACCTACTAGACCCCCAGATTTATTACATCAATAATCTGACATGATATGAAAATAAGATTCAAATTACAGAACTGTAGTTTAAAAACTCCCCTGTGTCAGTTCAAATTGTTCGGAATACATTAAAAATAAAATCTTCTATTTGTCATTTTCCGCGATGTGAGAATCTGCCGCCCTGAAGAGTGGCAGTGTGGCAGTGTGAGGAGGATGACGGGCAATCAACACTTGGCAGCGGAGGTGTTTTATGAGCGACACAAGTGTGTTGTTTACTGCGTGCTGCCAATGGCCACTCAGCTTCCTTCATACTTTTACTGCTTTCGCCATCGTGCACCTTTACTGCTTGAAGGGAGGACACCAACAGTAAAATACACATCAAATATTCAACGCACTGCAGAATCAGAACAGTTCCCTGGCTTTAAAGAAGATTCAGGTAAGTACATTAGATACATATTAAGATTTTTTTTTTTTTTTTGTATAGGTAGGTGGTAGGTAGCTAAGTGAAATGGTGTTCTCGATTGGTACAACAATATTCATAACAAGCCTATGTTTTGAACTAGGAACAGGAGTAAAATCATTCAGCCTACTATTCTGAACTATTAATCCCCTCGACTTAAGTCCACAACACAAAGAAGTAAACCTTTTCTTATTTTGTGCTATACCTCAATTACACAACGGAACATTCTTGAAAACAGCGAATATAACAACTGGTTTGCGATAAAAGTCATAAAACTTTATTGGTTGTGCTGGAGAAAATTGCATAATCATAAAAATTCAGGCAAGATTAGAGTTACGTTGCTATTTGTTGAAGACGAAATAACTCCCTCGGACTCAATAAAAATCGGAAAAGCTGTGTAACAAACTACGGTATTTAACCGTTTTAATAGCATCCTTAAAGCGGACTTGTAATAAATCCGGGCTGTCACTTAGTTTTAAATGGCGAAGGCGATAAAATCTCGAAAGAAGGGGAAACGCACTTTCAAGGTAGGCCCTTTGGAAATTTAAAGAAGGTGAAATGACAGCAAAGCGCAATAAGAAACAATATGAGATGAAAATATTACATTCACCTCTTACAGAAATGGCTGCTTCAACATAAAACTGCAATATATCAAACTTTATTTCACAGCTGCCGTGTTTAGCCATTTTCCATTATTTGTGGGAAATGTGTCAAGTTTCAAAGAAAAGTTTTTTTCTTCGGGAGAAATTCATATCTTGGGTTATAGTATTATATCTTTGAATGCCAAATTGTAATGGTTCTATTTCTTTGTGTATGCGACAGGGAGGAAGTTCAATAAATTTCGATTCTTTATATTCCTGCATCATAATCATCAGCCTTCAAATTATAAGATGGTTTAAAACTTTACAAAAGCTTTCTTGTTTAAACCAGGGTCATCATATGAGCCTTGGTACAAAGTGCACGCATCTGAACCTATAGCTTTCTAAAAACTGGTTAAAAATTGGTTTAACAGTATAAGAGTACAAATACAGTCTGTCCAAAATTAGAATCATAAACTGCTAATCTTGAATACGAAGTAAAACTACGGTGATTGGGCTTGTCAGGTTTATATAAGGTTGGAAGGAAAATTTCCGGTATTCACCACACACATCGGATAAGCGAACGGAGGCTTGTCAGCGATCAAATGGAATTCGGATTTAAACGCAACCGATGGAATAAAGCGGGGCACATGACATCAGTAGCGGGGCACATGACATCAGTAGCGGGGCACATGACATCAGTAGCGGGGCACATGACATCAGTAGCGGGGCACATGACATCAGTAGCGGGGCACATGACATCAGTAGCGGGGCACATGACATCAGTAGCGGGGCACATGACATCAGTAGCGGGGCACATGACATCAGTAGCGGGGCACATGACATCAGTAGCGGGGCACATGACATCAGTAGCGGGGCACATGACATCAGTAGCGGGGCACATGACATCAGTAGCGGGGCACATGACATCAGTAGCGGGGCACATGACATCAGTAGCGGGGCACATGACATCAGTAGCGGGGCACATGACATCAGTAGCGGGGCACATGACATCAGTAGCGGGGCACATGACATCAGTAGCGGGGCACATGACATCAGTAGCGGGGCACATGACATCAGTAGCGGGGCACATGACATCGAGATTGGAAGCATCAGTAGCTCTCGAAGTCAATGACGGAAGAAAAATAGGCAGCAGTACGTACGATGGCAGAAAATATAATTTTTCGAATGCAGTTTCAGTCAAGGAGCAAGCTTTAAGGCTGGATTTAGCTAATTTCTGAATGAAATTTACCCGAATTTTTTTCTGTAAGTTTAACAAGGTTGCCATGGGTTGCTAGGGAAATGAAATTCCGACTTTATTTGCCTTAGCAACGCATGGCAACCTTGTTTAACTTAAAGAAAATAATTCGGGTAAATTCCATTCCGAAATTAGCTAATTCCAGCCTTACGCACATAGCATTCCAAACCGATTTCAACATTATTCGTAATTAGGATTATAACAGAATACCGTCCAAACATATTTTTTAAACATAGTCCCTATCCATTTAGAAGTGTGCGTAACGGGGTGTCACTGATGGGACACAAGTTGATAGCAAAGGGGATAAACCGATGAACATTCATTCGCATCGAGTAACTCAGTTCACGCTTATCCAAAACGTGTCCGCCCGTCAAACTTGGCGAGTTCTGATGACTCGAAAAGCCGCCACTACTTCCCAACTAACTTGCTATCTCCTTCCACCACGAATGAGTTATGGAGGATTTGATAAAGGAACTGAGAAAGATCATTAATGTGGCTCAACAGAAGAAGAATGCTAATACGGACAAAGCGTTTGAATACTTCAGGCGACGGAAAGCCGAGAGAAGCCGTCAACCGAAAAACCGCATCTCACTGCCGAGCCAAGTTTAACTCATTTTCTAATAAATGATTCAAGGACAGGTTTTAAAGTTCGCAACATTTCAAATTACTTTTGGGAAGAACCCACCCTTTTGCTCCCTGAGTTCCATTAGTCGCTCCCTCAGCAGAGCCGGCATTACACGCTGCTCCTAAGAAGGCACCGATATGCCCCCGACACCTCGACACTCGAGCACCTAAGTACCTGCTGCTTCCAGCTCTTTAGGCTAGGTTACTTATTTCGGAATTTTTTTACCCAAAGTGTTTACTTCTAAATTAAACATTGGTGCGACATTGGCTCCGCATGACAACCATGTTTACCTTACAGGTAAAAAAATTCGTAAATAAGTAAATCCTTACAGTCAATTATTTTCTTAATTTTTAAAATAAAACTATTTCACTACAACAGCCTTCGACTATTTCTGGGTATACCTAAGTCATTACGAAATTTCCATAAAATTCATTCATCATTCATCAGTTCATCTGCACCAAACAATAGTAGCGTTATTTTTCAATTAAATTCACTAGAATGAAATATAACAAAATAAAACCCGAAATCAAATCTAAAATTCTAACCACGGACGAAATACTTTTCAGCGGACTCTTCCAAACACATGTGTTGAATCTCACGCAATTCAATTATCGTTAACACCCTCCATTTAGATATATAAAACCTTTGATGGGTCGACGCCTGTAAACCTGCTATTAATTGTCGTATTCCTAAATGAATTGCCATACAAGTGGTGAGCATGGAGCGGTGTTAACAATCGTGGTGATATCGTGGTGATGGTGATAAATGGTTACCCCATCGTGTAAGACATGGGCCCTTCACGTCTCATTTTGTCCGTGCTGATTAATTGATTTTATCTGACACATTTCCTGTTTTGCCAGTGCTACACATTCAAAACAAATGTTTTATCCTTCATTTTTAAATGATCAATTGTATTTTTTTTTCTCCATTGAATGGGAGCCTGACAGCTTGTGTGGGAGAAGAAAAATGTAAGACACGGCTTTGTTGATTTGTATCCCGTAGTGTGACCAATCGCGAGTAGGGAAAATACAAAATGGACGAAGATCACGCGATGAGACGGAGGGCATGCATGGTGTACGAATATACATATGGACGCTGAAAAAAAATACAAATACGTTGTCATTTGAAATTTATAGCCATCATAAATGCCGATATCTGATAACATCAAATCTATTCAAACATTAGTTCCAGAATGCCGATATTTCTAATCTCACACAAATCACATGCGATTCTCGAAAATAATTCGAATAATTTTCAGCCTTGCAAAAGATGAAAGGGGCCCATCGCTTATTACCAGTAAAAGTGAATTGCTTATTACCAGTACAACTGAATTTTGTACCTAGGTACAAATAGTTGTCAAAGTTGGCTCGGAGTGACAAATCAATTTTCAGATTTGTTGATACCCAAAAGAGGTGATTCGTGATCCGTCCCTAATGAAACAGCCCTAAATAGCACTTAGCTCTAGATTTATTAGAGTGTTAAATAACGCCTATGCCAGGTGTGATAAATCCCATAAAATGACTCCACGTGGAAGGGCTTCGAAGTTTTACAACACAGCTTTCGATCCTTAGATGTAACAAATTTTGAACAAAAGTGAGCTCTAAAGCAAAGGAAAGCCAGAGTAAGCTTTTACACGCAAAGCCGACAAACGGTGGATATCAGGAGAACGTAACACAGTGTTCGGCAAAGACAACAGCACTTGATCGCTCCATCGCTACCCGCTGCGTGTCTGAAGGTCGAAGTCAGAGATTACCATCCTGCTCCCCGCTTCCGCGACACTAGATTTATAAGCCTTTTCTTTGGGCCTAACAAAAATGAAATATGCTGGGAAACTCTATACATCTTGTACTGGTTTCTCTGATAGCAGACACGCTACAACCCTTATCCCGCCTGCAGTGGTACAAGTCTTAATTAGCGCCAAGTCCAAGAATACGATACTAAACCCCTTAAATCTCCTGGGGAACATTATCATGTATTACATAAGTAGAAAATCCACCCACTTATGGATTCCACTGAGGATTAGTCTTTAGCTTTGGTGATGGGAACGGACTTAAGGGTTGATCTGACGATCTTAACTGAGAGTTTAAGTAAGCACTTACGGTTTTTTTTAAATTGAAAAAAAAGGCCACAGTATTGTACTAGGGCTATAAGGCCGGGTACAAGAGTAGTGCACGATCAATTCAGTTCAGTCCACAAACAAATGCTTACGGTATCACATATATGTGTGTTATCAACTGACTAAGGTTAAAAAAGAAATACAGCAGTAATAATATTTGAGTTCATATTGAGAAACTAGACTGAACTCAGATAAGTTTTGCCCTAGGAAATCCACCATGTCAAAATGGGAATGAGAAGCCTGATTTCACTCAAAGCCTCTAAACTAGCTTTTTGGAATTGGAAGTTCCAAATAAGTCAGATAACTAAAAAAGGTTTCTCAAATGAGCTTTGAACAGAGGAAAGGCTTGCGCGTTGTTTGATCTTGGGTCATTTATCTGGACTAAATTTAAGGCGATCAACCTTTTTCTGATTCTACTCTTGCTCCCCATTTATGGGGCTTCACGTTTTGTCACAGCTTTATATCGGTCGTATAGCTTGTGCGGTTCTGTGTTCTACGTTCAAACGAGGGGGTAACCACTCCAGAGATTCCTTGAGATTCCATGAAGATTTCCAAAGATTCCCAACGATATTCATAGAAAGATGAACCCCGAAGGGGTAACCACTCCCAACGAGATTCCCAACCCCTCGACTTCAAAGATCGTTATCGTATTTGTTAAGTTCAGATTCTTTGTCCTGTCCGACCATACTATGTTTTAAAATGAATAAGAGTTGGTTGAAACATTGCCCGAAACAGTTCAGTCAAAAAATGGAAAACATAAGGAAGAAAAAGGAAAGACAGATTCGAAAACAGAAGGAGAGATGACTGACGGAAAAAATGCTTGAAATGTAGGTAGATTTGTATTTTATTCCAGAAGCAAGAAAAAAACAATTTCCAACAAGTCGCTGAGTAGGAACAACAAAGATTGTGCAGCAATTAGAAGGTGCTACGGTGGAAATGAGCTCATTGTTTCTTATCTTCCTTCTCAACCCTGAAAAACAAAGTCGGGTCGGAGACATCTTTTGTGGAAGAGCAAGGATCTCGCCCGATTTTGCATACGATTTTTCATGCTTGGCCGGATCCAAAGATTGAAAACGTGACACAATAGCTGACTGGTTGTTTCATTACTTGCGAGTGCTGATACGGAAATGGGGTTCAACAGATACCGCTGTATTGTAGCTTCGATATTGTATTGTAGGTATGCATGGGACTGATGGGAGATGAATTGGAAAAAGATGAAATATATATAAAAAAAAAGCCTGGATATGTGTCGAGTGAGTTTTTTCGTGCACGGCCTATAGACTCTAGAGTTAGAGAGTCTAGAGTCTAGACTCTACGTCAAACTAGAATCTAGAATATGGCTGTCTTTACTAACCGAGCATTGTGGGACGCAACCTGCAACCCGGAAACAACGTTTCGTACGCTCCACCCCCCCCCCCCCCCCTTCTCACCTGAACAAATTAAGTGTGAGAGATCAATAAAGACTTCTAACAACAAAAAACATTGTGATTTATATCGTGATAAAATCCTGTCAAATCCTAAAATATGGATAAAGTGGTTAGAGGATTGATGAAAGTCTTAAAGCGTCCCGATATCACAAAATTAGTAATCCACAAGGCCTGAACCACTGATCCACTATCCCACTCCCGCTTTCCCAGGATTAGAAGCTCTTACCAACGAGATACTTCAATCAAGCTATCTGTTGTAGATCCCTTTTCCACACTCCATTCTACAAATAAATCACCCTAAGTTACACTCAATCAAGTCCGATAATGTGCCACAACTTCGCAGTAATATCCTGCTATAATTGAGGAGAGAATTGAGAATAATAATGATGATAGAGCCAAGTTGCAGGAACAAAGTTTAAAGCAAACCTTCTGTTTATTCTGCTACCAAAATAAGAGCAGTGCTTGGTTTACCTGATCCAGAAACTGTCAAAACTAAATTATTCTAGATTTTAAAATAGTGTACAAAAATTTTAAAACTGAACTATAGGGTGGTCCAGTGAAGTCATACGAGTACTGTGAGTTTTGGGCAGCAGAGAGACTTCCTGTGGCTGGTATGGTAACTGGTACCTCCTCTTAAAAATCTGCTTAATTGGTCGCGAAACCCTGCCCGTCAATATATCGCTGACCTCATGCATGTACAAAAATGTATGAGTTAGCTATGTTGGCATATTCGAGTGGCGTCCCCAGAAGCTGTAGTGCAGCAGGAAATATATTATTCCTGGCCAGCACCACAAAATGCCGTTGCTTCAGGTCCTAACGGCAAATAACTCTACCTACTGCTTCAAATAACACCTACCAAAAAATTCCCGAAATGGAAACACGGAGCGGTAGCACTGTACTCCCAGTTCAAGACCCCGTAATTTGGACAAGACTGTATCTCCGTTTGGTTCCGCCCGGAGAGTATTTGGATGAAGGGACGGTCTGATGTTTCAATCTGAGTTGGATGCGGCTCATTACACGTGGTGACTCCGACACGGGAGACGTGACTAGGTTTGGTTAATTGTCCCAACTACCCCACCAGAAGTCAATGTGGCTGATCGGGAAACTTCACCATGAGAAAAAAATAATCACATTTAAAGCTTACAAGTAGTACCGTAGTAATACCGTTACTAAGCAGTAACATTTAGTTTACCTTCAAACTAAAGGGGCTTTACTTTCCATATTACGCTCCAGGCAGTGTTTCTCAGTTCCAGATTTTCAGAAGTTACAAAAATTAAATGGTATCATAAAAATAATAATTTCTACCTATAATATAAATATGAACTTGCGCACGATTGAACTTATTATTCCTTTCAAGAGAAGGTCACTTCACGTATACCTACATTAAACACTTTGTGATTGCTCCTACGTCAGAATCCAAACCAACTGGTTCAGCTTAGGAGAACTGTAGTCTACCTATATATTGGCAGAAACTTAGAGGACCCACGAGATGCGACCAGTGGGACGTGACCAGGTTTGGTTAATTATCGAGCATCTGGTGTGCGTGTCTGGGGACGTACCTATCTTCAGCGCTCCAACCTCTCTTCTGCTTACCTCTTCTGTTTACTCTGTCAACAGTCGGACCCAGGACACTAGTGGTTGGCCAGATCCCTGGTGACATCCGTGCTTGAGCTGCCAATCGACCCTCTATATAGGTACCGTCTGCTACGTTCACACGCCAGAAATCCCAATTTATTTTAAAGTCTTCTTACGGTAGTCTTTTTATTTCCAGGGAGTGATTTATTCTGAAGCACATGTTCTTCTCACGTTTTATGGCTCAAAGCCTATAGATGACAAAATGAACAGTAAGAGCCAGATTGGAACCTCATACTGTGCCTAAAATTAGGATGACAAGTGTAAATGTCAACACGCATACTTCCGTTACTTCTTATGAGTACATGACGTGACTGAATCATCTAATACCTTCCATTTCCATTAGGGAAAATTGTAATTTAAGTACCTACTTAGTTAGTTGTCCATTTCTTCAAAGGGGGTGACTCAGTTTCATCATTTATTGAACAGTATCTACAGCATGAATTATAATGCTCAGTGCCGTAAATTAACGTCCTTTAAATGATAAACTATAAACTCGAAACTGAAATGTATAAGAGAAAGGACCCATGAAGGCCCATCTGGCTGCCGTCAGTGGTGCCGACCCACATGTATAGTAGGATAGAGAGCTCAGCATGGTAGCGCATACAACGGCAGAGAATTGAAGAAAGAAAGTTTAAGAATGAAGACTAGAAGGCAAGGTAGGTAAATCTCTGCTAGGCAAATCAGAAGGATTCGGAGCATTTAGCTAGATGCCGACCGCAAATAGCCAGCATCCGTCAGGCATACTCGCAGTCGTTGCCCGCTGAGGTACAGTACATTCTTTTCTCTGTCACAGTGGGTGACGATGGTGTGGCGAATCTTCGGCTTGAAGAAGTCGAGGAACAAGGCGGGAAAGCCGGTGGTTCTCATCCGAGCCGGCAATGGCCAGAACCCATGCCGCGCAGTAATAACATCTGACACCTGTGGTTACATCAATTTTGTCCACACGCCTGGGAACCAGGCCGCCAGCCACGTACACTGGCCCAAAGATCCAATGAGTTTTTGAAAAAAAGGAAAGGAAAACGAAAGGATTAAATTCGGAATAAAGACTCAGAAGTATAACAGTACTATGGAAATTGAACTATTTCCGCGTTTACTGTAAAAGTTAAGAACGAAACTGGAATGGACAATCAATGGGACTGGAGAGGACTGCTTTTGATTTCACTTCCATTACCAGCACCAAAGTGATGGTTTACATTACTATCAGCTAAGAAATGAAAAGGCAGATGGACTGTTTAGGAGTGCATGTACTAACTTAGCAGCCTTATTGGGCTGTCTCTATCACCTCCAAAACTGAAATTTGACTACGAAAGTAAATACCTAGTTCACAAGCATCTACTGTCTTTCCCGAAACTACCTATAAGAGAGCACATGTCTTTAGACGTTTTGAGTAGGGGAAGAAAACCATCAGTGAATCGTCATCCTGATTCTTACGAAATACACCTAAAGCGTAGTCTCGATGAGTGGAACCAATATTCACTAGGCCCTATAGGTATAAATAGCTCCAATGGCTACAACAAACTCTACTTTCCAATGAAACCAAAAATCTGAGACTGAAAGTAATTCTGAAGTCCAAACAGTTCCAACAACCTTGAGGTGGTAAGCGTCACTCAAAATGGAATAGGTGGCTCGATACACCCACAAATTGAAATGTTTTATAGTTGTTATTAGAAGAGACGAGAATGACTTAATTACAGACATTACGGGCCCACAAACAGAGGGTTATTATTGTGATGAGGCTTAAGGTACAGTTCGTGCGCTACTTTCAGCCGCACCACCACGTAGGTACATATATATTTTTTTTTTTTTCAGATGACATTCTTCACTAACAATGAGTAATAAACACGCACTGCGCGGGAAGTTGTCGCCCCAGGAGTCCTCATTTGAGAACGCTCAAATAACTAAACAGCTTATCCTCGTCCTTCAAACAACTGTGTAAGGAATAAGTACGCTTCTTATTTTATAACATTCGAAGAAGCAAGAACGATTCTGGGTCAAAAACTTAAACCTAGTTCACACTGAATCACATCACGCATTGGAGTCATTGCATTAGAATTAGAACTTGCTGACTATTTCTACTGCACTTTCTTTACCAAAACTTTGTACACAGAACAAATTGCATGACCGCCGCTTTTAGTAAGGCACGAACCCATCCTTTTTCTCTGAATCTGTCTTGACATTATTCCCTCAGCCTTAGAGGGTGGAGATTCAAAACGTAAAATGGATCAGGGCCAACTAATAATCTTCTTGAACTGCATTCTGAACTGATGTATTATGGACTGCACTTGGTGGGTAAAAAACCTCTGAAGATCCGATTTTTTTCCTGTGATAAATTTTGGTGACCTAACTTACAAAAATATCGGAACACGAAGGTGGCTTGCAATAGACCTAACACGAACTTCGTGACCTTTTGCCGAATCGCCCATTTTATCTCGAACTGCCAATCCAAATAAAAACATACAGGCTATTGTTCTCGCGTGATTCTGGCACTGGCCGTATCGTGGAATGCGAGTTCTTTACCAGATAAGCGTGATTCTCATACATTATAATGAAATTCGCAAACAACAACAAACTCTTCCTATTTATTTTCTTCCGCGGCCCCATCACTTTTGTCTTTTTTTATAAAAAATCCCTACGAGGTTCTTTCTTTGTAACTTATGAGGTCCTATCTGTCAAGACAATTCCGTCACGCTATGAGTTTTTTGTCATATCACCCGAATATCTCATCGAATATCTTTTTCTGGAATGTCCACTGCTTTCTTTTCTGATTTCTTCAGAGCAAAGTTATGTTTTATGTTTTCGAACAATTTGTCCCCACGTCACAACTTAAGAGGACTAAGAAGAAATCTGCATGTGATCAGAATGTTTCAAGGCAATTACAAACGGCAAAAAAATGTGGTAAAACTTCTATTAAGTATGTATACCTTGTAAAAATTCACCGTTAAAGGCATTCTTTCCAGCATCATAATCTTTCCTGAATTAAAAATGTACTGATACCATTTAAAGGGCACTGAATTAGAATCAGTGCTTATAAAAGAGAGTCAAAGTTAGAGGTAAAAGTAGCCAAGTCGTCGCCCAAAGAGCCTGGGGGAGGACAGCCATCGTTTGAGGGCCTCAGAAGGCCGCCCACGCAGCCCCATCACCATTTTCAGACAGACCTACAGACCATTGTGATGGCATGCCTTTCAGGTCCCTCCACACTCAATTTTGACACCGGTGGGCGTAATGAACTTTTGAACTTGCGCTGAAATAAGCCCATCACGCACCATTCCCGACACTCCCATGGGCCTCCTTTGAAAGTGGCATTCAGAAAAATACGAAGAGCACAACAGTATTCACAAGAGCAAGGTATAGATGTTCACTTTGAACAACAGACAGTTTCTGTCTCTGTCAGAGATGAATTAGCGGCCTGTGGGAGGCTCATATCAAAAGCGGAGCGGCACTCACTGGTCTTGACTCTTGACATGAGTTTGAAACCTCATATCGGGGCCGGTACAGCGGTATACAGCTTCATGACCCTCAGCCTCAACCTCAACACACCGTCATACATGTCTCTTACAAATGTTTAATTAAATGGCATGATGACAAGTTTAGGAGACTGCAATAAGTAATTTATACCAAAACAAAGCACTAAGCATAAACTTCTCCGCTTTTACTTCTTCATTATCAAATAAAAACTAAAAGGTTTTCGTCTGGAAAAAAAATTGCTAGGAAGAGGCGAGACGAACGACGCTTTACATTTTTCTAGTTTTTGACCGAACATGCTGCTCTACTCGTAACCACATGGCTTATCTCCAATTATGGTAGTGCGTATGTCACAATGACAAGCGGTCCTCGTTCAATCTTTCACTGTTTCTATATTGTAGTACTATGAAAGCAAAAAGTTTAAAGTCTCTGAGGTATTGGTTTATTCCTCAGTTGTCACGTCACCTCTCATTCTCAGAAGTTTACCAGTAGATAGAGTTGCTGTGCCTTTAATCCCATCCAGACCACGGCGACATATCACCGAGTTCTACTCCGCACTCACTGCGTAGAAGTAGAAAAAAGTTTCCTGAAGTAACCATAGCATAGGTATGTCCAGTTAGGTTCGGCAATTGCCACATGTGGAATAAAGCTTTTAAACGGAGGAGCTCTGAAACCTGATGATCCATGAAACTTGACAGGTGTAACCACAGTTCTCCTTTACACACAGCTCCAATGCAGATTGATTACCTCTCCACAAGGATCCTTACTTGAAAAGGGCCCATTAGCATATATTGACCGGGGCACTCCTTAAAAACAGCCTGGACCGCAGGCACGGTCCCCAGGTTCACTGACTCAATACCTCCAAAGATCGCCATCTGTCTATTTGATGGGAGGAAACTTCTACATTCTAAATATTGGATTTTCAAAAATAGGTGACTCACACAAATTAATACGTCTCCAACTCACTTGCCGAGTAGTTAGGTTACGATGTAATAATAAGTTAAATGGGAGCGGGTCAACTGTTAAACGCCATCTGAAGTGATCATATTTCGGGATCTCACACTGGCCGCGGTGTTGGGATTGCTGACAAAAGTGGAAGATTTTAATATCTGTTTCTACACAAAGACTGTGCGGGTTTTATTTTGGCCGTGAAGGAAGAGAAACGTAAGATATTTTCCGTTGGGAATCTCGTTGGGAATCATTGGAAATCTTTATGAAATCTCAGGGAATCTTGGAATTTTTTGGAGTGATTACCCCTTCGGGGTTCATATTTCTATGAATATCGTTGGGAATCTTTGGAAATCCTTATGGAATCTCAAGGAATCTCTGGAGTGGTTACCCCCTCGATATTTTCTTATTAGCATAAGGCCCATAAATGTGATGTTCACTCCACTACCTAATAGGTTGGATAGGAGTCGTTGGGTTGAGGAAAGGCGTTCAGTAAAGCAGTCTACGGGGTATAGGAAGAGGTATGCAGAGGTATAAAGTAAAGGTAAAGTAAAAGACTTAGGAAAAAAGTTCACAGACCTTTTACAGACATTTCTATCGCCAAAACGTCAGAGGGCAGGGAACCCAATCTCGCTACGATTGATAAGACTCTCCAAGCTGTCCAGTTAAAGTGCTTTTAAAATAAGGTTAGCAACGATCGACATGGTACGGGTGAAAAGGAATCCCCAGCAGTAGGTATTCCATTCACCGGCCGACCCTAGAATAAGATGAAAGAAACTTTGCAAATAAGTTTGCGAGCAACAACGTGAAACACGGGGGTAACCAGGTAGAGCTGAAAACAAGATTTCCCTTTCCCTTCATTCCCTCCATCCTCCCAGCTTTGTCGTCTTTACCGAAACTCCACCAACAAGAAAACAGGATGTTTACATTTTCACACCGTTATAAATAATTATGACTTCGTTACTTTCTCATGCACTCGAAGTTATAGGTCGAAGTACGGGAAAGTACCGTAATTGTGCAAAAATTCGATACTCAAATTTTTAATAGGGCTCCACAGTGTTTATTTTGGAAACTATTCCGATTTATCTCGTTGGGAATCATTGTAAATCTTTATGAAATCTCAGGGTATTTTTTCGAGTGGTTACTCATTTAGGGTTCATCTTTCTATGAATATCGTTGGAAATTTTTGGAAATCTTTATGGAATCTCAAGGAATCTCTGGAGTGGTCATCCCCTCGTTTTTTTACCTATCTAACTTCAAGTTCATCAGACCCGCTAAAATACGGGTGGGGTGGGTGTGCAGATCCTATATACGAGTAAGTACTTACGTTCACCCTTCACTGTCGGTGATATTGTAGGAGGCCACAGTACCTACCTAGGTATACCGACCATGAATGTGGAAAACGTATTTAACGCACACAACCTCAGTTGATTAAAAGGTAATGAAGCGTGAATTGTAATTTCCTTTTATATAATTTTAGTTTTTGAACGAAGCGAAAGCAGAGAACAGTAGAGGCACAAATCAATACCAAGCTAACATACCTACCAATAGGTAAGAGTAAGCTTTAGAGCTATTGTTTCTGGAAATAGGGGCCATGAAACGAAAAACCAGAAATTTTTCGGGAGTCGTTACAATGATACCATTACAATTGATCGTTACTTCTTCAAGTCAACCTAAAACACGGATTTTTCAACGTCGCAGAGTGAAGGTTTTTGCCGAGGCTTTAATTTCGCAGTAGTCAGTAATCAACGGAAGACGAATCGGTGAAGTGTGAGGAAATGTTTAACCGAAGAACGGCAAAGATAATTTCGATGTTCACGACTCAGTGACTAAATTCTGTTAATCACGGAGGACTGAGAAACTTCTCCTTTCCGCGCGTCAATTTTTCAAAATCAATTCCTGCAAAACCTGCGCAATCAATCCGCATTATTGCAGATCAACTTAATACTAGTCAGATTATGAAGAAAACCCTGTCGATTGGGATTTTACAGTGTACAAGTAGTAATACCTCGTACTTTGTACAATAGGAGGTACTGACATTAGTTTTCCGGTTGATACAGTAAGCAATGAAGGGAAGTTTCAAAACTCAGGGAGAAATCCATGGATTCTGTTAGTAGTTAGTTAATTTACAAGTCGAAGGAGTATGCATGAGAAGATGAGGAGCATTTAAACATGGATGAAGGTGTTTCCCGCCACGCACATCCCCAGCACCCCCAGCAGCCCCTCCCATCACCACCACCTATAGTTTCCTAGACTTTGCTATGCATCATGAGAACAGTGGAATTACTATGCAACAAATATCAAAGCGTGTTTTGAAGGTTAAGCTTATTGCATTTACAAAGCAAGAAACAAAGCTATGTTCTCGCGAGAACCGTAAATAAGTAATTGCGGGGTAGCGAGGCAGAGCTTGCAAGTGATACAGAGCTATTTTCTCGCTTTTGAGTAGCGTAGGGGTCAGCGTCTGAAGCGTCTGAAGGTACACTTCAGCGAAAAGACTGTTTTCGTCGTCAACTTACATTACACAGGGCGAAAAATGCAGAAAACTCATCAGCAATAAATATGTCTTGCCAACTCGGTCTTACCACGCTAATATGTGAATGTTTTCGTCCAGATTTCGGACCTTTCCTGCCGCCGAAGAAGTTTGACAAGAAACCTTTCTTTCTTACTTTATTTGGCAACCAAATATAAACTCAGGGAGACACATAAAAAAGCTATCTGTTCCATGCTGTGGGTTGTGGGGGGGGGGACATTTTGAGTACCCCCATGACATATTTCGCAAACCTTCAAAAATTCAACCCAGTGGGGGGGGGGGGGGGGGGGAGGTCGGAAATGCTTTGAGAATGTTTTGGCCACATAACTCACTTGTGAAGTCTCTCCGAGTGTTTAGAATACCCACATGGATATATTGTGAACGTCAAAAAACTGACCCCTTGGGGGGTCGTATCCCTCAAATTCGAGTTTTTCCAGATATGCCGCTAATATGGTATTTTTACCAATAATATGCACTATTACCCCTGAGAAAATGAACGAAATCATATGCGCCGATTTTGAGAAAAAAATTAAAAACCTGATTTTTTGAGGTTTTTGGGGCCCCCCAATTTTTACCAATGGAAAATCGGAAAAAATTGGGACTGCGCATTATTTTTTTACACCCGTGTACCAAATATGAACAAAATCTGCCGAACAGTTTGGGCCCTGGCTCTCCGTACATACACACACCCACAAACAACGCGTAAAAAACACTTTTTTGAGGTCTGGTACCTCCGATCGGCGCGGCGCTTTGTAATGAAAAACTAAAAAGCGATTTTCTGCATGATCACAATACTTTCATATATACTTCGTATACTTACATGGGAAAGTAAAAATGTGCATAGGTATTAGGTATTTTTCCCCCTCTAGGCCAATTTTTAACGAATATATACTTTCAAGCTGTGAGGGGGACTCGGCAGCACATAATATGCACGTCCTTGCCACTAACGAACCGAGAGAAAAAAATAAAATAAAAAAAGCTTTCAGCAGCAGCAGCAGGACCGAAACTACCAAAAGGTAGGTTTCGAAGTTTATATTTCAGACTGAAAACGTTAACCAGTTTAGGACTCAGTTTAAGAACATTTTAAGTTACCCTCGATCCATTCCTGCCTGTAACAACGGAGACTTGGTTACATGGCAACAGTATGAATTCAATTTTCTCAACTGCTGTCCAGAACTGTGCTTGCAGGCTACCGGCCAGGTACCTCCACTATAGCATGTGTTCCAGTCATGCCTATGTGGCCACGATTTCCTGCATGGCCGCTGACTCATAGGCAAAGGCCATAACGCCACGGCCAGACTTTACAGGTGCTTGAGCTACTTTTTTAATAATATTCAATACAACAGAATGTTTAACATTGGAGACTTTGTGCGCACAATCGTAGCAAAGGAGTAGAAAAGGCAAGGGGTTAACCACTCGTTGGGAATCTCGTTGGGAATCATCTTTATGGAATCTCAGTGGAATCTCTGAAGTGGTTACCCCCTCCAGAAATAAATAATACTTTTTGGGCGGACAATTCGTTTAAGGAATGGAAATTTTAAATTCAGAATTTTGGTTTTCTTCCCTTCAACGTTATTCAGACAATCCGTTCATCAGGAATCTTCATGCAGAAAAAAGAACACAATACGGGTGAATGAATCTCCGCTGGAGAGTAATGTGGGTAATTCCAGCTTATTTTCAAGTAATTTCCAATCAGCACGTTGATAAATCATTTGTGGTGAAGGTAACCATGCGAAACCGGCATAGCAAGCAATCACCGTCCCAAGCCATCACCACACGCACCATCGTATCAGCCGAACCCTTAAACCTCACAAAAAACACATCACTATTTGTACAGGTACCACTACGTGGTTAAGCGACCACGTTCTCGATAAACATTTTTTGTTGTTCCGTAGGCCTGGGCAACGTATCTTTCCAGTGAGCCAAGCCTGGAGCTACTTGGATTTCTTTCTACATCCATGCACCTATCTTTGAAATACAAATAACAATATACGGTGTACAACTAGACAACTATATGATTTTGGTAAGACACTAGAATTTCTTACAACAGCCATCCCTCTATTATTATTTTTATCAAAGATTTTTAAATATCCTAAAATCTTAAAAATCACTGTTTTTTTTTTGACACATCCAATACCCATCGGGCGATTGCCATTTCCAGTATTACTGCTTTCTATATATTTTAAACAGCAAAAGACACAGTAAAGTGATTTAAATCCCTTAACAAAATTACTGTGATAGCAAGAGAATGTCGATGCGTTGAACGATTTCCTAAAACGCATCTCAAGTAAGCACTGCAAACGAGAAAACCAATAAATTTTCCAGGAACAATACAATGCAGTGAGGTTTGTTTATCCCCTCTCTACTTCTCCAGTCCGGAGTTTCGATTACCGTTGCCAACTAAGCGGTTTTCATTTATTTCACCACAACAAAGGTATTTCAGGCGGGAGAGTGAAATGCAATTTATCTGTTGGTCTGATTTTATAAACAGGTAATAAAGTAATCAAACAGTAGGTAGAATATAATTAAGAGGACGCTATACCTGACGATGCATCTTTTACCGCCCATAAGATTAACATTGCAAGTGGCGATTCATTTTCAAGGTTTACCCTTGGTTGGAATAAAGACACAGAATTTTGCCTGTACCTAGCCCTAACAATGTTCTAGGGAGTGTTCGAAGCAGATTTCCCAATTTCTCACTGGTTTCTTTTATTGCAACTGTTTTGCAAATGCTAGCATCGCATACCTCAAGAAAAGTGCTGTATCTCGATTCTCGAAAACCAGTAAAAAAAATGGGAAATCTGCTTCGAACACGACCTAGAACATTGTTAGGGCTAGGTACAGGCAAAATTTTGTGTCTTTCCAACCAAGGGTAAACCTTGAAAATGAATCGCCGCTCGCAATGTTAATCTTATGGGCGGCAAAAAATGCAACGTCAGGTATATCGGACCCTTAAAATTGAAATAGAAATCTTCACCAAACTGAATGAGTTATCGGATGCATTTAGTAGCCCACTCCGCAAGTTGCCCATCCTGGATAAGGGATGTTAAAGGAAGAAAATCGATAATTCAGGCTCTGGCATTAGCGAACATGATTCTTTAATGACTGCAGGCCTCGATCCTTCGAAAACCTTAAGTGTTGAGCTCCGAGGTCTAACTCAGCCAATAAACGAATAAAAAAGGGAGTTAAATTAACTGAACCAATTTTTTATAAACAAATTTTAAAACTTAATTTAGTACACTCTCGAAACTGAAAGCCTTTACCTGGACTCATGTGATCAAAGAAAGGTTGGGAAAAGCTGTTTGAGGTCTTTAAAGGGTGAGATGAGCCACATCATATAAAGGCAGCTTAGGTTGACAGGAGGGCAGCAGCAGCCGGATAAAACCAACTAACTCCAATAGCCACATTTTCACCACACTCAAAATTCTCTTTCACATCATGTCCCACTCCCATTAACCTTCCCCACAAAAACCGACAGACCTCCCTCCCTTCTTTTATGTCCACTGGGTGACATTTATTTTGAACAGGAGAAAGGCAGACTTGGCTCTGAGAACAACATCCTTCATCCCTCTCTGTTCTTAATCTAGTGTTTCCCATAGTAGTCACACCAGCTGAGATGAGGAAAGAAAATATAAAGGCTACTCCCTTGCGGTTAGTACATCTTGTGGAGTCATATATAACCGTCAACTTCCTAAAAATTTTCTATTTGACAGTTAAAAGGGATGAAAGTCACTGAGATAGGGAAACTATTCATGCCAAATAAAAATTACAAATTTGCCCTTTGATATTTTTTAAGTTCTCCTTGATAATTTAAACGAAGTCACCCACAACTGAAAAAAATTGGTTATACTTCCAGCAGTGTTTTCTACTCGTGATGACTTTTCAACTCCACTACGGTATAAGAGGGTTAAATGATTTTAACTGCCCTCGTGATATACAACCTGACAGGAAGCGAAACACGTGACGTTCCTCACTGCCCACTGGAACTAATTTTGGAGTCCAGACATAAAGAGAAGGCGGCTAGAGAGGTCGGCTATGAGAGTGGTACAGGGGGAGGAAAATTAGAAGCTAAAAGGACACTTGCGGCGTTGCAGCTCAGCTGAATTAACCGTCACTGAAAGTCGTTAGTTGGAAAATGTAAGCTGAAAGATAAGAAGTATTGCTATTACGTTGGTCCCGAAGGGTCAGCGGTCAGCACTACACCGCCATTTATTTCACCTCAAGCATGCAAGAAGAGGGGATCAGAAACCTTCCATACGTATTTAAGGAGAAAATTTGAAGGAAAATACTGAGCCAAATTTAAAAATTCAAAAGTATCTGTTAATTGTTTGTTCACGAACTTTCCGAAATTTTTCTCTTATTCAAACTATCACTCACAGTGACAGCGCATCCAACCAGAATTATTAACGGTTTTTGCACTGGCCAAGGATCGATATCTTCAGATGAACCCAACGAGCTAAGTAAACACTTGCCCTGCCCTGTTGTTCTGGAGATAGCATTGTTGTGGCCATATCACGAGCCGAGGCATCTTCTGTCAGGTCGTCCGGCGACCAGCCCGCCGGTCGTGGTCGTGATGACTGAGCGCGTGCAGTCGTGACATCCCGCTCCTTCGCTATTATCCGTCAGGTCCGCACAAAGAGGTTCGCCATTGCGAGGAAGCGGTCATCTTCAATCTGGAGCAGAGCTGGAGAAGTACCTAAGCATCCCTCATTATTTCCGTCCGTACCCAAATTGCACCGGGAGTTGTTCCTGGAGAAGAGTCGAGTTGGAATGTAGCGGGATGTGCTCTGGACACAATGAGCTGTGCGACCATGCCTGACGTAACTACCTCCTACGTCCTACGCCATTGTACTACAGAGCCATTTTTTCGCAACAATGCAGTAGTGGGCGAGTATAATCTTTTGGAGAATACTGAGGGAACAGAATGCGTTGAGAGAAAGCATGAGGCATGGGGAGGCCGCCCTCGAACACAGGGGAAGGTTATTTAAGAATTATCAAATCAAGAATCGACATAAAGTGAGCGGGCTACTATCTTTCCAGGCAAATGAAACAATCATACAATGTTTGCATTACCGGATGAATAGGATAGAATGCTTAAGCAACCCTCAATTTTTACCCTACTTTTGGATTAAATATTGCCCCCTCCCCTCCCCTCCCAAGCCAGATAACCAGAGGGCTGATGTCAAACAATGGAGTAGGGCCGGAGTCTGGCGGAAAACATTGTTTCGCTCGTACCCAGACCTCTAAGGACCTCTGAACGTTTAGCGTCTGCGAGGCGTACGTGATTCTTTAGACCTAGTACCAGGTTAGAGTTGAGAGGGTATGAATGAACGACAACACGTGCCTTGTATGTTTGTGAAAGAGTAAACTCGGATATTTGTCTATTTGCTCAAGGAGGTTAGTTACACCTACCACCGGAACAACAAGAGAGCGCCACTATAGGTATTTTCTAATTTCAAAAGATGCCACACCTCGAAATCATTGATTTCTTCAAGAGATCAATGGAAAACAAGCGATATTGTGATACTACAATGACATATATTCAGAAGTGCGAGGAACCAAAAGAGCACCATTTTTTACTGATTTCCAAGACAAAACTCTAAAAAAAACTCCACAAAGGCGCCAAGAAAATGTCTGACGGGAAAAGAGAACAAGGAAACTGTTTCATTCTCACTCAGTCTTCAAGGCGCAAGTTGAACAAAAAGGGTCAGCCAGAAGCCCATGACGTATCCTCTAACAACAAAGGCAATGCATTCATTGAAAAGAGGAAAGAGAGGATGCGGCTCCGACATCACCGACTTTTTCGGGCGCACCCAGAGAGCAGACACCATGACAAGACGCCTCTCCAGAATCAAAGAATCGATTGAGATTATAAAGGGTGGGGTGGGGATGCTTCCAAGAGGAATGTCTTTTCGGACAGAAGCCAGATGGCTTTTTCGGTTTAGATGCCTGCATAGAACTCTTAAATAGTTTATTATCAAAGTAAGCCTAACTTAACTCAAAAGCGTATAAAAGTGATATTCATAAAACCTTGTAAGTACGGAGCTGCGCGTCGGTGTCAGGTAGTGCAGTAGGTACATAGGATAACAATAATATTGTCATTTTTTGGAAATGGCTAAAGCATGACAGGAGTGGACCGAAGCCACACTGGGATTCGAACCCAGACCTCAGACCTAACGGACAGCCGGCTAGACCACTCACACACTGAGGCGGCTAGAACTAAAATAGATTCAGTTTTACTTTCCTCTAAGAAAGGAATTTCGAAAACAAAGAGTCAGCCACACCTATACAGAGGGGAGGTCATACCCCATGACCATAGAACCACCAAAGAAATAGTTCAAAGTCAAATGAGGATGAAGGAGCAAGGAGTGGCAGTGAAACAGGAAAGGCAGACGAGGGGCCGCCCGCCGCCGCCGACGCCGCCGCCGCCGCCGCTCCCACGTTACAACATTGGGGTGGCATATCGGACCACACACACGTTTTGGGCCGCTAGCCTCCGCCCCTCTCACGATCGTCGATCTCAACGTCACTTGAGGGATCCTGGAAAAACCTTCCAATCGGAGAAGAAAACACGAAGAGTTCTGGGATTGCGCCAATTGTAATCTCGCACGCGCTTCGCACAGGTTGATTTAGTTACATATTGGTTTCTGTGAGTTGAATTTTCGGGAGCTTCAGATTTTATAGGTGGCTTCGAGGGGAAAGGAACGTACGTGTTGCTTCTACACGCGTTTGTGATAGGATCTTGCTGACACGAAACAACATGTGAATGAAGCGTTCGTCAATTTCTGTGCCAGCTATTTTTCATTTTTAGAGAAAACTACCATATCCACTTACTGAGACACTCCCGCCGAATTCTATCCACTCTATCAAAATGCCAGAAAGCTAGCCTGAAACATTACCGAATATTTACACTGCGTTCATGCATTATGTCTCCCTAGTTGTCAAGTCTAGACAACTTCCAGGATTCCGCGGTGTTCTAAACACCCCCTCGATTTTGTCAATACCTACAGAGAGAGAAAACTAGGGGGAACACGGGTGGAAAGTTCTACACGGGGGATGCGTGTCGGTATAGTTTGTAAAGGGACGCAGCTGGTTTTAGGAGAAACACGAGTTCCCAAACTCCAAGCCACCCCCTGATCGATTTTAGACGTACCCCCGACCACCCCCGACCACATGAAGGTGAAAATGAGGTGAGAACGGTGAAACCTTAGCTGACTGATCACGGCTTCTGTTACGACAGATGTTTCCGAAAACAAGAAATGAGAAAATTTCAATTTTTCAGACACGATTTTTTCATTCCAGAATCCATGAAGAGGGTGGACAGGTTGAACTGAAGATAAACAGTAAGTAATAAGGTAAGTTAAATCATACCGCGCAGTTATATCATTACTCTCTTTTGGCGGAGTTAACAATTATTTTTTGTTTCATTCTCAGAACTCAAATGTCAAAAAAACGCGCTAGTTGCACAATTTATAAGCAACGAAGCTCCCCCTATAAATGATTATGATAATAACTGTCATTTATTCAAAAGCATGATCAAAAGTAATATCATATCAATTAGCTAAACCTCTAGCGGGCAGATACTGCTGGTGCAAAAAGGCTAACTTTATGGGAGATTCCCTTGTGGGACCAGGGCTCATTGACATGTGACAGCAGCAGCCAGGCATGGTTGACAAGGCACGGCCCGCTACACATCAACATCACCCTTCAGGCTTCCATCAGTCGTCAGCCGCAATGGTCAAATTAACTCACATTACGCTCTGCACTAATGAAAAACTTCAAAAAACTCTATATTGATAGTTCACAGGGGAATAGTGGGCAATAGGTTGCATTACTATTTCTAATAACACAAACCGTCTTCTTTATTAAGTGCTTACTCTTAGGCTGGATTTAGCTAATATCGAAATGGAATTAACCCGAATTTTTCCAGTAAGTTAAACAAGGTTGCTAGGTAAATAAAGTCGGAATTTTATTTCCCAAACAACGCACGACAACCTTGTTTAACTTACAGAAAAAAATTCGGCTACATTCCACTTAAACATTTCAACTAACGATGGTATCGGAGCCCAGAGAAACGGAAAACTAAGAAGAAACTTTTCGGAAGTCATAGATAGCATTTTAACCCCTAAAACAGGTATTTAGCATTTATTCTAAATCTATCTGAAACCGTTCTCTTTTGAATGCTCGTATTGTTAGAAATTTTGAAAAAAAATTGAGAAAGGACGACTTAAAAAAGAAAGGTTTCTGATAGGGTTCCGATACTGATCTGGTCCCCGTCACCTGAATCTGCAATAGAGGTGTTCCGGCTGAACACAAGAGAATGATAGTCCCGTTAGTCATGTAATTTTGCCTGGGCAATTACCAGCGTTACTTTACCTACTAGATGCATTAATGAGCAGTTATCTGAGCGATGAGAATGCCCTGCCTTTGCCATCACAGTACGTCAATTCCTCTATAATTATTATCCAAGTACCTAGCATTCAACAATCTTGCAACTTTCGTTCTGGACCCCAATGGAAATAATTGTTTTTCTATAGTCATTGTTATAAACAAGCTGTTTTTTCTGGGGAAAAAACCCCTTTTGTAATGGTTTTTCAATAATCCTGTTGGTACCTAATCATGAGTGGGCGGTTTATTTGCTCGGGAAGGTCACCCTGCAATTTAATGGACTTGATTTGTTTTAGGGATATAAAGAGGTCAACTATCGTAGATAAAGAGTCTGTCTGTCCAGCCAAGGCGAATAAAACTGAATTTACATATTATTTAACAAAACAGATCCTTTTAAAATTTATAAGTAATCTAGAAAAATAATCACTATTCAAACTACTCAAAAAATAAAACGTTCCATAGCGTTTCCAAAACAAAAGTAATCCAACAGCCCAAGTGAAGTTAAAATCAATCCAACCTCTTGGTGACTCCAACACCTGACAGAACACTGAGACGAAGCGCGAAGACCATGAAGAAAAGAAAGGTTGAACAATTCTTGAGAAGGTAAGAAGTCAAATCGGTAAAGCAGTCCCACAAAAATTTGAATTGGGGAAAACTCGCCGACGCGGCGTTTTGTCAAGTTGAGCCTACGGTTATTAATTCAGTGCAAATTAAAAATGGGTTTAAAAAGCAGTTAGGAAGAGTTCTGATTAAATCCCAGTCTATGAATAATGCATCATCCTCCAAATTTCATTATACATAATTATGTCGTAAAGATAAAATGAATTCATAATTATTTAAGTTAACTATAACATTTGATTAATGAAAATAAAGTTTTTTTTTATCAAGTTCAAGTAGCACTCTAAAGCGAGGACATTTCGAGTCAGGTATCTAGATTTGAGAGAAATTCTATATCTGAAACAGGGACAGTATTAAAAGTGAGCTGAATCATTCTTTTGAGTAGATTTTGTAGACAGATTCAAAACTACAGATTGATTATTAATGACATATGCTTCTATATATTTGCTTAGTGCAAAATAATTGTTTTAAAGTGAGAAACTATGCATGCAGTACGCACTAAGTGCATGCACAGCAGAATGACTCTGTGGCGCTGGCGGACAAAGGGAATAGAATGGTAGTGGCCCAGGGAACAGCAGAGAGGCACTGAGGCAGCTCCTAGAGAAAATAACGCGGGCGCTAACAACAAAGGCAACCATCTTCCTTTCTTTAGGACCGAAATGCAAAGTGGAATTAGTGGTGGGAATAGCTGGGTTCAGATTTGAAAAATACGCGATTATTCTGTTTCCAAGACTGGTCCAGCTCACGGGATTAGCAATATTAAAGGGGTAATCTCGAAACTGAGGCTCTTGGGCAAAATTTAGTCTCAGCACAATTTCATTCGAGCCCCCCTCCCCCTACACTAATGAGCTTGTTGTGGACCCGATTATCCTGATTTCCAAATTACAGCTCTTTACTTCTTTATAGTCATGGTTTATTCACGATAATATCCCCCTATAATAAGTATAGAAGCGTCAATACACATGTACATGCACGTGTCAAGACGCGTGTACTGACACATGTAAGTATTTACACGTGCATAATATACGAATACGTGTGCATGTATACACGTAAATCCTTAAAGCTTATTTCACCTTTTATTTTCAAGCTGAGCGACTGCTTTTTTAACTGAATTCTTCGACGCCTTCCCCCACATGAACAAAAAAGCTTAAGGGTCCCCTTAACCTGACGATGCATTTTTTGTCGCCCATAAGATTAACATTGCAAGCGGCGGCGATTCATTTTCAAGGTTTACCCTTGGTTGGAATAAAGACACAAAATTTTGCCTGTACCTAGCCCTAACAATGTTGTAGGTCGTCATTGAAGCAGATTTCCCAATTTCTCACTGGTTTCTTTTATTGCAACTGTTTTGCAAATGCTAGCATCGCATACCTCAAGGAAAGTGCTGTATCTCGAAAACCAGTAAAAAAATTGGGAAATTTGCTTCGATGACGACCTACAACAATATTAGGGCTAGGTATAGGCAAAATTTTGTGTCTTTCCAACCAAGGGTAAACCTTGAAAATGAATCGCCGCTCGCAATGTTAATCTTATGGGCGGCAAAAAATGCATCGTCAGGTTAAGCGGACCCTTAATCAGCAGAAGAACGGAGAGAAATAAGGAAGGCCCTCACAGGAGACACAGCGCAGACCACATAGGGCTGAGTCACATGAGTAATACCCCACAGACTTCTCCGGCCTGTAGGGGCATATTTCACCGCCATAGACAACCCGACATAATATCAAGTTGCATGGAACGAACAGCGCTAGCACTGCTAGCAGTGCGCCTTGGACTTGCGGCGGGAATGGCAACGACAAACTAGGGTTTCAACCGTATTTACTTCACCTCAAGCATTCCAAGTTTCCTCGTGGAATTTGTGGGTAAGCAACTGTGCAGGGCAAAAAATAACAGTAACAATAATTATTACAGCATTTCTATTGTATTATAACCAGTTAAGCCGGCATTTGCACTTTGCACAGCTATGTAATGCAGCACTAATAAATGCTGCAGGGAGCAGTTGGAAATTGCAACAGTTTTTGTGTGCAGCAACGAGTGCAGCACGTCACCTTCGTGCCGTTTGCGGGCTTCCGCACATAACCAATTAAAGCATCGTTACTCATGCGTAACAGTCGCACGGTACTTCGGGCTCATTGTAATGACCACATTACGGATGCACAATGCGCAATTATATTGATATTCCATTAGAGAGAACCATCCCGCTCCACAATGACTAACGAAAAATGGGTTTATTCATCAAAAAAATATTTTGTTTGCATGGTTAAATGATTTTTCAAAATTGTATTTACCTTTAACCTACATAATGGAAAAGTTTGTTAACACAAAATGTTTCATCAACTCAAACTCTGGATTATCCGCTTTTCATTTCGCCCTTTATGCACCGCGTTATCGCGGTTATTTGATAATTTCTGATAAAATGGCGAGCGGAAGGCTGTAGGTCAGGCTGAAGTTCTGCCAGGGCTTTACCAGATCAACTAATCCGAATATCAGCTCAATTTCCTAGCACTCAAAACAGAAAATAGCGTTTTTAAATAACAAACTGCCAACATAATTCTATTCCATTTTTCACTTCATTTTTTTGAAATGAAAAAAGGCACAATTCGCTTATCTGAAACATGAACAACAACAACCAAACCACGCAACTCATCATTAGAAAAGGCCAAATATGGAAGCCACCAAGGTAGAAGAGCTAAAAGGCTACGTGACTACAGGGCTTCAAAAATCGGTGAGATTAGTAGCAACCAAATAAATATTAGAGGAGAAAAAAATCTGTACAGAAATCCGTATAAATTTTCTTTTTCATTGAGGACAAGGGCAGAGATTTCGTGTCTCTCCCGCTCTCCGAGAAGTGAGTATACATTTCGAAAAGTTAGCGTCATAAAAAGCACTGCATATTTTCAAATAGAGTTCGTACAGGTCGCTTAGACTAAACACAGAGACACGAAGCACCACCAAGGTGAGGAGGGCACAGGATGCGAAAAATCTAGCGTGGATCAAAACCAACAAAAATTGGATGAAACTAAAACCCACACAAACTCGGTTCAAAAGGGGCCATCACGAGATAACCTTGAGAACGAGATGATGACTCCATTAATGGGAGTCGAGGCTGATTTAAATACCAAAATGAAGACGTTACACCCTGCCGGGCCCAAACCGAAATGCACCCATCGAGTTTGGGGCAAAAAACGCGTTAAAATGCGTGCGCTCCCATAAACCTCTTCTGGTGGTGGTGTAACCTCTCAAGACCACTCCCGCCTACGTCTTCTTCCAGCACTAGGCTCCACTGCTCCATCAGACCACTATCCCACGCACTTCCATCTAAGGAGCAACCACTCTCACTGCACCGGCCATCTGCCATGGTCTCCACCAATGTGAGAAACATGTGAGAAGTCACACCTCGTCATTTTTTCCGCATCTCCGATCAATAAACTCGACGTGACTACTAGAGCAAGGTTCCACCCTAGCAATAAACCTCAAAACAAAGATAGAATCCTTCCCTAGCTTTTAAGTAAATAACATTAGTGGGGAAAATGTTCAGAAACACACAGGCAGGGACGATGGTGGGAGGTGACAGAACTTCCTTTGACTGTCACCTCAAAGCAATTGCATAGGTTCGCAGTTTGAAGTTCACCTCAAAGTGATAGTGTCTATACGTAATCAGGGGATTTACTTGAATGCCCCACTTTTTTTAACATGCGAAATAAAATTTTGTAAGCTGGTAAAAACGAAAAAGTCTGCATGTCGTATTGTCGTACCCCACCGTCATTTCGCATAGGAACATGGAATTAGCCATCAGCTATACGGTTTTTAGTGCATCTGTTTGGATCAATGATAGGCTGGCTATCCAGTTTTTACGGATATTATTATTACCATTTTCAGCCATATGAAATAGGCATGTATAAATAATATCTCTCCGTACTTGAAGCAGAAAATAATGTAAAAGCTGTATCTGCTGTATTAAAATTACATTTTGGGGTAAAAAGGTTTGTGTGAAACAGTTAAAAGGTATCGACACCTAACTGGATCTGACAGGATGTTATATCAACTAGAATAAACACTGGCTTCACTAATTGGAATACTTTCCTAATTTAAACGTCAATTATAAAACTAAATGGATCAGTCAGGTTGTATATTCTTTGTATTAACTTTTACTGGTACCTGCAACGAATGAGGGCGCACTTTTATTACTACCTCCTGCTATGGTGGATTATCATTCGGGAAAAAATGAAAACAAAAGGGAGAAAAGAGCACCTACAGAGTGAAGTCGTTGGTACGCCTCAAAACAAATAATTTTATGAAAGTAAATAATTCACATAACACTACGAAAGATTCACGATAGTTTTCCAGAGTCAGTTAATATTCAATCTAGTTAAGCCTTGGGAGTGATGCGGAGTTAGTCCCCAGAAGACTCTGTTTCCTGAAGAGATTTCTTAGCTTGAGCCTTCCATCCTCCATTGAAAAACCCATAACAGCAGCACACAGCCACTTTCATTATGCATGCAAATCCACGTACGTTTCAAAAGTTTCAACCTCCGGTAAAGTTGACATCCGACAAAACTCAATCTCGCAACTTATTTCATAAATTACCCTTGCTGTGCCACTACTCATATGCACTGAGATAACTCTCGCAAGCTTGGAAATAAAGGGAGTTTCGTTCCTTTCTCGCATAACTTAGTTGTTACTTTCTATATGTATAAGGAAGAAGAAATGCACGAGGTGCCACAGTTTTCGCCCGGCAAACTTTTAATATCGGAATTTGTGCCAAGGAAATGGTAATGCTTTTCGTGCAAGTATTGACGTCTTTCCTACTATTTCTACACAGATCCCCCCACTCCTCTCTAATCCTCTCTCCCTGCGTCGCAGGTAACTATGGAGTATCACACGGGTATCAATGGACAGCTTCAGCACCGCCAGCAAGTAGCAAGAGGCAGGCAATACTACAGCCAAATACGTAGAGATCGGTTAAGACGTATTGTTAGGCTGGATGAAAAAGAAGAGGGTAGCTTACCTTGAGCTGAGAGACTGAGAAAGAGGGAATGAGCGACGAGTGTGCGAAGAAGAGCCATGTTGGGTCAGCGGGAAGGAGTAGTGTCCGGCAAGGTGAGCAGCCTACATGCCGACGAGGACTACACGCCTCACACCCACACCGTGTCACGCCCACCGAGCTGAAAACAGAAAATAGGTATGCCTTTACACTTCTGATTCAATCAAAATGAATACCTCAGTGGTAACAAATAAAAATTTCGATAGAGCTCTGTCTCAAATGAAGGGCGAGTTGTGTACATCCGTGTGTGTATATAATGCACACAAGTCCGAATATACAAAGCAGGCTGCGCTGGTTCATCGCACCCCACTACTGAAGAGCTTCCCACTTCTGATCAGCGAGTTGAGTGATTGCATCTGACCGCAAAGGCATGGCTGTCATACCTACTACGTCCGATACGTCCTTCATTCACTATTCACTCAGTCAGCTATTTAATACTTCAAAACCAGATTCCAACTAGTCACTAGCATGAGGGCCTGCGGTGAAGACCGAAATTGGAACATTCTCCAGTGCAAAAACTGAAACGGTGCTGAGATCAAATATACCAGTTCCTGTTGTCAGCGTTGGCCTAAGGGCAAGCATGTAATGCAAAGGGACGGTCAGGTTGAGGGTCTCCACCTAACTGATGTGTCCTCTGGCCCCGGCCAAGTTAACACAGGAATTACACCCAGCGCCAACGGGAATAAGGCAGTCGTCCACTATCACTATTCGTACCGCCAAAGAACCACCACATTCGCGATATACCTTAAATAATTTGAAAACATTTGAGGCAAAAAAGAATAGGATTGGGATTGAACTAGTGTGATTACGTGTATAAGCTCGCTAAGGACGACCATCGCATGGCTAGCCAGTCAGTTATAATTTCAAATTATTTTGCTAATGACACAAGTTTTTTCAGGAAAACGTCACCGTAGGCTTTTATCAACGAAAAGACTGAGATTTTCGAAACATTGACCCTCCCTGACACTGCATGGGCCACAAAGGAGAGAAATTTAGAGATGGAAGAAATGAAAGCATACTAATTGGCGAGGAAAAAGGTTTTCTAGAGTCCTGAAATCGAGCTAACCAGGGCACAATTTAATCTGAATTAGCAGCACAAAACCCAAGCTGGCTCCAAGTACACAAAGTATACATGAGCGGGTGATGTAAAAATACAATACAATTGGGTTTCGTTTGAGAGAACTCAGTATACGCTCCCAGAAGGACGCTCCGCTCTCACAACTAAAAATCCCATTTTGAATTCAGATTTCCAAACAGACAGCATTACAAACCCATTTATTTTAATGCGGCCATGGAGGCAAACTCTTCATATTAAATTGAAATGTGTTGTTCGCAACAAAAGAGGGAAATTTCAACAAAAGGTCAGGGTATCAAAGCTGACGCATCTCCCTTCGGAGTGTTTTGATTGCTGCAACAAGAATCGATCCAGACCATTTCAGGTTGAAACGAGAGCAACTTGTATTGAGAAATGACTGCAGGAATATTGAATCCACATAAAAGTGAGCTAGGAGCCTTCCAGCAACGACCTCAGACACGGAAAAGCGAAATATGCTAAAGACAGTTGCTGTGCTACTATCCCCGACCTTATCCTACCATATGAATCATAAATAAAAATTCGGAAACATTTCGCTTTCCCGCTTTCCGAACTTTTCATCGTAAGGGGTGGACTTGAGACTAGAATACTGAATGATAAGCTTAACAGCTTGTTGGATGTAGTGAAAATAATTCAAGCCGGTGCTGATAACTTTTCACCCCTGCACCACATTCAATTTAAAAATTTTCTATCAATCAAAGGTGGCTCCAAGTGCCAGCAAAATTTCAATAGGAATAATCTCTGAAATGAAAGCCGGAAGCTTCTTCTTAGGTAAAAGAAAGAAATTGAAAATCACAAATTCCATCAAGAAGAAAAGCTACTTACGAAATCAGAGCAGAGCAGAGCAAAGAAGAAACGAACGTTCCTTTTCCTCATTCTCAACTGATTGAAAACCCCACAATGAATCATTTTGCTTAACTGTCAGCGTTTTGTCAGAAAAAGGAAAAACCCGAAAAGTTCTTTCCTCTTCCAACCACGTTTTTCCAAACTATAGATGGAAACCGGAAGAGATTATTAAAAAGCTCAGTGACCGAAGGCAGTAAAGCAATCGGAAAGGGTCATTTCCGTAAGTTGTTCTGGCTAGTTTCTGAGGAACACTGTTGAGAAGAACGCGATGTTTTGGATTATTTGCAATACCCGTATACTATCTTTTCATTGGTCCAAAACAAATTCTCCGGCAAGGAAAAGTCGCTCTCAGACTCAGGCAATGAAAACACGAATGGTCCGATTCAGAAAATGAACTTTTTTAAGGGTATTTTTTAACGAAAACAGCTATGCCGGCAGCTCAATGTATAGGTACTGCTAAGATCAAGAAACTTGATCCTGTACCATCTAATCGCAACTTGGATGTAGTACTTGATTCACGGGCATTCGGTCTCGACTCTGGTGGACCTTGGATCATTCTCATCTTTGGTGGCGAAAATGGAGAAGATTGAAGATTTCGATTTAGCTCGCAGTCGTACATGCGGGGGCCGTATAACAATTTTCGCAGAGATAGCGGGTACCGATGACATTAGTTTAGTGACGTTAGTTTCAGAAAAAAAAACAGATCGTCAAATTTTTCATAGCCTCCCCCTCCTTCCTACCCACCCCTAGCAGCAAGACACCGGACGCCTCTCTCCCGTGGAATATTTGCAATGCCCACCCACATCGAAAGTTTCTCCGAGGAAACCTTCCCTTCGCCTCTCCCCGTTCCCTATCGCATCTGGGTTATAATTTCTAGTATCGCTTCCAGCGTATGTGGCTTTAATGGATTTTGGATAACCTGTGGAGCCTAATACGGACATCAACAGGCAAAGTTCTCGTCCCTACCACGGGTTTATTAAAGGGTGCCACATTTTAATTTTTACTTAATTTTTGACGCCTTCTAAGTTTTTTGAGATTGTAGTCGTCTGGTATCATTAGCATCTACACAACTATTCTGTAAACAAGGAAGCGGGGCGACATAAGAGTATCACTAAAAAGGGTTCAAATCCTCAAGCGTCAGAATTTTTTTGTCACTTTTTGTCACGAATTTCAATGCATTTCTTGAAATACTTTGAGATTATCATGGTTATTTCCAATAAATTCATTTTCTATGTAAACTGTAGGCCTATATTAGGTAGCTAAAAGTTCACTATTTTGAGGATATAGACATTATTACTGAATAAAGATCTGTTCAGGTTGTTCCAGAAGGTACGTTATCACTGGACAGACTTATCTGTGACGGGATGCGGAAAAGGTGATGTGAAATATGCGGGGAGCGCTGACGATGTTGTAACGAACCTACCTAATGCTTACAACAATCAATTCCCGCTCAGTCAAAAGGGGAAGCTTCAGGACAAGAGGGGAAACTAAGATAAGATAGAAACTCCTCTTAAATGACTGCCACGTCTTTCCAAGGAAGTAGGTATGAGGAAAAGGTAGGGAGAGATAAAGCGATATCTAACAAATAAACATTGGTACGTGAAGAGAATATGACGGCAAGAGGGACGTGAGCAAAGAGCAAGAAAACTCCACCAATTGGGAAGCAGGATTCAGCCACCCACCCCAGGCAATAATTATCCTTCCGCCTCCTTTCACGTCTTACTCCAGATTTTACCACAAATCTAAAACTAGAAATAACTATTATAGAGGTTCCCAAGGAAACTTTGTAAGAGGCTCAAGTCTACGTCCGTGAAACAGCTAAGCGAACATAAAGACTACTGCAGTAGTTAAGATGCTAGATCAAATGGGAAGCTACAAAGAGTTAAAAAATATGGGTTCCATTGTTTGCGGCTGCTGTTTGTATATCAATTGATAAAACATCTACTCAACTACAAAGGTATCGATTTATTTACAAGGATGTTCTACACCTTTATTAGTTGCGGAAAAATAACACCAGAACAACTGGCAGAGGTGATAGAATCCCAAAACGGTCAAAATGCATTACCATGGTAGCCAGCGAAAGGAAAACAGGGGCACAATAATGAAGAGCGGTTTCAGCCATAAGAGTACAACAGCAAACAATTTCCCTTTTTGTGGGAGAAAAGAGACAAAGAATTTCAAAAGAAAGATCAACAACTTCCGTTTTCAAAGAGGGTTTTATGGGCATATTAGCTATGCGTTGTGGCGACTCTTTCTGAGTGAAAGACCGCTTCAGGGCATTTCACCCTTCATAGTTAAAGAGCACATCTCACCTGGTTACGTTTTCTGCATGAATATCTATATTCTTTTGAGCAATAAATTATTCATCGAGATCATAATAAGAACCAGAAAGACCTGAGCCGAGGGCAAGTACTACAAAAGTTAGTTCATAAGGAAATGAAATGACCATCAGGCAAGAAAAAGGTCCGACCAGGACAAAGAGGATGAAACAGTAAAAGAGACTACAAAGAGGAGACCAGTAAATTGAGGCTGTGTTGGTGGCTGAACCACTGAAAGGACTGTAGTACACTGCTGCTGCTGCTACACTGCAACTCACTGCTGCAGGCTTCACAGCTCTCCTCCGCAAAGTGCCATGGAAAAAATTAGAATTTATTACAAGTGTAACAGTCACGTTTGACTAGAGGTCCGAGACTACAGCGCCAGTTCTGGCAACTGGCAACTTTTTCAATCATAGCACCTGGGTCAGTCATAGTGCCTGATTTTTTTACACATAAAAGAAAATGGAGTTGGCAAAATAAATAAAAATCAAAACATGTTAAGATTAAAAGAAATACGTATTTCAGAGCAAATAAATATTCACCAGCTTCGCAGAAACTTGTCATTTAGTTCAGTTAAAATTAAACTGGAGATTTTGTCCTATGTTTACGATGTTAAATTTAACTTTTGAGTTAAATTTAACATGGTAAATCTCCAGTTAAATTTTAACTGGGCATGGTGGGACGCACCCTAAGAAAACTAAATAAACAGCATTAAATCTATACTATACCGAGGGGTTAACCACTCGTTGGGAATCATTGGAAATCTTTATGAAATTTCAGGGAATCTTGGAATTTTTGGAGTGGCTACCTCTTCGGGGTTCATCTTTATATGAATATCGTTGGGAATCTTTGGAAATCTTTATGGGATCTCAGTGGAATCTCAAGGAATCTCTGGAGTGGTTACCCCCTCGTCTACTACTTTAGAGTAGCCAGAAGCTGGTCATAGGATTGTTTCCAGAGAAGGTGGGCCCCCACAGGAGCTGAGTAGTCTTTGACTTAGTCATACCTGACGGAGTTGCAGGGAGCGAAATGACATGGGCGGAAGCAGAGACCGATGGGTTCTTATTTACCGATTAGTCTTCTTGTCCGTATCCAAACGTGACACACAGTGCCCGTTACCTGCAATGTAGGTACATGACCGTACAAGGGATACGTCACGTCAGTGACCATACGACACGTGCTTCCTCCCACTCACCTCTTTTCCCATTGCTGTACTATGATGTTGACAAGTTCCTTAAGTAGCAAACGATTTGGCAGATTTTCTTTGTAAGGGAAAGTTCAGAAGGAGGAGCTCAACGGTAAGGTTTATGAAACAGAATGAAGCAGTGAAACGGTCGATTCATCGATCCCGAGATAAATGTAATAGAAGGTTGTCAGCTAACGCCTTACAGGATACCCCAGATTAAGCTGATAGCCTCAATGGTCAAGTTAAATGTAAGCCGCAGATAAATTCCAAAATACGAAGTTTAAACGAGGTTCATTTTTAAACTTACGCTGCGGGAACGGGGAGGCAATTTTACGATAACAAAAATTTCGATGACCAGTGAGATCTGACTTGGAAGTTATAAAAACTAAAACAGAAAGAAGAAGATAGGTAGCATGACGAAGCTCAGTGAATTTGGTAATGGTTAACCTTTTAACCTTATTTCCGGATCCTTCTGATCCTTAACAGCCTCTCTCAGACAGTAATCCCCTTCCATAGAGTAAGTAAGCCCGCTTTCAACATTACATGATAATAAATATTAACGGTTTGCGTAGGTAGTCATTAAATATGAGCTGCTGCTTTCAAAGGATGAGCTCTGAGATATCATGCAGTGTATAGGTACACTTATTTTTGCAGGAATGAAGCGCCTTACCTAAATTTCACCCAGTTGGCCTATAATTGCCAGTCTCTGAACCGGTAGCATTAACATTTTGAAAGACTGGGTAGGGGAGAAATAGAGGACTAAAGTCAAAATACTCTTCATCATTGTCACTGGCTTCTCTCTATCGCTAGGCTTGATAATCCGATCGCACAAACAACAATTCAAACCATCAAACACAAATAATAGGCATGGATAACGACAATGGTGATGCCATTTCAATGAGCATGTAATCACTGAACAGGAGCCAGGTGGCTCATAGAGAATTAGGAGCCTGGAGCATAGAGGAATATAAAGGAAATTGTCTCAGCATTCAATCAATAGATTCTGATACACAGTACAGTAACTATCCGACTGCAATGTCGTCACATTTTGTCCAAAAGTGACCCACAATATTTAGCCCATCACAAAACAATTTATGAAAAGGACACCAACCTTCGGGGGAGATTTTAACTTAAAAAAAAAGGACATTATTTGGTAACCACTTTTTTGGACTCGGAGCTTCCACCACGGAGGAAAACCCAAAACAACAAAATAGAAATTTTGCACTTTCTCAGTAGATACATATATTTTATGCAAGTGAAAATTTAAAATGGCGGAAGGTTAGACGTGGGTCGTGGCATGCCTTCTGAGAAACTGATTTCCGTATACCTACACTTACACTTTTACATGCACCCGAAGTACCTTCTGTGGTAACTAAATGGCCTGGTACTAACTCCAGAGACAAAGGATGCAGGATAGATTTGTAGCCCTTCTTTAAGGCTACTCGTATTTTTTGCATACCCATGTTCTAACCTTTCCCTTCTCAACAAAGGTGAGACCAAAGTATACGTATACACATGGATCTCCATCAAAAATCACAAATTGAGAAATTAATGAAAACTGTAAAATACATATATTTTCAAATAAAAAGTAAGATTTTAGTAAACTTCTATAGACATTCTCTTGATTTCATTGTTACCTAGATTAAAGCCAAGCGCTTGTAAAAACTGTACAAACATTAGAAAAGAATTTTCAGACCTAATGGCTTTCCGAGTGATTTTGCAGTTGTGTGGAAATCGGAACCATAAACGAAGTGTCTAAGTCCTTGGACAGATTTTTTGGGATGCCTTCATCGTTAGGAAACTGTTGGGTTGTAACTGTGCAACTGTGATGATCAATAACTTAAAATACTTATTCAGTGACGAAGTAAACAGGAAACAATACCGAAAAGTTAAGAAGAAAACTTTTTGAAAACAAAGTTCTGATTTTTTACTGCTTGTTTCCATATTTTTATGGCACATTTTCTTCTTGAGAAACAGGAAAATGAACTGTAGGTATAGGAACACATAAAAAGTACCGAATGAAAATAAAAACGTCTACTCTAACTTACCCCGAAATTACACACTGAAATCGCCAGAAATAGGTCCAAAACTTGCCAAACTTCGACACAATGAAGTAGAAGAGTTGATAAAACTCGCAAAGACAATACGCACGTCGCGCGGGAGTGTTCAACGAATCGACCTTACGTCCTAACTCCACCACGTTCGAACAACGACTGATTCTGGATCCTATACCGGCAAAGGAGCGGCTGGAGCGACTCCAGAGCGTACCTACAGTGTGCGCTGTACAGGCACGTCTGCTACAACACGTACCTGCCATTTAGCTGTTGCTTCCGGAGGGAGCCCCTAAATTTTGCGTATTCTTAAGAGTAAGAGAAACTGTAAATTTACATTTGGAGAAAGAATAATTAGTTGTCAGAAGATTAGTTTTTGTTAAATAAGGAAATTCTAAGTGATTTTTTAAGGTGGCTTATTGACGAACTCACGTTTACTGACTATTTTGTGATCTTTTGTTTCTGCATATTAATTGCTTTAATTTTTGTTAATGTTCTTGTTGATTTTGTTACTGACACACTGCACTATCATCTTGGGCTTAGTACATTTATTTATTGTCTATAAGGGGTAGCCAAAGTGAAATTGAGGTGACAGGGATAATTATTCATTGCAGGGGTAGAACAAGGCATCTATGAAAAACTGCAACAGTGACTTTGTTTTCATTGGAAAGTACTTGGGTACCACGTGTGCCATTTTCCACCTAACGTTGTTCTTGTTTACGCGAAGAGATTTATTAACTGATCGGATTCTAAAAGACATTGACGAGGGGTTAACCACTCGTTGGGAATCTCATTGGAAATCTTTATGAAATCTCAGGGAATCTTGAAATTTTTTGGAGTGGTTACCACTTCGGGGTTCATCTTTCTATAAATATCGTTGGGAATCTTTGGAAATCTTAATGGAATCTCAAGGAATCTCTGGAGTGGTTACCCCCTCGGACATTGATCCAAATTATTTTGACACTCAGCATGCTGCTACGGAACGTCTTGGACTGCAGGCGAACTCCTGGTATGATACTTCCTAAATTGATTACTAAAGGAGATAAAATGACTAGAGATAGCGTGAATATGATCCACCCCAACGTCTCCGCTCACTTTGTTAAGTCCCTCGGAAACACGATCATTAACTAATGGAAGCATTCCCTCAACCGGGTCCTTACTCAGATGAAATATGAGTGAAAGAAAATCGAGTTAAAAGTAGCAAATTCTTTAAGTTACTTTAATCTCCGGTAAAGTTCCGTGCAATTAAACTCTTTTATCACTGAAACGCCACTGTCTGCGGGAAGAGTTTTCCAACTTGTAAAGAGCTTTTGACAGTAAAGCGATGGGATATCATCTCGCGGTTCACTGGCATTTCACATCCATCATTATTTATTTGTTATTTTTCTTTTAGCTGCTCGAGATTAGACCAAACGTTTGCCCCCAACATGTTGCTATATGGTTAACCGAGGGGTTAACCACTCGTTGGGAATCATTGGAAATCTTTATGAAATCTCGGGGAATCTTGGAATTTTTTGGTGTGGTTACCCCTTCGGGTTCATCTTTCTATAAATATCGTTGGGAATCTTTGGTAATCTTTATGGAATCTTAGTGGAATCTCAAGGAATCTTTGGAGTGGTTACCCCCTCGTAGTTAACTTAGAGAGGATTTTTTATATTTTCTGCTCAAAATAATAAATTGGCAACTGCCTATCGCCAGTTACAATATCCACAATATACGATCGAAAATGATGTATGAGGAGACACTGCTCGTTTAAGAGGACGCTATACCTGACGATGCATTTTTTGCCGCCCATAAGATTAACACTGCGAGCGGCGATTCATTTTCAAGGTTTACCCTTAGTTGGAAAGACACAAAATTTTGCCTGTACCTAGCCCTAACAATGTTCTGGTTTCTTTTAATGCAACTGTTTTGCAAATGCTAGCATCGCATACCTCAAGAAAAGTGCTGTATCTCGAAAACCAGTAAAAAAATGGGAAATATGCTTCGAACACGACCTAGAACATTGTTAGGGCTAGATACAGGCAACATTTTGTGTCTTTCCAACCAAGGGTAAACCTTGAAAATGAATCGCCGCTCGCAATGTTAATCTTATGGGCGGCAAAAATGCATCGTCATGTTAAGCGGACCCTTAAATAATTTCAGAGATTACTGATTGCATTTTAGCAATTTAACATACATCTCAACTATAATTTTGTACTTGAACGTCGTACGTTAAACAACGGAATATGTATACCCACAAATGGTGGCTCGGGTTGGGGGAAACAAATACTGTGGGAACAGAAACTTTCGACGGTCAGACAGCGTTACGAAGCGTGTAGATACTTTTCTGTGGCGAAACACAGCCAGCAGCTGTTTCGACCACTATGAGCGAGAGATACCTTCCGTTAAATCGGCAGGGTATGCAACTAACTTTCCGCAGGCCGCAGACAGGGAGGATTCGGGATGAAGGCAAGAGAAAGTTTGATGCGGGTTTTCTATACAAAACGTAAAATTTCGGTGTGGTCAAAGCAGGGCTCACCATAAAATAAAAGAGAAACACCAATCAGAACTAAAGGGTAATGGTCGCACTTTACTTTCTATTGACTATCTCGCACCTTCTTTTTCTTTGTTTTTTATACGTTTTGTTGGCCTTACCCCTTCTAGTATATAAAACGCCACGCTTTTCAGTAAAGTCACGTGCAAGTAAAGAAATTCGTCTGTCTAAACTATAAAAAAACTATTTTGAATATACGGTTTTAATAGTTTTTAAATATTGTTAAAATTTGACTTCAACCGGGAGAGTTGTATTGTATAACTACGGCAACACCTTCCATCAGCCAGCGCTGAATTCGGGGGCGCCAAATGGTCGGCAGACTGGACGTCATACAGGAGGTAGAAGAAAGAAGAGCAAGGCCTAAACTGAGGCATGAGGCATGATTACTTGAAAACAAACACGCCGATAATGCTGGGTCGTGACGAGTGCGGACGATGGGCCTCCCCCAACTTGTGAGGTCTCCAGAACGAAACGCAAGTATCTAAAAAGATATAGTCCTCATTCCCATTTCACATCACTATGGCCCTTTTTAAAACGCTTTAATCCACATGGAACAAATTTTATCTAGAATATTAGAAGGAGGTAATGGACAAGGTTCGCAGTAACAAGTGCGGGTCTTTCCCTGGAGTTCGGTGGGCAAAGTAAGACATTGAAACAGGTAGACATCATGACTATTATGTGAACTAATTTTGTAAGTTGAGAAGGTTGTTCTGGACGTACATTCGTTATGATACCATTCGGCTCATCGGCTGCATTGTACCTTTGTACCTTGCGTATATACCTAAGGTACCACTGAAACCAATTTAAAACGATTGCTAATGTAAAGTGTTGGAAAAATCTGCATCGCAAAAATATGACAGACACGTTTTGCGCGGCCAGGTCATGATAATTTTTAGTCGATGCTGCTCACTTCAATAACGGGAAACCAATTATTTCGTTATTTGTTTTTATGTCAAATTTCCATTTTTGCACCGCCCCCCCTTTTCCTCCCCCTTTGTCCTCTTCACCCTTCTCCTATCTTTCCCATTAACGAACCTGGCCTTATATTGTATTTAAATTAACCATAAACCAATTGTTTGCAAAATTACGAACATTTGAATGTTTACAAGATTATAAAATATTTAGGTCTTATGTAACATATTGTACGATGGAAGTTTTTCAGAAGTTAACCGCTACTACAGGTAGCAGGTACGCATTTCTTCGAAGAAGAACCAGAAAAAAATAGTTTTCCGAAAGATGAATTTGCCAGCTCATACAACGTATACCTGCTCTGAAGTAGTTTTAACAATGCATGTGGATGGGTCTATTTTTCTCAAATAATTAAATCACCATGGGGTTCTAGCAGAGAATGACAACAGGCAAAATTATAAGGATGGCGCAAATGTGCCAGGTCATTTAACGCTGTTAGCCAAACCCCAACCTAAAGTGGCAGAATACGCCAAATCATCCCCCTCTTCCCCAACACAATCTCACATCTAACGGCCGTCAATCGTCGACCGGCCTTTAACGAATCAACCATGCAGCCACTCAATACCTATGATAGAGCGAAGTGACCTGATTCGCAAAATCCGATCAGACCTTCAAAACACCGAATCTCAGGCAAAAGCAGCCAATGTCCACCGTGGGAGGAAATTAGTCTAGCGTGTAAGAACGGTCGACGCTACCGTTAGCGATGTCGCGGAACATTATGGGTATGGTCGGTACTCGGTAGCGTGGATATGGGATGGACACGCCTCTGGTTCCCCCGGGCAGGAGACACGGCTCTGTACCTTGAACCCTCCAAACTCATCAAACCGTGTCAGCCATTGCGACCGCCGCTCGAGCTGACAACGCCCGAAACTAACTCTTGGAAGGTTCAGAGGTAAGACTAAGAAGCAAAACTCACAACTAGAACACCTGGTGGATTTCCCTTACCTAAAAAAATAGTTTCATATAACATACGAGATGTTTTCAGCTTCTGTCAGTCTTAAAGTGTCACGTGCGCACACTCCTAAAAGTCGCTCTGACCTCTGTCCGGCTACCAGTGACTTGGAAGCCACTATATGGATGAGCCTTAAAAAAGTAACAGGATTTCTCCAACTATAATAGCGAAAGTCAGAAATACTCACTGGGGCTGGTGTGGTGAGAATAACGCAAAATAAAGATACTGCTATGACAATGACAGTAAAAGAAAAGGACACGCATACGATGAAAAAGGCTGAAAGGCTGTTTTGACATCTGTCGAAAAGGGGTTTCAATATCTTGGGGCGACGAACCTGAAAATGCCTGTCCTACGTCCATCTGCGAGATCTCCGAGTGACCCGACAGTACACGGCTGCATATTAGTCTCTGCTCTGGAGCAGTTTGGAACTATAGGGGCAGGCGACAGGGCTTACACTGACAGCATTGCTTACACGCCTGACTTCCCCATCTTGCCGAAGCTTCTGCCAGCTGCGGATTGCAATTTGTTCCACCATCGCTTCAGACGATTTCAGCTGAGTTAATTGAAACAGAAAATGATTTTCTACTTGTTTCTATCTCCTGGCATAGTGTTTGCTTTTAAGGATGAGTTTGTTTTCATTTTCAAGATTATTCAATTATACAATTATCGGCGAGGAAAAAACGAAAAATTATTTTTAAAGGAAAAAATTCAACCAATTTACAGAGTCATAGAAACTAGCTTACAATCAGAGTCCGACGGTTTGGCGCTACAGAGATCGGAGCGTTTGGGTCCCAAGACAGTACTCCGTTTATGGTTTATACGACAAGCAGCCTTTACTCACACATTGTCTGGCTCGTCGGCCTCAGCCAACGCCATTAATATTGTTTCTATTTTATGAAACTGCAAAGTGGTTTGTTTGAAACGAGACTGTAACACAAACAACAAATTAATACTTAACCAACTTCATTAATTTAGGAGTTCAAAAGCGATGAAAGTTGTTTAGAAAAAAAGTCTCATTACGCTCTCTCGTATTTTCAACCTCGAAATGTTTTCTAATTTAGGCGCACTAATTCATTAAGAAATTTGTAGGTATCAGCAAATAAACGTCTGAGGCACAACAACAGGGGTTCACGGTCGGCAGCACAGGCACCGCCGTCGCGAATCTCAGCAATGCTCGTTTATTCCCATTAAAAAATAACAATTTACCGGAGAGAGGGGCTGGAATTACCGAGAGACGTTCTAAGGCGTTCTCGGCTTTGTTCTACCGACTTGCACCGACTTGAGCCTACTCAATTCAGCTGACTAGCCACGCTCTCAATTTATGATCACGCTTACATTCCAGTTAATACCCCTCCATTTCCTTTTATATTGGTTCGCTGGTTTCTGCAAATACAAAAACTTTTTTCAACTATTTTTTCAGTTGAATCTCAGAAAGATCTGCAGCTGAAATAACAGTACTTAAGTATACTATCATGAAGGTGAAAAAAGTTGTATTCTGATTTCTATTTTCTCAGGTGCCTACTTCCCCCGATCCTGACGTCAAATTTTTAAAACATCACCAAACAAAACAAAAGAAAAAAATGACATCTAGTTCTTCCTGTTCATACCTATGAACATTATTAGGCATAGGTAGGGCATTTCATTGCATTGTATTGTATAAATGTAAAATAGATCTTACCAGGTACTTAGGAATATTTCTAGCCCTAAGGGCCTCTTGCTACATTGTACACAACGGTACTCCAGGTCATTGCACCTTCTTTACTTAGATTACGGCTACTTACTCCCCTTTTTAGCATACGGGTAGACACCTACCCCCTACCCTATCGCACTCAAGTACAGTACCTAGCATAAATGCACCCTACGTTTATATAATAAAGTTCAGTTCAGCTATGGGACGCCTACGTGCATCATTGCCTCGTTATTCTACCGAACCTCCACTCTACCAGATCAACCCTTGAACACTTCCCTACCAATTATATCGTAACAGCAGCAGTGTAACAGTGAAAATTTCAACTAGAACATAACTGGAGAAAGGTGGTAACAGAAGAAGCAAGATGAGTTATACTTATGATGAATTTAACGAAGAAGAGGAAAAGAGAAAATGTAAAGGATGGTTTAAACAAAGGCAAATCGCAGTTCACTGCGCGGAAATACTTTCCAACTCATTAAACAGCTCATCTGCCATTGCGTACCGGAAGCAGTCAAGCTGAAAAATACTTCAAATTAAAAATTGAGTCAAATGGGAGCAATAAAGTCTCAGAGTTAATTAAGTCATTCGCAAAGGCAGTGCTAATAAGACAAAATGGCGTCACCGAAATCTGCCAAACGACTCTCTTCGCTTTAACAGTACTATTCCAGCTCATAAACTTCAGTTTTATAGCAAAAATTACGACTTGACGCACAACTTATTTTCGACTTGTGTATTAAAACAATTTTTAATTTTTTTGCGCTAGCTCCGGGGAATAATCCAGTATCCGTAACTATACGGCAGCTTGTCTTTTTCAGTTTGGCAAAGACGAGGCCACTCTCGCCTTACTAGCTCTTCACCCATCACTACTGGCACCTAAACACTCGAATTTACAGTATGAATCCATATTCATACAGGAAATTCAGCACAGTACGTGAGGAAGGGCATTTTCGGAAAATGCCACTTTGCTGATCCATAACGAGTTGTAGCACGCAAAAGACCTATAAAGACCTGTAAACAGCCAGTCAGCTGACCAGTGCAAATATTCGTTTTCCGCCCGGCATTCCGACCTTGTTGACTTTTGGCATTCTCCAAAATTACGATCACATTGCTGGCCAGTTCAATAATTATCCAAATTACTCCAGCACTCCAGCTACGTTTTTCGGGGTATACTTAACGTATGATGGAAGAGGGAACTTTCTTTGAATAATGATTGATGTGATGGTAAATGGAAATGAAATGAACTTCCGTGTAGAACAATTCCCATTTCTGATATAGGCTCTGAACTCGTAGCCTGAGGGTTAGGCAGAGCACCTGCTGTTCCCCACGAAGGGTGAGGCGTAGTCTAGAACAAGGTCCAACCTTTCCTCACCAAAGAAACATGCCGACCCGACGCGATGGTTAACTTTTCTCAGATAGTTTGAGGTGAGGAATCCATCAGGGCATGGGCAATATCCCTAATGAAAAAGTTTCGACATTTCAGGAGTAGAACCTGTGTCCTGTTGCTTCACAGCTAGGTAAACGAGTAAATTGAACGCAAATTAGGAATGGTTAAGAAATAACTCCAAATTTTACGTATAACTGAAAAATAACATAACCAGCAGGTGTATTCCCTTTCTCGAACGCCAGAAAACCCACCCAACTAACACCTTCAAAATTTATTGTAAGAAGATAAGGCACGCCATGACACAATATATGGAGAATAGTTCTTCTTACAATAAATTTTGAAGGTGTTAGTTGGGTGGGTTTTCTGGCATTTGAGAAAGGGAATACTCCTGCAAGCCCCTGCACCAGTCACATTTTTAATGCCACAGAACCCAACGGAAGTGGCTTCGTACAGATGAAAATCTACAAGGGAAGCTGGCTAGAAGAGTCAACTCATAGGATTCATACCAAAAGAATGAAAATTAATGAAGAAACTTCAGTAGCAATGAGAGGAAACGGACGTGGTAATCAACGAAGGCCCGGCCCGAAATTACAGAAATATCGTTAAAACACTCAGATGGAGATTGTAAGACTGTAAGTGAAGAGTATCAGACCAGGACTAATGACTGGACCTGGTCATTATACGGAGTAATTATACACAACTGATGAGGAAAGCTGCAATTGAAAAGTATGAAGCAGCTATTTCACCTCAGGATGAATATCAATTTTTAATTTTTCTCCTCGAATTGCCAAATATACATTTGTAAATTCAAAACCTCATGAAATAAATTCCAATAAGTCATATAAAATTTGGTTTTTTCCTTTTTAATTTTTTTTGGGGAAAGTATTCGCACCTACAAGAAAAGAAAAGGGGAAGTTGCAGGCCTGCGTTAGCCGGTGAATGGTGAATGGCTGATGCTCATCTAAATCTGTTTATTTAGACCACAGGGTTGTATGGGGAGTAGAAGTAAGAGTAGAGAAGTAGAAGAGTGTTTAGGTAGGCAAAGAAAGAAGTCGAAAGCACTCGGTTTTTCATTTTCTCGCTAGCTATATATAACAATAACGTATATTTTTCCTGCAGATTGTGTTTAATTGTTTCGCTGTCAAATTTATCATTCCCTCTGCCTTCCATTTAAAAGCCACAGTTGAACCATCAACACAATTTTTTCTCCCCGAAAGCAATGATCACATCTTAAAATGGATCTCTGCCGTGATAGATCGTTTTTAAGGCGGTAGATACGGAAAGAATCAAGGCGCAATAATAACCTCCCACACCCATGTTTACCGAACGTGCTGTCAATAGCGAAATACACCGCCAAACCTTTTTCATAAATAAAGATGTGATTCCCCGCAGGATGTGAGATAGCCACGAAAGGAAGATGAAGTGGTTGCGTTAAAAGTTCAACTCCCTACCCTCCCATCCCTATCCAATTGTTATTAAACCTTTTTATATTTTTCCCCTCCGAGAGCCCTTTCGTGTATTGCAGTATAGAGCAGAACGAAGCCAAGAGCTCACGGGGGAGAGACCTCGCTCCAACTATACCATTTTCAACACAAGACCCCGATAAAAATATTCGTGGCTTTGCCACTGTGGTCATTGTTTAAAGGTGCCACCCCGCTTGTGGCAAGCGTCAGATTACAACACTCGGAATACGAAATACGACAAAAAAATGAAATTCATTATTTCCCTCCTTTGCCACAACTGTTTGACAAGAACAGAAAATGAGATACCAAAATAAGCCACTCTAGATGTCAGTCTCAATACCGGTAACGTAGACTAGTGTCCATTATTTTCTCATGAGCAAAAAAAAACATGAGCTGCATACCTCACCAAGCGCCAAGCATTGAGACTGAATGCAAGCAGACATATTTTAATATCCGCCAAATCTGAAGGTTCGATGAGTACAGAGTTCAAACGAACGCTCGGATGCTTCGAGGCGTTCAAATTAAAGGAAAAATGAAATTATATTGAAGCATGATAAAGGCTTTGCGCCCAAAGGGAAATTCATTTGCTTCCTCATGCTCGCGCAATATCACTCGCAATATCGTAGGGAAGCTTTATAATCGTATTTCAAGTTGATCGACTACGACGCAAGGGGGTGCTGTTCATCAAACGCGATTACGAGAGGATTTAATGCTCTTCAATAAAATGTTAAGATTTTTTCATTCCGAATACTGAAAGAATATCTAAGAGAGTGTAGAATGATATTGTACTATTCATTTCAGTAGAATAGCAGGCAAGCACGTTTAAGAGAATAAACATTTTCCCGCAGGCTCAATTTCCAGTAGATTCAACCGTACCCACGTACGCTAGGGCTCCATACTAAAAATTCAATGGCTACTCGAAGGCTTGAGAGGGGTTAAAAAATTATTCTGAAAACAGCAATAAATTTGTATTTAAGTACATCACCACTGATTTCCATTTCCAGATCTGATTTCATCGACTCAAATGAAGGTTCTGACACACTTTATATTTTACAACCACCGACACCTAGGTTAGGTAATATTATATTTTGCGCTCCTGAATATTCAAAATAGATAGTGGAAGGAAATTTGTGAATCTGGTTGAAAATCATGACCACGCTCCGGGGAAGGATCGAGGGAACTGGGAAGGATGCTTGGCATCTCGAACAGGTACCCCGTATAGCGACCTACATTTATCACTCTGGGAAAACTTACCCCCCTGCCCGACAGGTCTTCAATGGGAAACAGGGCTTTCCATTTTATGTACCGGAACGGGAAGAAAAGAAATTTGATAAATGATCTGTATGAGAATGGAGACTCTCACTGTGATTGCACCTCATTCTTTCAAGGAACGATTAGCTTCGTCGGTAGGTTTTTTTTTTTTTTTTTTTTGTAAAAAACCAAAATTGTTCAATTTTTTCTTGAGTAGCCATGAATGGGTAAACTAAGTCAAGGTTTATGAAATCACTAAGGACACCAAAATGCTTTACAGTATCGTAAGCTCGATTTTTTTTGCTCTGGAAGGGAGCGGGCCGAAGCCACTGCATCCACGCAGTAGGCGGAAAATATTCCTTACGCCAGGATTCGAATTCAGACATCTTAGGACGTTGGACCCCTTGACCATGAGGCAATGAGAGGCAAGTAAATATACAATACCTACAATACCTATACACCATACCTATATATCTATAGTAATACGAACAGAGGCATCTCCAATTTCTTTTTGTATTCAGTAATGGTTATTTTGTATTTTTACAAAGAGAAGGTAATATGAAAGCAACCCATGTATCCAAATAACAACTGACAAAATAAATAACGACAAGAACAAGCCATCTGAAAATAAGCAACCTAAGAAGAAGCAACCAAAGATAAAATAATAAAAAGGTCAGGAAAAATATTTGAGTGAAAAACCTTCTACCTGCCATGAACCGAGACAAGCGGCCGCAATCTAAAAATCTTTTTCTGATGGAAAAGGGGGAGCCATTCATGGGAAAAGTTGAATACCTGCCAGTACCTACCCTCGTACCTCTATTCTGAGCGCAGCCGCTCCAGAAATGGTTTTGACTGGCTTGCTCCTTAACTGAGAGGCTCTCTTAGAACGGAACAAGGGAACCTGGACTTCTAGCAATTACAGGATTACTCACTGTAACTTACTGTTAAACTCATTTAAGCCCGAACATATACGTTCGCTATTTGTTTAGGTTTTTTTTGCAGGCTTTTTGAGGAAACTATTCAATTGTTCTGAAATATAATATGTCTTTTTAACGGCTATGTATATAGTGAATTTACAATCTTAATTTCGGACAAAAATCACTCAACCGTAAAAGAGTAAAGTCTGTTAATTTCGGCGCCTTTAAATAAGAGGGTAATTTGCAGCCTAGCAAACATTGCCTCGTTGAACATTATACACAGTATCGTAGGAGGATCAATAGTTTTAGATGAGATCTGAATGGTGATTGTTCTAAATCACCTCGATATCTATTTCACATGAACTGGAATGGAAAACAATGGAAAACTAGAAAAAAAACGACGATGAGTGGGATCGAATTAGTGACCCAGCCGTCACCGGTCTTCTATGCACAACCACTCAAGACAACCACTCGGCTCGGCAGGCTGTTTCACCTTTCATAAAAAACGAAAATCACTGACGGTCCTTACCTTGAAATAAACAGAGGGTATTCATGAAGGAATCACAGAAATGAATCTGTTTCGATAGCTACTCGCACAAGCATTTTCCGCTTTCAGATAAAATTGCTACAGGCATATGCGAATGGCTGCAACTGTGAGAGACGATCCAGGTAACGGAGAATTCCAATACCTGGAGACACAGGCGGGGGGCTTCAAAAATGATATTGTGCCGGCAAAGTATAGAATTATATTGCTGTGCCATCACGTATCTTATGTCAAAGGATCAGCCCCTTTTCATCGGAGTCTGACGAAGAAAGGTTTACAAAGCGAAATCATTTTGATTGCGATCTAGAAGAGACGGCGTAAAGGCGGAAATCGAGAGCAGATCATTCACGGGATTTTCCCCCAAAATACCGAAAACATGTGAACAAAAATACGAGGCTTCGGCCAATAATCATTTTTGTTCGCTGATTAACATCGGCGTATTCTGGCTAATGGAAGGGCTGCAACCACCAATAGGTACATCTAGGCCCTTTGAATATTTAAAAATACTAATTTACTCTGTGAGGGTTTGGGGGTGTAGGTATAAATTAATAAAGGTTGGTTCGACGAAACTCCGTTCAATAGAGCAGAAGGCTACTGCAATGCTTCCCTGAAAGACATGATAGGGTGCATAAAAAGCGAGGGGTTACCCACATTTGGGGAATCTCGTTGGGAATCACTGGAAACCTTTATGAAATCTCAGGGAATCTTGGAATTTTTTGGAGTAGTTACCCCTTCGGGGAATATCGTTGGGATTCTTTGGATATCTTTATGGAATCTCAGTGGAATCTTAAGGAATCTCTGGAGTGGTTACCCCCTCGATAAAAAGTGACGATCGTCGAACCCACGTTAAGTGGATCATTTTCTACTATTTCTCATGTCAAGAGTTATAAAATAAATCTCAGTAAAAGCAATAACACTTTCTATTCATCGTCTGTATTCAGCCCTAACTTCCAATCTGAGAGTCAAAAAGGGTAAGCTGACGCATCAATCTTCAAAAGCTGATTTTCCACAGGGTAATTAGTAAATGACGAAGGAAGTGATACTGAAGGAGGAAGGAGATGTGACTGTATCAAAGTCCCACTCGCTAATTGACGCAACGAAATTGCCATAATTGGCTTTCGGACCAATCTCGAAATATCTCCGCTTTGTAATTAGGTGTAGAATTTTTGATCTTCCGTCACAACCACTAAGTTCTCACTAATGGAAGCTAACTTCCACTAACTCACTACGCGTCTAAGTTGGAAAGGAAATGCGCCCCACTTTCAATTAGAGTTTCCTAGTCACACGAACGGACGGAACTTACCAATTAAATAATATGAACCTTCCAAACGGACGTCAGTAAATCATCGCATGTCGTAGTGTAAATTCAGAGCGAATCCAAGTCTAAAATGTTATTATTTAAGTCGTAAGATGAGTAAAAAGTTAAGTAAGTTTCACAGCAGAGATTTCAAATTTTACAGCTTCTCGTTAGACATCGTTTTTGTGAACAATTTTGAAAAAGATATTTTGGGTTTCCCTGCCGAAGTCGGGAAAAGTGGTTTCTGGAGAAAGTCTATCCTTCCTGTTATAACAAATTATCTGCAGCCCGTGGTGACAAATAGAAAATGCTAATTTTTACTCTTTTTTGACCGTAACAGGTGCAATTTGTTAGATAGCAAATTTTGTTCAAAAAACGTCCCAGCCATTTACACTATAGGAGCAAATATGCGTATCTCATTGGAACAAAATGGTCGAACGGGGTCTTCTGCAACCAGCAACAGAATAAAATTACGTAGACGTAGACTAGACTTTGTGAAAGCTACAAACTTTTTTGGACTTAGGAATACCCAGGATGATGGGAAACCAAAAATCTCAGAAACGAGGCGAGAAAGTAAAAATGGTTGTGACGGTGCGAGCATCGCAATGTTTACAAGCAAGATCACGCCGTCACGGAAAGGTTCAGCTTTGAAAGTAATACTTATGAAAATCTCTAAGGTTCCGAGTCTTGTTAGCCTGCAGTAGGAGCTCGTGAGCCAGAAAGGGAACGTAATTGAAGAACTACGTAAATTAATATTTTACACGGCAAACAGGGCCCTCTCAAATTACTTGTGTTCAATGGGACGGCTCAAAGGAAAATAATAAGGGAGTCAACGAATCTCCGAGATGGAAAAAGCTCTAGACATTAAAAAAATGAGGAAAGCGTCGAGGGAGAACCGAACATTATTACAGAAGCTTTTTGTGATCAAGTGTAAGACCAATAATCATTAAATCATTTATTGAATATCGATAAATTTTTATAAAAAAGACCTAATTCTTTTTTCATAAAATTGCCAACACAAGCCTGCATAATATATCACGGATTTGTGCTGACGGGCATGTCCGGAGGCTGTACGGTACGGTATTGAAAAACTGACAACATCAGCCCTTTACGTATTATCAGGGCTCTCTCCATTTTTTTTCGTCCCATCCATATGTGTCACTGTAAATTTCACGGATATACATTTTATGAATAATTTACCGAGTGTCTCACTCTCAATATCTACTGCTATTGAATAAAATATATACGAAATAACCCGAAATGAATAACATAAAAGAAGAAAAAGACAAGTTAGTAACTCCCTAAAAAGTGCATTTTAATCATTGCAGTAATTCCAATTCCATTTAAAATTTTGAACCCTCTAACATTTTTCTTTACGATTTCATCAAGGGTATGAACGTGTAATACCGCCCTAAGAGAAATCTGTAAAATTGTAAATAAAAAATGAGGTAGACAACCGTGACTAGCGCTGAGAAAGCTTGACTGGTCCCTAACCCAATTAACCTCCACCCAGTCCCCCAAACCATCAGAGGGTGAAATGGCCAGCGCCCACACTCATTCAATTACTTAGGTGAGACGCTTGTTTGTTTTCTTTGATGATTATATTGAACTCTTGACTTCCGCAATCACGGCTAATTGATCCAGCTTTCTGTTTCCTCATTTTTCTGAAAAGGGGTACGAAAAAAGGAGTCCTCTCGAGGAAAAAGAACGTTTTTTCGCAAGGTCAAAAGGCGTAGGTATAGATTTTTGCCCACATTATGCAGTCCAAAATCGGTTATAAAAATTGTTAAAGACGTTTTATAGTTGATTCTACAATTTATTTGCAAATAACAGAACGCTAGAAGAGAAAGTTTAGCTGCAAGTATTGTAGAACCTAGCATGGCTTTGAAGCGCTCTTCTCGAGAATGTTGATTACTCTGTAAGTGGGTGAAATGAATGTGGCATTTGCAAATACGTCTCAAGAAGCACAATGGTTGTGACAGGTCGCCTTCATAAATCTATCTCTAGCCCCGTTATTAATCGCTCTCCAAGACAGGTCCGCTGAAACAGAGCCGGCGGATATAAATGACGATAATCTTTAGAAATTGATGAAGTCAGAAGAAGGAAGGAGGAAGAAGGAGGTAGACGAAGGGGCGGCGTTGACCGCTGCTGCCTTTTCGCTGGGAGAACATGTAAGATTGAAGACTGTTCTGGCTTTCTGCCATTTACTTATGGGGGTTTCCAGTTGGTGAAAAGTTTTTCGATAACATAAGGCTCAGTCAAGGCATTAACTATGTCATGACTTACTAGCGTTCTCCCGAAATTCACCAATTCGAAATCTCAAAACTTGTAAATGTATGGTCGTACTAAAGGCGAAACTTTTTTGGCGTTCTCATAAAAAAGAGGCATGTAATTGCGAATGAAAGAATGCACCTGCAGGCAGGCTTACATACTATTTCCTCCCCCTTTGAAAAGTGTCCAGTGGGAGGGGTCCAAAGCAGAGAACCACCCCCGCATATAGGACTCGGTAAACATCACCCTGCTCAACGACCACTCTCAGTAGCGGGGAACACCTCTATAGCCGCCATAGACTATCAACGTTTTTATCTTCAAAGGTCCACTTCCTTTCACAGGGGTTGCAGATAAAGCCTCTTTCCACTGCTGCAAACCTTTTGCTGTAATTTGTCCAAACAAGCCGTCGTGTCTTGTCAAAGGTTCGTCCGTCGGTCGTATGTACTATCGCTTCCGCCGAGCGTTATCTCCCTCTTTCAAATGAGACGTGTGTGCTGCTGTTTGTGTTTTCATTTCCTGTTAAATTTATACTTTATCTTACGGAGAGGGGTAATTTCTAGTGTAAAAGAGACCGGCGCTCCAACATTGCGCTCTGCTGTGTTCGCCTCATTTCCCAACAAATAAACAACGTACGACGTATCCGAATTTTTTTTTTGAAGGGAGGCATCAGCATGAAGATAAGTTCTAAATGTAGAATATAAATGGAATAGAAGAATTGTTTATTCCCAGTGGACACTTCACTTGTAGGTTCAAAATCACTGAGTAAACTAACTTGCATTGTATCAGTATTCCATATTTTCCAAATATTTTTTAATAGCCAACACTCGCTGCAACAGGAAAGGGTGTGACGATGCCGATGATTTTGAAGAGGGATGGGGTGTGGAAGGGGTGGCAATTAGTCCGAGGCCTGGTCCGGGTCCCAGTGAAGTACTGTAGGTCGTTCAGATGACAATCCGGCGCTGTGCTCGAGAAACGAGGAACGAGGTTACCCTAAGTTCATTACCAGGAACAAAAGAGCTCGGTGTTTTTAAATTAACTTGCAGGCAGGTGAGACCCCCATAATTCACCCGGGCGACGGTTCGCTGTAGCCTTGGTTAATGTACTACTCGTTCAAATTGTCTTCATGTTGGAGGGACAAATTTTCTTTCCAATTTGGTGAGCTAGACTAGACCATTAAGAGTCACCACACAGAGTTGCTCTGCAATGTTACTAAATACACGTTACTACTATAGCTCATTGTTGTGAGTATAAGTTGTATTTTTGTATGAAATGGAGTTATAAGACCACAGGTGTGGTTTTAAAGAGTCAACATGTTTTTTTTTTTTTTTTTTTTTTTTTTTTTTTTTTTTTTTTTTTTTTTTATTGCACAACGTATAGTAAACAATAGAAGCGGATGATTGGGTTTGAGATTTTTTGGCCGAAGCCGAAGAGGAGTAGGCCGAAGCCGAATATGAGTGGAATGAAGCCAGTTTTTGAGTGGGCTGAAGCCAATAAATCCATGTCGTAAGTGGAAAATTTTTCCGTAACGCCGGGATTCGAACCCGAACCTCTCAGGACACAAAGCGGACACATTGACCGCTCGGCAACTGACATGCACAACATGTTTTATACAGATCGCGAAAACAACACACAACACACTACCTTTTTAACGTTTCAGTCAAATATTTTACCAGAGGGTACCATGGCACTGTACCAGAGGGTAACAAGGGACTGTACCAGAGGGTACCATGGCGTTGGCTTGATTTGGCAGACAGTGAGGGGCAATTACACACACGCGCTAGTATTTTCGCTTCGTCCTCGGCGCTGGATACAACGATCGCTATCTATACGACCAACAGCAATCCAAACATTACTATTCCTGCCTCTGCAGACCAGTAACGATCCCCTAATGGCTTACAAGCCATTTACAAATTAAACAGACGATAAACAAAATACTGGAAAATAACTTAGGCCAATAGGATAAAAACGTACTTCGTCTGCAACTGCAATATTGTGCAATCAAACAGATGCTTTACAAACTAAAAGCTATGTAGAAATTTTAAAAACAAAATCAGTGGGAAAGTGACATCTAATTAGAACTCCATCCCCCAAAACCTTTCGATGAATAGCACTACCCACATAGAACAATTACCTAACAGAGGGACATAAAAACTTTATTTCAATACAATCTCGATTTCATTACAGTACATTCTCACAAAAAAAGTAAGAAGTGCAGCGGGTAACTTGCTGTGGTATCCAACACCGTCAGAAATGTTTAAAATTCATGTCGTTTTTGCAGGGAGCCCCACGAGAATTCAATTCACAAGTGACGTTGTCGAAAAGATTATGGTAATGTAAATCGTTTTTCCCGGAGCCACATCTGGAAATTGGAAGACCTGCGAAGACCCTGCATCCTAGAGACCCACCCTCAGGGGAAGAAAACCTCGACATTTTCATTACAAACACCGTAAAAGCCAGGTAACCGACCGAAAAACCTTCTTCTTTCGACTTTGTAGGTGAAATTTAAAGGGATAGTGATATCTTCCATTCGAGCGCTTTTTTGTTCTTATTTGATATTGTAGAATACAGGGAAAGAAAACAGAATAAAGAAAAAATTAAATGAAAGATGGATTCAAGTCCCTGACCAGGTATCGTATTAAGGGTATCCTACCCCTCTGACGACATTATCATATTGAAATTTCACTAACTTCAGTTAAACGCGCACATAGAAACAGTAAGTAGATGTGGACATTAGTACTTTCGCAGACCACTTACGTTTTTTTTTTCTTAGAAAAATTAACGTTAAGGAAGCAGCTATACGAATGAGAGATCTGGTATCTGGCGTTGGACAATTAGTACAGGAAAGGCGGCTCATTGCTCGACTTGTCCGTGGGCTACTTTTACATCCAAGTTCACTTCAAACGGTTCAATTTTTGGCAAAAATCCAGTAGGAACCATTTCTAAACAAACTGTGATACAAAATAAAATTAATGGTTTCAATATGTCACAGCAGAAATCCATAAGCGGGCCACATTGTGGTTCGATTGACTCCGGGGTGGAAAGCGTCACCAGCTGGCACGCGTAGCGGCATTCATCATCGAAACGTCTGCCTGCCCGTTCCCGATCCCAACTGACAGCTAAAAAATTGCCCTCCCAGATAGATTCAGCCATTTTTATTGAGGAGGACCCCTCGACATTGCTCAACGGGGAAATTGATTCCAAGGATATGTCTCTCTAATAGAATTTTCAAAATGTTTTGGATAATCTGCTGATTATTTGTTCTATATTGAATTTCGAAATAAATGTTAGTTTGGTTTCTTTTCACAATGAATTGTATCCAGATTGGATACGACTATTAAGAGAACACGAAACTCGTCATAAAGTCAACTCAAAAATCACCCACAAATAATCTGAGTTCATTTCATCACAAATCAGCAGCAGCAACTGTCTTAGAGGTGCATAAGGGGCCAGTTTCTTTTTACGCCACATTTTCCTGTGAAGCTTACGAGCTGCATTTCAATAACTCAATTTTCAAAACCTTTTAAATATCATCGCAGAAAACGAGTTTCTCTAGACACGTCAACTTGTCCAGGGCAGCTGTCATCAAATTCAAATCCTGCGGCCGTTCACCCTTTTTTCAAACTCAGTAACCACAGAGAAAAACTCGGAGACCTACTGATCATACGAGATAGCTGGGCATGCAAGACTGCTCCCACGCCATCGACATTAGCAGACTGATTGGTGAGACCACAGGAGTAATATAAAATCAATGCAGGCAATAACGTAAATTATAAATCAAAATCAAAGTGCCCTATTTATTTAGTTGGTGATTTATTCCGGCAGCGGTGTAATCATTTCCAATTCAAAATGTACATGCTGGCATTAATCAGACTAAAATACCCATTGGGGAAATTGAAACTCAATATCGCAGCGCAAATACGTACAGAATACAAACAACCCACCAAGAGTTTCAAACTTTCCTCAGCAGCCATATGAGATGAAGACAGCGAGAAGAGTAAAAGAATAAAACAAACGAGGGATTTCCTTCGGTAGTTTCAAAGTTTCGCGGTCAGCTGTGAATTTTGCAAGTATTCATTTGAAACCCCAGCTGAGGCCTCTAACTTTAAATTACTTTCCCATGGTTAACATGAGTTCGATATTTCACAAAACTTTCGTTTGGTTTTGGTTCAAACTTGCAAAAATCTGCTGTGAATAAATAAATGTAAATGAAAACGGGAAAAAGCACATTTCATAAAAAGAGGAAAACAGCAGTGGAAAGGTCTCCGGGGTCAGGGGTGGGGCTCCACCACTCCCCCCTCCTCCCTGTCAGTATATCATCCTCCTGGCCTACCTACGCTACTGTTAGTTGCAATACCGCCATTGGCCGTGGCTGCTCTAATAGCTAAACATAGTACGCTATTAGGACGCAAAACAAATGACTGACAGTAGGACACTATGTTTAGCTTTCACGGGAGAAAAAATACTATCGAAGAAGAGAAATGGTGCAGCAATTACCGGTCTCTATCGAGTGATAGACCTACCTACAAAAAATGAAATTATTAGGAATTAATTAGTCAACAAATTAGGATGTAACAATCCCGCAGTTTTCCTTTCTTTTTTTTAAAAAAATATGTACATGATAAAATGATGATGACATTTTAATTCAGTGAACTAGATTCTGATCTTAAAATGACTTTAAGGTCTAAAAATATCCCAAGTTTCCTGGGAAAGATGTTTAGAACCATTCTCGTGCCATTTAACACCCACCAATCAACAAATCCTATCCTATTATATTGTCACACCGTATATGCGTTCAACAGCCCATCCACATTATATCTATCTATCACTTAATGTTGACTTCATGAGAGAAAGAGGCCACCACAAGAGCCTCCAAAATGTTTCTAATCCCGAGGCAAGGGTATGGAAGTGTTGGCGCAAGATTAATGTCGAAGAGGTTGAATCCATAGAGTCAAAAAGGAGGATGAATAACAAACGACAGAAGAAGTGTTATTAATGACGCAAGCTCTTCGAAAAACCAAAACAGGAGAAGTCGCTCTGTAACCCGCCAACCCCAGCCTTTTTGCACCCTCCCCAACCTTATAAGTTATCTGCATAAGAAAGGCACCCGCCTGTTTTTATCGGCACGCTTTGCATATAGAGTGCGCTGTAAAATGACATGTGCCCCACATCCTTGTCGAGGATCCGAGACAAACTTTAAAAATTACCTATATGGTGGTATGTGGTGGTAACATTCGATTACTGCCCTAGAGACAACTTGCGATATGGATCCAACGATCGCTGCAATTTTGGCAGCTATCGATAAGTTCAAATAATTTTTTTAAAAACCTTTGTGCGGGTCCCGATAGCAAACATATTGACAGAAATGAGACTGAGAAAAACTTTCCGCATGTAATTCACTTCATGCTGGCACTGATCAGGGTTAACCCTATCTGGAATGAGGTCACAAATTTAAAACCCTGAAACCGAAATGTCTCATTCCCTCTTTTATGGTGATGCAGGGTACCACTGGAATCCGCAAAATCAAATTTTACTGTAGAGGTAGCAAGCGCAGATATTTGACTCAAGCTGGATAATTGTAGAGAAAGCGTCCTAAAGCCAGTAGTGGGCTACTGTATAGAACAAAGAAGCCTCACGGGTGGGATTGTCACATATATCTAATTAAGCGCACCCTATACACAGACGCGAGAGAATCATCAAAATGAGAAACAGCAGACTCAACCCCCCACCCCCCCCCCCCCCCCCTCCGCCCTAGCGACGGCAAGAACTTTCACCAACTCTATATTATAGATGCCATTTCTAAATTAACTTTGCCTAGACCGAATGCCAAAGACCTAAAACATACGAATAGAAAATTAAAAGGGAAGAACCGACACAAATAAAAAAATTAAAAAAATTCAATTATTAGGCAAACACAACACACCCCAGAAAGGAAGAAATAAACGAAACTTAAGGGCCACCATACATTCTCGACGAACTCCGCCAAAACCACTGTGCGAAAGTAAATATTCGACAAAAGTAATGTTTACATTTTAGTACCACCGGAGACTGGTAAATGCAATATCGTATCGGTTGTGTCTACTCTAAAAGCTAAACATAGTGTGCTATTTGAACGCGAAACGAACGAGTGAAAGTAGGACACTATGTTTAGCTTTTACAGGAGAAAAAGTAGAGAAATGGTGTTGCAATTACGAACTTCCGTAAGTGAAATAAAAATTGTCAACATGTAACATGGCGGCGGTAAATATTACAAACATTTATCAAGCTTTTCTACTAAATGTGACGATAAAATCATACTGTTTTAATCCGAAACGTTACAAAAAAATATTTCGCGTGAGGTAGTGTTGTGTTTTCGCGATCTGTCAAAAAAACATGTGGACTGGTAGTTGACTGTTTAAAATCGCTCCTGTGGGCTTATTACTCCATTTCATGCAAAAATACAACACTACCTCACGACAAAGAGTCTCAGGTTTACATCCCCCTATAAACACTTTTCACTCGCCCTGTAACTTCGGAGTCGGGCTTGAAGTACGTAGCATTGCGAACCAAATGGGTGTATTTCCCCTTAACGGCCACCATACATTCTCGACGAACTCCGCCAAAACCACTGTGCGAAAGTAAATATTCGACAAAACTAATGTTTACATTTTGGTACAACCGGAGACTGGTAATTGAAATATCGTATTGATTGTGTCTACTCTAAAAGCTAAACATAATGTGCTATTTGAACGCGAAACGAACGAGTAAAAGTAGGACACTATGTTTAGCTTTTACAGGAGAAAAGTAGAGAAATGCTGTTGAAATTACCCACTTCCGTAAGTGAAATAAAAATTGCCAAAATGCAACATGGCTACGGTAAATAGTACAAACATTTATCAAGCTTTTCTACTAAATGTGACGATAAAATCATACTGTTTTAGTCCGAATCGTTACAAAAAAATATTTCGCGTGAGGTAGTGTTGTGTTTTCGCGATCTGTCAAAAAACATGTGGACTGGTAGTTGACTGTTTAAAATCGCTCCTGTGGGCTTATTACTCTATTTCATGCAAAAATACAACACTACCTCACGACAAAGAGTCTCAGGTTTACATCCCCCTATAAACACTTTCCACTCGCCCTGTAACTTCGGAGTAGGGCTTGAAGTACTAAGCATTGCGAACCAAGTACATCATGTAGTCGAAAATAGCGAATGTATATTCAGCCTTAAAGTTGCTAACTCAGCAATTCTTTCTATTTAAAGCGCACGGTACATTTCCTTTGTATCCATTACTCTATTACTGAATATTTTACTTCTATAATCATTAATCATTACACAGCACCTACCAGTGGTTTCAAAGGTAGGCAAGCTCAGAGTGCTAAGGCAGTATCCAACACATGGAGAAAATGTGTAAAGTTTTACAACCAAAATTTTAGGACCTAAAATATTTGCTCAGCGTGACGCACAGCCCTCGAGGAAATTCGGGTAAGGGTCGAAACATGCTGATGAAGAGTACTAAATCTACTTTATGGTTTTATTTGATACACGGCGCCAGTAAACTTTTCCTCTTATTCAACAAAAGGCATATTTTTTCCATTTCTGATAACAACAGTGCCTTAATGCCAACTCAGATCTATACCCATTTGCTATTTCACTCTTTCGGTCATTTGACGGATAGTGTAATATAATAATAGATGTGTTCTTTTATTACAATCGCTTCGCGGAATACAATGGCTTTATTTATTTCTGTCTTTGGCACTGTCTCAACCTTCAAACGACATAATATATAAAGTTCGGACATAGCAAAAAGCATTTCAAAGACTTATCCAGAAAATTTTCCAAAGCTTTGGGAAGCTTTTTACTTTCTCGTTTAGGTACATTTTGGAGAAGACATGGCTCCCGAAAAATTTCTCATAATCCCTAGGCCTCAAAACCAAACGGTTTAAAAAAACTCTGTAGGCATTTTTTAGGAAATGAGGTTACTTGAGTCGAATTTTCCCCCGTTTGGTGAAGCCTATCTTTATGAACCCGTGTACCTGCGTGTTCCACTTACGAGTAGTTAAGCTAACCTAATGGCCTAATCCAGTCCAGCGGACTGACAGCAAACCATCTGTTTGGTGGATAAACCAAAGGAAAACCACGCTCTATAATCAGCTTCTTGACGGGGACCTTATTCATTCGATTAATTGGAAACGCGTCGGAGAAAGCGATCTTATTACAGATATTAGCGTTTCGTGATGGAAGCTCTAACACGACAATAATGGACACTAACGTCTCCTCCGTCATTCTCTTAGGAAAGGGAATGTCATGTTTGGGAACCCCATCCCATTTCAATCCAGTTCGACTGTTGAATCGAAATGAAAAGTGCCTTAAAATTTCAATCCAACCGTCGCGTCGCAGAGAGTGGAACCAAAAGGTTTGCCGAGTAGAAACTTAAACGAACCTCGCCAACTTCAGGTCCAGTTTAACTGACACATACTCGAAAGAAAAGGGCCCACATATAAACATCAGTCCATCCGTTTTAATCCTGAGAATGACATTAATACGATACATTCTCAGGAAGTTTTTGAGTAGGTATACTGACTGGGCTAGAGAAACATTAAGCTGTCTTCAGGTATTCTTTTTTAAAACGCATCGTTTGTAATAGATTACAAACAAGATTATAAGCTTACAAACTCCAAAACTCGTAGAATATTTGCATTTAAAGTTAGAAAATTACCAGCAAAATCCTTTTGTATGGAAATGAGTGATTTTGTGCAGTTACTTGGAGTCTTGAGGGCAAGGAGTTGAGTATGCTGTGTACATAAACCAAGGCGCATGCTCTGCACACCAACACGTGAATACATAATCATGAATTCGAAGGCGAAGAATACAACGTCTTGTCCACCTCGGAGTAACATAGCCTCGGTTTCTGTGGGACTTTTAGAAAACACTCGCGACGTTGTGTTGTGTCTGTGACAGACAGAGGTATCAGGTTCGAATTGCAGTATTGCAGAATTTTCTGCTATTCGCCCTCTTGTAGTGTACAATCATTTGTCAAAGTTGAAAAAAATTCACTGTGCTCGTTGGCAGCAGTTTAATGTTTTATACGGGATACAAACGATAAATATTTAATAAGGTTCCAAACATCCACACCTGGTTCATCCACGCTGTCAAGCTTTTCAAACTACCTCATAAAATAGTTATGCCTATCCGTTACAAGTATTTCCCAATTGCTTTCCTTTTCACTAAAATATCAATATTCATTGCACAAACGATTGATGGAACAAAAAAACTTCCAAGAATATTTCTAGACTCAATCTGATTCAGGCCCACCAGCAGTGACCAAAAAATATTTTTCACAGATGGATACCCGTGAAATCAGAAAATATGAAGGAACAGTGCCTGGTAACCAGAGATGGGCATCATGTTAATATAAAATGATAGATAATATATTATTTTCATCTTTAGATGATTTAAAAAATCATCAAAAGCCTGTATCATCTTTATCTAAAGATAAATTTGGACTTTTAACTATCATCTTTCATTTAAGTGGACGACATCCATAGCTGGGGGACTTAGGACGTTGCTACGCTTTTAGTTTTGGAGGAAATTCCACGAAAAAATTACATAAATTTAAGAAAATGAAGTTAGGGGGTGAAAAGTAGATTTTTTTCTCTTAGAAATCTTGCTGCTCCCAGAATTTTACGAATCTTGATACGATTCGTGGAGTACGTGCGTATAAAGTTGGTTTGGTGTGACACTTGTCGCCAAAATAAAAGAAACCCTGATGCCATTGACGCAGGGGTGGTTTACACCCTCCCAGGTATTACGGCCTCTACAGCCTAGGCATTTATCCTTACGAGGGTGAAAAAAACGATTTTAATTTGCCAAAAGTTATTGTAATGGAATGTGGTAGTTATTTAAATTATAAATGTACGCCAAAGTATTTTTAAAAAATATTGAAATTTGCTTCGGAAATTGCAACGTCTCGTCAACATGAATATATGCCGTTCTAATTCTACAGACAGCGAATGTTGACGAGGCCCGCTCGCTGGTTAGATTACAGAATTGCATACTTAGCTTATGCCGCATAAGTCATTGGATGGACTCCACGCAACAACGCACTAACTAGCCACAAATTAGTTGAGGGAACTGGATGTCGTCCACTTAATACGGATGTTAAAAAATGATAAGACAATTTGTGAGTCAATAAAAAAGGAGAGAAAAAGAAAGAAAATACGTAAAACTTTGCGAAGGTATATTGCGCGTTTACTGCGTTTTCCCTATACCAGGGCACAGGTATAATTTATTAAGTCACCTTCGCTTGTCAATCAGTACAGTACCTGCGCCAAGCACACGGGTGAGTGAAACGACACAATGTGGAATAAAAAAATAATGTGCTAGATTTCATTTTCGATCTGTAGAGATTCCCGTCGTTAAAGTTGTTATAGTTCCCAGGGCCATGCACTGTCTCTACAGCCCGACACCTTTACAAAATTTCGAAATTCTCCAATGCTGGCAGATGTAATTTCAGCAGTCCCTTGTACTTCGTACCGTTCATTAGTCTCGAAACCCTAAAGGGTTAGTCGGGGTAACAAGTAATCAGATGATGAGCGGTGACCCTAAAATGGCCAGCGGGGGTGAGTTTGGGTCTCTCCCCCAGACGAGGGTTCGGTAGGTACGGCTGAAGTGTGCTTCATCTTTATTTAGGGACTTCTCCTGCCTTGGCAACATCAGCTTTGGTTAGACACCTTGGATTTCGAGATCTTAGGAGGGAAAGTGCTCAACGATACCGAGACTCCAAACACACTGAGCACCGAGGGAAGCAGTATGTATAACGGTTCCTTCTATTACAATTGAGAGAAACCAGATACTCAAACGACAGTCTTTATATTCAGTATTTTTCCTTATATTATACCCCGTCTACTTATGTTGAATCACTTGCCGAGAACAGGTATTCTAATGCTTTTCATCAAACTACACTCAAAGAACTCTACACGAGTGCGGTGGAACTTATGTATGGCGCAGAAGTACCATCTTTCACATAACATTGTCCCTACACCGTTATAATGAGGGATAACTCCGAATAACTCATGGTTGGCACTATACGAAGCTCATTTTTGATAGGGAATCAAACGTACGTCCTTAAATGCCTCAGATGACAGTTATTTTAGATTACTCACCCTTGCATTCCCGCAGACTCTGCATCCATGGTGGGTCACAAAAATGAAGATGGCAGGTCTTCCTCCAGCGAAAACCTCCTTCGTCCATGTTTGGAATGATTCCACCAGACCGCATGGTTACCGCGAATGGAATCTGTAAGAAGGTCAAAATTAATATCAATGCTCGAATACCTGTTTCTGTGATTATGAATTGGTAGTTTGCTTAGTTTGCACGCTTACCCACATAACCTCCTTAAATAAATGTGTCGGTAGGTCCTGATACTTCATTAGACGGCTCTTATTGGCTTTTCCCATTTTTATGCGAAAGATGCCGAGCCGCCAATATTAGAACATATTCACGGCCATGCCTACCTTAAGGAGCATCTGCATAGTGTAAACGTAGAAAAGTCAGGTATCTCATCTTTCCAAAGTATAGGTACTTAGGTGAAGATTTTGTCCGATAGCGAGGTGACATATTCGCACTTACATCTTGCAAGCCCAACCACAGTGATGTTAGTTTGTATGTTCACTTGAACCAAAACAAAGCATTTTTCTCATATTATCATAGAATCTAACCTTGTTATCGAAATAAAAACAGAACGAACATGTTTAGTCATATAACTACGGTTCTATTTCGACAGCATTGACATCGGTAGAAAGGAGCCCAGGACACGATGTCACATTCCCTTCAAATCTCAAACCCCATCTCCCCCAATAAGCATTTCACCTTTGTTTACTTTAAGGCGCCACCCCATTGCTGGCTATTGTCGCATCTCTAACATTTGAATATATTATCCTGAGGTCTTTTATGGTTTATGCTTACTTTAGTCGGCTAAAAAGAGCTAATTTCAGCTCAGACCTGCCGCATTGAAGGTATTCTGCAAAGTTAAAGTTTTCCGGGTGAAAACTCGGGTTTACTGTGTGTCTGTCAAATCGTACAAAAGGGAAGAAACGATAGCTAATAAGTGTAAAATCAAATGGGGAATCTGATTCCAGGAAAGGAGTGGTAGGTACTTTCCAGTGCTGAAATGAGTTCATAACCAAGGTCTAATAGGTAACATTAAAATATCTTCATGGGTGACCATTTTAATAATATTCCTGCGAATTGATGCCATCAATTAGCTTCAAACAACGGGATTTAATGTAAATATTGCAGTAATTCAGAGTACTTACACTATATGAAAATCCCCAAAAAGAAGAAACGAAGGAAACGATTGTTTGACAACAACCAAGTCACGGCAGACGACAGACGTGGAAGCAGAGCATAGAGTAACACGTCCAAAATCGATTTTTCGTTGATTTTGGCGGCAAAAGTTTTTCAAAGTTTCGAAACGAAAAGAGTTTGGTAATTTTTTAGTAACTCTTTATTTAATGCATCTAAAACTTACTAAAGAGACTCTTAACTAACTAATTTGTTTCATAACATTTATTTACACTGCACCGAGTGATATTAGAAAGAGTTATTTTGATTTATTGTACAATATGGTGCTTAGCCAAAAATACTCTGCCAAAATGGCTAGTCATTGACTCTCTCGTCACCATGCACTACTATAGTCCAAGTCAGGCTAGGAGCGTACCGATTACTCATAATTTCTTGCAAATCTAGGGCTGATCAAAACTTTTTCTTGATCAAGGAAATATCTGCTCAGGGTCGGATTGGCATTTTTAGCGTAAATGGTAGGATATGGAACCCAAATCCGGATCGGCGTCAACTGAAAATCTTCAAGAAATTATGGATAATCGGTACGCTCCCAGCCTGACTTGGACTACCTATAGCATTGCCTGTCAGTTAAAACACGGTTCGTGGTGATAAGACAGTCCATGGCACATCCGCTCTTAAAATGTTTGTCAGTAAGTTCATGACGTCGCAATATACCAAACATAACAATACCCTAGGCGTTAATAAAGGTTGTATCCAAGAAATTTGAAAAGTCCAAAAATATTTAAGCAGCAGAAATTGGAGAGATGCCTCTTTGCGCCCTTTCAGTTTTGAGACAATGACTCCTCGATAAGCCCTAGAGACGGAAACACTTTCTTCAGCGGCGGTCTGCTGCTCTTGCACTTTCGAGATGTGCGCTCGGCTGCGCATATACCCACCAGTTAGTTGCACTTGTCACTCTACCCAATAGTTAGGTCTTGGGGCCGCACTCCGGAGCGGTTTCCCCAGAGCCACCAGTATAATTACTGCCAGTTACTATATCTTCGTCAACTTATTTCCTATTCTTGGTCGTCATGTCGTACTCACTCGATGGAAAACCACCTTTACTTTGCCAAAACAAAACCTCAGCAACCCACCTTCACCACTCAAGAATTTTTCAAACAAACCTAGTACCTATAGTCAAAGTAGATACTCATATTTGATGGATTACTCCATTAAAAATTAAAACAACATTTTATAATTATAAATGTTACACGATCCAATGCCATGCATCCTACACGAGAATTTTGGATTTTTGGATTTCTTGTTTACCTGCATTTGCAGCTGGCAAAAAACAAGTAGAAAAAGAAACGACTTGAGATTCTCTAGTTCGATCAGAATTGAGTGGGAGGTTTGATGTGTGAAGTGAAGGGTCAAATTTGGTCTACTGACCACGATCAAATTTATTCTACTGGGCAATCTGTTGGAGACACAGGTGGCCCCACCCACATTTATTGAATCCTAGCTATAAGTAGCCATCTCCCTCTCCTACCATCACCAGCTATTGTATAGGTGGCACTGCAGCACAGTAACTTATTGGTATATAGTTAAAATTCACAGTAGGCCCCAAGTGAAGTCCACATGGCTCCGCAGACTGGAGGTCTTTTCCATGCCATCCTTCATACTTTCTTACCATGAGGGGTTTGGTAACTGAGACCGTGGGGATAGCTCTTGAAAGAATCGGGGTCGCGGATCTGACCAGCTCCGTGTTTAACTTATGCTATAGGTTCCAGCGGTCGTCAGTAACTCTCCTTGGGCTCTGCCTACGTTTCCAGTGGCAACGCGGATTTTCTTCTGCATCGCGTATCTGGGTCTCGTGTTAATTCTCCTTGTTGGGCGCAAGAGCATATTATCAGCGAGGTGTTATTGTGCAGATCCAATGTGAGGGGCTATATTGAAGGTCACTAGTTTTTACTTATCATCTTATTTGTTGTTGGTATGTTGGTATTTTGCATCAACATCAACATACCAATAAAACGTTTCCTTTCTTGGCGCTGAGGGTTAGTTCAAGAATGTTATTTTAGCCAAATTGAAAATAAGCGTACAAGAGAAAATGTAGGCACACGAACTTATCTAGTTTTCTTATCATGTGCAAATTATTTACACTAAAATTCTATTAGGTACCTGTATACCACATCGGCGTTTTAATCTGAAGTTAAAATAGCCTACTATGATTCCAAAAATCGAATAACTTTCTGGTCTCCAGACAGGAACTATACCTGAAACAAAGAAGAACGTGAGTAGGAACCAGGGCTTTCCTCTCGTAAGGCCACTTGAGCGGCGGTCGGCCAAGTCTCTGACTTGCCTAAACAAATTATTCAATGACTTACTTTCAATTTAAATAGTGGTCTAGTGTTCAACGAAGATTTATTAATGAACAATAGTGGTACAACAATAGTGAATGGTGTCTATGTGTGAATGCGGTCGCCAGCACTCGCACCAATAGAGGAACATAATAAGTACCTACCTCAAGATATTAGGTGGCCACTACTGGCCTTAATCTAGCGGCCTCATCAGACGCCAGGAGCTGGATCATGTCCGTATTACCATAGCCCTGGGCCAAATCGCTATGCTGATACCATATCAAAGTCCGCACGCTGTAGTTTTACTGGTTCAATCCAATCTTTCATATGATCGCGTACTTGATAATTGATGATATACATATGGGGAGCAGAGAACCGATGGATATATAGGTACTCGAACTCAGAATTCGTATACATCTCTAAAAAGGATGCTTCGACACTGGAACTAAGTGACATACAAAACTCCCCAAACGCACCGTCGTCGGGCTAGTTCAGCTCGGGCACTCCAAGGGTGTCCTGTTAGAAGTGTATCAATACTTTCTCTCCATGCACACAAAATTAAATAAATGGTTCGACAGTTGTCGCACGGAATGACCTATTAAGGTAGTTTTCAGTTTATTCGCAGTTCCCTTTTCATTATCGTAAGATTTATTGGTTGGTTATTGCTGCCTGTGTGATAATCAACTCATCCACCTAGAATGTACGGTCAAATATATTCAGCCAATAAGTAAGCTATGCAGTAAGTACAATATACTGGCACTGGTACATAAACCTGCTTATTTTTAAATAAAAAAACTATAACTGGGTTAATTTCTTCACCACACGTGTTAGTAATATCGTACAGGTATAGCAACAGTTGATGGGCTGCGACAATATCTGAGGACTGTAGTTTGGAGTAGAGATGAAGTGGGCCAGAGCGGTGCTGCTAATGAGAATCCGGATACGAGACGCAAGAGAGCGGTAGGTACGTATAGATAGGTACGTACAGGTAGGTAGATATATTTACATGCCTAGAGTGGAGAAGCCAGCACCCACTTTCTTCGGATCTGCCGAACAGTTGCCCATCACACGGCTCTGTACTAGTTGTACCTACGTTTTAGTACACTAGTAACAACGCTGGTCCGATAGGAACGTGACGATGGGCGTGTCCGACAAACGCTTTCCAAATAAAACTATAGGCATTCATCTGGTCGTCTCAGCCAACCATTTTTCATGTTGTGAGTGAGAGGTAAATAACACACTGCTATGAGGAGACTGGAAGACTGAAAAGTACGTAGAGATTCAAAGAAGGTGCGGCGCTACCTACGAGTACATCACATCACGGTGAACTCGTGACTCGTGACGTAGCTGAGTGACTGAAACACGAACAAAAGGGCCAGGAATCGGCTGAAAAATCGTCAAAAATGAAACAAGCAGGATGTCACTGGCGCTTCATCGCGAGAATGAGTTTCTAACATAGACTGTGAATAAGAATATCATCAGAAATTCCCTGTCTATTAGGTAGTGTACGATGACTCGACGAGGGGTTGCACAACCTGGAATGTCTCCCAGGTGAACCCTCGGTTCCTGGACAGTGGAGGTAGCCCTGGTTGCACAATGTTGAGAGTCATGCTGTCATCGGGAGCTGGGGCTCGTTATTGGGTCAGATCCTGGTGCGTGGTCGCTGGTACGACGGGTGCCGAGCTGGTGCTTCGTAGTTTGGTGCGCCGGACTCGTCACTTTCACTGGACTGACATCACCCGCCTCTGTCTCCAGCCTCGCCGGAAACAATAACCAACCCATTTGGCTGCCTTCACGGTACATGCCACGCCGTTACAGCCCAAATAGGAAGTTTAATTACTGATTTTGTGGTAGATTTCTTTTTGGAATAGCAAAAAACAAAACGCCATGACTTCACTTACTTTAAATACTGTATATATTGTAATAATTAGGTAGGTATAAAACAAGTGAGACACAAAATTATTAATTACATAACTATAGGTACTGTCGCAGCGCCCTAACTTGGGATCAGAGAATTGAACGTGTCAATGAAGGTAGTTACTTTAAAAGTACTAAAATGTTGATGGGCGGAACTATTCTTACAATAATTAATGACACTTCAAATTAATTTTGAGTGAACTACTTCTTCAAACCAGATCCAGACAATACGAGTAGGCTTGCTTTCTGATGGACAAAACAATATGAGCGCAATGTGTTCAGTAGAACTAGATCAATTCCACAGTATACGCATCCTCCGAACTAGTCCGGACTGAGATTCCGGTGGGAGGTCAGGAACAGCAAGCATCATTATGTAGTAGATACTGCTGAAAAAGTAATTAGAAATAAACAATGTTTTATCGAAAATTACCACACATCATAAAACAGAAAGAGGTACCCATCGCCCTATTTGGTGCATCACTCTAGGCGTTAAATTCTTCAAACTCATCGTGCACGTGCAGTACCTGCTGGCAGAGTACAACCAATCTTTCGTGACCGTTGGCAGTTTTGTCAAGAATTCGAGTACAGATGAGGGATGGTAAAAATAAAGAAATTGCCATAAAACCACTTCGTGTCAAGATAGGTGAAAGATAGTCAAAATAAAGTGAGGCTCATAAGTGTTTTACTTGTAGCTGTATGGTCATGAATGGTGGCACTGGTGGCAAGTAACTAAAGATAAGTATTTCCTAAAGATATTTCAACAATCATTCATCACTCAGTTACCCCCTCAGAACAAACGCAACTACTGAGGAATCCATAAACCATAAACGATTTCTCCCAAAGTGAGCACTTAGGCACGCGTGTATGTATACCACCCACCAATTTCCGGCGCCAAGAAAATGGCAAATAGCCATGGGCTTCAAGGAATATGAGGCCACAGTTTTAGCGAGGCGGCATCTTTGTGTAGGTACAGTTAGATACTCGGATAGGTGCGAGAAGAACCTTGAAGGGCGTGGGCGATGTTGAATGGCGGTCGCACTCATAACCACATACTTAATTACTCGCACAACCCTATGAAAACATGTTATTAATATAATTGGAGCTCCCCTCGAGGCTCAATCACTCAAAGTTCACATCCACTGTTTCTCTACTGTCCCACAATGCTATAATTTAAAGGACATTTTTGTTTTTTCCAATGGCCGGTACTTTTGTAGGTACCTACATTTATACAAATTCAATCCCAACTGCTGGTTTTCCTACCTATCCAGTACGACTACAATATGGGGGGAGGGAGGAGGGGAGGGAGGGGTTCAGCGACAGGGATTTGAACATAGCTGCGACAGCTTAACCGAGTGCCTCATCCTTCCGGCTATACGAACTCTATAGGACATGTAGTTGCGTTAGCAAAATTTCTCTTATAAGTACGCGCTTATAAAAGTAAATTTTTTAGACAAAGTCTTTACCCGAGGGTTTAACAACTCGAGCAGCTCTATTACGGAACTTTTTATCACGCGTGATCGTGATAACCGCGTGATAAACATTTGCAATGCTATTTTCCCTATGTTTTCGTGATAACTGCGTGATCACGCGTGATAAAAAGATCCATAATAGGGCTCCAGGAATCTCGTTGGAAATATTTGAAAATCTTTATGGAATCTCAGGGAATCTCAAGGAATCTCTTCGAGTGGTTACCCCCTCGTCTTTACCTATAGGCTATAGGACTGCTACTTTCATTTGGAAATCTATATGGAATCTCAAGGAATCTCTTCGAGTGGTTACCCCCTCGTCTTTACCTATAGGCTATAGGACTGCTACTCTCAAATCAAACCGAAACCCAAGCCATTCCCTATATCGAAAGATTGGGTAACCCAGAGTTTTTTCGAAGACCTCCTCGGCCCTCCTCTACCTCTGCGATCGCCAGGATCAGCAACTTTCTTCGCCTTAGTAGGAGCGTATAGGTACTTAAAAATAAGTTACCTATGACAATAACAACCTGCCTTCTTAGTGTACCATCATCCTTAAATCAATTTAATTGCCAGCCATTTCTCCGAGGCAGTATCCATGCATGAACTAATCCGTGGTAAGTTGTAAATCAAGTAAACAAAGCTAAGCCTGTCTCACCAGGCACAAGTCTCACCAGGCACAAGTCTCACCAGGCACAAGTCTCACCAGGCACAAGTCTCACCAGGCACAAGTCTCACCAGGCACAAGTCTCACCAGGCACAAGTCTCACCAGGCACAAGTCTCACCAGGCACAAGTCTCACCAGGCACAAGTCTCTAACAATGCTCGTTACCAATTGGCGCGTTAGTCTGTATGAGTAGGCGTTGCTACGGGCGCTATGGGCTCAATTTCAAACCCCACCCTCAAAATTCGACTTAGGGCAAGGCCACAACTGCCGCTTTCATCGCATCTTATTGGCAATCACAGCACACACGAGATTACCGTTAGGTGAGTTTGGATTTGACTGGGCACGGTGATCTGGAGCACACCCCGCCGCGCCCCTCGCCACAGATTTCAGTCTAATGCCTGTCATCGACGCAATTAGGCAGACTGATCGGAGAAGAGAGTATGCAGTACTTTTGACGAAGTTCTAGAGCTAGAACTAGAACTGGCCTTCCGAACTAATTGCACGACGAGTTTCAGAGGGAATGGACTGCTTAGAGCTCTTCATTCCTCATCTAAGAATGGATTGATAGTGAGTGAAAAGAAAGTTTGTAGTAGAAAAAATTAAAATTATTTTAACAATACCTACCTACATTTCATAATTACTCATTTTTTTAAGCTTGGGAAACTACAATGAAATATAGAGTTGACAATTATGGCAATTATGACTATACCTACAATTTTTTAAATGACTTAATTTTTAAATTTAATTTATCAGAAAAACAGGTAACACATAATATTTGGTAGGTAAGTTGGTAAGTAACTGATTTGTTGTGATTAAATAACTCAACGTCAGGTCAGATAGGTATTCGTATACTATTTAAGCAGATACTTACTAAATTTTTCAAAAAAAAAGTTGTAGGTAATACTAAGACAAAGTGATCCGATATCATTTCTACTAAGCAAGGAATTTTCTCAGCCCCTCGGCAAACAATTTCCTAAAAAGCTCTCAGAAGCTTCAAACTTCATTTAACTGATTTCAATTTAGAGGGAGCTGTCCAAATTCGATTTTTCAACCCCACCCCCCATTTTTCCTAGTAACGACAATGTCCTAAATTTTAGGAAGCTTATAGTTTTTACAGAAACCTAAGTATCTACTACATAAACATAAGTATTACTTTTTAAACCAATGGTGTTTTTTTTTTTTTTTTTTTTTCAAAGGGAAAATTGAGCGCACCTAATTAAACGTTTTTTATAGAAAATCTAAGTATTCGATTTGGTGAACCCTTCCAATTAGGTAGTTGACAGCATTTTGTATCCAGTTTGAAATCTAGCCAGGGTAGGGCTTCGAGGTGTGAGCGTGTGAGACAGCTAAATTTGCAACTGTTTTACACTATCGAAAGTTTCTTTCATATGCAATTATCTAAGTTGACCTACTTGTTTACCTGCATGCCTTCTTGGGAAGGGCGACAGTTTGAGTGCACTGCGCCCGCAGTAATGATCGACCCACCAACCTATCACCTGACTCATCCTACTGGGTAGAAAAACAGTTCAGACTCTAGACAATATGTCACGGTATGCAAAACATGCGAAGAAAGTGGAGACGCAAAAAAGGTTCGGCCTTGAGTGAGTCAGGGCACCCTGGAGAAAGGGATAGGTGCAAAGGTAGATATGCTTACTACCTACACTCGATCGCAATGCGGAAGGTACGACAGTAAGGCACGCCCTTGGGCCTATCAATGAGCCATGTGTCATCCTTGAATGGGTAATGCACGCGGAAATAGTTCAAGACGGATATCGCTGAAATAATGGCAATAGTGCCAAATTGTGCAACAGCTCTGGAGTGGCCCGTGATCCCGGTCCTTGGTGACGGCACTCAAGGCTGTGTTGAGCTTACGGCCCATGGACAGCGCGAACAGCTCCAGCGATATGTAAGACCCAGAGCGGATTCAAGGGAGCGACCAAGTTGCCTGTTCGGTGATACCTATAGCTGTGTGTGTTTAATGACAGAGTTTTTGTTTATATTATTTATCTCACTCTAAAGATACTTAAAATTTACTCATTATTATTTTTAAGGCGCTACTCCAATTAGGGAAAGTTTCGATTCGCAGTAATGCGACACAACATTTACATATCTGTTTGCTTTGAGTATAGAAATCATACATATTACAGAAATTACTTACAGTTACGACAATGATATTACAAATAAGGTAAATGGGCAGTTCCATATTACAAATTAAAATTGAAGAGGAAAAGCAGATTTATCTTCCTTACGAGAATAGAACTGATTTAAAAGTCAAACCAAATACAAATCATGTGGAAAAAATTAAGAAAAAAAATGTCTATAGCTACTTGCGAGGGGGTAATCACTCCAGAGATTCCTTGAGATTCCATTGAGATTCCATAAAGATTTCCAAAGATTCCCAACGATATTCATAGAAAGATGAACCTCGAGGTGTAACCACTCCAAAAAATTCCAAGATTCCCTGAGATTTCATAAAGATTTCCAATGATTCCCAACGAGTGGTTAACCCCTTCGCTACTTGGATTGTTTCTGTCAAAAAACTCAGAAATAATGATTAAGTAGTATAATATTATAGTAGTCAAATTCCCCAAATTCTCAACATGGCACTATTTATTGCGTAAAGAGTAAAACCATGAATGAACGGTTATGAATGAAATCGAGAGTGACTCCGTTAAATGCGCGCCTGCGCCTAGAAAGGGAGTAGGGAGTGTACACTTTCTTCTGTAGGACATCCCTACGTATAAAGTGTATACTAGGCCGAGTACCCTCATTTGATCGCAGACCGTGTGTCGTGTCGCATGTCAGTGAAAGTTAGCTGTAGCAGTGTGAGAGTGCGTGACTGTGCCTGTGACTTGTGAATTTTGTGACTGTCGCCGCCATTTGGATACCATACCGCACTTTTTGGATTATTTCATCATGTCACCCTTCACAATGTAAGTTTTTAAAGTAAATAAATGCTCAACTTTGAGAACTTTGAGGTAGGGTGTCCATTGCTCCATTTACAGCAAATGAACTTGAATGCAGCATCCTTACATAAGTGCATTAATTAAGTGCGATATGAAATAAAAGCCTGTCAATAAGTCAGCTTTTAGAGGTACCTAGAGGTCTTTACTCAACATGACCATACCTAGTGGTAAGTACTGACTGTGGTACCTACCTACAATTAGGTACAATAATAAAACTATGTTATCTCACCAAAATTATTTAGGTTTCAAATAAATTTTGGTTAAAAAAAATGTTTCAAATGAAATGAGGTACATCGTACATACATAGCTACCTGCTTAGGTACTTAATTATTATGTTATGATCTCTATACAATGGGGTCATCTCATTCCTAGTTACCCTTCTTTAATCACTCATGCTCAGTTATGCAATATTGCAAATCTGATTTACAATACACCTACGGCAATTTTTGGGGCGTCCGAGAATAACCTACACATTTGTGTATATTCCTTGGGCTAGAGTTCGACAAGCCTTCATTGAGTGGTCAGTGCATTGTCCCTTCTTATAAGCTAAACAAAGGTGGTGAAACTGGTCTACTAAGAGCTATTGGTCTAGGTCAGTTTAGTTTCTTTCGCCAAATTAGGCACAAACTAATTATTACTATGTCTTTGGTTATTATTTTCTCAGGGCATTTTGAAGGTACTGCAAAGGGCATGTTTCAGTAGATCTTATTGAGGGTTGAAATATGCTGAATTTCAAATGATTTAAAATGGAACAAAGTGGTAACTTTTCAGGTTCTGTGAAAGTAGAAATTGAAGGAGTCTAGGCTATATCAGAAAGAATGCACGTTTGAAAAAAATTTCAGTGGAGGTCGGTTTAGTTGTTCCAGAGATTGTGGAGCAAATACGGCTCCAAATTCGGGTTTGCCGAGAATCGATTCACGAATAATACAATATACCTTTGTCTTGCGAATACTATACAAATGTTTATAGGTACATGGATACCGGTAAAATAAATATGGAAACACGTATCTTCTATATCGAAGAAAAAAATCACTCCATAGATCTTAGAAATACTTGCATCTATTAATTATTGTTGAATGTAGATAATGATGACTCTTCCAGTGGTAGCCTCAGGTTATTCGAAAAGTGTGTGTTCAAGTTGTCATGGATGGTACCAAGATGACATGGTGCAGGGGGCGAATTAGTTGATATTAGTCATATTTATTGAGAAAATGCATTTAGGGCAGGTTGACATATGCACCTGTGGAATAATTTATCGAATGGTTTTGCACTACACTTGCGGGGTCGTCAAGATAGTAATGATAACTCCCATTCATAAGAATTGCTGGAGGCTTCAGTCATATTAGTCTACTTCCAAGGGGGTTTCAAAATGTTCTCAATATGCTTCAGATCCATGATATAAAGGCCAACAGAGTGGAATTACTATAAATGGTCACCTAATTTACCACAGAATTGTATGCAGCCAGTTAAAGGAAAATGAGGGAGAACCCGCATTGCATCTCGGGAAAATTGGGTATACTTTTCTCCCATTTTCCTTCCTTATTTTGGAGAGGCGCCGCCACACTTGTGACTTGTGATAGGTCATGTATAGATCTCGTATTTAGGCTGAGAACTGCCAAATAAAATGAAAACAGAATTTTTTGAATACTCCTCATGACACCACAGGGTGGCGTCATGGAAGTCATATTCTTTCTATATGTACATTAAAAATAGTACCAGCACCACCGCCATGCATAGTACCAGCATCCAGCAATTTGCATGGATTTACACAAGTTTATGTGTCGCTAAGGGCGGTCATTACCTGCATGGATGTTAATGTGCCTGCACCAAGCGCACACCACTTACAGATGCTTAGTACCTACCCACCTAAAAAATTATTCCAGCATTGTATTGTACCTCTTTTTGGATGACTTCCGGTTTCAATAACTGAAACGCCCTTTTCACTACTTCTATCACATAGCTTGTATAGATAAAGGTATTATGCAAGGACCCAAGGGTCTCGGGGGGCGCAAGGTACAGGGGTAAATGCTTCAGAATACCTGACACCTCGCGAATGTCCTCACAGTCTTTCCCAATGCAGTCGGAAAAGACTTCAAGGAATCGGATTCAAAAACTGAAAACGGTCACTTTCAAATAGGTGCAGGAGTTGGACCTACGTATTTGAGGAAGCTATTGCTTTGTGTACCATCTACCTAATAGGTACACACTGTTCCGGTTCGTAACATTTTCCTCTCCACTAGCTATTGACAAAATTTCACAGTTAAAGGCCTCGCACTTGAGAACTAGAAATTTATTAATATTTTTACACAGTGAAAACCTTGCCACTACCTCCGGTCAAGGCTTAAGTAGGTAGTCCTCCAACCACAAATACCATTACAACTGTGGCACACCAGTTTCAACAGAGTTGAAACCTACATTAAGGTGCAGATTGTCCATTTCTTACTTTCCCTACCTGATTGTGTGTCAGGTTGCCGGCTGTTGGCTCCTTACGTGGCAACTCATCGGATGAGTGTGGCAAATCGCAAATCAACCAACGGCAGTTAATTCTATTCAATTCCAAGATCCAGACGGTGAGGAGGCCTTAGGTGCACAGTGCACAGGTAGAAAGTAGGGCCTACTGAGTCTTTATCTGAAGTTCACAAACATGTGACTTTATTAGAAATGGAAAAAGGCAGTATAAAAATTTAGTAGAATGAGACTTTGAATGAATCTGATGAGGTTGTGTCTCGTGGTATTCATCAATTCATCATACATAAGGTTGTTAATCACAAATAGGACATAATGCACAGTGTAGCAATTATAAGTAAGGAAAGGTTGGCCGAAGTACAAAAATTACCGTAACGTTTTTTTACTTTTTCCCTGGGAGATCATCTTTCACAAGGAACGAAAATCCCAGATAAAAATGAACTTGAATGATTTTCGATCGAACGCTGTGAAAAATTTTGCTCGTGAGAAATACCTTTAAATGAGCCAGTTCGACTTTATGGGTGGTATGCCGCTTTACGCCAATTTCTTATGGTAACTATCATTATTAAAAATTGATGTTAGGTTTTTCATTACAGCTCTCAGATCTAAAAAAAAAAGAATTCTTTTACGAACTTTGTATTTGTGGGTCCGTGCATGTTTGTGTTATGATGTATGGTCAGCGATATATAGATTTCGTGTAAGGGAGAAGGGGGGGGGGGGCTAAGAAATTGAGAGCTCCCCTATTTTAATTAGCCGGTACATTCTGAACATCAAAAGAAGAAATTTTTACACCAATGGTCAGCTGTTTATAAACAAACAAGTGTACTGGAAAATATTTCCACTTTGGGGGGTTAGGGGTCTCGACACCTTTCAAGCCGCATTTCCATGCAACCATACTGCCACAGCCGGTCTGCTGTATCTTGAAAATCTTCAAGGCATCCCATTATGGTCCTCACAAAAAGAAAGCCGTGACGGAACAATGTGAAAAATATATATTTTTTTTAAACTTAAATACCGACCTATAATTCCGATGTTTGAGTAAGTATTCTACTTCAGCTATTATATCGATTAACAGACAATAAATCAGGTATTTTGTCTTCCTTACATAGTATAGCAGTATACCTGAGAAGGCTTTTTGGAAAAGTGAGAATCAAGTTATGGCAAACATAATACGTATCCCATACCAGTACGTCGGCCCATTTGCGAACGGCTACATTCGCGCGCGCGCCTCCCAAACAAGAGAAAGTAGTTTTTTTCGGAGATGTTTCCTTCGAATGGTCACGATCCTAAAACTAGTTTCCAACTGGCGATTCCAGTATCCTACAAACCAAAGACTTTCACACTCCGACCTTTCTTCAGGCCATGCCCGCATAAGTGTATCCAATTATTAAAGGGCAGCCACTCTTGTTGGAATGGCTAATGAAAGAAATCTATTTGTTCCAAAATGATAAAATTAGTCTCATACGTCAATATTCATTACACTGACACACGTGAATGTGAGAGTGAGGATTATGTCCCTTAACAGTTATTATCAGTTATAATCACTGATGACTACTGCAACTTCAGCGTCGTAGGAAGGCAAATAGACTTATCATGGAGTCGAGCATGTAATATGGGAAATTTTGAAAGTTTAGTCAATTTTGCTCTTGCTCCAGAGCACGGTGGTTCCCCGACATGAGTTCCCCGGAACTCTAAAAATTTACGCTGATTCGGAGAGTGATTTTTGAAGTTTTATGTGTATTCTGCAATATTTATTTTTACTTTACAATGTATACGGAGGATGGTATATAAGAAATAATTGTTTGTATAATTATTCGAATTGTATTGGTGGGGTGAATTAGTGTGATGCTATAGGCCTGGCCTACAATGGCTACTCGCCTAACTTTTACATTAATTTCTTTCAAAATTGGATATGTGCAAACCCAACGCGCGAACACTTTATTTGACCGGGATCACTATTCGTTAACTTTGGGAGGCAAAAGCCTAAAAAAATTACAGATTCAGGGGGAGCGGGCGTATAACTATAAACGTTATTCCACTATTTCTCCATATGTAGATGAATCTGGAGACGATGAAGTTACAGCCTGGGACGTAGGTTCAACGAAATAAAATAATTATCCCATCAATCTACAAAAGTGGGTTGCCGTTCTAACTTCGCGTGCGCACTCTAAGTGATGCTTAGCGGTACAGCGTACAGCTCCCGCTTAACAGGCTCCGGATGTCCTGTATAGGAGCGCTGTTAGGGTGCAGGTCAAAGGTTGCTACACTCTTCGGTAAAGCCACGGCGACGCACCTGCGTGGATTCACTGAACAGGCCCTACGGCCCCGGAGGCCATCTGCCTAACCGTAGAGCCGGATGTGCCGAATAACGCGTCATCTCGAATCTATCATCATCCAGAGGGAAAGCTTCAGAGCTCACGAAGCTCCAAAATAACACGTTCCTGCAATTGGTTGTTTCACCCATGTGGAACATTAAAACAGGCTCGAATAGGGCCAGTAGACCCTCTAATCTAGAAGAATGTGAATTTCACAAGTTTTCCTAAGTGTAAGTCTCTATAGTGCCTTCTATGGAAAAGATTTAACGAACAGATTGATCTTACCGAATATTTACCTCATGACAAGTGCAATCGCACTATCACTATAGTATACTTAAAGAAGTTGTGAAATCCACCCTCAGTTTAGTTCATTTATTGTTAGATTCTGTTATGCTTCCGCAAGTGTGTTATTATAAGTTTAAGTCGCCCAACATGACGTGACATACGCCACGTGTTGGCCTCGAGTTCGAGAAGTTGCAAGTGAGGCCTCACTTGCAGTGAAGTTATGCGACTCACGTGATCAGCTCAGTAATTAGAGACAACAATGCCGAGGCAATGGGATTGGAGAGACCCGAGAAAGTAGACCATACATTCCTATATGGAGACCACTGAGAAGTGAGAACTTAGGTAGGTACTTGCTCAAAGTCACTCGTCTCTGCCCCCTCCTCCAAGGCCTCCAACAGACACTCCTCTAGTTTTCTCCGACCGAACTCCCCTATACTCCCCTTTACCTTTAAGTTTGAATCTACCGTTATATTCTTGTAGAAAAAAATATTATGCCAGGGGGTTGAAATAGAAAAGACAGTTGATACAGTAAAGCGGTGTGATTGATTTATTCATTATTTGAGTGATACAGAACCCACTGTGAGGATTCCTTGGGTCCTGCAATCCTGCAAACTATTTTCGAAATACCTGGCTAAGGCTGGATTTCACCACTTTAACGTGAAGACTATCGTGTACACAATAGCGCTATCGTTTCGGTAAAAAATGTTAACGGCTTTCACCATGCACCGTTACCGTTTCGTTAGCTTTCGAGTGGATTTTCCGTGCGTTAGCGAAAACGATAATTTTCATACCTGCGACTCATTTGGTGTAGTCTAATCAACATTTTAACTTCTTTCTCCGAAAATAATAGGGGGTTTTTCACGTTTATTTCCACTTTTAGATTGAAATTGTTGAAATAAATTTGACGTAAACAAAGCAGGCGAATTCTATTGACACAACAAAACCTAACGAGAGGGTGTCTACTTTTTCGAATCGATAGCTATTCGAACGTTAAAAGGCACTATCGTGAGGTGGTGAAATTCAGCCTTAGGAGGTAACATACACGTACTAAATATTTTGAGATAATCTTTGTAAAGTCCAATACACACAATACCTCCCCACTCACACAGACGAGACCCGGAGCGCATAGATACATGATAAGAGCAGATTAAGGCGAGCACGCCAGGAGCACAGAGAGCCAGAGAGGACGTTGATGCTGAAGTCACGGCTGGCCTGCCGATGGCGCTCCAGACAGCTCATATTGCCGGACCCGTCCGATCTGCAGAGAAAGTCGCCATGCTGTTTGTCCGATTGTCTTCAAAGAGGCGATTGTTCCGCTCGCACACAAAACCCAAGAGATGAAACAGGAGAAGAATGAGTGTCTGTGAAAACTTAACGGCGTGATTGAGGCGATTGTGGACGCTGAGCAATGGATCCCATGCGCTAGTACCAGGGGGGTTCATTGTGTTTTTGCGAACTAAACCTGGCATTGGACGCTTTGTTTGGCTCTTTACATCAGACATTTCACTTTTTATGACCGGTGACAACAATAAAATGAAACCGATCTGGAAAAAGAGATGTCCATTGGACCAGGTTTAGAAAGCTGAATTTTTTCATTCTTTTGTCAGCTGCGTGAAGGAAGGAAGAAATTTCGGTGTCTCGTATTCTACTGATTAAGTTTGTTAGGTTACGTTACCCATAGAAGGAACCACTTTAATATACATAGGCACCTTGTCTTGGCAAACTGATGATAGCGTGCTTTGCTCATAATGCATTCAAATGACGTTGGTGATACAACTGTGCGTATTTGGCAGTGAGGGCCTGTGGCATAACCTAACGACTTGACGATGCACCACCTCCACCTGTCAACACAAGTTGCAAACTTCCTCGTTCTGCGCCACATACCCATCACAATGCAGAGTGGGAACGCTCACTGGGCACAAGTATGGTGAAAGCACTTCGTTTGGTGAGATGAGTTTAGCAAGATTTTTTGCGATAACCTCAAGGATGTGCATGTGCATGTTACGGATAATAAAATAGGAAAAATATAATAGAAAACTAAGTAGTTCTGATTTGTATCATCACCACAAATGCATCCGGGACGATTTATGAAAACTTCACACAAGTTTTTTGTACGTACTAGTCTCGTGTTTTTACCGCCATGTAACTAATATTAACTTGCAGCGTTCCATCTGTGTGTCAGAATTCTGTTCGATTCGCCTCAGTGGGCATGTCTCGCACGCAACGCCTTCTTCGATTCAAACTTAGGTTCAGAGCACAATGGCAGGTTATGTGAGTCAAATGCAAGGTCGCCGAAGCAGTCAGGGTCCTGCGTTGATCCTTCCATCAGTCAGGTCCATTAGAGAGACTCCGAGACCTCTCTCTCTCTCAATAGATCTATTAACGTGCTCACACAGGTGTCTTCAAGCCACTGGCCACTCACTTTCTCTTGCTGATACTAACCTACTAACTCCTGTGGCCTTCCCACCATACCAACCCGTGAAATACGATGCCTACAAATTAGATATGGAATTCAAGGAGCGTCTTTGATTACCTATGCTTGGCTACATTTCGGTGGGTCCAACACTCATTATACCACGCGAACCAGAGTGTTGCTGATGGCGCGTTCACTCCTATAGTTGGTTATTGGATCCCCCACCTGCAGGGCTGGACGATTACCTAAGACTTCTGGAGGACACTCCTAAAAAAATTGACTATTTTTATCCATAGAGAAATCTACATGGTCTAGAATGAACTAATGGCATTTGGCCTCCCATCAGTACTTAGGCTGGATTTAGCTAATTTCGGAATGGAATTTACCCGATTTTTTTTTTCTGTAAGTTAAACAAGGTTGCTATGCGTTGCTAAGGTAAATAAAGTCGGAATTTTGTTTACCTAGCTTACCTAGCAACCCATGGCAACCTTGTTTAACTTACAGAAAAAAATTCGGGTACGTTCCATTCCGAAATTAGTTAAATCCAGCCTTACAGAAAAAAATTCGGGTAAATTCCATTCCGAAATTAACTAAATCCAGCCTTAAGCCTTATAACTACCTATACACGTGTACGCTCCCCGCCGCTCAACTATTTCTCTCAAGTTTCTGTCGCATTATTCTCTTGCAGCAATCCATACGTGTGCCAAGTCATATTTCTGCTGGTAATAACGACGGTAAAAAATTAAAAGGAGGACACCTACGATCGGTGTGCGCAGCGGCACCGCATGAGACACGCCTTTGTCTCGATCACGGGAGAAAGCCCCACGTGGCCACCTCTCTCTTCGTCTTCTGACTCTTTTATTCTCACAGTGTGTGGCTCTCGGAAAGGGGTCTCGCTGTCCTTCCCCGGGCTGTGCCTGTATCACGAATTCGCAGTCACGCCGTACACTGTACTCAAGCCTTTCGATTGAGACAGATATGTGATCTGGTGGTGCGTGCCCCTTGTTAGTCCCTTCAAACACTTTCTTTATGCCGTGATTTACGATAGATCATGTGATAGAATAGTGGAATAGTGAGGAAATTTTATGGGTTTGGTTTATAAAAATCAGGTGTTCTTATCTTATTGGTGGAGGATTTTATTATTCTGGTCTATAGGTCAAACAGCTGGGGGTAAAAATACAACAGATGAACCAGAATGAACTGGGATGTTTTAAAATGTTGTTTCTGATGTTGGAAATGTGTGTTTCAGAACCCTAAAAAAAACTGTTAAGGTCAACACAGGTTTACAATTAAAACAACCCTCAAATGTTCGTTCATTTATGCTAAAAGTCTTCTTCATTTATTTCCTTCCGTATCAAATTTGAAGACCTAGTCACATAAGTCCCGAATAGCTACATACATTATACAGGTAGTATGTATTCGACACCAGCTTCACACACTCTCCCTACTTGAAGTGCACTATTGTATCTCGTTGTGCCCTTGTGAGTCCATTCTGTAAACTCTTCACATTGTTTGTTTTCTTTTCTAAACCAACCCACCACTTACGCTTCACATGAATGAGATTCATATAATGCAAAATGTCTTAAATCAGTCTGGATACCTGGTTTGTCTCGTAAAAGTTCCACGGCCATAATAAATATAAGTGGAAAGTAGAAAGTAGATAGGTATATGGTGCAGATACAATTAAGTATTGTAGATTTGACACTTTTTTTTTTTTTTTGAAACAATAAAGGGTTCAACCGTTGTTGCGCTTGACAATCTCTTATTTTTTGCCATGGCAATTATTCCTCCGGGGTAAGAAGTAGAAAATAGATTTTTTTCCCAAATAATTATTATTTTCGCATATTTACATTTTTAGGCCAAAATTGGCGGCTACTTTGGAGTAGGTTTCAACACTTCTTACAGTTTTGTCATTTTGTTATTCAATCTCTCCACATTCTAAAATTTCTACACCACATTCGAAGCTGATATGATTTCTTCGTTAAAGTCGTGGCGGAGTGGAACAATGGGGCGCATTGGCTTAGACACAGTCTAGTTGTTATTAATACAGGTGTAGTCTGGTCAACCGCTTATGATGCGCTCTAATGCCCACCGCGGTTAATACCAACTCCCCTGCGACACTGATACTGCCATTTACTTACCTCCTCTTCCCACTACCCTCAGGATCTTTGGTCGTTAATTCCGCGTTAAACTCTTAACGCTAAAACATAGCTAAAACTACACCACTTCGTCATTATCTCGTCGTTAACTCTGCGGTAACAGATCTGGAACACACCTGCAGGAATGTGGGTGTGGAGCTGGAGGATACATATAAGCTGAAGTCAAAGGAAATATAAAGTACCGTGTTAAGATTTGGTGAAAATTCTGATGCCAGTTGTGGCATTTTAAGTGCTATGATGTTATGCAGTCGCCCTTTTGAAGTAACTCCCGCTTAAGGGTCCGCTATACCTGACGGTGCATTTTTTGCCGTCCATAAGATTAACTTTGCGAGCGGCGACTCATTTTCAAGGTTTACCATTGGTTGGAAAGACACAAAATTTTGCCTGTACCTAGCCCTTACAATTTTCTAGGGAGTGTTCGAAGCAGATTTCCCATTTTTTTTTTTTACTGGTTTTCGAGATACAGCACTTTTTTTGAGGTATGCGATGCTAGCGTTTGCAAAACAGTTGCAATAAAAGAAACCAGTGAGAAATTGGGAAATCTGCTTCGAACACTCCCTAGAACATTGTTAGGGCTAGGTACAGGAAAAAGTTTGTGTCTTTCCAACCAAGGGTAAACCTTGAAAATGAATCGCCGCTCGCAATGTTAATCTTATGGGCGGCAAAAAATGCATCGTCAGGTATAGCGTCCTCTTAATCACTCTTCGGTCCCTCCACATATTGTAGCTTTCGCATCTTCAATTATTGCACTATAAATATTATTCATGGCTCTTCCTAAGTTAATAAATTGCTAATAATAATTCTTATACCAGTAACAGTACTCAGACAATTACTTACAAAATAAACTTTGTCAACAACAAAGGAGGGAAATTAAGCGGGTTGGTCTGATCTACTCTTGCGATCTAGAACATCTAGGAATCTAGGAACAAGTGTGCCGCGGTCAATATAGGAGAGTTGCTCTCCTGATAGCCACGTCTGCGGTGTGCGTTCCTTCACTCAGTTCAATCAGACTTGGTATCCATGAACAATGGATCCATTTCACGCACGATTCCAAGGTTACTGGCATTAACATACCACATAAGACTAAAGGCTAGTAGGTCCCTTATCGGGAAATATGAGACACTTCTCCTTTTTACTGGTACGCCGACACTGTATACCTATATACACTTTCTCGATTTATAAAGAGAAAGTACAATGAGATGTCCTTCTCAGAAATTGACTTTATTTATTTGGTTATCGAGAATAGAGGGGAACAATATTAGATCTATCAGGTCGGTAGGTACAACAGATGTTATAGAAACACACACCTACCACAAATGTTTAAACTATGCACCAGGGAATATACCATGACTTCATTATAGTCACTTTCTACTAGAGATAAAACATAATGAACCTCATTCCAGGGATCGGTAAACAACGGACAAGAGGAGGTTATTCTGGAGGCGTGAACGCACTCTGAGCGTCTTGAAAGTTTTCAATTATTCAACAAGGAATACATTTAGGCATATGATCCTGAAAAGCCGAGGCTATTTAATGAAACTGGCCGAGGAGAGGTGGAAGCCGGATTGCTGGAATGAATGCCATCTTCAGGTATTCATTGATAGACACATGGATATAAAAAACCAAGGTCGCCTGTTTGCCATGATGAAAGAAGAAAGGGGCGAATAATAGATGGAGAGAAATGGTAGGGTGTTGGTGTATACAAGTATATACCGTGTATGGTACGCTTGGTGCGCTGGTGCACCGGCACCGCAGAGGAAAGTCGTTGGGGGACCGGTCCGGGAAGTGGGTCACCGCTGTTACCACGTATCACTTGCCTCCATCTGCCGCGCACAGGTGCCGCCATTGGGCATCTCTCGGTTAGTCCATTTTTTCATGGATACGGACATTTTTAAATTTCTATTTATTTACTTTTTGTTTGCATTTTTTGTTCACTGCCCAATTGGCATGCGCATGTGAGGATGAGTAGTTCAGGATTACCGACTTCATGTGATTTGATTTGTCAAGGCTCTGGAGGGCCACTGAGGCGGAAGGACCAAGGTTGTCAGAGTTTGGTCACCATGACCATGCCCCTAGGTATCGAGTGTCAGAAGACTGAGCAGATGGGGGAAAGCTACAGGAAATGGGTCATTGAAAGTAACGGGAACTACGGCTATCCCGACAGGTGGCTATCACCCTCCCAGGGTCCCTCGTGTGGAACCACAGTTTTCAGTCCTTCATCGGCGTGACCCAACAAAAGTACAGCTGCTAGCCCTTGCGATTTTCACACCATGTTTGAAAATTCTTCAAGGCAAACTTTTAAGACCCCCACTTGCGATACAGCAGAAGAAAATTGAACTGTTAAACGGATTGCTGCATCTTCTCCTTGCCCAAAGCTCGTATGACGCGTTCAAAGGAATCCTACGACACCACAAGTCGAGGGGTTAACCACTCGTTGGGAATCATTGGAAATCTTTATGAAATCTCTGGGAATCTTGAATATTTTGGAGTGGTTACCCCCTCACCACAAGTGGGGCTGCATCTTTGCACCGGTGCACCATTGCACCAATTCGTTACACCACCGATCCGAGCCTGCGGCGACCATGGTCCCCGGTAATACGAATTCATGTTAAGCAATGAGACGTGGTCTAGATCGCAATCGCATGCCGTGGTCTCAGGTCGCGGTCTCAACGACTGGAAGTACATGATCTAAGTAAGGGCAACAAAAGGCATTGGGGATTTCGCATGGTTTCCTAATGGGACATTAATGCTTAACTCCACTTGCCTTGAGGATTTTCATCGAACCTCACAATCAGCTTTGGGTTGATTGTTGGTGTACTCAAGGTGTTTACTGTTTACTCTTGAGAACCTATACCTCCACAATACGAAATACTGAATCATTTCGCACCCAGTGCGCATGTCTTTTCATTTGCGGCCGGCTTCAGACAAACATAATAATTATTGTGCCTGTGTGAAAGGTTGATATAGCCAGTGGTAAGCGAGAATTCAACTGTCCATCCGGTGACATTTATCCGACAAACGTACATAGGTTGCTAGAAGAGGCCCATACCACCGAGATAGGAATTTTAGTTCATGTTCAAGAGTTTGTAGTAAGGTCTCGTCAGAGCCAAACAAATTACATCATTCAAACATTTAACAACAGCCTTCGACTATTTTTTTATTTTTATTTTTGTAATTAGAGTCTAATGATAAGAGTGGACGAGCAAGCGGATGCATGGCGGGTGACCACGGGTGGAGAAAGCGCAACCACAAGTTAAGAAAACAGTTTTAGCCATAATCTTAACATAATGTTACATTTGGTCAGCGGACTCGTTAAAGAGAAGAAGATGATATCTCCTAACGCCCCGTGAAAGTGTAACGATCCCCCTTTCCCATGTCCTTGAAGTAATTTTAACGAATATTCGTGGGTGATAACTGAACCAATTTTTTTAGCAAACTTGTTTTTCAAGGTCTTCTAATTTTAGTACCTACCTGCGTACCTACCTTCGCCTGTTTCAACACCTAATCATTTGCTAAACGGGCTTTTTGATTGCCATGTTTATAAGTAGGATGGACGAGTAGGTACCGACTCTCACACTCTCATATTTTTCTCTTTTAGCCCAGTTATCATCTTTTGGGACTTTAAAAGTGAAAAATTTTCCATTATGGTTGAGTAGTGGCAGAAGAGAACTTTGTTTTGTTCGGCACACGCAAAAATAAAGCCTTCTGACGTCCAGGTTAAAATGGCCCTTGAGGTGGGTTCATGGTCCCTATGGTTACGCAATATATCATTTTTAATTTCAGGGTTTAGGTATGAAGGGGTGCACTTTCTGCTTTGATTACGGCAGGTACCTTGACCTACTTTTCTCAACTAAATTGCTCTTTAGAAAACCGTCTTTACTGCTCTAGGCCTATTTCCTTATGAACAAGGTAAGGTAAGAGAACATCATGACGCCATAACCGTAAAAAAATTTAACTCATCCTCTGAAAATAAAATTTATCCCTATAGAGTGTAAAACGATTTCTGGACTTTCTTCTTGATTTGGATCCTCCTCGACAAACTGTATCATCACTCCATGTGCTACGGATATTATGTTGATACTACATTATGTTGTCCCAAACCGAATATAGTATTACGATATAACCACCTGACCATCCCCAAAAAGATACCTGTCCTGATAGCATACCCTCAGAGCTTTGATGTGGTACTCTGTGATGTAGCCTTCTCGCGGACCGAAACGCATGCCGTGTACCTACCTGTCCAGGTTTTTGCAGATATTCCGTTCTTGCCCGCATTTCCAGTCCAATTTCTTCTGAACAAGATGCATCTGGAGAGAGCCTGACTCCTACATTTGCTAAGCATAAGTGGTGCCAGTTTTCTTACCTTTCATGTGCATAGAAGGATGTTGGCCTCCGTGTCTCACTTTCTTGGTCAGTCGTTCAGTGTTACGCTGAACGGCGACAGGTGGGGTTCGAAGGATACAGTGTTTTGTTTAAACGATCGACGTCGTGAGTTTTTTTTAAAAGAAAGGTGATTCTGAGTGAAAGTAAATTGTGTAATTTTTGGTTGCAGTGAATTTTGTGTGTGTACCCACTGGAACCCCATAACACATGAATTCTAAACATATCCATTGATACTTATTTTGGAAAAGACGAAGGTTTGTTATCTCTAAGCTGACCAGTAAAAGAATATTGGTCCAAATCAAATCCAATGAGATCCTAGAACCCTAATGCTAATATACCCTCCTGTAATCCTAAGTTTCCCGCCAAAATTATAGCGGAACAGCGCATGCCCGAACTGGATCCCAGTTTGCTGAATGGAACCCTCGCAGAAGGTGTTATGAAAGTAGTGTGACTCATTGGCGTTTTTTTGGGCAATCACTTTCCACACTTTATCACTGTACCCAGGGTAACTCTAGTGTGATGGGTCTTTTAAAATGAATTGACTGAATAAAACTGCGACTGTATGGTATGTGATCAGTGATCATTACCAACCAGTTTGAACCCTACAGTGGTGACCTTGCATATACTTACTTACCATACCTACTCGTAATTCTAAGACTGGGGGGCAAAAGATCTTTAAATCTTAATCCTTGAGTTTGAGAATTCGTCCAACTTCGTTCATTCAACCCATATGAGACGTTTGGTTCCCTTGGTACACTCGAAAATTCTGTTATTACCACGATGACCTTTTGAATCCCTTTAGGACAGTGCATAGTTAAAGAGAGACTGGAGGGCGCATTAAGGATGTGGACCATATGTCGGTGAAGTGTGAAGTGTGTAGGTGCTGAGTGCTTACTCAGTCGGATATCGTCGCCAATTATGGCCGTCTATGGACCAGGGTGAGTTTACTTTGACGCTTAGTTTTTGTCAATAGCGATCTTTAGGCCTTTTCCACATCGGTTGGTGTCCGACATTTACGCTGCGCCATTACCGACCACTCGTATATTTTTTGATCTATGGAGGAACGTAGATGAATTCTACAGCTGGTTCAGTGAGGTGCTTCATGGTGGGTCAAATGGATCATGAGTCGCTAAACATGGAGCCACTGTTTAAAAAAACCCATTCATTACGGACAGGCGCCACGAAAAAAAGTCAAATAGTCCAAGCTCCAGGCACATGAATATTCATTGTGTGAGCACAACTGGCAATAAGTAGATACTGTAGAGAAAATATCGAAGTGTCATCCGATCAGTATGCAATCCAGACGTCGTGGCTTCGTCGTAAGTCTTGATTCATGATTCATGATTTCATAAATCATAATTCATAAGATCATGACCAAGGCCAGGTCAAGGCCGTCGCAATCGGGCCCAAGGTATGCAATATTTTAGTGGAGTAGATACTTACTTCAAATGAAATCTCCTTTTATTGGCGATAACATTTTGATGCTTATAATTAGTTTTAAACATTTTAGGTTCTTTTATTCGTCCAAATGTAAGCGAAACTTTCGTACAAATTACTGTAATTAATGGCCCAACGTACGCCGAGGGGATAACCACTCGTTGGGAATCTCGTCAGGAATCATTGGAAATCTTTATAAAATCTCAGAAAATCTTGGAATTTTTTTTGGAGTTGCTACCCCTTCGAGGTTTATCTTTCTATGAATATCGCTGGGAATCTTTGGAAATCTTTATGGAATCTCAAGGAATCTCTGGAGTATGTTTAAAATGTCAGAAGGGAATTATGGGTTAGAACCGGCGGTTTTATGACTCCACACTGATAGGACCAGATCCTTCCGGTTCCTGAAAATCATGAGTAGAACTAGCTAATATTACCTCCTCAATTTAAGTAATTCTAGTGACCCGTAGACTGGCAAGCTACAATATTTCCGTTTTTCGGCAAGAGCATCATTATTGATCGGTCATTCAAAACTGGGTAAAAAAGTTTAAAAAAATAATGCTAGTATATTTTTTAGGGCAAAACCGCATGAATTAGCTGAGGTCGATTGATTTCTGCTTGTTTTTAATTAGCCTGTAGTGGAAATTAATAATTGGTTTATTAGTTCCTAATTAGCCACATCGAGTCCATTCCCTAGTTGGTCACAAAAGCGTGTAGCACCTCTTAATCACTACCCGTGCAATCAGGCATTTTCCCACGCATGCACTTATACAATATTGGTTTTAATAGTTTTGGTGTAGGTATCCAGTAAAAATGTTAATGAAACTAACTCTATACAATTACCTTTCCCAGTGAAAAGACGTGTAACAGTCGCAGAATAGAGCAATACACAATCTGAAATGTAATAATAACTTAAATAACATTTAAAAAATAATAGAGAAGTACCAACAAATGAGAGGCAAAAATTCCTACCCTATAAATTTACCTGTATTTTTTCTGGAGTACTACAATACCTACTCGTAGGTGCCTGTTTTTTTTTTTTACATCAAAACTATAGAGATATTTTTTTACGGTCTTTTCTCATAATCACCTAGCATGTTTCCGTAATTTTTACTATACGTGTATTTAACATTCTATATGTCCCCCTCAAGCTTGGCTGTCTCCGTGCTGATATAGGTACTGATGAACTAACACCGTTTTCTAAAAAATTTTTTTTGTTTTTGTTGCAGGCACTTTCACACACCTGGGAGGCGGAAAACAAGAACATGGTTACCATTCATATTAGGCTTCATTCTCATTGCGGTAAGATCAGCGACACTATGGCTGCATTAGGTACTTTAAGATAGATTTCGAAAGTAAATAGTATCTATCTACTACGTACTGTAAGTGAAGTGAATGACTTCCGAAAAATTTATTCTTAATGTTTCGTTTCTTTTTTTTTCCTAGACCGCAACCTTGTAAACACGGCCGTCATTTTACAAAAAAAAAAAAAAAAAACTGACCGTTGAAGAAAATCTCAGGTCCAATTTGTATGTATAAATTAGCCGTAAAATACCTTATCCTGGTTTTTGACTTTTTCGTTTGGCATTGAAATTTTCAGAGAAACAAAAAATGAAATACGAAGGGTGCGTCCCACCATGCCCAGTTAAGAGAAAACTGGAGATTTTCTCCCTGTTTACCATGTTAGATTTGCGAGAAAATCGGATTTTATCTCTTAACCAAGCATGGTGGGACGCACCCTAAGTGGTTTTGCCATGGTCCTGTTCGCTTGTACATATTGTACCTTCTGCATGTGCATTTCTATTAGCACTAATGAGGTAACTGGGATGACGCGGTGTCTTTGCATGAATCTGTACTTTCCAACTTTTCTTTTCTTTAAAATTGGGTGAAAAAATGTAAATATTGTACATTATGTCACAATTATCTTTCACCAATAACGGTATTTGTTACTTAATAACCTTTATAGAAAGGAAAGCATTTACTGCAATTCCCGACAGTTATAATTTTGTTCGATAAAACCTTGGACTTATTGACAATAATCTTTTCTTAATCTTGGTGAAATTTTCCAGAATTTTAAATTGAAGCCCTCTCACAGAGCGCTTTTAGTGGGCAAGATGCGAATGGTTTATTTGAAGTAGTTATCCTTACTAACGCCACGGAAAGTGAACCAGATAAATGTTACCACAATTTCTCATTAGATTTTTCAATTTCCTCTGTTGGTAAACGAATAAAGCCTGAGATTAAATTAGTAACTCTAACGTCACCTCTCATCTCGGAAGAGAGAAGCTTTATCTGAAATTATATTTTCCTCAACCATGAGAATCTCCAGTGGAGCTTAAACCCCATTCTTTAGGCCTTCAATTTCCACTTCACTGGACTTACCATTGCTCGGATCACAGTCAGTTGGTTGCCGGTAGGTACCTAAAGACCTACTTCATATGTTCTAGACTAGATTAACAAAGATTGTTTGGTTAGAAAGCTGGAAAGCTACGTGGTAGAAAGGAGGTCATGGTAAGCCCGGAGGCATGTTATGATGAAGGTACCCGCGGGAGCCGCGGCCGCCTAAGGCTGAAAGAAAGCTCCCCATTCCCATAATCACAGGCACGATGAGGACTCTACCTGTTCCTTTTATCGTCTTTAAACTACCGGCACCGCCTATAATTATTCTGGGATATGGTGTAGATTGCAGGAAATGTTAATGTTTATGCATGAGGGCAGTAGAATAAAGAAGAAATCAAAAATCGTGTATTCATAATTGGATGATTGGAGGGTAGAACCATGCAGCAATAGGATGTCCAAAGAAGGGAAGAAAGAGTTTTGGAGAAAGGTTTCAGCCACTTGAAAATAGGGTCACTTAAAAGGGGATCTGAAAAAAAATGGGAAAGGAATTTCTGAACTATTTGCTCGTTTATTTTCGATTCTATTATTAAATAACCTGATGGCATATCACACGTCTAACCCTCCATAAGTTTAAGGACATGTATTAAGTCCAGGCCCGGTAGGCGAAAAGGCAAAAATTAATATGATGAGGAAAACTAGTGTTATTGTTATGATATGAGAATGGGCACATCTTCACCCAGTCCAACAACAATACTGGCAAAAACTTGTTACTGGTCATTAGTGATGAACTTGTTGACTCGCTTTCCGTGCGGCCATTCCCAGATTTCAAACGTCTGCACGGCGAAATATCCAAGATATGTTAATTCTAATGGTTTGAAAGTGAAACAAGAACGCTCTGTGGCGTCAAATCACTCTGGCACTGATACCGATCAGAGCCAGTTCCATTCGGTTTTCAAACCACTATGACTGGTCACCCCGATTTGGCAGCCCCGTGTGACCCTACTTGAAATTCAGGCGAGGTAAACCTCGATAACTTACAGATCTTGGGAGATACTCTCAAGTTTCTTCTCTTGTCTCTGACCATGCTTCTTGAAGGTCTCTAAACACCAGGTCCGGCCTTCGGCCAGGCCCTCAGGTACCAACTGCTGCATTCTTCGTCAGCTTTCACTCTTTTCCGTCCGGTCTGGACGAATCAACGTAATTTAACGCTTTTTAATGACTGATAGTTTTTTCATAGATCCAATTTATCAATTTGGATCAAATTCATGGTGAGTTTCACCCTTGTCAACCGTACTATGGAGACCAATTGATGTTGATAATGAGATAAGTACTGAAAGTAGATTATTACTAGGCCTATAATTGCCTATAGTTATCTCAACCTATTGTGAGTGTAGTTGAAGAGGATCCAGTGGATCATTTGTGGCATTAAATTTTCACTGATAATTATTGATAGAGCAGTTGCAATATAATGCTGCGATTTAGTAGGCAATATAGTGCTGACATATTATAGGTGCAATGCCCGATAAAGGGCGAAGTTGAAGAGGGAAACCGACCTTCTAGGGGCTCCAATTCCAAGAACATTCCCGAAACAATACTGAAAATTTTTCCGAAAGGTTTCGCACATGACATCCGTATTTATTCAGGATATATTTCTTAACAAAACCCCAACTTCCACTATAAGTTCTTTTACTTGAAATCTACCTTAGTATCTACTCACTATCATACGAGTACATGGGGTTCCACGGGGAAACTATCTCTCTAAACAGGAAGAAATTTTCTCTCAAATGATATTAGCAAGCCATAGCTGTTTTAAAATAAGTAGAAGAAAAATGGCGCAGCACAGTATGAATCGGTCAATTCCCTAGGTCCGAACAGAGATGACAGTTGAAAAGGAGGAATGAGGTAGAGGTAGTTAGTCGTTACATTGCACTGGAAGTCAGCCTGACTGGTAGTCTACCGTGTCTTCAAGACCAGCGTGAGGACAGGTAGTAGCCGCACACAATACTAGCCTGCCACCGACCTAGTGACCAGTTAGCCTGGGCAGATGACTCCTAAACTATGTATCGGTAGGGAGCAGCTATGGCAGATGTGACAGAACTAGCCGTGACAGAACTAGCCGTGACAGAACTAGCCTACAAACACAGAAAAGCGGTAGTGTCTACTTTTAATTTTCTTATACAGTAACTGTCGGTACCCGACGGCTATCTTCGAAATTTTGGAAACTGTCAATAACCCATATAAGAAATTTTAAATGACTGAAGTAAATGCAGGTACTCGTACAAGGCGCGTGTTCTACATGTCTCCTTGCTATGGAGACACATAATTAATACCTGATACCTGCGTATACAATCACATATTCTGCTTTCGTTCATTATTGCCTTATTAACATGGCACGGGATGACAACGGTACCTGTCATGCCGGCGCTCGCTCTTCTCTTCATCAGGTGCATTCCGAGACTCGGATCACTGGAAACTGTTTCCAACTAGTACAACGGTGACCATATCTCAACTTTCTAATTGTGCTTTTGATTGCGGTCACTTAGGTTGGGTCCCCAGGTCCCCAGGTCCCCAGGACATTCGGACCATTGTGACGATACCGTAGTTACGCCTATAAATTATTATAACAGGCTGTAATTGATTAAAAGTAGTTGCATTATTTAAAGGGATTACTATTTATAATTAGTAATTTGGATCTGAAAGAAATACTGAAAGTAGGAATTGGTAGAGGTAATTTATAGATAATCAATTATTATTGTGATTTTTTGGCAGTTACGTTATCAGTTACTTTGCTACTTTCAAATTACTATTTTCCTTGCGGGCGGGGATAGTAAAATCACCAGCGAGGGGAAAATGAGCGATGATCTGATGATACAATGCCAGTGTTGATTTATTCTAAAGCGAAAAATAAGTATAGGTACAAGGTACAATAGTAGATCCCTATCCCCGTGTTCTTACTTTACTTTCTTTCCTAAACTTTCTCTGCATTATCATCAACCGTACTATAGGTGCCACAGTCATAGTTTTCAGGCAGATAGAAATTAATTTCGAATCTACTAATTTACTCATACATCCTTTTGCTTCCTTAGCAACAACCAAACTCGGTGGTGGTCAAAACTTTACTTCTGCAATCTATCATTTCCTTTTTTCTTTCTCAACAGGAAGTCGCATCAGACGCCCCACTAGACTCTGCGTCCCTCCCCCTAGAACACAGAGCCGTTTACGGACCCCCACCGCCGCAGTATGGACCTCCCCCGGGTCCTCCTCCTGGCCCCCCTGGGCCTCCTCACAAAGACGACCCTTGGCCTCTCTCCACTCCTGACATGCCTCAAATCAAGCACTTGCAAGTACAGTGCGAGAAGACCCACATGCGAGTCAACATCGAATTCGACCGTCCCTTCTACGGCATGATTTTCTCTAAAGGTAGGGACGGAAGTTTTGATGACATTGACTTCAATTTAGAGAAGAAACTGAAACCAAATTGTATAGAAATAATTGTGAATATTGCAGCGTACCAGATACCAAAATTACCAAATTATTGGTTAAAACATTCTATATGAGATAAATACATATATTTAAAGAAGGCAATTAAAATAGGTACTTAAAGTGAACATTAGAGAGATAGGTCTTAGGTGAAGTTTTGCATCTTGGACTTCAGAGGGGAAAAGTGTCAGTTTATTTATAGAACACGTTTTCCGTGTAAACCATGACACCGCTGAGTTTATTAAAAAAATTTATCTATGTTGTACTCTAACCGTTTTACGGGTGTCTGTTCCAGGATTCTACAGTGACCCTCATTGCATCCATTTGAAGCCTGGCTCCGGTCACCTCAGTGCCACCTTTGAGATCTTCCTGAACTCCTGTGGCATGTCTTCCTCAGCCAATCATGTCTCAGGAGGCGGCTATGGCTCACCCACTCCATCGGGAAGCTATGTGGAAAACACCATCATTGTGCAATACGACCCGTACGTACAGGAAGTGTGGGACCAAGCTCGCAAGCTGCGCTGCACATGGTACGATTTCTATGAGAAGGCAGTCACGTTCCGCCCCTTCCAGGTGGATATGCTTCACGCTGTCACAGCCAACTTCCTTGGGGACAACCTGCAATGCTGGATGCAGATTCAGGTCGGAAAAGGCCCTTGGGCGTCCGAAGTATCAGGAATCGTGAAAATTGGTCAGACGATGACCATGGTGCTAGCTATCAAGGACGATGAAAACAAATTCGACATGCTGGTGAGAAATTGCGTAGCTCACGACGGAAAGCGTGCCCCTATTCAACTTGTTGACCAATATGGATGTGTCGTGAGGCCAAAGATCATGTCCAAGTTCCAGAAAATCAAGAACTTTGGACCCAGTGCAAGTGTTGTCAGTTTTGCTTACTTCCAAGCCTTCAAATTCCCGGATAGTATGAATGTCCACTTCCAGTGCGTCATTCAAGTATGTCGCTACAACTGCCCTGAGCCCAAATGCGGCGGACACGGTGGTCATCACGGCGGTGGTGGTGGTGACTTCCCAGCCCTGGGCGGCCCCGGTGGTCTCGGTGGAGACTTTGGCAATGAGTTACATGCTGAGTATGGTCCTCCACCACTTCCACACTCCGAGTATGGACCTCCTGCCTTCCCTGATCCTAGACATCCATCAGGCCCAACTGGCGCTTATTCTGAGAATAAGCCAGAAGTGATCCCTGCACCGCAAGCACAACAGTCCACCTCTTCCTCCGACGCGCCTAACCCTACAACCCCTACGCCGCAGGCACAAAAGTCTTCAGTGGTTCACATGCCCCCACCCCCACTACCAGGTCAGTTCGCATCATACACTACTGTCAAGAGGAAGGGAACCAACGGAGACAACGAGGGTAACATGGGTACTCTGATTGGTGGCCGTCCTCGCTCTGTTGTTGACCCCCTCGACCTGCAGGGAGTGCGAAGACGTCGTGCAGCGGATGAGCCTATCAACATCGTGGTGACACGCGTGTACAAACGTGAAGCACAGGAGATGACGGACGTCAACACCACGCGAATTATCCAGGTGGTGGCTCCAGGAGATGTCAATTTTGCCCTGAATGCCGCCCAATCCAATGAAACAGTGGTGATCCAGGCCACGAACGACCCCGAGAACATCTGTATGTCTATTCCTAGCTTTGTCGGTGGTCTGGTCATGCTGCTTTTAGTTCTAGTAGTCAGCTGTCTCGTCGCCGCTTTCCTCTTTGTGCGAGTGCGATCGTTTGATCAAAAGGGCATCATGACGACCTTTGTTCACCCTGGTTACGACAATTCTGAATTTGTTAAAGTCGCAAATTGAGAAGTTGATCTATTTTCTCCGTGCCTTGCCGAAATCCCTAATTATCAAGACTTGTAGAGTAATTTTATTCAATGGACGAACTACGACCGGCTTCCAAATGGCGGAACCAATTGTGTGCGAATAGTCATCTTAATTTATTAATTTATTTTTAAGAATATTTCAAGTAATACTGCGCTATTTCAGGTTCTGAAATGTTAAATGATATCTTACCTTTGAGAGCCTGTGGCTATGATATCTTACCTTTGAGAGCCTGTGGCTATGATATCTTACCTTTGAGAGCCTGTGGCTATGATATCTTACCTTTGAGAGCCTGTGGCTATGATTTTGGCGTAGAAATACTAGACCAAAGAGTTGTAATAATTATTAAGATGAAGATTGAAGAAACAGGAATTTCGGAAATAAAAATAAAAGTGGCTCTTAATGTGTTGCAGCAAGGAAGTAAAATACTCTAATTTATTGTAGTACTTAGTCGTAGACAGTAAATGCAGGACTTAACAAATCTACGTTGTTAGAAGTTGACTGGAAGTATCTACAATGTAGAATTCGAAATGTTGATAACGTGAGAGTTACGATTGTGCGAAAGAATGTTGTGTAACTTGTGACTTGTGTCAAACTCTTAGTCTTAGTCAGAAGGAATCCCTTTAAATTTAACACATTTGAATGGAATGCCCTAAAAAATTAGCTTTTCTGCGTATTTTTAAAAAGGCTCAAGATGACTTAGTTTCCAGTTAAAGGGAAACTCTTCGATGGGGAATGGTATGAATGTGTTTCTAATGATTTTGCCTGAAAAAAAGGTACCATCGCCATATTATTTTCCCTCTCTCCCTACTCTAGTGTATGGAAACTGGTCTTATTTTATCATAGTAGCGATGTTACTTTTTTGGATCCAACATTTTACAGAGTGAAAATGGGAACGATGGTTAACTGTGTGGGTCGTAAGTTAAGTAATGTAAGTACTAAACAAGACGCTATTTCTAGAATTGACTTGGATCAATTCGAGGAATACCCGATTGTTACTTTGTATTATGACTTTAATGTTTAGTTATTATTTATTGTTTAATGAATTATTGCAGTGATTGTATGTTCAAGGACTGAAAGTTTGGAAGTGTGTCAACTAATAATAAAATTTAAATATTTTAAATACAATATTTTCTTGTGTGCTCTCAGCTTGTCATTGACAAGAGGGTATCATCTACTTGTTGTACCCAGATATTTCTTGTTAGGTTACTCGTTCTTATTGTCAAAATCACAATTGTACCTACTTCAGGAACCTATAACGCTCGTTTGAGTTTGTACGTAAAGAGTAAGTATAAGTATTTAACTGGTGTATTTAACTGATATTCTGCCCCTGCTTCGTTTGTTGTATTCACCATGTAGGTACGTACCGTACAACAGCCTACTATTTATTTGGAAACAGGAAGGAGAAGAAAGAGACATCTCCTATTTAGATAGTTCTAGCAAATTAGTTTTCTACAGGTTTCGGAAGTAGAATGGGGTTGAATCAGAGCTGGAAACAGACGTTCAGTTAGTTCCTTTCCACGTATGATAAACTCAAGAGAAACCATAAACAAGGCTACTAGGTCAGGTAGGTGAGGTAGGTAAATAGGTACACTTTCCACTTCCATCCAGTCTCATGATGAACGTATGCAATTCTGCGATTTGTTTGGCTCTTCTCTAAGTCGGGTCACCAACAGTGGAATATTTAGCGACAGTCATGAAGAAGGGATAAAACGCATCTTCTGTCATCGTCATATCCGCCTTACAATACCTATAATTAAAAATGCACGTAGGTACAAAAAAAAATTATACGTTATTAGAAAAAATATAAAAGCAAAACATTTTTAGGTGACACTTAAACGTCAATTACGCTAACCTCAGGATAAAGGCTACAAGGTGACCGTTACACCAATGCTGGTTAAAATGAGTGGCTATTTTAATTTCCTAAGCAGGCACTGTTCCCTAATTCCTACTTTCCACTATAGTTTTCTATTCAAGACTAGATGTCAACCGAAAGATGGAATAACTACAGAAATCAAATAAATCCTGAATAAAAGAGAAGTACGACAAGGTAAGAATTCATCGTAGACGGAATACTGAAAATAGGTCATCGTTTGTCTTCAGCTCATGATGCATTTCTACAATACTACCCATAAAATCGAGCATAAGATCAATATGACAAGCGACAAATTATTTTTATTCTTAGTTGCCTCAGTAGTTTTCTAGCGAATTACCAATGTACGTATATCTCCCCCCCAATTTCTCATTGTTCCTCTTGACAATAAAGTAGCAACTGAAAAAATGACTAGGGAATTGGGGAATGTGCATAGTTAAATAATTGTTAAGTTAACTAACTGCTGAGGTTACACCTTACATCTGAGCGAAATTCTGATCATTTCCAACCAAAAATAAAAGTAATCCACCGCTCGCTTATGGATGGTAGATATGTACCATAAGGGCTGAAGGACAGGGTAGGTATAGATTACACACCTCCATCACATGACAGTTACGTAATCGTATGGGTTCAGTTCAGAAACGTTCAGCAATTATCATAAGCAATTTTCTGATCCAAGTCTTAAAAAGTAAAAAAAAATTGATATCATATATTTAACATTATCCTTTACCGCATAAAGCGAATGCTACCTCCGCTAAACGTGTAAACCCCACTTTACATAGACGTTGCTTTGCCCTTCGAGTGACGGATAGAATATGATAATACCTACGTAGTACAGCAATCATATCAAAGTAGCATAATCATTTTCTGTCAGGGGTGGTGAGACGATAAACCATTAGGTACTTACTGTCTGCAAGAATTAGAACACTGTGATTTTGTGAGCCAATGGAGATTACAGCAAAACAAATCAAGACTTTAAAGTAGATCATTTATTAGCCATGCAGACATGGCTACTAATTAGTCAACTGCATAGGTTCGTGTCAAGTTTTGAACAGTATAAAGATAGAGTATAGACTATAGAGTGTGCATAGCTTAGGTCAAGGACACAGTAGAGAGCCAAGGCCATAATAAGACCCCTGTAATGATCTCGATAGCCATTCATTACTGCTCGAAATAGGTAACGGTGTTATCGGATAGGTAAATTCTACCATCGCCGCTACTCAGCTTCTGCACGGTACGCTTCCCCCACTTCCAAGCAGGGGAAGGGTACTGGGGTACTGGGGGATGGGTATATACTCAAATGGCCATGGTAGCTATCGTTATATCGACTGTACCTATAGGAGATTAGGATTAAAAAGGAAATCACAAAGTTCCTTAGACTCCTTAGAGTTTAGAGCATACATATTCAAATAATTCCTACCTACGCAAAAATAACACCTAAAAATCACAAAATACAGATCACTGATCACAAAATCTTGTAAGGTGTTCCGATATATCGTTTTTTTCCCCAGAACATAAAATCAAAGAAAGCCTGCGTGGAATGAGTTAGGCAAAACAAGAGCAGAGCTGCACACAATGGTGTTCGTCTATTTTGTAACAGGTAGTTGAAGGAAGAGGTTCCAGTCCTTGCTATATACCTCTACGTCCGGTCCATCTGTGCACCTTATAAATGAAATCTTTGGTAGGTATGCAACCCCTCTCTCAGTCATCAAGAGACGAATTCATACGAATCATACGAATTATATTTTCCAGTTATTCGATCCCAAGGTATCTGCAAATTCAGTGTTCCTGAACAGGAGTTTTTCTTTCCCATCCATACGAAGTATGTCAGAAAGTAACTGAGACGTCGCCTAGTATCGGAGTTTCTAATTAAATGGAGATTTCAGGTTTTTGGAATCTTGAAAAACTGAAGAAAACAATAACTCTATATAGGTTGACTACGGCAATGCAACTGCAAATTGGTAACTATACTACTATAACGATCGAAACTGTAATTTTTTTATGTGACTGAAGATTTGAGTGACTGGTGAACTGACTGTTAGGTACCACACGCAAGGAAACAATAGTTGATTAGCTGATTTTTAACTTGAGCCAGGTCAACATTACAAATTGCTCAATTTGGCAGCATGTGGCAGAAAAGTGGAGACTGGAAAGGACGTGAAAGTGAAAGTGAAAGACAGATTGTGAGTAGCAACTGCGAAGTGCGCGTTTCCCAAGCTCTATGACGCAAGCACGTAAAGCTTACGTCACACTGGCCCTTCTTATACTCCTCTCTCCCAGTCCTGCCAACATTCTCCCTGCTTATAGCTACCATTATTATATTATTCGTGGGATAGTTGACAGCCAATTAGATTGCCACGACAATACACCAACATGCAGTAAATTGGTATAACTACCTATATGATACTTATACAAGGGCTTGGAAGAGAACTCCAGAACTATAGGTACCTACGCACCTAATTATCAGGATTTGGTAGGTAAATAGGTACGGACGGCACATGACAAGAAACCTGTGATGCAAGTAGGTTTCTCGGCCGACGGTTTACTGTATAGAACCTGTATGCAGGAGTCTAGACAGAAGTTAGAAGCATATAATTAAAAGTCAGCTTTACATGATTGTGGAATTTTTTCCATCCCTGTATAGATTTTAAGTTTTTTTAGGTAGATTTTTTTTTTTTTTTTTTTACAGAATCTGGCAATAAATTAGTAAAACCGATAACAACCAGGTACCTAAGTATAAGTAGATAAAAGAACTAATTTTCGGAATGGTACCCACCACTACATTAGAAAGGGACACCTAACACACAAAAAACAATGTTGGGCTTACAGACGTGAATAGGTAAGCAACTTCAGAAAGGTTGTCAACCAGTTCGAGTCCGTAAGCTCAACTCTGTTTTTTGTATGCTTTTAGCTCACAAAGTTAACGAATGTAAGGTATGATCGTTTTCCCCCTGAGGAAATAAAAGGAAGGACAGTTAACACAACTGAATTTGCCTGCATAGGTACCTTTACCGGCTTACTAGCACCATCTTTCTCCCTTCAAGCAGCCTGTGCGCATAACTGTGTCCCACAGAACTGACAACCAGAAAAGTGATGACCGCAGACTACTCAGTGGTAGGCAAATGTAGATGAATAAGAAAGACAAATAATATCAATCTCATAAGTGTACCAGCAGGTAAGTATGCATATTTTTCTCTAATATAAAACTGATTTCGAATATCACTTTCTTTTTTCGTCAGTATCAGGCAACATGATCCCATCAACACAAGACAAAAAGTAGAAATCAGTTTAGCAAAAAGGTATCCGCCTTTCAAACATAAAAGCTACTAGGTTTCGCTCCAACTTTTATGTCGTTTCCCAACTAGGTACGCATTTATCTATACTGTATATTCGTTCGTATAGGTATTTACGGTACAGTGTGCACTATCGTGGACGAGGGGGAATGCTGAAGGTAATCCGAAGAAGACTCGAAAGGAAAATGGTATCTACGTAACATGTATTAGGTTTTTATATGTCGTGACTCGTGAGTAAACCTCCGCACGGTAGTGACACCTGACGCCCCTGTCTTTGTGACTTTTGGTCAACCTGGAAATTATAAGCCGACTGACTTCACTTGCGTGATTTTCCCTACAATTCCTTCTGCAAGAACACAAAGGAAAGATATATCTTATTGGGGAGGAGATAAGATAAGGTTAGTTCATACCAAATTAGCACTGGTAAATTATTATTCGTTCCTTTTGAACGGAACAGGCCGTGCACATAAAATAGTAAAAAATAGCTGAATTACTAGCGCGCAGGATTGTCGAGAGTGAGACGCGCCTAGGTATAGGCGGAACGGTGTTTTCAGGTGTCAGTTTATGGGGAAGGGGATTCGACCCAGAGAAAGTAATACAGATCATTTGGGCAACTCGTACAGTTTAAGTAGAAGTAGGGTTATGTCATCGTCACTTTTACTTTCATTCGGTTATCTCATCCGTGCTGCAACCTTTATTCAAATAGGTAGGTAGAGGCACGATGTATGGACTGCACTGACCTGAGGCAGCCAGGCGTTTATACCTACTTTATGGTATGACACCTTTCTGTTGTAGAAGTTTATCATTAATTCTACATATCTACATCTCTTTTCACGAATGGATATCTTCCTTTTCCTGCTATGTGGCTCTATTCAGCTATAATTTGCTAAACGAGAGATGATACCTACGAATCTTATCCTTATCCCACCTAATGTTCCGAAAGGATGCTTTAAAGGGTATAGGAACTTGTACTTATGTTCACAATCATAAATGTCAAAATTTGACCTCTATAGGCCAACTTTCTACGAATTTTAGGCTTTTGAAATAGAATGGGAACACATACTTCACCTCTCTTCCACAAACATGGACCGCAATTTTGTCGTAATAAATGTTTCCTGAATGTATCATATTTTGGAGATCATTTAGTACCTAAATCTCAGCGACCTCGCACAGCTACAGAAGCATCTTCGACTTCCATAGCTGCTTAGCTGGATGGGTGCTGGCGGTATTGCCACCGTAACTTAGGAGCTGCCAGTCGAGGGCTTTAGGGCATAAGCTCGGGTATAATTGTCCCATTACCTGCTGAAATCCAAACAGACATACGAGTAGAGGTGGGAGCTTCCTATCTATATTTTTGATTGCCGAACAGGCGTAATTATTTGGAAAGCATATTAAAGAGTGTGTTATCTGTAGGAAACGTAGCAGGCATGTCTGTGGCCTCGGCTGCTAGCCAGCATTTTAGTAAAAGCACACTTCGCAAATGGTCTTGACCTTGAAGTGGTCTAACTATCCTGCGAGTTTGCCCATGTCTATGTAATTATGGGAGCAGCCTTCCACAGTGTCAGTGTGGGACGTCACCGCCAGGCTAGGAGCGCCAATATAACCTGCGCCACCTAACTTCCTATAGCCACCACCTGTGCCACGGCAATATAAAACTCACTATAACTTCATCTTATAATATATTCCTTAAATTTAGGCAGCGCTAGCGGAACGTACCTATACATGAAAAGGCTCGGTATATTTCCACCCCTATAGTCAATCTCTTGCTACTGGGTAGGTATAGGAAAACCACATTGACTTGACTTGCTTTTATAAATGTACAGTAAAAAGTACCGTCCAGTCAAAAATTGGTCGAAATCCCCACACACTGAAAAATAATTATAAAATTATAATATAGACTTGATTGTTTTTTTAAAATTGATAACTCTTAAATTTTCTCGCTCACTACCGGATCACTCGATCACCCTTGGCCTTCCTGTTTGCCGATGCTGACGCCATGTGCGCGAGTACTGTTGATAATTCCGATACTACCCACTACCCTGACGCCACACTACAGCTGAGCAGTATAATTTACGTGGATAATCGACTATCCCATTGGGATTTTTATTAAACCTTTAGACATCGACTCACACTCTCTTTTAGCGGGTTATTCAGGAAGTGGAGTAAGTAGAAAGACTTCTCCATAAGCGAGTCGAGTAAAAGGGTATACGTCCTCCCCTCCAGCGGGACCAGTCGAACTGCGTTAATCAGATTCGGGAAAAGGAAACCCACTCTGCCGAAATTTGAGGCGACGAGGCCGCGTCGAGGTTACCCAGCGGCTCAGAGGCGGAAACACAGAACCGATCCAGGTTCGAGGTAGGCTCGCGATGAGGAGGGCCCGTGCACCTTCTGTCAAGGTCACGTGTGCAAGGTCGCAACTTGCGCATCATGCCATGCGCTGCCAATCTACCTTCGATGGTAGTCAGAAGGTACCGATCAGTACGTGAAATAAGTACTAAAAGGTATGAATCGAAGGAAAAAAGTAATCACATTACAGTAGGTACGAGTTACCAATCAAATTTTGATTCAGCAGTCACTATTAGCATAGCAGCAAAAATATCTTTTATCTGTTGACTTTCCCGCTAGCCAGTGTGGTGAGAAGGTATGTAATTATCAGGAAATCCTTCCACCTTCTAAAACACAACTGAAGTTACTGAAATCTATGTTTATATTTAAAAAGTCAAGCTTTAAAAATATGTCATTGTAACATGTTGTTCACACGTCTTGATATTCATATGCAGTGCTGTGGGAGCCATCAAGCTTTTGGAGCAGCTTGACTGACATTTTCCAGAAACAATGAAACCCTAAGAAGGTACAATTAGAACGTCTGAGATCATGAAATAATGATAAGGATTTTTGTTTTTATTGACTGTCAGGGCCTAGTATCATGCCCGAATTCAAGGTTAGACACAAACCCCAAACTTTTCTGTCCCATAAAATGAGTTTATTTTGCCTTTAAACTTTAAGCTCGGAACCAAACAATTTGTAATATGTAATGCATCATTCATCTGCACACCTACAAAATAAAATGACAGCCCTGCTATGCGGAATACGTAGGCTTTAGAAGCCGTTTTATTTTTGAAGTCCCAGAACTTGTAAAAAGAGTCTCAGCTTTGATTGGATAGCTATCACAGGCAGGTGAATAGAAGAAGGAACTGCGGTTTATTCCAGCAACATCAAAAGAAACCTACGAAGGTGATCATCTTGGTGTATGCTTAGGGAAGACTAGGTTTATGTTAGAGTGGACTCAATGTGCCTGCCCTTGAAATAAAGAAGGAAAGTAGACTTTGAAAAGGGTTAGAGGGCTACAAAAAAAGCCGCCACAAGAATCAAATGTGAAAGGGAAAGGGTTGGATACGTGCATTGAAATGATTTACATATTTTTAACCAGCAGTGATACCTAATTTTGGGAACAACCCATGTTCTTTATACCCCTTACTTGACGTTGCTATTGTGTAGTATGCCTACTGAATCCTGAAAGTTAACAATTCTGCTGAGTGTCCTCTCCCTTAGGCCAGATGATGAGATGATAAATAATTTTTCAACTGTTTTAGTCTTGGATAACAAGCAGTAAGTAAATATTCGTAGACGGATAAAAAAACATAATATCTATCAAGTTTCCCGTAACATGTTTAGATAAGATAATGGGCCCAGGTTGGCAAGGTTGTACATCTGATGGGTTACTAGACCCGGGTTTCCCAAACTTTCTTTTATCTCACTGATCCCATTTCTGGAGAAAAATCTTTTCGCAGTGTCCAATGCGGGATAGAATGGGACTAAGAGTCAGCTATGTGAAGATAGTTGTTATGATACTCAGATGGGGAGACTGGTTGTAAGAAGGGATAAGACCCACAGTAACTCACCTGGGTGGAAACATAGCGGTTAGGCACAGGTACCGCTGGATAACTCAAAATTATCTATAATTAATAGATAAGACAAGCCAAATCTTATCTAAAGACTATAGATTATCTCCGAAGTATACATGGACGTTCACTCAAATTGTGATGGATGGTAGATAAGGAAAGTTACCTTCTAAGGCTGAATTTCACCACCTCACGATAGCGCCTTTTAACGTTCGAATAGCTATCGATTCGAAAAAGCAGACATCCTCTCGTTAGGTTTTGTTGTGTCAACAGAGTTCGCCTGCTTTGTGTAGGTCAAATTTATTTCAACAATTTCAATCTAAAAGTGAAAATAAACGTGAAAAAACCCCTATTTTTTCGGAGAAAGAAGTTAAAATGTTGATTAGACTACTTATACTACACCAAATGAGTCGCAGGTATGAAAATTATCGTTTTCGCTAACGCACGGAAAATCCACTCGAAAGCTAACGAAACGGTAACGGTGCATGGTGAAAGCCGTTAACATTTTTTACCGATACGATAGCGCTATCGTGTACACGATAGTCTTCACGTTAAAGTGGTGAAATCCAGCCTTAGTGAAAAAGTAAATAAAGGGTCCGACAACAGTCGCACTAAACTTTCTCGCCCGATGTGATTTTTTTTTTTTTTTTTTTTTTTTTTTGATTTCTTTGAGATTTTTTTGCGGGCGTAATTTTTAAGCAATCCAAAATCGGTTGAAAATTACCCAAGAGCATCTATCTGAGATCACTCCCACCAAGTTTCATGGCTGTCATTCCATTACTGTAGTCCCAAATGCGTTCCGACCATTCAAAAACGTGGTTTCTCATTCTCAACTCATTTTCGACACTTTTTTGACTACAACGGCCGTAATTTTGAAGATAACAAAATTATGTTCGACAGATGTTTAAGTTACATGGTTCTACACAAATTTACCAAATTTCATGACAATCGGTCAATAAATGTGAATGGCGCCGAAACGATCGAACTTTGGTCCAGAACGGCCGTAATTTTCAACCAATTCAATTTTAGTTGAAAATGACCTCGAAGCATCTATTTGTCAACACTCATACCAATTTTCAGTGTTATAGATTGAAAAGTGTACCGTCGGCGCTTGTCTAAGTAACCAAAAACACGATTTTTGAATTATTTTGGCGGTTTTTTGACAATAGCGGCCGCAATTTTTGACCAATCAAAAAATCCTTGAAAATGCCCCTCGGCAGTAATTTTAGACAGGTCCATACCAAATTTCATCAAAATCGGATGAACGGTATAGGCGCTAGAGCACTGCACGGACTGACGGACGGACTGACTGACGGACGGACTGACGGACGGACTGACGGACGGACAGACTTTTTCCAGAAACCACTTTTTTGGACTCAGGGGACCCCCAGGATCATGGGAAACCCAAAATCTCAATTTCGAAATTTTGCACGAAAACAATACTTTCTCGCCATATATGGCTAGCGAGAAAGTAAAAAACTGCTCTTACCTGCATCTGCGTCTTAGCATTGTCAATCCAGCGCCCATATCCATCTCGGTGTCTGGAAGGTGGGCAGGTAAAGGTATCCAAGATTGTATCCACTCATCACTGAATTTCACATCACTTCTCTGCTTTGATTTCCGTATATTTCACGGAACCACTCTTCACTACACAAATCACACGGTGGTATCCGAAGGTAGTATAGGTATCCAAGGTATATCCAAAGAAAGGCTGGTAGGTACTATGTAGGTATCCAAAAGGCAGAAAGGTATCCAAGATTGGTATCGACTCGTAGGTACCGAAACACGCTTCACTGCTCTGCTTTGATTTCACATACACTAGTTACACTACTGATGGAAGTATTCAGAAGGGAATACAGAGATGGGTTATTCGGTTATAAGAATATATAAAAAGATAGGTATATACTTAGGTTAAATAATATACTTAAGTATAAACTTTCTAAAAATTTCAAGCCGGTCCACACAAATCTGTTGGTTGACGTTTTTTAATGTCATATTCTAAAGAAACTGGTGGATATTTAGGTTTTTGTTCTGAAATATAAATACTTAGGTACCTACCCTTTTTAACGACAAAAATTAGTAATTATGTAGTGCGTAACTGGTAATTATACGATCGAGTAATTTTTGACATACCTACCTACGTATTTTTTTAATAACCAAAAGCCAATTATTAGTCTAGTCTATAAACTGCAGCCAAAGAGAAAGACCCAAGTGTGTATTCTCCTCCTTACTGCAGGTTGGTAGGTAGGTACCTATATCTACGTAAGATATAATTTTTTACTGGATTTTCCAATTGAGTAATTTGGGCGAATTTTTTACTGACAAAAATCACTCGACAATATAGCCATAGCTAATTTCTGATAATAAAAAGACACGGGTATTACCTCTATATTTCAGAGCAAATAAATTTCTAACAGTTTACAATAACAACCAAGATGGCGTCCAGTATCTTACAAGTGAAATTTTGAGGTTTGCCAAATTCTCTAGGATGCCTACGGTACGGTACTTAGGTAGGTACCTACTGCCTATATTATACCTTGTTAGCACAAAGGTGTACAGGCACAGGTTTCAGCACTGCTCCAGGCCCAAAAGACTAAAAAAATTAAAAAGAACGGACCGCAATGTTGTTTAGGTCCTACAGCAACCTGTTGCTTTTGTCATTACCTACTTACCGAAGCAATTCAAACTCTAACTCTATTTTCTTCATCTCTGAACAATGATAATACAATCGTATAAGTTTAGACAGATAAATTCCACGTAACACATCACTTTTAACTATTAAAATTTGGCGATAACGATAACACCCCCGCACAAACGACGCGTCCCGTGAAAGGTACCGGCGATGCTGTGCTGTGCTGACCGATCATTTGCTATAACCAATCAATGATTAGGGAAAGCAATTATCGCGCCAAAAACAAAATTTCAAATTTTGATTTTTTTTTTATTTGCTCTGAAATGTAATAATTTGCTTGATATTTGTTTAGCATGATGTGATATGATCAAATGATTCTGATCAATAAAAAATTAAAAGAATTCGATAAAAAGGTCAACGAACAGTGGTAGGTATGTATCTTTGCACTTTTATCAGAATAAGAATATCGACATGTTAGCCACGCAATACATAATGTACCTAAGAGCCTAATAAGTACCTACCTTTAAGGTAAAACCTGAAAAGAGAATAAAAGTGGAGGTAGGTACCTACCTAGGATTCTAGGTTTCAAAAAACCTTGGCAACTTCCGCAGTTGCCAGAATGGGTGACTTCAGGAGGGTGTCGTGGCAGACTTCAAGGCGAGATTTAGAACTTCAGCACATCCTTAGAAAACCCATGGCTTGCTTCCTACAGTTCCTACTCACTATGGAACAGGTAGCATAAGGGTCAGAGGTTAAAATTTATCTATACCTACTCAAGGATAGAACTGGAAAACTTTCTCTTTTTTATCATTTACCTACAAAGTTTAGGTAATCGTCGAATCTTAAGTCAGCTGGTAAATTTGTAAAGTTTAGTTTTAGAGCCATGCAGGTGTGCGATAGCTCAGGGTAGAAAACTATTCTGGCTCAGGAACACTGGGCCCACATCAAGGAAAACCTGACTGAAAAAATAATGGAATATATAACTAATCAGAATTTGTCTTCTTTAAAAAAAAAAAAAAAAAAACAATGAAATTAAAAAGGAGCAATGCCAGTGAAAAAGTAAGTTGAAATGCGCGGACTTTTGGCGGGGAGAGATGTGCGCGCGCAGGTGTGCTGGTAGTACCCAAACAGTCCAGTAGCGGCGCTGCCAGCGGGAATGCGCTCCGGCTCAAACTGAGCTGTTCCTCCTAATCTTTCCAACGTACATTCTCAAAATGTGTTTGTTATAGTGCCGTGAATACTTCTCCAGCTCATCTAGCCACTATTTTTACTTCCAAAATACCCCCAGCGAAGTGATTCGTGTGTTTTTACATTACTCATAACTTGTGGTTCAGTGTAAGTGAATTTTCTGGTTTGTTTATGTTTTCCAAGCTCGCCTAACGAAAGTGAAAGCATCATATGATTCAACTTTGCGCATGAAATTCCCCATGTTTTCTATTTTTAACTAGACGGACAATTCGTGTTATTCTTTTTACATTATTTTGGTATCAATATTATGAAATAGTGGCTAAGTTTTCTTTGTGAACTTTTGTTTGGTCAACGCAACAAGTGGCCTAACGCCATTATTTCAGATCAGCCATCACAAAAACCTTGAAACCTGGCTTTCTTTTCGAATAGGCTCAGTAATTCTTGACGAATTGTTTAATGTGAATGAAAATGTGAAGTAAGCTACCCCAGTGACTCCTGATCGCAGTATCTGCCTAACCTGACTTGTGCACTTTTGATAGAAGGGCTCCGATTGGTCAGCGTGATTTGACGTTATCGGGAGACCCTGCTTGATATTTTACAGTCAAACTAAGTTTACAAATCATAGACTTCGCCCTTTTCTTGACATGTCATTTTTGCACTGAAACCTTGCGAAACCCTTTGTACACGGTCTGTACCTAAGTTCAAGACGAAGTCTAGGTCTCCCAGTGACGTTAAATCACGGTGCTTGAGTACTTTGAGTTGATTGTTCTGCGTGGCTTTACTATCGGAAGATCTTACTTCCCATGCTTATAAGACAGCATATGCAATTTACCGACTTTTTTTTAAAACTACCGAAGACACTTGAAATGTGTCGTTTACTGCACCATGATCGGGTCGAGTGGTGAGATAGTGAAGAACTTTTACTTTCATTTGTTGTAGAGAGATAAGGAAATGCTCGTTGGGTCACACATTAGCGCGTCGTCTTGTATTTAGGTCGGTTATCTTTCTGTTTTAGTGTGCAGTGTCGAAACTCGCAAACTTATCGTATTGTGCCTCCAAAGATATGGATTATATTGGACATCTCGTCTACTGGGAAATTTCTTCTTTTTGACAACAAAAGGTATGTTGGAAAATTATTATAGAATGGTGAGTTATTATAGGTACCTAATAAACTTATCAACTTATTGTCCCTTACTTGTTTTACGAGTTGGTAGCGTAAGAGCTACCGATATTCCATTGCAGGGCAATCTTACCTCGCTCATTAGTTTCTGTTATAGTAGTCTTTTAACACTGAACTATAAACGTTCCGTGTAACTGCTCCCAATTTGTGACGTAAACGGTTTTTACTTTACCTGTATACGGAGTATACGTAAGGTAAAGTATTGTATTCGTGCGGGCCAATTTTCGGCAAACCTCAACTTTGAACCGTCATTGCTCCCAGACCTCACAACCGATTGGAACTTGCATATACATTTCGGAAACGTCCATGCCTTCGGAATATGAAAACCAACTCACTTTTTTCATCCGATGAAAAGTTTGCCCCCAGGAATTTTTAGAAGAGGTCAGGTACGCCGTGTCAGTACGTATGTATGTATGTATGTATGTATGTATGTATGTATGTGGCATTGACCTGGACGGCACACTTTTCAACCAATTTTCTTCAAAATCGGTAGTGACCTTTCTAAAATTGGAAGAAATAAAAATCCAGAAGCCCAGTTTCCCCCCTTTAAAATTAAGGGGGGTTACCCCCCTAAAACACCCCCAAAAAGTAGAAAAAAAATATTTGCTCAAAATCGGCTCTAACGATTTCGATCAAATTTTAGACGATTATAGAACAAATAATTACGAATCCAATGATGCCACCCACTACCCCCGCATAACTCCCTGGCCGCTAAAAAGAGGGGGGAAGTCCCCCCTGGACCTGTAAAAGGGCGAAATCAGTGGATTCAGTTGTTTGTGGTATATGAGTAGTTCTGGATATGACACGTGACAACGGCCATACTCGTCACAAATGGTATATGGCTTATTTTGAGCCTCCCCCCCCCCAGGGGGGGGGGCAATTTTGAGTGGCTTTTAAAGTGCGGCTTATGGGGTCTCAAACTGTTCGGGCGAACGTTGTGAAGCAATTTTTTGTATCAAAAAGTTTTTCTGAACGTATCCAAGCACCCCACCCCCTGAGGGGGGTAGATTTGAGTGGTTTGCGAAATATGGGTTGTGGGGGCTCAAAATGATCGGGAGATCGCTCTGAGGCAATTTATATGGTCAAAATGATTTTTCGCCAACCCCCCCCCCCCCCCCTATGGGGGGAGTTTTGTATACTTTCCAAAGTACGTTGTATGGGGTATCACAATGCTCAGGGAAACGTTCTGAGGCAATTTATTTTGTCAAAACGTTTTTCCGAGCTTCCCCATCCACCCCACCTCATTTTAGGGGGTAGTTTTGGGTGGTTGCCGAAGTATGTCGTGTGGGGTCTCTAAGTACTCGGGGTAACATTCTGGGGCCATTCCTTTCGTCAAAAGGTTTTTCCGTCTCCAATCATTTAACCAAGGGTTTATTTCTAGGAATCACGCAAATAAGCAGGTAAAGTTTTGTCCGACCATGTCGTACCGCTTGTTTGTTAGCTAAACTTGGGATTGACCGTCAACCTCAAATTTTTTCTACCCTTAGGGATTCAGGAAGGAATTGTTATTGGTGCAAGATCCCTGTCTTACTAGGTGCTAGGGGGTTCCTACCTTGAAGAAGCAGAAAGGGTTCAGGAAGTAGGAAGAGATTTCAAGGTTAGCCAGGGGTTCATTGTGTAGGTTTTTGTCTGTAATCATCCCTTCATTTGAAAGATTTCGTGTTTATTTTCAACTTTGTTTCTGAGAAGAAAAATTGGTTCTACAATATTCAATTTCCAGTGTTTAGTTTCACTTGTTTTATACCGTTGGTCCAAATTTTCTTGATAGTCAGCAGTTAAATGTGCATGGTGCTGAAACGTTCCAACTGTGGTTCAGTAAGGCGTAATATTTGACGCATCCAAAAATTGTTGAAAATTGCCCTTGAAGGATAGATTCAGACACCTTTGCCGATTTGTACCCGTGTTCGGCCATTGAGTAATAAAAGTAGGAATCAACCTTCTTTCGAAAAATAAACTTTGACAATTATTTTACTTCAGAATATACCGGAGGTAATCATTTTAGCTTAGTACAAATCGAATGTCATGAAAATTGCATGAACGGTACTGACAGACTGGACTGACTTATGGACGAACCGACTTTTCCAGAAACGCTTTTTTCGACCACATCACAAGCCCAACCTCGTCTAATTGGTGTAATCGCCTTAAAATGTGTCGTTAACTGTGATTATGTCGTTACTGTCGACATAACTGTCGTTGTGTGAACTGTTCGATTTTTTCCAAAAGTCGGGTTTCGCGTTATGACATAGTCATCGATCAAAACCCCCTTTGTATAATATTTACCTTGTTCCGTTTGTTTGGCATCTAATCCTTCCACCTTGTATCACCTTCTCAAAATATCCCGCTCTACCCGTCGTAGTAAGGCTCCAAGAAGCTTTCCCGAACAGTGGGCAGATTGAGTAGAATTTAATACCCCCTGGATTGGTGGATCTAGATAAGTAGAGTGCAGATCATAGTGGAAGTGTTTTCCGTACTTTAGGTTTATGCAATAGCAGTCTTACTTTCCTTGTGCACGGGCAGGAGAGAAAGGCGCGTTACACAACGTTTTTAGGCGCGACTCTTCTCCGTTGCCGTTGGCCTACTTGCACACTACTATAGGGCCACTCAAGTGTGCAACACTGTATGCACTTGCCATTTGCCTCTTGTTGCCAGTCAACTGGAAAGACAGTGTGATCTTGTGAGTTGAGACAAAATTTTGGCGTAATGTATATCAAAGTTTCAACTCATTTCTTGTTTTGGTGGCTGGGGAGCTGAGACAGCACTCCACCCTCCTGTTGACACCAGGCCTCTGGTCTGGAAGTCTTAAGTCACCCTAATGGAGAAGATCCTATGACGGTATGGTATGACCCATATGCGCTGGCTTCTTATTGGATCTGCAGTGTTCAAATTAGTATGGCGCCCCTTCTTGAAAGGAAAAGCCCCCCAACTCACAACTTTGTATATACTTTTTGTGCGATAGTAATGGTGGGGCTTGTTTGTGGAGTCTTCGTTAAGAAATGAATGTTAGATAGTCAGCCTCCCACTCGCACAACTCGCAGTGACCGCGGTAGGTGGTGATATGGCGTCAGTAATTGGAGTATTTACCTCGTGAATCAGTCGCTATTTTCAGGATAATATACAGTCATACTGAGAAATCGTTGAGTTGCTTTTCCTAGGTCCCCCTTCAGACAATAAATTCTGAACCATCTTGGCTCTATTATTAGTTATAGTTTAACGTTCATAATCTAAACGTTACACTAAACTGAGGTGGTCAGGTAAACTGCAACTGTTGACCATTTGTTAGGTCTAGGATTGGAATTTGAATCTGTCAGGGAGTGTATCCGCGAGACAAGTAGACAGTGGCATGTAATTTGTACGTGGTGCCATGACCTTGAGGCAGGGCTCTGGATTGGTGAGGTGGTGACCTTGAGCTGTGTTAGCAAGAAAAGCACAACCCATACGTGCGCCTCTTGCCTCTCGCCTCAATCGCCTTCGTAGTCCTCCCACCGGAGTAGGAGAGACTAAGAGAGCGACCTAGCGCGCTCTCCAGGCTTTCCTACCAGTTATCCATTTCTAAGTGGTTGGCTTTTTTTGAAATGGAATTTTATACCTTCCACCGGAATGTCCAACAGTCAACTTTCCTCATTCTCCCATTTCTCCGGTTCTCGGAAACTGGTGCCAGGAGCCCAGGAGTTCAATGGAAAGAAAATTTCGTTGAAATTAATAAAATGAAGTAGACCGGACATTACAGGTACAACTTTGAGTCAGGAAAATAGATTCAGTGTCATCTTTACTGGACAGTCATGCCATTTTTTTATTTTTTTTTTCGGGGGCAGCATAGCGTCACAGTTTAGTTTTCCGCTGAGTGAACTGTGCAACCTATCTTCCCAAAGTTTCATGAGTGGCTGACATCCGCTGCTTCTTGTTATTTTTTTGAAAACCATAATAGAGCATACCGCTGTTCTTTAAGAAAGTGTAATTTTCCTTCGTGTGACGTAAGCACTGCTTTTTGTGTAGTACCTAGGTAATATCTAGGTGTACATGTCGTCTGCCACTGTAGCTAATTTTACCTAGTCTGTATCTTTCTCAGTAGGTAGGCTCGTTAGTTTTTAGTTGCTTTGTTCCTTTCTGTTGTCAGACCTTTCGTTCAGGTTTCGCCGTCCCAAAAAGAGAACATCCAAGGTCATAAGACGGATACAGATTCATTTTCGATAGTTCACATAGCCAGGAGTGCCACAGGTATAATTCTTATTTTTTTGTGGGTCACCTATTTCCCAAATAGCTTGGCCACATTGTCACTGAGGGATGAAAGTGAAAAAGGACCCCATTGTGTTCTTTTGTACCTTTTTCTTTTGAATCCAGGTACGAAGGTTCCTTTTATTTGGTGAGCCTTTACCTGGGTTACCTGTCTGCGCAAATCCATCCTGTTGTTTGCTCGTCCCTCTGAGCCTTTGTGGCAATTTCTTTCTGCATTTGAGATGCCGCACAGCTCAGCTGGAAACGGGGCTAAGTGGTTTTCTTTTGTTATTCTCACAAATGGAAACCATGGTTTTCAAGATTTGTGTCACCTGAACCTGAAATAGCAAAACCTAGATGATTTCTTCTGAAATGTATTCTACTTTAGTGTAGCCAACCTCTTTACAAGTCAGTTGTGAGTTAAAAAAAAGAAAAAACTTTCTGTAGACCCAAAATGTGTGCCATGATATTTGTACCACTAACCACGAGAAAATTACCATATAATTAGATTTTTGTAAGGACTATTACCTCGGTATTGACAACAGTGCTATTATTGAATACAGGCCCGTATCCAGAATGCGGTTATGGGGGGGGGGGGGGGGGTAAGCCTATATTTTTTTGCCTCACGTTGGCACTGTTGGCAGTACCATCTTAATTTTCTGGGGGTTAACCCCCTAACCCCCCCCCCCCCCCCGTGGATACGGCTATGATTGAATACACTCCCGAGTTCCTATGATCGAGATTAGGGCGGTACCGATACCACTGAAAAGTTGACCAGCTCCTCTGCTCCTATACCTTAGCATGTACCCGATGTACCGATAGTTTTCTTTTCCCTGATCAGTATAGAGAAGTTGACTGGTTGACATTTCTTCAGTGACCTCTTATGCCAATGTGACTACGCATCCCCTTAGAAGGGATAACCTATCGCCTTTGACGTAACGTTAGGAGTGGCCTGACCCGTGGGATTGTCCTATCTTCTATCGAAGTCAGCCATCGTGGATATCATCATGGCCAGACGTCAGCACTCCTTATCTGAACAGTATCTTCAGAATAGCTAAGAATTATTTTCCCTGGCTGAATGTTTTAACAATCCGTTATTGGATCTACAGCTACCAGTCCACTTGGGCTGCGGCACTGGCGCGCTTAGCGTACCTCGGGTGTCCTGAGCTATACTGGTGTTATCCGTCTTCAAGACTAATAAGTGAGTATTTTGTGTAACTTTCCCGCAGCACCGTGCTAGGGATACTTACTCCTGCTAATAAATTCAACTCAAAGATTAGGCGCTTGTACGCTTTCCCAAGTTTTTTACTTATCTGTATCCATCTGTACATGTTATTTCCGTTGCTACAAAGTGTTTCCGGCTCGTCTAGAACCCTGTTCTCCTCTGTCCTGCTCGTCTTGGCTCCGTAATCTCCATGCGAGCAAGTCGACGGTGAAGCCGACGTGTTGACCTTGGAACGGCCGCCTCCATTGGCGAAAGAGCCCATTACGCCGTATGAAAGTTTTTTGTTTTGCCTCCAACGAAAGAACGGAAAAAATGTTGTTTCAGCCGTTTTTCCACGCACTTCTACGTGGATATTTTTGGGTCTCGCCCCAGCTCAAAGCTCGTTGGCACTGTGATAGGAGTATGCCTGGAATACATGGTCTTGACATTACGTGCCTGGTTAATGCACTTCACACCTGGCCCATATGGCCTTGGATATGAATTGAACCACGGCCGTAGCTGGTCTCCTCCTAAGCTAAACATGGATGCGGAACCATTTTGCGGACATGTTTTTGGAGGAAAGGCGAATTTTACTCAAGGTTCTTTGGAGCGAGACCTTTTTTCTTTCAGCCTGCCTCTCACATTTAATAAATGGCACCTCCTGGGCTGAACATTGCCTGTTTTTGTGCCTAACTCGGTCCCTCAGGGTGCGTACAGCTACCTTATTTTTATTTTCTTTGGAGATTTGGAAGCGCAGCTGCTTGTCCCTCAGAATGGTCCACCGGTGAAGCTCCTTCAGTGGCCCTTTTAATGTTGGGTATTTCTCGTTTTGTTTGGAAATCTTTTCCCCAGGCATCCTCGCCTGGCTGAGCTCCTGACGGCTTTTGTCACCATGATAGGTCCATTCTCTAGACTTTAGGGTCTTGAAAACCTGAACCTGAGGCTGACTAAAACTCCCTGACTGGAACTAGCTTGCTGACTACAGTAACGGATTTCTTTTATTTCATTTGCCCAAGGCAGCTTTCGACTTTGTAAGAGGCACCTGCTACAATGTATCGAACACAACACCACTTTGATTGATTTACCCAAGTATAACCGCTAAACTGTTGGCTGTCAAACGGGTTGTGAGTAGGTACACTCAGCTGGAGCTGATAGCAGGATAGCAGCTGATAGCAGGAGAGTCCAAGGGTCCATACCCAACACAAGTGCTGTCAATCAGTTATCTCTCTATATATACCTCCTCATATTATATCATTTGTTTAATGCATTGAATTTATCTAATCTATCTTCTTTCTCACACTCTCGCAGAACTCTCACATGTCATATGTTTGCTTCCTTTTGGTTTTAATAGGTGAGGGACCTCAAAAGTGAAAGGAAGGGGTCTTTAAATTAACCAAGCCCGAACATGGACATTTAAGAACCACTTAATTATGCTTTTTGAAACTGAATGAAACACGCAGTTGCTGTATTTTAGAAATTTTTAAAAGGGATTTTCTTAGATCCCTATTCCGTCTTTTCCTTGTGCGCAACCTGAATTGAAGCGATTGACGTCCGAGGCCGCTGCTACTGAACTCCAATTAGAAGTAATTCGAAATAAGGTAGCAGGACCAGTATGGGTCCGACCCGTATCCCACCCAGCCCACCTCATAGCCTTCGCTGGGACAAGTCCCGACCGCATGCGTAGAAGAAGAAGGCCGTCCGGTCACCTTTGCGCCAAAAAGAAAGGCGCCGAGTACCCTTTCTCCACACGGCGTCCCATAGCGAAGGTGCCGAGGTCGCAGAGAGGCCGCCGGGAGAGCGAAAGAGAGGAGAGAGGGGATTGGTTACATCATGCAAAAGGGTTAGGCTTGCTTCAGAAGGTTCCTCTGGAGCAAGCTTCTCCAGCTGTTGACGGGCCCAAGTTATCACGCTTGTGTTGGTACATGGTAGCGCTTATGTTGAGCGAGCTCTCCCCTGTAGGACAGGCAGAAGTGAAATGAATGATGCGATGATACGTCTTAGCTCACGGAATCCAAGTGTGAAGGTGCACTACGATGAGAAAGGCAACTGTTGGTTGTGTAAATTCAGTTTCATTAGGAAATACCCCTGCCATAGGTGGGGTACCTGAAGGAAAACGGTACCGAGTTACTTCCCTGAAGTTCTGGTGTTCGTATTTTGGATTTAGTAAACCGATGTGTACAAAACCCTGGTTGCCACCCATGCGGGGACTAACTCCTTATAAGAAGGTTAGTTAGTTAAATTTAACTGGAGTCGCTTACCACCGAGGTCTGCTAAAATTTCTTCTTCGTAATAAAAGTTAATACTTACTTCGTAAACGCTATAAGCAAGGCTTTGCACGACCAGGTACAAGAAGCTGGTCCTGTGAAAGCAGCGGAAGCTGGCGAAGATCCTGGCTCTACTAGGTTGGAATATTCTAATGAGAGAGCCTAGTGATGGCGCAATACTTTCAGTATGGCGCACTCCCTCTTTCTGCGTCCCCTCATAAGCTAAGCGTAGGCTTAGTTGTTTGTTTATAGCCATTTTTATCTTCGGCAAACGTGTATGACCGTGGTAAGATAAGTATAGGATGCTCAGGTTTTCCTCGACCGTGTATGTGATTACTTCGACCTTGAATTTATGTAAACCTGTGTTTCGATGAGAATGGTGATGTATATCAGACCGATAAACTCCGATATTTTGATAGCGATATGGTAAAGATTAGTTCGATTAAAGTGCCATTGTTCTTTTCATTTTTCTTTACCTTTTCTTTTTCCCGATAGTTCCTTATCACACCTAGATTGTCATAGGACTATTAGGTGATAGTAGGGAACTACCTACTGATAATATTTAATAGTGGCCATTTCAATTCTCAGCTTGGTAAGAGCAAGTACATTTTATTTATTTAATTTAACACTATAGACACCTTAAAAATTTCAGTAAGTACTTACCTAAATATTTGTATATTTTTTAAGCTTGATTTTGTGCCTTTTGGGAGTGTTGACGAATTGCAGTCGAATACCATAGACAGAGAGACTTTGGTGTCAACTGGTGCTGACGGTCACGGACACAGAATGCAACAACCGCTTGCGTGCTGTCCATCTTCGGGACTTTTGACGCCCCCCCCCCCCCCCCCCCCCATTTTAAAAATATATTAAGTGACAAATGATGACGACAGGCCCGAATAGGTGTGATGTCCCAGTCACATTTGGTTTACCATTCTGCCCTTATTTGGGTTCCAATTTTGAAGTGGTTGCGCAGGCTGCCACCTCACGTAGCTTTTGACGTATTCCAGGATACTTTCATCTGAATTGCTAATAACAAGCTGTGTCTGCCTGCTTATTTTTAAATGTCGATAGGAAAGAGTCTGACCTTTATGTTTAGCTTATAATGTGACTTTTACTGGTGAGTTTTTTTTAATGCCGAAGGACACCAAGGTGACTGAAAAATCTGAAGAAAATATTTCATGAGATTAATTTGGTGGTGTAGAAAAATTTCTTGTTATTGCACCTTGCACCTTTATCGCGTGGAAGAAGGAAAGGAAGAGTTGGTTTCGGTCAGCAACTCGCTTGCAAGAACAAGAATTCATGCGGGAGTCACAAGGAATCGCTCATTTCACTAAAGTTTTGACTGAAAAATCCTCATTCTTGTCCCATAAATATCCCATGAAGAGCTGAAGCAAAGACCTCCTGGCACAAGGAGATGCTTGTCTTGCGTCGGTAAACAAGCATGAGAACAAGATGAAGTTACAAATGAAAGAATAAGGAATTATTCTTACTTCATGAAGAAGACAAAATATAAAGTAGCGTAGTAGAGTAACGCTAGGACTAAACTTGGAGGGTGAGCTGCTTCAATAACTTCACTTTTGTGCAGTGTAACGTGTAACCCCCAGCCTGTATGCGTATAGAAGCTAGGTTCAAATGCTGGTCGATGAAGAATTTATCGTTTCATATTGGTATCTACCTATAGACACTGAGATGGTATGTTTGGCATTAAAAGATCACATTTATTTATTTATTTATTTACAAAAATTGCTTCATTCTTGCACTGGTAATCTTGTGATGTTTGGATTCATCAACGGTTTTTCTATTTTCTGTTTGTAAGACCCTTTTTGGAAACAGTAAACCCTCGTCCCCTTATACCCATGCCTTTCTTCTCTCACCCTTCCTTTTTATCCAAAATTCACCCCTCACACAAACATGTTCCCACCTTCAGTCTGCTTCCCTTCCTCCTTTGTACTGTTACCTTTCGCTCACCTTTTCCTTTCGTAATTGTTTGGCCCCAGCTTTTCGGTTAGCTTGCGTTGTTTCGCCAGTTGACTTGGATGATTTCCAGCCTTCTTGACGCTTCCGCCTCGTGGCCAAGGTCGTGGGATGGATGGGAAATTGTCTCATTGTACACCATTACATTCGCGCTCTACCACCTCTGTTTCATCCTTTGTGGTTTTCAAGGTTGTTCACAAGTTTTCGAGCTCACCGACCTGTTTTGAGACGAATTTAAAGGATTTAGAAATTAACCTGTTCTTAAGGTGTTGTATCGTGGTTGTACCCGTATTGCGTATTGTCAACGACTCCTGCAGTGGCATTCCCTTTCTTGAACGCCAGCAAACCCACTCAACTAACACCTTCAAAATTTATTGTAAGAAGATAAGGCACGCCATGATGCAATATACGGAGAACAGTTCTTCTTACAATAAATTTTGAAGGTGTTAGTTGGGTGGGTTTGCTGGCGTTCGAGAAAGGGAATACACCTGCAGTTATATCCCACCACCGAATCGGAGGTTGTAAAAGTTTACCGGACCACAATATATCAAATTATACCTACTGAAAACATCGAAGTTGCCTCGGCTCTAAGGATGGAGGTGGACTCTATTAGCAGCTAAGCCTCAACAGGTGTTGAACAGAATATTTTCTGACAAAGGAGTGAGAATAGCCCCGTAGTGATTGGTAGACACCATGCTAGGCAGCAGCCCAATAGTTCTTCCGCCTGGTACAAGGTCGTTCGGTGTCGCCCAAGGTATTTCGAGGAGAGGTGACGTCACTCGTCACGTGGCCAACAGAGTTCCTTTTAGCAAGTACAAATTATAAACAGTTTCATGCTTTTCATTTGTCTACATCTTATAGTTGGTATAGTTGGCATTGACTGCGGGGCCCTTCACTATTCTGGGAAACCTAAAATATCAATATCGAAATTTTGCACGGTGGCATTACTTTCTCAGCCCTCTTGTGAGTACGTATAGGAGTAGTTTTCAGAATTAAATTGGAATCAACTACTGGAACTGTTAATGGGCATCGAAAAAAACCTCTCTCTTGACGATGATCGTTTTTTTTTCTTTTCAAAATGGAGGAGAGCCTACCCTTCCCTTCTCCGAAGTATTTGGCTTCGTAGGTGATTAGGCATTTCTGGCCTATGGCCGGATGGGCGCTATGGTTCCAGTCGAGTAGTTCTTCCGCTGGGAGTAAGGTCGCTGTGGGTATGGGATATGGGATGCACCTTAGCTTTAGGTAGATGACGTCACTGGGAGCGCTTTCATTGATGTCGTCTGCAGCAAGGTCAGTTTAGGCTATAGGAGGCTATTAGGAGCGTGGATAGAACGCGGATACTTATCCCACTATCTACTGTGGCTTGTTATATAATCTTTTATCTGTTGTTCTCTGTTACGTACTTCTCTAACACTTGCGTCAGTTTCTTTCTGACTGTAAAGCACTATGTACTATGTGTATGTAAGGTCCATTTTCTCTTACAAAGTCATATTTGGAAAAGGGGAGTTTCAGTATGACCTTGAATATACCCTTCAAGTACAGTGCCAGTGCCAAGTACAGGCCCTTATATGCAAAAGTTTAAACACCTAGTTTGCGCAGTCACTTCACCGTTGTACCATTGGGCTTTCCGTCCGTAAACTTGGTAGACCCAAGTTCAATCTCGGCCTAAATTCATTGTTTCGCAGTTCGCAGAATATCTTTTTGACAAAATGATGAAAATTGTACAAAAAAAAATCAAGGTAAAGAAATCCATGTTTCTCTGTTGCGGTAGAACGCATGCAGTCTTTTAAAGTGCAAAAAGGGCAAGCGCGACCACTGTAGTATTCAATATTTTTAAACGGTCCTGCCGCAAGGAATTTCTTAGTATTCGTCATTTAATTTCCTCTGATTCCTCACGTCACTGCGACAGCGTCAAGATCTTCCGTCATGGAAAATTCGAACAAAGCTATGGGTTTGTTCCTGCCTGCAGCTAATGTATACATCTTTGTCTAGGGCTAAACTTCAAGGCCGTTCCTTGATGGCGGGTCTTTCTCTCCATTCCCCCCAGGTATTGGAACTCTCATTAGTTTGTACGTAACACGATGAAAAGTTGTGAAGAGCTCGCCCAGTTGATTGACCTTTATGATGGGCATGATATGGGGCTGATTGGCTTCGGGGTGTGTGTTCCTGGTCTCCTAATTCCTAGACTAATTAGGGTCCACTTGGCCAACTTATATCTTAACTGGCCCTCGCCCATTGCATCACTTTCCAGTTTTTTCTATTTTCCTGTGCATGGAACCACTTATTCAGATCTGGCTAATCTATGCTGCGCGAACTCCCCAAATTGTAGGTTTGACTTCTGTATGATTTCTTTGTCTTTATCACTACTATAGGAAACGTACATGTCCTTCAGTATAAACGTAAACTATAATAGTGTTAACAGTGATTCCACTGCTTTATGATGCGGGACTATGAGGTTTGCCTCGTATTCATTTCTTTGACTATTTACACAAGCTGTCCTATGCAGTCATTAGCTGATGCCTGATGATGGTAGTGTGATCTATTGTCTTATTGTCTACACATTCTTTAGAAGTCGGTATTGGTATACTTAACCGCAAAGTTCGTGATGGCACTGCTTCCGTACAATAAGCATTCAGCGTTTACGCGACTTTGTCGGCCGTGAAAGGCCTGAATGATTGATTCCCTTAGAATGTAGGAGACATTACATCTTGTATTGTTTCTCTTTTCTAGAACAGATTGCTGAAGGTTGTTGAGGATACAACAATTATCATAGCATCGACTGTAAAGAAATTTGGAACTCTTGACTTTGCTATTCGACATCGGATTGTTGAACAATGTCTTCCTTCTTTTTCATGGCCGCTCGTTGTGCTTTGTTCTCCTACTTTATACAGCTGGTATATTCATCTGCGCGTAGTGTTTTCTTCCCAGCACACTATCGTGGCTACCTGCTGGTCTGCTCTGAGCTTCTTAAAGACCCCCTGAATTGTAGCTGAGTTGTGGCCCGAAAAGTCCGACTTTTTTTTTGGCAGGAACCACATTTTTGAATGGTCGAATCTTCACACCTTGCATGAGGGCCTTGAAAAAATTTTCTAGGAAAAAGAGCTGTAAAAATTGGAAAATTCCGAGGGGTTAACCACTCGTTGGGAATCTCGTTGGGAATCATTGGAAATCTTTAAGAAATCTCAGGGAATCTTGGAATTTTTTGGAGTGGTTATACCCCTTCGGGGTTCATCTTACTATGAATATCATTGGGAATCTTTGGAAACCTGTATGGAATCTCAGGGAATCTCTGGAGTGGGTTACCCCCTCGGAAAAATCTATTTCCTAAGTTTTGACAGCTAGGATTTTTCTCATGGCCGTAGGCACCTGTTCCTCATTTCCATCTTTCCCGTTGTGGTGGGGGCCACTGGTCAGGCTGGTTGCGCAGGTCTGGTTGTCTAGGTGCCAAGTTCGAGGCCCGCACCGTCATTAGCACGGCTCCGGCTCGCGGCCCGTCCTGACTCCTGATCACGTGGCCGTGGTCCTTGCTGGATAGCACACCGTCACTCTTCTTGTCCTCTTCCTGCAAAGGCTGTTCCGACAGCTCGACTAATCGACAGTCATCTCATCACGTGCTGGATTGAGAGAAAAACATCTTGAAATCCCTTCATTCTCATTTATTGTCGAAACTGTAAAAGGGTTGTGGAGTTGGGAGCGTGCGAAGGTCTGAAGGTTCTTTGACACGTCTGTCATTGTGTCGGTTTTTTTTTATTTTTTAGAAAACTAGCTTTCTCTTTGCCTGGAGAAGGGCTTCCACAATTTTTTTTTGCAATTTTCAAAATATTCTTCATTTGTATTTTAGTCTGTGCTGTCTCATCCTATCGCTACTGCACAGGTACAGTTTTGAGTTTTCTCTAATTTTGGAGCTTGCCATATAAGTGTAGGTTAGTACCTATATCTGTTTTTATTACACATTCCAGTTTTCAGAATCGTGTGCGCTTTCAAGAAAATGGCATTTGTTGTCTAGCCAAATTTGAGAAAACCACCTTAAAGATGAATATATCTGACATTATTACAAAGTTACTTCTCGCCTTAGCCCTGTGGACGACCGCATTAAACTGGTAGTAGCTTTATTGCACAGTCTTTCTCGAAATTAACTGGCCATTTCAAACACTGCCTGTGGCCTGTGGCATAGGACTTCGCGACTTCGCTATTGGTACTTATCTTCATTTACAACTGGTACCCTCCCTTTTTAAATGTACCTAGATAAGAAATTGTAACATGTAACTTCGTCTCAGGTCTTTATACAGGTGTACCGTTGCATTATCATTCAAGACTGTTTCGGATAAGGAAAACTTGTCTCTCAGAGTAGAATAATAGAGCGTATAATAGAATAGATAGAATAATAAGAGTAAGTTGTGATGCTGGTGATGGAGCTGGTGAGCAGTCATCATAAATTCATGGCCATGGCTGTTTACTGCGAAGGTTAGCCAGTGCCGTTATGTAAGGCCCTGGTTACACTGTTAGCTGCTGTTTTTAAATAATTTTCTAACTCTTAAATCATGTAATCTCCCCTCCATTCTCTGTGAAGAATGTTCTCTCGCCGTTTACTTTTCTTGAGCATTCTTCATCACTCTAGTGTCAGCTTTTGATCTGCCATAATCGAAGTAAGTTACACCTTGGTTCACAGGAGCGTCGTTATTATCTTGGCGTTGTGGTTCTCAGTATCTATTTTTTTTCTCGTATGATTTCAAGAAATAAGGCTCTCGAATTACTTTCGTTTCTTGGATCTCACCTGGTTTTGCTTCCAAGATATGCCTTGTCTCAAGGTTAATTGAATATAAACCAGAATATTCCCCCTTAATTAAAAACTCCTATTTTCTCGGAAATTTAACATGGTAAGTAAATATGGGAAAAAATGTCCAGTTTTCTCTTAACCGGGTATGGTGGAACGCACCCCAAGTAATAATTTTGAAAAGCGATAGTTTTCTTGGAAAGATGTACCTAATAAAGAAACAGAAAATGTATTCTCTAAGACCCTTAGGTTGCTCGGTACAACAAAAAATCGTATCTACTGAAAATGACTTAGAATTTTGGCAGGAAAATGATTGATTTGTTGTTTTGTTTCTAGGTACGGGGCTTGCCCGACAGAAAGCAGGATGTTCGCGGACAAGTCGGGCCTGCTCACGCTGCACTATGGGAAGCACCATGTCGCTCTCGTGGACGAAATGAAGCTGTGGTTTGTGGATGAGGCCTTCACTGACGTAGTCATCGTGTGTGAGGACGATGAGCCCGCTGTCGTCCATACAACGCCGCCTCTACTTGAGCCCAGTGAGTTGATAAAAATAAAATTGAATTCGACTAATCTACTTGGTTTAGGTATCGCTTTTACTGATGACACTTCCGCCACATAAATTGTCTTAAATTTTCTCCCCTTGGTTGGAAAGACTCAACATTTTACCTAGATAACCTCATTACTTACGGATCAAATACGATGCAGATTTCCCGTTCGCAATGTTTTTTTTTCGATTTCAACTGTTTTGCAAGTGCTAACATGAATTAACTCAGTTTTTTGCCATGTCTCGATTTATGACGATAAAATATTTCGTTTCAACAGGTGTCAGTTCTGAGGTCGTGGAAGCAGAAAAGCCAACAGACGATGTGCCCAAGAACACTGATGAGGCCAAGGTTGACTCCAAAGAGGGTGCAGAAGGAGGTGATGAGGTGAAACCCACTTCAGAAAAAGAACCGAAGGAGGTCACTGCCCCTCCACCACCAAGCCCCAAACTGAAGGGCACTGCAGAGCCTGCTTCAGCTCCTGCTGCTACCGCTTTTGAGGGGGATTTGGAAAGACGTCCGAAGAAAAGCAAGAAGGTTGTTTTGAAGGCTCACCGCCTGATACTCGCCTCATGCAGCCCCCTCATCCGGAAAATCTTTGACAGCAATTCACCAGCCGCCGATGTGCTCACCATCCACTTCCCTGGTACGCCTAATTTACATAATATAATATCTTAATTGCATTCATATAGGGAGCCTATATTGATTGATATCTCCTCTCAGAGCTGGAGCATTTAAACGTCAGCGTGATCTCTGTCCTACCAAGGGAGGAAACCAAGTAGTGGACAAGACCGTGGTTCTGTATCATGTAATATGTAATGTTCGTAATCACATTGTTTGTACACTTGGATTATTATCCTACTAGAGCTAAAGAAAATAACGAATGTTGTTGTTAATATGCACAGTATGCCGCGTGGGAATAACTCCTTGTACTGCCGTATCGCAGTATAGGCAACCTTCGTTTAGCCATTCGAGGATTGCAGTGAAACGTGTTGATAGGTAACAGAACTGGCCGTAAGTCGTAATGCTCCTATTGTGGCATCTAATAGCGGTTATTCATCTGTTTTCAAGGTCTATAGTACGCTTTATCTCGTATGACTATGAATTTTATGGCTGGATTTGTTACTGTGGCAAACAAATTATTGAAACATTTTTCTATGATATTTTTTTCTCGAAATTTGCATTATTTTGTACGGTCCCACGCAAATGTACTCATATCTATGCTGTGAAAAATGCTGTTGTGTCGGCTAAGTCCTTTCAGAGTGCCTGTTTTTGTTTTTCAGATATTAAGGCTTCTTCGATGCGTCACCTCCTCAACTTCCTCTACACAGGACAGACGTGTCTGCGGGAAGCAGAAATACAGGAACTGCGGGAACTAATCAAGCTCTTGGACATCAAAACAGACATTTGGGATGAGCCCGCACATGCACAAGACATGGCGGTCTCGCTGGACAGAGGGCGAAGCCACAAGAATGGCCTCGTCCATGATAAGTCGCGTCCTTTGCCCAATGGCGTCCATCCGACCAATGAACATTCGTCCCTCCGAGAGGAAGCTTTCGACTACTCTGCCAGACATCACAAGTACTCTCATAGGGACACCCAGAACACATGTAAAGGTCAGTAGGCTTGGGGTAAAGTAGCTTGCACAAGTCACTATTATTATTGGACATTTTACTGGCGATTCCGCACGTGGTGGAACCGCTAATGCTGACTCCAGCATCTGCTTATAACGTGACCATCGTTGGAGGCAACACTTTGCGTGCAGTTCCATTATGTTTCAATTTACGGCTCTTTATTTTTATTGGCTTCAATTGCCAGAGTTTTCCCTTTCCGACAGTGCAAGGATTATTGTAATTCTTTTGTGGATTAAATTGAGAGCTCAGAAGTAAATTTTTCTTTGTAACGCACTGAAATGTGTACCTACGTTGCTGAGTGTTTCTAGTTTCTCCTGCTGTTTATGCTTACTTATTCCCTTCAGGAGAACTTCGAGTGCATGTAGACGACAACTCTTCATCCATGGAAGGATCTCCCGGTCTGCACATCTCCCCCGGTGACCATGGGGAACATTCGGAAGGTCCTCACAGCCCAGGACCCATCTCTCCCTCCCGCCGACCTATCGGCGCGAGGAGAAGAAGTTCCCTCAACCCTGTTAACCTCACAGTCGAGAAAAACTACCGAAGAAACTCTGTTGATGACAAACACACGCACCATGACGATGATTTTGACCGGGTCTGTATCGTGTCTGTTGCATCATTCATTTTGCATGAGTTACAAATAACGTATGATTTCGTATACGACCCAATGAATGTTACGATTAGCAGCTTCGGGCTGATTAAACACGTAACTATGAAATAATTAGATAAACATTTGATTAGCTTGAAATAGGAGCGTGATGTTTCCACGTGAGAGTTTAAATTATGTTAGAAACCAAGCAATCTTATTGATATTGTTACTTGAAATCTTACAATGTAAGAACGCTATAGACAGCCAATAAAGTAAATGCCATTATTGATTTTCGTTTTACTAGCTTGGTCTTGACGTACTTCTCCCTCATTTCTCCTCAGTCGGATTATCTACAGAAGCGAGTTCTTAGCAGCTTTTACAAAGGACATATGGGCATATCGGACAAGCTAGCTTCGCAGTTCATCAGAGCCACGCAGCCACCGCACCCGCCACCGCCAGCTCCGAAGCGGCGCCACAGTGACAGCAGCGACCATGACGAGTACCGAGACCTGAGGGACCTGAGGGATCACCGTGACGAACGCATTCTGCCTGGCGCGTATCTGGCCACGTACGATGACAAGACTATTGACTACATCGCCCGCCGAAATCTCGAAGACGAGGAGGACCTTGCTGGCAAGGTGTGTGAGATGTGCTGGGTTAAAATTTTAGCAGTTCCTTTCTGGGGTTCAGGGCCAGAACCTCTGTTTTTTTTTTATCGCGCGACGTTCAGTCATTTACAGAGGGTCGTATTTAATAATCAAAATTATTTGTCTAACATCTCAAATAGACTTGAATAGTTACCCTAGCTCAGAAGTGTTTTATAAAACACTGCTTTTGGTTGCAGGACCCCCGGCTGCTGGCATTGCAGCAGAGCGTACCTGAAGCTTATTTGGTGACACCTCACCGTAAGCGAAGACCTGGCTTCCATAACAGTCCCACGCAGAATATGCCCTTTGTCCCATTCTACTTCTCCCCCCGTGATCTCTCTGTATCTGGTAAGTAACTGAAATTATAAAATGAGACATAGAAAATTTGACTATAGAGATTGTCAGTGGTAACGAAGTTAACTGTAGTAACCGTTTTCTCAGATTGTTACGTTTCGGTTCGCGCTAAGGCGTGAACATCGAACTTTAGGTAGAAGTAGAGTGCTGCGATTGGCTTTCAATTTCCTGGAAGAATATGAGTTAAAACCAACCTGATGACGTTTGTACTTTTACCCTCAATTATAAATGAGGTTATGGGTTTTTAGGATCGAGAGGTGGGGAAGAAGGTCATAGTCCGGACCGCAGGGAGGTCCATTCGCCCAGTGAACTGCACATGGTAAAGGAGGAGGTACCGTGGGGGGCCTACTCTGCAAGACATCCACCTTTAGGTATTTGTACCAACTTATTGCATTTACGTCGTTAGGGGAGAAAATGTAAATTATGGTCGATTTTAGATATTAATATTGTTACTAACTGATATGAAAAACAAGTAGATACATAGTTCTTAGTCATTGTAAAAGAAATTACTTTCGATATTCATTGATATTCCTACCCTTCGCAGGAGATCTCGTATTGTTGTCACAGCTTTGCCGTTTTTCCTTGGTGTCTCAGAGAAGTTTTTAATGTATTTCACTCTGTTCCGAATGTTTCTGAGGGATGGTCACTTGCTCCGGTTGCATAGATTGTTCATAAAACTAATAAATCGTGTTTAACGTTTTAGTTTTTGGGCAACCGAAGCGTTCTTACGTATATTCAATTCATTAAGGAATGAATGTAACACTGTTTTTATTATACAGGCCTTCCTTACGACGGACGAACACATGGTGGCAGTGGCGGCGTATCAGAGCTGCGGCGCGAGCCAAGCGCGGGCAGCGGCGGTAACGGGGACTCCTCGGACGCCAAGTCATCGTCCCCCGTACACGGCAGCGGAGCGAAAATCCAGCAACTCCGCGAGTACAAGTGCGAGTACTGCGGCAAGCAGTTCGGCATGTCTTGGAACCTGAAGACACATCTACGTGTGCACACGGGCGAGAAACCTTTCGCCTGCCGCCTCTGCGTAGCCATGTTCAAACAAAAAGCTCATCTTCTCAAGCATTTGTGCTCTGTCCATCGGAATGTCATATCAGAGGGTAGTGGGAAATTTAACTGCTGCTTCTGCCCGGCAGCTTTTGATAATTTACAGGAGCTGATCAGGCATTTGAGCGGCCCACATAATAATTTGTTGTTGAGTAAGAATTTGCATGATTGATTCGAGGGGAAAAGGCTGAGGAAGGATTGTATCGGAGTAGGATTGCTGATGGGCGTTATAGGTCCACGAACTGTGATATTTCCCAGTAGTACTTTAGCATTAGATGTCGCTAGTGTTTTTTTTTCTTTGTGGGAAGAATCCGTTTTTAGTTTCGAGACGATGGAGCTCGTTTTTACCCGTTTTGTTTGTAGAATCAAAATACTGTTTCAAGTACCTGACATTTTTTGGAGAAAGTGTGCGCGTACATTTTATTCGACGACTGTCTTCCTCATTCTAAAGGGACTTGTTGTTAGGGTACCTACGTACGATTGTTGAGTTATGTCAGGAGTGATCTTTCACACCTTTACATAGGGAAGATATAGTGCTATAAATTTTACAAGTACCTAATACGTACGTTACTACCTCAATAGTTACATCATCATTACCTTTTAACCATTTTAAAACATTAGTCATTGTGCCTTTGAAACTTTTGTGGAAATCTATTTCCTTAGAAATGATTTCGCCCTATTATCGCTGACTTCAGCGCCAAGTCTTTCTTGGTAAACCTTTTGTTATTACCATGAAGCTAGAAAATGCTGTTAAAGCTTACGCGCTACACCTACATCACTTTCTTAACGTTTCTTTTTAACATACTGGATACACACTGTGCGGAATACCACTGTCACTGCACTGCACTATTGTAGTAAATAGAAAGCGCTATAAGTAGGTACCTATCAATTTATTTTTTTGAAGAGTACAATCTTTGTACAATTTTTAGATGTTGAATATTTTTCTCGTCCTCTTTTTTTTCTTACTTGTTTTCAAGGAACCCCGAATGTGCCTGGTATTTTTGTTGGTTCTGAAGTAAGCTAGTTAGTGATCTACCTCATCCGTACCTATTCGTTTAGTTATGTATAAACTCATCATTCCTATTTTACGTTAGTTTACGTACGTAACCCATTGTGTTAACTTTTTGATGAAATATTAACAATATTCGGATTTTCTGTGTGTGTTGTTGTATTCGATTATTCCGAAGCACAAGAGCGATCGAAAATGTCACTTGAAGCGCATAATCCACTTATGGTTTCTTATAACATTCCGTATTAATTCGCTTTTTTAGTAATTGCCTAATACTGGTCTTAAGACCTCTTCACACAGTTGTAAAAATGTAATTTGGCTCTGTATCCTCCTTTTATGAGGATGCCCGTATAGATCAATTAGCAGTTGTAAAAATTATTCTTTAAAAGCTACCAGCCCGGTTGAACCTGTTATTTTCACTCTAGTGGGAACCAAGTGATCCTTAAAAACCTATCTACTTGCCTGTCGTAAACTTCCCTTACTGATTTTCGATTAAATACTCTTTTAGTTTGGTAGTTTAGTTTGCAGTTGCTCATGCTCATGCTCATGCTCATGCTCATGCTCATGCTCATGCTCATGCTCATGTCTCGTTCCGGTTAATATTTGTAACTGACAACTATTACTATCATTTTACTAAAGTTAAAGTTGACTATCCAAAATATTCCTTTGTTACTTTTTTCCTGAAATTTTTCCAAGGAATTGGTTGGAGATTTATTGACTGGAGATATACATCAGCATCAGAAAGCTGCTGAGATTTGACAGTCGAGTTGTTGTTTTCAGGTACATGCTCAAAGCACTCGATTGTCAACACAACATAGCCAGTTTCTGATGTAACAAGCTATGTTTTTCAGGACAAAAAAAAAACCTGTTCCCTTGATAAACCATTTTGGTGCCAATTGTATTTTTACCCTTGAGAGAGCACCACCGGGTTGGTCTAGAAACACATTTGTGAAATATATGTTCCTGGGTATTTGATATTGCAAAATTGAGTGCCTTTACCAGAGGTTGTGTCGTAAAAACGGTACTAGCTTGTGTGTGCCTTCCGAACATCACGTAAATTAGTTTTAGAACTAATATAAATTTTTAGTAAATTTAGTCAGGCGTTGAAACTCAGCAAGCCATTGTCGTTTATTTTCCATTGGTTATTAACGCAAATTAGGGTGCAAAGCTTCAATAATTTTAACTTAGTATTCCTCTCATTTTTAGTTTTTCATCTAGTTGCTTCATTTTAGTGTTATAATTCTTGGAAGTTTGTGGCTGTTGTTAAGCCAGTGGTTGTTTGGGCTGGATATGACACGTACGTACAGTAGACTTACCTGCACGTCACTTCACGAAATTATCATTTTTAAGACGCTACACATGACTTGTTTTCCTTTTAGGGAAAATAGTTGAGGAGCATCTGCTGTTTACTGTATACATTTGTTTCATTTATAATCATGAATAGGACAGTCCTCAGACCGGTACTTTCGACCCCTTGAAGAAACACCTGAGATTGACTTTCGAAGTAAATCAGCTGTTTTGTGACGTTAGTACTAGAAAACTGACCTGTGTTCACTTGACTTAGCATCTTGTATGATAGGACGTCGTGATAAGAAATTGTTACTGCCAAATAATTATTATCTAATCTGAATGAGATGCATATTTTCAAGAGCCCAAATTTCTGTGAGATTGGTCCTTTGTTGTTGAATATGACTCTACATTGAAACCCGCTCACGAGGCAGAGTATATCGTAACTGAATAAAATTGAGTACCTACCGATATATTTTTCTGTTTAGTGTTTTTAAAGTACGTATTTCACCTTATCCATTTTCTATGTGTTTCAATTAATTAACTTCCAGTTTGAATTTTCTTATAAACAGATGGATGAAGGGGTATGAGAAGTTGTTTTTATTATTCATCGACTCTTTTTTTGGAAGAGATTACCTCGATTGCTGTTGTGAGCGCGCGCTCACTGTGCAGATCATTTTTGATACATTTCATGTGTGATAACTGGTTAATGAAATGCTTAGGTTTGACTGTCTGCACATATTCGTACAAAGGACGCACCCAGATCACATTAATACCTACTCAATATACATTTTTCATAAAAATTTTAGCCCCTGTATCCTTGAGACCTACATAGGAACCTAACCTGTTTATCTTAAAAGTGTTGGTCATGGCGAGGGTTTGTTACTAAGGTGGTTTTATATTTTGGATAGAAGGGAGAAATTACTTGTTGGTGCTGTTGTGCTACACTTAGGAATCAAACAATTTAGCCCATTTTTACTACAAATTAAATACTACTGTCTTTATTGAAAAATGTCTTTGACAAAAATAGCAAAATATTAACCAGCTCAGCTAACATTGGCCTTTTCGTCGAACTCGGAGGCTTAGCGGCATTGGCTGCAGCCTCCATCAGTCAGTCCGTTTGTACTTTTATTTCAACTTCTTCGTCATCTAGACTTTGGCTGGCTCTGTCTTTTCATGGACGATCTTGATCTGTTCCTCAGCGGCCTTGACCGGCTTCTCAACGGGCGCTGCTGCCATGGGCTTCTTTTCTTCCACTTCCATTGGCTTCTCTTCGGCAGGAACGACGACGGGGTTAACAGGCTCCAGTTTAGCGGGTTCTTCCTTCTTGACAGGCACCACCTCTGGTTCCTTCATCGGCATCGCAGCTTCCTTAACTGGTTCTTCAGCCTTAGCTGCTTCTTCCGTTCCATCCTCATTCTGGAATCATTAGAACATGTTACCTCTGGTAATGAAATTTTAGGTTGTAGGACCCTAGGTAGGAACAGTGTGCAACAACGTTTTGCGAGATGAGAAAAGAATTCCTACATAGTGTGTACCTAGGAATAATTCTACTGTCAGCTAAGCTGAGGTTAAGATATTTGAATTCACAGTGAGCATATTATTGGGGGGGTCGGACTACCTTAGGCGGGATAGCGGCAGGGTCGCTGAAGATGCAGTCACTCTGGTCAGTCTTGACGAAGAAGGTCCTGCTGATCTTGAACTTGTCGAGGATGCCGTATGCTTCCTGCAGCACGGTGCCTGGTGCCAGGCGCTCGCGGGTCATCACCCAAGCGTTCTCTGAGAAAGATATGCAGTTTTGAAGGATAATGTGCCATATTCGCAGCCCTACAGGCCTCGAGAACAAACAGCAACGCACCATTCAAATTTCTAGTCTCGAACTCCGTTAATTTCGAATCCTTTGCTCCTTTTCACTCTCGTTAGTTGCTGGGCTGACATACTGCCATAATTTGAGCTCTCACGTCGTGCCCATACTGACAATATTTTAGACTACGGGCTTTGTTAAAATTTTCACTCACGTGTGTTGATGGGACCAAGAGAGCTACAACTCCAGACCACAGAGTACGTGTCGTAGTCGGTCTCCAGTACGGAGTACTGGGTCTCGATAGGCACGGGGAGAGTGTTGTACTTGACGGCGATTTTGCCCTCGCCGCCCTTGCCAATGTTTTGGATAAGTCCGCCCATTACTCGCACCACTCCCGTTCTGCAAACAATTATTTAAAAAATGAAACAATTTAAGCAGAAAGGTTCAGTACGGCCAGTATATTATATTGTAGCTGTATAGATTTTTATTATAGGTAGATTCACGTTACCGCCACCGCATTGTCAAAGCCAGTTGACAGTAGGTCCGAGACCTATCGTAGAACGGCAAGCGGGGATGTAGATACGATAAGACTGTTCCGAAGTAACTCGTAAGTAGCACCTATAGACGCGGTAGTGTAGGGTGCTTCCGGGCTATTCCATAAAGGTAAAGGTATACCCGAGGGGGTAACCACTCCAGAGATTCCTTGAGATTCCATAAAGATTTCCAAAGGTTCCCAACTATATTCGTAGAAAGATGAACCCCACAGGGGTAACCTCTCCAAAAAATTCCAAGATTCCCTGAGATTTCATAAAGATTTCCAATGATTCCCAACGAGATTCCAGGAGTGGTTAACGCCTCGGGTAGGTATACCTATCTACCTATACGAGTAACAACCGCCATAATAGTGTAAATAGGTGGGTACTTACAGCCTGTTGGTAATTTCATTGTGAACGTGGAATTTCCCGTCGACATTTCTGGTGTAGTTGCTCCTTACACAACGGCTGCCAACTTCCAAAACAGTGAAGTACCTCTCCTGCTCGTACCAAAGGCCCAAGTACTGCAAAATTCAAAATTTGAAAAATTTAATTTTTATCGTTGTGCGGGAATTGATGGTAGCAAAGAATTCGTATGGTATAGCATATAATATGAACCTTCTCCTTTAGGAATTACCCTACTTTTTTGTGTTTTTACTTTCTCGCTAGCCATATATGGCGAGAAAGTATTGTTTTCGTGCAAAATTTCGAAATTGAGATTTTGGGTTTCCCATGATCCTGGGGGTCCCCTGAGTCCAAAAAAGTGGTTTCTGGAAAAAGTCTGTCCGTCCGTCCGTCAGTCCGTCAGTCCGTCAGTCCGTCAGTCCGTCAGTCCGTGCAGTGCTCTAGCGCCTATACCGTTCATCCGATTTTGATGAAATTTGGTATCGACCTGTCTAAAATCACTGCCGAGGGGCATTTTCAAGGATTTTTTTATTGGTCAAAAATTGCGGCCGCTATTGTCAAAAAACCGCCAAAATAATTCAAAAATCGTGTTTTTGGTTACTTAGACAAGCGCCGACGGTACACTTTTCAATCTATAACACTGAAAATTGGTATGTGTGTTGACAAATAGATGCTTCGAGGTCATTTTCAACTAAAATTGAATTGGTTGAAAATTACGGCCGTTCTGGACCAAAGTTCGATCGTTTCGGCGCCATTCACATTTATTGACCGATTGTCATGAAATTTGGTAAATTTGTGTAGAACCATATAACTTAAACATCTGTCGAACAGAATTTTGTTATCTTCAAAATTACGGCCGTTTTTGTCAAAAAAGTGTCGAAAATGAGTTGAGAATGAGAAACCACGTTTTTGAATGGTTAGAACGCATTTGGGACTACAGTAGTAGAATGACAGCCATGAAACTTGGTAGGAGTGATCTCAGATAGATGCTCTTGGGTCATTTTCAACCGATTTTGGATTGCTTAAAAATTACGCCCGCAAAAAAATCTCCAAAAAATAAAAAAAATAAAAAAATCACATGGGGCGAGAAAGTTAAGTGCGACTGTTGTCGGACCCTTTATTTTTTTTGGATTTAGAGTCGATGCAGGCATGCAGGGTTCATAGGGCTATGTCGTACCTTATACCCCTCGTCTGCAATCCTCATCAAAGTACCCGTGCGGTCAGACTGCAGGTTCTCACAATTTGCTAGTTAAATAGGCTAGTGGCAGGCATGCCTAATTTTCCTACTTACTCGTATTTGAATGAAGGCCATATTTAGTGAGGTCTAATGGAGTAACAAATGCATGCATTCTTGGGCGTCACAGAAAAAATTTCACAACACAAGCCCAATAAATCTGGTTTCACTATCACTTCACCTATAGGTTTATACATAGGAGTGAATTCCGCAGTGTCAGTATAGTTTCCTACAGTTGCAGTTGCAGAACCCTCACGATAAACTTATTAATATCCGGTGAACGAGATTGCACTTGGTAATGGGGACGCGCCATTATCTTATACCAATGTACCTATGCCAGAGAGAAAAACTTACCCTATCCAAGTCGAAGTCAGCCATAGCAGGGTATTCAGGGCACCAGCCCAGGCCGGGCATCTGTGCTGACGCCAAGGTGGCCAGGCCGGCCACCACCAGCACCGCTATTACCTTCATTCTGAAATAAAAAAAGAAATGTTTACAGCTACAAGAATAATATGTAAGTAATGCTAGAAGAGAAGGGTAAATTGGTGGATGACTAAGGGGAAGGGGCATTGGTTTTTGAAGACGGTTGGGAAGTTTTGTGAATGTAAAGCAGTTAGGTACCTGCGGTGGTCAACCAATTTTTCAAAAAACAAGCAATTATCGGTTTAACTTTCCGTGACATTTATCAGTACCCGAAGCAGAATAAAGTTTTCATATTTCGTAGGTACCTACACATTGTCAGAACAATAATTAAAATTTGAATCCGATACCCTCCCCCATTACTTAAGGTCGAAAACATTAAAATTAATTAAAATTAAATTTACAGACTTACCTAAATAAATAAATAACTATAACTAACTAACTAAGCGGTCACAGTAAGAGTCTCGCGATGGCGGCCTGCGGGGTTGTTTTATATGAAGCCTAAAAGCCTGGCATGAACCACACGCGCACGAGACTCCAGCCTGTCGCCTGCAAGCGAAGCTTGGGCGCAACTCCGGACCTCCAGCAAGCTGACTCCTCCTCAAAACCTTCCTAGGTCAACGCACTATCCTACTGTCTTCAACTTATATACTGCCATTTAACTTATTTTATTGATTTTCAGCCCGAGTACGGGTAGAACAGTCGTTTATTATATTCATCAGTTTCATGTGTTTGGTATGGAATTGAGAGCACTGGAAATTCTTTGAGCTGCTACTCAACTGACAATCCGATCACTATAGGGAAACACACAAATATCACTGCTACCAATGGTAAGTCCATCTGACACACACAAAAGTAATTCACCTATTTATCGCGATCGTGTGGAGAATTTTGAGTCGCATCCCAAAAACCGGTTATAATTTTTCCTCACAACCTGTCCAAGACTTTCTGGTAAAACTTTGGTTTCGTAGTTCAAAAAATGACCTTCCCAAATAAATTAGTCTTCGCTAGAGAGGGGAGTTCCCACGGGTATATCTGGGGGTAAGGTGGCAAAGGCCCCCCTCCCTGAGGGCCACATGGAGAGAAACGGGTCATTCATATCACCCGGCAACTTAATTCAAAAATTTAAAACAAAATTCATATGGTCCCACATGATCGGCCACACGGGTCCTATCAAAGCCTCCATACTGGCTTATCCAGTTAAGCTAAGAATTTTCCTCCAGTGTGAAAAATTAGTCAGTTTATTATGATTTTACGATCAAGTGATCGAGTCAACAAAAAATTTGTCCAAAATTAACCGATCGTAAAATCACAACATAGCCTGTTAATTTGTGACCTTAAAAAGACATATTATATATTTCAGAACATATAAATTCCAATAGTTTCCTCATAAAGTGTGCAGGAACAACACGATTGTGTGGTCACCCTTAAGGCCCAAAAACAAAATTAAAATGAGATGATTTTTGTCAAATACCCGAATGAGCCGAATATGTTTCTCGTACAAAAAATTGTAGTGGGTTCCATCCTATTTAACATACTCTCGTCTTCTGGACAAATTCCTGATGTCTGTTGGATGTTTTGTTATTCAACACACGCGTTAGATGACCCAGCGGCAAGAGGCAACGTCCTAAGATGGCCTGTTGCGCCCTGATCGCCGCTGGACATCGCAGACGCGAGTATCGACCATGCGTGTTATCTGCGGCATCGCTGGACCACTTGGAATCCTGCCAACAACTCCGTGATACGTTCCAGGGCATCTCCAGGGAGAATAAGTGTGGGTAAGTCGAGCAAGAACCAGGTAGGTAACTGATACAGCCACGCCGTCACTGCTCGTGAGATGCCACTGGAAAACGCAGCAATGCCTCTTTTTCTATGACCTTTTTCTCCATAAGCATCGGAAAAGTATTTTGGTCAAATGAAAAACTAATGCTGAAATTTTGACCTTCTTTCCCGGAGCCAAAATTTTGTTTATAACAACTGACCCAAGACTTTTTTCAATAGCTGGAAGATACCACGTGATACCCTTAGTTGCTTGTCTTCCCCAGAAAAAAATCTGCTTCTGCTCGACAGGCAACTCTATATCGTACCTTATAGTTTTGGAGGATACTTTGCCAAAAAACAATCCCTCTTAAATGTGAAGCTTATTTCATATTTTTGGTATAGGAGAAAATAGGTATGGCCGAACAGTATATATTTTAGGTATATAATCCTAAAAAATATACAGGATTCATAAAAATAATTAGTACCTACAGTACAAGTTGGGGCTTATCTCCACAGAAAGGAGGACCATTGTGGCCCTCTGAATGTTGTCTGGGAATCAAACCTGGTGAACGGCTCTTTCCCTCTTCCTGGGTCAACACCCTGAGGAGCAGGGTTTTAATTTCGTTTCTAATTTATTGTCTCCCGTCAGGTCCAGGTGGGGCAGATTTTATAGGCCTGCTTCCAGCGCTTTTACAATCTCCAACGCCTGGCACCCAGGCGCTCAGGCACGCAAGGAACACTGTTCTCTACATTCCTCGTGAGCCCTCACATCTTTGCTGCGACCTGAGCCTGGGGACAAAGAGCACCAGTTCAGTTCGTACCTATTTATTTTTAGTGATACCAAGTATGTAAGAGCAAGATCGAGAGCATTATAATCTTGGTCTACGTCTTGTTCTTGATTTTTAATGGGAGGTAAATGGAATTCTGGAGCTAGGGATAGCAGTTAAATGCGGGAACACCCAAAATCAATTTATTTTTACTCAACGATGAAACGACAATAAGTTGAGAGGATATGGATGATATATGTATGAACACTTACAAAAAAAAAAAAAAAAAAAAAAATCCTCGCTTCTTGCCTCTTCTTAGTAAGGTGCTCTGTTGCTCTGTTCTGCTACATTTGTCAACTATAACCGTCAGCTATGACAGCAACGACTTCTGCACTTCCTTCCTTGTCCTCCACTATGAAAAATAAATGGATACAAGCCCTCTGCATATGTAGGACCTACCTCACACCATCAGTGACTTCGATTACTTGCCAATCTGCGCGTGGGTGCGCCAATGAAAAACAAGGTCAAATAACAGGGCAAACTGCCCGAGGGGCAACCATAGCTCTATCTACCACACACATAACCAGATCAGGTTGAGCTGACGGCCCGTTACTCGGCTGAAATTCGCGAGCGATATACCGCAGATTAACATAAACTTACATCGTGATCAATATCCCAGATCTGACTCATCTGAGCCTATCCAGTTTATAAAGAACCACTCGGGACACTAGCCGAGGTCTATACCGTATACGTCTGTCTAACGTAGTTGAGGGGAAAATTGTGCTCTATTAAAGAAATTTTGCATTTGGGAGTAGCAAATAGATCATATGCTTAGTCGTCTACTGAGTGCTATAATTAGGAGTCTCAGCGTGCTCTTAACCAAAACCTCAAGTAGGGGAGCCTGACTGTTGACGAATAGGTACCCCCTTTCACCGCCTCTTTTTTATTACTCTTTATACGTGTTATAATACCTATCCACGAAGGCTGCTACATATTTCCTTGGCATAGTAGATAATCTAAAATATATTTTTATATCAGGTTAAACTCTCCAAATTTAAGTTCTGGATGATAACTTGCTCTCACTCTTATGAACATTATGAAATAGGCGTCCGAATAAATTCACTAATGACGAGGTGCGTAGGAAGATGATTCATGTCAACAACAATTTGCTGGTTTCTCCACAATCACGATTGCGCAACACCATGTTCATTTTCGAAGCAAAATAAAAAGTTAAAAAATATGGTTGATCGTGGAGAGATAGGGAATAGGCTCAGCACGCGGCCGAGAACTTGTCTTAACGTGGCTAGAGGTCCTCGACCTCGGCCGATGCACTTGCACCGGGCAAAAGCCATTGACTCCTCACCTTACTTCTCCAAGTTCTAGGTCCAAGGTTCGATAACAATCGTTCCGACATTGATGCATTAAACATAGCATGCATTTTCTTTACCCACCAATATAAAAACTGCAACGGAAGCCCCTGGTTGATTCCCGATACAAGTAAATTCTGTTGGCCACGTTCTCACCGTCGAATTCAGAAGTACCTTACGAACGAGGGGGTAACCATTCCAGAGATTCCTTGAGATTCCATAAAGATTTCTAAAGATTCCTAACGATATTCATAGAAAGATGAACCCCGAAGGGGTAACCACTCGAAAAAATTCCAAGATTCCCTGAGATTTCATAAAGATATCCAATGATTCCCAACGAGATTCCCAACGAGTGGTTAACCCCTCGCTTACGAACCACTAGCAATCGTTTGTTACGTAGGATAAATGCCTGGCCATAGAACGCACAACCACTTGTGGGGTGAGCCTTTCCATTTGTCCTTGTTCTGAATGGGAAACCTAGGTACATTTCTTAAAAGTGTAATTTTCACCTGCGAAAACCATGATTATGTAATTTGAAAGTGGGTGTACACATATCACCACGGCATGGTCGGCATGCCAGTTGCCACGATTGGGGTGTGATTTGAAAGTGATTTTAGACACATTTCATTGCCCCTGCGATAACCGTGATTATGTAATTTCAAAGTCGGTGTACACATTTCACAGAATATCTTTCCCGGCGCCTACGAAAACTTTGGTTACTGATAGTCAACTAAGGCTTCCGCCAGTAGAAGCATTTTATGCAGTTGATACTGCGTCCCTGTACTCTACTTGCCTAGCTCTTTTCTCTCAGAGGATAATGAATGGAGTAAGCTCACGTATTAGTGAAGTAGCGGAGCGGAACGGAAGACCCTACAGTTTTACCACTCGGCATCATAGTAGATATATTCGTTTTATTTTTTACTTCTGCCACCTCACAGTGTTCGTGCGGTTTGGTAGACCAACTCGTGTCCTGAAAGGTCTGGGTTCGAATCCAACTGGAATCAAATTTCTCGCTTACAATAGCATTGATGTTATCAAGCATCAGCCCATTGCTGTGTCAGACTTCAGCCAACTCCTTCGGCCTACTACTCTCCGGCTTCGGCCAAAAATCTCACATCCCACTTATCAGAGCATATGTTCAATGAAAAAAAAAGCCGACTTTTTGGTATACCTACTAGTTTGATATGTACCTACCTCACCCACTTCTGATTCAGTTTAGTAAAAGCACTCTACACCTGTTTATGTATTGTACCTATAATTACAATAGTATCTGTCTATCTGTATCTATAGGTATGTGCTTAAAATATATCTATGTACTTAATATATCTTTAGTCTCCTCTAATTCAGACACACGGCCCTTAACTTGATTAGATGTGTAACCATGACCATAACAGTTTGCTGCGGGTAATTAAATGCAGACTGAAGATTTGCTGCTCTAAATGGCATCCCGCGAGATGTGAGATTCGGTGCCTACTTATCTAGTGAGACTAGTGAGAGTGGCTGTGTCCTGCCACTCCCCCTGCACCACCTCCATTTTCACTAATGAACAATTTGGAGGTTTTAGGGGCCACTTCAAATTGTTCGTCTTACCGACATTTTAAGCCAAAGAACGCATTTACTGAGCATTTACACATATCGAAGTACATAACATTCTAAGGCTGAATTTCACCACTTTCTTATAGTATCCGATAGTGTCTCATAACGAGAGGATTTAACGAATGGATTTACGTTATCGTATGTTTAGCTTACGACAAGTGCGATCGCAGAGTAACAAGTGCAAGGGAAAGGGACTTGTCGGAAGCTAAACATACAATAACGTAAATCCGTTCGTTAAATCCTCTCGTTAGGAGACACTATCGGATACTATAAAAAAGTGGTGAAATTCAGCCTTAGACGTTCGAAATATTCTTATTCTTTTTTGGGAGAAATTATGAAAGTGACACAACAATTCATTTACGAGGTTTCCATTTATTCGAGGTAAATGATCAGTAAATTGTTCTTTCAATGGCGAAGTATTTTACTTGTCGAAGATGTCTGAGATAAGATGTACCTATGCTGAGATAAGATGTACCTATGCTGAGATAAGATGTACCTATGCTGAGATAAGATGTACCTATGCTGAGATAAGATGTACCTATGCTGAGATAAGATGTACCTATGCTGAGATAAGATGTACCTATGCTGAGATAAGATGTACCTATGCTGAGATAAGATGTACCTATGCTGAGATAAGATGTACCTATGCTCCAAAGATTTTGAACCAATTGCCTTGTCTCTGCCGCGATAGGTCCTGTCAAGTGAAATCGTAATAAGTACATGTACAATACATTACTTTGTTGGTGACCTAGACCCAGACGAAGCAAGTTCGCTAGTTCCAGTAAGGTACCACCACAAGTCAACTGATGGGTCGGTATACACCCACCGAAATAAAATGGTTGGTCAGAGAGGCATGTCCCTCTCTTCCTTTAGTGGTCAAGGCGAAAGTGATCAATGGGAGCGCTCACTGTGACGTCTGTCATACGGGCGATATTTGTTATCAAGGTACAGGTCCCAGAACGTGGTGATGATAAAAATGGGGTGAGCCCGTAACTGGGTTTTTCAAAACGTACCAACCTCTCCTGTCGTTTAGCTCCTCGGAGGCGAGTTTCCTCTTGCGCTATCCAAAGCTCAAATTTAAATGTATTATTTTGAATGGGTTGATGGAAATCACTACTTTCTGTTGGACGTCAAAATCCCTACTGGTCAGTGTCGAGACCATTCTATTAAGAGCAGGGAGAGGTAGAGAGGAGCCTATAGGTAGGTCAGTCATAAGTCTGACGGTAAAAATTACAATCCACTATCTTTTCCAAAATGAGAGTGCGAACCGATCTTGGAAATCTTCTTTCGTTTGGCTGTACTATCCCAGTGAATAAATATATATGAAATCCCAGAAAACGGTGCAGACTATTGAAATATATAGGCAGTAGCTAAAACAAAATAAAGCCTCCAAAATCTGTTCTCACTATCGGTTAGTCTGGGGAAAAAAACAGTAGATAAGTAGATTGTTAAGGATACTTATTTATAAAAATTAACAGTACGGGGGTTGACTACTGTGATTCTCCTTACTACTCATCTGGAAAACTGATAGAGAGGGGCTTAAAACATCCCATATTGTAGGTCCAACCTGCCAAATACTACCTATTCTACACGTGCAAACAAAATGCACATATTGGGAGCTGAGAGGTACGACTTATAAGGTCTATTTTCTAAAAAAATTAAGTATACCTACTGAATCACTGAAGGCCTAGTTTATAATCTTACCTCAGTGGCAGTCAGCTTCAGGATATCATAGTCTTCTTATACCTACCTATACCATAGGAGAGCACCAGCACAACTAATTTGAAACCCAACTATGTTGTACCTGTACACTCTTGTTCCCGCACCGCAGAAATTTCACTAACTTACCGAACCTAAAAACCTAAGGAAAAAATTACTTAAACAGGAGAAACCTCACTTTCTTCGTTTAATTAATAATTGATGCATCTCTGGGTTAATGTGTGCTGCCGAAAATTGGATAAGATCACCTAAACACTCTCTCAGGGGTCAAGTGCTCCATTTGCCACCACCTTCGCCATCTAATGATAACTACTCACCGCGCTCTACATAGGAATCCCACTCATCTATTATCACCATCCGTTTCATCGCCGTTCACACTGAAACGTCCATCGACGCAAAAGTGAAATTTTATGAAAAGTCTCGGAGGAAACTTTCAAAATGGGGTAAAATAATTTTGAAGCGATCAGTAATGATTCAAGATTTATATAAGAAAATAATAGCTGTTGAATACGCGGATAGACTGGGGTAAAATACGAATGTTTCGCTAACATCGCGCAGTATACCTACAGTTTTAACAAGCCTTTGTAGGAGTTTCTGAAAGTCACATAGGTACTGTCTTAAGAGAACTGTTATATGTCGAAAAAAACTGAGCAGTAAAAAATCATTTTCGTAAAAACTGTACGTAATTTTTCACGCTTGTAGACCAGGATTCGAACCTGACATTCCAATGATGAGCTGAAGCTCAAAATCAAAAGGAAAATCAAATTAGGTAACTGGAGTCACCCCCTAGGTACCTATACCTCATTAATCATTATTTGAGTCTCCACTGATTTTACAATTTTTTTTTTTACAAAAGGGTTCCGGAAGGTGTGTAGGTATTACGTACAGACCTATTTATTACTTCTGTTATTTTCTAATAACTACAGCATGTAACGCATGCTGACTATTACTGGGTGCCCATTCCGTGTGCGACTGTTCGTCTGTTTCTGGCGGTGAAAGGACGGGGTCCTCTGATGCACATGCGGTGGCGGATCATTACTTGGTTCGGTGAACGCCTGCTATAAATTCCTTTGTTAGAACCAAAGCCGTCCATTATATAATTAGCAGCCGTACAGTCAAGTGCTACACCTTACTGGATACCTTCCCAAAATACATGTGAGTAATATTCCAAGTTTCAAAATTTGTGTTCCAAACTTTGAGGTACTCTTAAACTTTGTATCTTTGGCCAAACCTTGTGACATGTATTCAGAGGGAAGTTCACAAAACTCCCGAATTCACATTTGATTGATTGATTTGATTCACAGAGGGCGCCGAAAACGGCATGGGATTTAAGAATGGACTTTTTCTTTTGCTTTTTGAAATTTCAAAGACCCGACTGATTATCAGATTCCACTTAATTACGATTTTGCAGTTATTCCACAACAATGTACTTCTCAAATAAGAGTTCAAATTTCGGGGGTTTTTGATCCATAAATAAAGTCTGCCAACACGAAAAATAACTAATTCTTATTTTTCAGAAGCAGTCTAGTCATCTTGTAAGAGGTCAAAATGTATAAAATCGCGAAGTTCACGCTGTTGGTACTACTGTGGGTGCAGCTTGTCTCTGCAGAAGAAGCTTCCGACCCCGCCGATGGCAACGGAAACTTGAAGACCATCTCTCGACTTCTCAATGTAAGTGCCTATTCCAATAATATTATATCGTACCTTTCATAAAAATATTTGAAATCAGGATGGAACCAAAATAGAACCTGAAACCTGTGCAGCACTTACTTACCTACTAGTGAACTTCTTTAGCAATAATACGTACTCATCTTGAATGAGGGTCAACGGGTGGGCAAAGAAACTGACTTAAAAGAAATTACAGCACTCCTCAGCAGTAATACCCATCTTAAATTTTTGACACAGGTAACTATCAGTTATCTTTCAATTAACGCTTAGTTAAGTTTGTGAAGCACTAACGGGATTTTTAACTCTTATCACAGGACTGTGGCCGACAAGATGATGTGACTATTTGCTTCAAAATGAAAGCCGTCAGCTTCCTGGACCGTCTTGTACGAGCTAAAGCTGACATTCCCATCACTGACTTTATGTCTCTGGGAAGGGACAACTCTGCACCACCACCTGAAGACAATGAAACTCGTAAGTAATCGACTATTTTTTTCCAAAATTGTAAGGTATTCATTCGCCTCGGAAAGACTCGTAATTTTTGTGCTAAAGTTGGTTAACACCTCGTATACAATACGCCGATTCATAGCTACGAAATTTCTCAAGTTATTTAGCACCGAACTCACTTCTCCTGAAGATTCATGATTATGCATTCCTATAACTGGTTAACACCTCGGGTTCACTTCGCCTGAAGATTCATGATTATGTAGTCGGTGGACACGCCAAAAGGTCACTGACTTATTCGCCTTCAAAGCTTTAAGCAACCAACAATATTCAATCTTTACTTTTAGGGGAGACCCCTGCCACTGAACAAGAATTGTATGCAACTTTGCCACGCAGCTTGGAGGAAAAAAGCCAAAAACTAGATGACCTTTTATGGAGCAAGTTTTCTACGCTTCTTCGCACACGGAAGATCAATTTCAACGTTCCTTCCGAAATTTTTGAAGGTAAGCAGTAACTTGTTAATTTTGCGTTGGTAGGAGGTCAGATCCAAGGGGTCCAAAGGCTCACTTATCCCTTTTTTACTGTTCCTCAAGAAATCGAAACGAAAATAAAAAGTTTGCCTATCAGTTAGGTATGTCAAAACCCAGAAATTCTAGAAAGACATTCTGCAGCGAGAGGAACAGAACAGGTGTTGTTTGTTTTCGAGGGCATGGTTGATGAGTCTCAAAGTTTACGATACAGTTCTTAATTTCACATTTCAGGGCGAGGAGATAAGGGGGGCAAGATCGGCAAGAAAGGAGGTGGTATCATGATGATGGGAGCGATGATGGCCGGCATGATGATGAAAATGGCAATGGGAGGCATCGCCATGATGGCTGGCAAGGCTCTCATGGTCGGCAAGATCGCACTTGTTCTTTCGATAATTATCGGACTAAAGAAGTTGACAAGTGGTGGAGGTGGCGGCGGTGAATCACATCCTCAGGTAAAATTATCATCTTAATTAGGACTTTAATCAATCATTTTATGATCCTATATTTTTCAGAAAATTACTTGAGTCAGAATCACAACTGCACTAGAACTTTTTGCAGAGTGACGTAAAAACCATTCCACTGAGTGGGGTCAAGTCATCTTAGTTAGTTTTAGAGCCTGGAGGGTTTTAACCTCCCGAGATTAACAGCAAAGAGTAGTCACAGAAGCAGTTTCGCGAACTGCACTGTTTGTATTTGGCGAGGGGGTAACCACTCCAGAGATTCCTTGAGATTCCACTGAGATTCCATAAAGATTTCCAAAGATTCCAAACGATATTCATAGAAAGATGAACCCCGAAGGGGTAACCACTCAAAAAAAATTCCAAGATTCCCTGAGATTTCAGAAAGATTTCCAATGAAACCCAACGAGATTCCCAACGAGTGGTTGACCCCTCGGTATTTGGCATGGTAATTCTCGCATTCTTCAGTGAAAATATGGCAACCCTGGGCGTACAAGCATGGGACAATATGTGACAGTAATTTGCAGGTGGTGTATGCAACAGCTGAACACAGTGGGGGCAGCGACGGGGGATGGCAACGCCGCTATGTCGACGCTCACGGACTAGCCTACGGGGTCCGGCCTGATTTTTAGACCTAGAACCCAACTAACACAAAATCCTGACTAACGAAACATAACTAGAACCTATATGATAGTAACTTACAGGTAGTCTACGCGACCGCAGAGCACAGTAGCCACGGAGGTGGTGGTGGTGGTGGAGGCGGATACCACAGGCGATACATGGATGCTCAAAACCTTGCCTATGGGTCTCTCAATCCTGACTTCTAGACTACTGTAAATTTATTCTTCGACGAAATGCTCAACTAGACAACCTTTTACGCTTCTGACTACTACTCGATGACGACGAAGTACTACGCTTCAACAAATAGCTCATCAAGACAAGTACGAGACTACTACTCGACGACGCAGCATTACTTTGACGACTAGTTCCTTCTAGAATGCAGACTAAACCATATATGCAGGGCCGGAAAATGCAAAAGAAGGCAGCTTACCTACGGGCGCTGGGGCCAGCGTAGCAACAATGTGGCTGTTGTAACCATAATGATCTACGGGGGTACACTGGACATACGACACGACTACTGCTTGAGCAGACCCCACAACGAAGAGACCCAAACGACTGACGAAACGACTGTAAATAATAACTAAATTACGGGTTATTAAGTGTTAGATGGTAAAGTCAATTCCTATGTAATTACTAGTTATAATAATTTATTAAATTATTTATTTTGTGACCATGTCTGATCCAAAAACTGATACCTCGAGACCAAGCTTTGCATTAGCAGGTGAATCTACCAACCTACCTATCAACCTGCCTATCAACCATTCACCCATTCAACCAACCAACCAACTACCTACTTACCCTTACTTCAAAGAAACATATTCTTAAATATTATTTTGCAGTGTAGTGGAGATGTACTCCTAGGCCTCACTAAGGAGAACTTGGAATAACCACAATTAAATTATAGGACAGCTGATTAATAATTACCTAATCAGTCTTCAAAACTCGAAGTAGACTCATCTTGTAAGCCTGAGAAATCCTCAAAATCGAAAATTCTGATTTTTCTAAAATTCAAAAATTCTAAGGCTCAAGTCATTATTAGGCTGTTACTTAGTGGCTTATAGGTGGACTTACTCGAACATATCTCTTATGTACACCTACAACACCTGATAGCGCTCCTCTCCGAGCCACCTAACAAGGTCCAGGATCAAATCCCGACCCAAGCAATATTTTCTCCTTATATCTAGTATTACGGATGGTACTAGGAAAATTCTTCAAAGAACAGCTCGTCGATGAATATTTATATTCGACCAACACAACTCGTAAAAAACAGACTTTTCGTCGAATGCACAACTCGTCTGTTGACAACTCGTCGTCTTGAATAATAACGCAATACAGATATCGTCCGGAAAATTTTTAGGTATAACATGACTGCATATTAACATATTAACACTGAATAGGTAGGTATAGGTATACTGAATAGTTTGTTCCCTTCGTATTTTAAGAGGGCAGGAAATACTTTTTAGCTGGGTATCCTCTTAACTGGTTCTTTTTTTTACATCAAATTTACAGAATACGAGAGGAGAAAATCATTCAACCAGTGGATCATTAAACGAATTTCCCCAATTACACAATCCAATTTTTCTTAATAAGATTTTTTTCCTTGTATAAATTTATCAGTTTTTCTGGTAGTTATTTCCCTGAGAATAACCCAATTAAACACTACAACTTTCTTGCATGAGCACAGTTTGAGAATAAGGGTCACCCCCGAGGGGTTAACCACTCGTTGGGAATCTCGTTGGGAATCATTGGAAATCTTTATGAAATCTCAGGGAATCTTGGATTTTTTTTGGAGTGGTCCCTCGGGGTTCATCTTTCTATGAATATCGTTGGGAATCTTTGGAAATCTTTATGGAATCTCAGTGGAATCTCAAGGAATCTCTGGAGTGGTTACCCCCTCGGTCACCCCCTTATGTGTGTTACAGTAGAGTATACTTGTCTGCATGTATGCTGAGGGCTCGTATATAATGTAAGGTGCATTGTAATATATGGGGCAAGAAAGTAAGCCACCATGAAAAAAATCAATTTTGAGATTTTGAAATTTCCTATGACTCTGGAGGTTCCCCCAAGTCCAAAAGAAGTAACACATGCGTGACCTACGAACAAGTACCCCTGCGGAAAAGTACCTCTGCGGACAAGTACCTACATAATACTTACAGTACTTACAAACGTTCTCCTGTCGCGAGCCGGCAGTTCAGCTGAATCCTAGATAACAGTGCTTTCAATAATCAGTAAGAATGCAATCAGGTGCATAACCGAGGGGGGTAACCATTCCAGAGATTCCTTGAGATTCCCTGAGATTCCATAAAGATTTCCAAAGATTCCCAACGATATTCATAGAAAGATGAACCCCGAAGGGGTAACCACTCTAAAAAATTTCCCTGAGATTCCCTGAGATTTCATAAAGATTTCCAATGATTCCCAATGAGATTCCTGGAGTGGTTAACCCCTCATGCATAACCTTATAGATATCTATAAATCTAATATTTTTGAATAAGAAATGCTCTTGTGGAGAACGAAGTTTTAAATTTTGCTCCAATCTGAGAGATAAGTTGAAAATCAACTAGCCTGACACTGGTTTATGACTACCTACATGGGTTTTACTTGAAAATGAAAAAAATCGCATAGTTGTACCTACTATCGCACAATACAGGCAGAATACGTTTTGGCGATGAACGCAAAAAGGTAGCTGCCCAACACTCTTAAAAAATTTACAGAAATGGACAGGAGAAATTATATAGGTAATAAATAAGCGTAAATATGAACCATCATTAAATATTATAATAAATTATTAAATACAAGAGATAAGTCAAAGTCTAGAGTTTCTCTCTTGAATTTTTCCTCAGGAAAGACTCATGAGAAGGAAAACTGAAAAAAGAAACGGCTTGGCGTTAAGGAACAGTGTGCATACCGGTATGCTTGCTAGGAGGGGGGACGGGGGATGAGTATTTCAAGTTGCAAGGATTGCGACTAGTTCGACTTCGGCCAATTATTGCCTAGAGCGACCTCGATACGCCAAGTCTTGAGCTTCAGGGAAGGGTAAAGATGTGTCGAAAGAGCGACGGGCATAACCACCGCTGCCGCCACCTCCACTCGCCCCGTGCCCACTTTCTTCCCAGCCTTGGTGTCCTCCCAGGCTACCGAAGTCGTGGCTGGAGTAGGAGTGGGAATGAGAGATTTGAGGCTTCTGGACAATCTCAATGGTCTTGGACTCGCCACCACCCGAGCTGAAGAGCTTCTTGAGGCCAATGACTGACGCCAGCACTAGAGCGATCTTGCTGACTAGCAGAGCCTTCGCCGCAAGTAGTCCCACGGCTTTCATGGCGTACACAAACAGACCTCCTTTCATCATAGCACCCATAATTAGGGGCCCGATGTACTTCTTTAATTTCCCTCGAGCTGTAATAACAATGATAGTATAAGTTTGTGGTATCCGATCAGCATCCTGTGGAAAGTGAAATCGTTTCTTGTGAACTAGTCTAATAGGGGGTTTTCAGGAGACTCGCAGCTATTCGGAATACCCAGGGAACTATCGTGGTTCAGGCATGGAACGCTGTATAATCATAGATCCGTGCTCGTACCTACAAGGCCTATAGGTACCTACTTCGTCTCGGCCCACCAGTGCCAATTACTGTGGTTACACGCACATGCACGACGCAGTTGTACCTTCGCATTATATGCACCACAAACCTTTGAGACTCGAGTCTGAATCCGGGTCAGATAAATCTACTGCTGGGCCCTCGGCTTAACTGCTATTTTATGAAAAAAAAAGGAAAAAAAAATGAGAGTTGCCGTTGAAATCTTACTATTTAAATTAAGAAAGGTCTCGGATGCTCAAATTTTCGGAGCCTTTCACGGGTAAGAATAATCAGGTTTGAAGTTTATTGAACCCCCGTAAATTCCCCCCAATTCAGTGGAAGGATACAAAACGCAATGAGTCAGTCACTAGGGCCCAGCTGCAGTTCTCTGTTCTGACGGTTCTCCATTTCAATCGGCCTCTTAGCTTATAAAAGAAGTACCTTGTCTTCGAAAAAAGAATACCAACCTTCCTCACCCTCCTCTTCGGGTCCACCGATAAATTTCGGGAGGCTGAACTGAAGAGAGTGACTCTTGAGGAATCTTGTCATTCTATCGATCAGAAGGGTGTCCAGGGCGTCATCCTTCTGCTCGGCGTCCTGGGGTAAGGTATTCTCCTCAAACTCAGGCACGGTGAACGCCCGCGCATCCCCTTCTTCATTGCGGATGACGGTCAGTCCCTCAAAAAGAGGGATGCTGTTGATCTTCAGGGCTCTGTCTGCTAACTTTAGAGCCTTTATTTTCAAGCAAGGCACCAACTGTCCTGAAGCTTCGCAATGGTGATAGGTTTTGTATAACAGATTCATCCCTCGCTCCAGCTCGCTTTCTTTCTCATCTCCAAATACACCATCACTGAACACATGACACACTATGACAAGAAGCAACACACCACGCGAGCACGCCATTTTGCACACACTAGGCTTCACCGAGGTCACTCAGGGCTTATATCAATATTTCAGACGAGAGGTGGAGGTAATTAAATATGTTTCAGAGCGTAACAGAAACGTAGCAGAAGGAGGGAAGCCGCTACTGGCGCGTGCCACCCAGGCCAATCCGCCACTGATCGCTAAGCATTCGTTGTTTTCATGCCAAGGCATACAAATGCAAGGCAAAGCAAATCCTGTTGATGTAAAAAACAAATATCACTCAGCGTTAAAACCGAAATAGTGACAGTAGGGTAGGAACGATGGACAGCAGGGCTTACGCGTCTTTTAATCAAAAACGGCGCTGCTAGGTGAATGGGAACCTTGTCACGAGCTACAAGGAGGTATGAAATGATATGCAAGTATGAATGTATCAAAGCTCCATCCCCCAAGACACCCTGAGGTAAGCAAATATTCCTTATAAATATAACTATAATAATTTAACGAAATACAGATATTTTTCTTTATTGCAGCTGACCTTACCTGAAACTTTTGTCTAAAAAGTTATTTTATTTACGACCGTCCAATAAAAGTGATGGAAAAAGAAATGTTGAGAGATGCTTAGATTTGATATTTGTTTTGTACTTTGCTTAACAATTTTTAAACATTTTTGGAGTTTTCCAGAAAAAATTCTGATGTCTCCATACGCCTTCAGCTCTGACGAAATGAATTTTTTTAACTTGACGAAAACGACCACAACGCCTTGCATAAAAGTTAAATCACATGGGCGAGGAGGTGAATTCCCATCAAGCTAGACATGGTATCCAAATGCACACATTTCCTATCCATATGTTTACTATGTGCCGCATCTAGACATAGACATTGGCTGGCACTTTCGGACTCTGCGACAATTAGCAAAAGAAAGTAATTTCTGGTACAATGATCCTGCTCATCTCTTGCATTCGTTATTTCGACTATAATTACCCCAGCTACGATTACCCGTTTGCTCGTTTGTTTCACATCCTCCACATTTTGTCTGTGCGAATCATGCTACCTATGTTTTCTTTTGGTTGTTAGTAGTTAGATGTGCCTCAGAATTTCGTCTCAAACGCCGGAGATGAGACTCCCGCCTCGTCAGTTGCGGCACAGTAATCCTGTATCTTGGAAAGGAGCAGAAAATTATCTCATGTGTTTCTCATACCGTGTTTCACCGTGTCTACAATTGTTTTATTTCTCGCCATTTTTTCATAGGCTTAGAAAAAAACTGTGATCTTCTCTTTAGAATTCAGATGAATCCTGCTACCCTTCTTCTTTTTAACGCTCGACGTTCAGAGAACATATGAGCCGATGAGTTGGTTTGTTAGATGTTTTTGGCCGAAGCCGAAGATGAAGTGGCCGAAGCCGAATATAAGTAGGCCGAAGTCAGTTTAGTAGTGGGTAGTGGGCCGAAGCCAATACATCCATTTGAACCCGGACCTCTCAGGACACAAAGGGGACTCCTTGACCACTCGGCCACTGAGAGGCTACCCTTCTTATTCTACCCTTTAGGCTCATTTCACGGGTGCAGCGTGGATAGGTGAGGGTCAGTGGAGCATAGTTGGAGAAGCCTCAACCGTTGGTTTTATTAATTATTGTGTTAATTATTATATGTTTATTTATGAATTCTTATTTATCGACCTGTTAAGAATTCGAAAAAAGTCATAGAGATATTTATAGCTTTTTATAAACTGACAGTGCGAGAGAAAATCGTCTTTTCCGAGGGGTTAACCACTCGTTGGAAATCCCGTTGGGAATCATTGGGAATCTTTATGAAATCTCAGGGAATATTGGAATTTTTTTTGGAGTGATAACCCCTTCGGGGTTCATCTTTCTATGAATGTCGTTGGGAATCTTTAGAAACCTTTAAGGCATCTCAGGGAATCTACAGGAATCTCTGGAGTGGTTACCCCCTGCTCGGTCTTTTCTCTCCTCCAGACAAATTTCAGAACTTCGGCTTTAAAGTGCAAAAAGTCTCATCTCACTTGTCTTTCCGTACCTCTCACTTGCCAGGCCTACCTAACTCTGCTCTGTCAATCAATTCATGGAAGATCATTCGAGAGAGTAGCAACCTACCCTATACATTCTACAATGGCGACCGGGGAAGTGGTGCGTTTGAGAGGTTAACCACTCGTTGGGAATCTCGTTATTGGAAATCTTTATGAAATCTCAGAGAATCTTATTGGAATTTTTTGGAGTGGTTACCCCTTTGGGGTTCATCTTTCTATATGAATATCGTTTGGAATCTTTAGAAATCATTATGGAATCTCAGTGGAATCTCAAGGAATCTCTGGATTGGTTACCCCCTCGGGCGCGTTAAAGAGTGCGATGTTAGGTTCAGCTCCGTCGAGCAATTTCTTGTGGCAACTGTTATTAAATATGCTTATGCGATTTGTGGGTACCTACGTTCCGGAAGACCCGTCCACTTTTCCAAGTCCTGCTAGACGTTTAATTGAGCAGAGACCTTCACCTCCGCTTCTTAAAAGAAAACTAGCTTTAAAGACTAGTGTTTAAAGAACAATAGAATAGAAGAAGGTGCTGCTGATGCAGAAGATTCTGGTCGACTCCAGGTTTAAGCTAGGTATAGAATGGGGAAAGACCAACGACCTATGTTACTGATTTGACTCCTTCCTTATTATGTTATGAAGTTTTTACTTGAAGTTACTGACATGTGGAACATTCGAGTTCTTTTTAGCCATATAAAAGCAAAAATGTACGGCCCAACATGATATATATATATATTTTTTTTTTATTGATGATGGTTGCTATGACGATTTGTAAATGATACTGCTTCCACGGCCACTGGCTACTCTAAAAGATAAACAAAGTGTGCTTGGTACAATAGATATCTGGCTGCCATGACCATGGCCTCCTCAGTTTAGTTCCAAATTTTCTATGTGGCCGAGCAGTCTAGAGTTCTAGAGTATTTATTATAGGTTATAGGTCGTTGGGAAAGCCACTCCATTTGACCCCCCCCCCCCAAAGTACGAAAAATTAACGCGGCACTGCCAACGTGGAACAAAAAATATAGATATAAGGTACGATATGTAAAATATTATGCTGAATCCCCCCCACCCCAAGATCGATTTCTAGATACGGGCCTGCTAAGCGGAACACACGTGCGTGACCACATGAAACGGACACACACCTCATATCGAATTGGTATACATGCACTGTCTCAGCTGGGGTTTAGGGGTAGTTTTTTCTCTCGCCTTTTCTTTGCCTTCAAGGAGCAGGATGTGGGAAAGCGTGAAAGCGATGTGATGTCCACGCCCACTTTCACACGGTCCCAGTGGAGTGCAAGCGCAAGGTCAATGTAACCTGCACACGCATTGCATCATTTCAAGTCGCTCAGTCTCCAGACTTGCCGAACCTGCACTACCTACACACTCTGATAGCTAGACTAGAAGGAGATGATTTAGAAATGAAGTCGCAGTGACGACCCGTCTTGGAATTTTATGCCACGTGGGTAAGATGCCAACTGCGCTCAGCTGAGGGAAGGTTTCCTTCTTTGTGTTAAGGGCTGCGAGGCTCAAACCACTTAGGGACTAGTGGCAAGAGCTAGATGCAAGTTTTTTTAAAAAAGCGTGACGTTCAGAGAACATATGCGCCGATGAGTTCGTTTGTTACATTTTTTGGATTGGCCGAAGCCAGTTTAGAAGTGGGCCGAAGCCAATACATCCTTGTCGGAAGCGGAAAATTTTTCCGTGCCGCCGGGATTCGAACCCGGACCTCTCAGGACACAAAGCGGACCCCTTGACCACTCGGCCACTGAGAGGCACTAAACATGGATGTTTGTCGATGTGGATGTTTTACATGGATGTTTATTGCAGTTGCCGGAGCTTGCATTATTTATACGATATGTCACCTTCCAGTTAAGAACGCTCCTCACAAAAGGGAACACTTGAAAACACATTGGTAGGTATACATATAAGCGGAAAAGCGGCAAGTGTGTAGAATGTAGAAGAAAACGAATTGCCCAACAAACTTTTCCATACTTTCATTTGTAAAAAACTTCGAAGCTTCAAGTAACTGCAGATTTGAGATTATACCTACACGTTGTGAGCGCTGCTAAATTCCATGTTTACAATTATTTTCTCTTCCATGCCATTAAGAGGAAGCCTCACCGACTACCATAGCAGCGCTGCCTACAGACTAAAATTCACACTGGAGACTTCCAGTGGAACTCCAGAGAGTGCGCAATGGTTTGACCTGGTGCCAACCGTAACGTATGTAAATATACCTAGGTACATACAACCACGATATTACATTTACATGGGTTGCTACACAGTACATAGCGTGTAAGATAAATACCTCGTTGCTCTCGTTAGTCACCGACAATGAGCACTGAGCATTGTGGGAGAAAATTGTAAATTACATACAGAGTAGGTATGCACTGAAATATTTATGAAAGACACTCTGAATTGTAAGTACCTTAGTCAGAGGGGTGGGAAGGGGGAGAGAAGCAAAATAGGTTTATTTTAAAAAGTAAGTGAGCGAATGGAGATAGGGCTGAACTAAATTTTTCCTGGCCTCCAGTTTACAAATCTTGATGACAATTTCAACATTTATTAACCCACGTTAAAATTATTTAACAATGGTAATTTATTGTCTCTTGTACACTAGACTCTAAATCACTTTTCGCAAACCACGCACTGGCTGCTGTATAGGTTCCTCAATGACTCGCATGAGAATTAACGTTTCATGAAAAAATGCGTGAAAAGGGCCTTTTCTAAAAGAGGTCCAGGGTCCAGGTGAAATAATCGAGTAACTACCTGAATTAACTGGAAACGGGCAATCATGGAAAATACGCGAGAAAAGTCTGCCCCACTTCAATTAACTCAGAAAGCAGAGGTTATTAGCATTTGTGCTATTTGCGTACTCAAAAGAGCCATCAAATGAATGGGAAACCTTGATTTGCAGCCTGGTTTCCTGGCTCGTGGGAGCGCACGTGTATTGTCGCATGGAAAGTGATGTACTCTTGGCTAATGTGTGGATCCCACACAGGGGTCGGCACCTGTACCTCAGGCACCGGCGTCCAGGCACGGGGTATGGAGAGCAGTAGGCCACAACCAAGCCCTGCCGCCCGACGCACCGTGCCCTTCGGGCGCAGCGCCGCACCTCCAGCAGTCCCGCATTTGCAATTATTAGAAATACCGTGTCATAGACAGAGAGGAAGCCGGTACGCGGCTGGCCCAGGGATCATTGTTCAATGGGTCAAACGACAAGGCCCCGAACTTGGGAAAGCGCTGAAGGAATGCGGCTTTGATTATACCTGTCGATCAGAGCTCCACCTCAGTTTATGTTCCTCTTTTTCCAAGAAAAGTCTGTTGCCTTGTACGGGCATGTTGTCTCCTGAAGAATCCACCCGCTGTCTGCGCTCGTGAGAAATAGAACTTTAATGTCGGGGACAGACGCTAATGATGATCATGCCGCCAGCCTTCAACTAGAACTTGCCAGGTATCCCCTGAGACCCCGAGTCTGAGTTAATGCCACATTTCTTGGAAAAATTATTTTCCTACACATGCATATACTCGTACATCATGCAAGTTTCTTTCCTACTGATCAACTCTACTGTAATACCTGTTTTCGGAAAAACTACGTCACACTATCACACAAATTTTCCTTTACTCAAAATGACCCCCCCCCCCCCCCCCCCTAATAGAATGATGACACAGGGGAGCAATAGAAGTAGAGTCCCCAGCTTGAGACTAGTTTTAGTGCTGACTACATGATGACACAGAGAGCAGTAGAAGTAGACTCCCCAGCTTGACGCTAGTTTTACGGCTCAATGGGAGCAGTACTACCCTCTTGCCCTCTTTAAAGGAAATTTCCAGCCTTTAGGATTTCTAAGATATCTCTGGGAGGGACGGTGGGAACTTGGTACGATATGTAATTTTCTTCGCTTCAACCAGTTCAACCCATCTAATTTGTCAGTGTAATGTTGGACCAGTCAAAGATCGTGTAGGCACTAACTGCTTTCATTACCGAGCAGTTACAGTTATTATGGGCGGATTCTCCACACATGCGGTGTGTCATTTCAATCCAAACTTGAAATATACCAATGTTTTTCTAATTAAAATTCAAATCAGTGCTAGAGGATTATTGTCATGACCCCGTACCACTAGGATTCAATTGGAAGAGCAACAAACTATTCCCTAGAATTAACAGTGCTTACTGGGTCATCATGAATCATTACTTCTACAGCGAGGGTGTAGCATGCACGCTATAGGAAGTCTGTAAGTGTTCCGCGGGGGAATTGCCAGAAAATTAGTTTTGCTAAAGTCATAATGACTCTAGTTTCTAATTTCTCACTTGCCAGTGAGGCGAGAAAGGAGAGGTAGTTTTCGTGCGGGGCATTTTCAGGAAATCCTCAAATTTACCATTCTCCTTCTCACACACGACTGAAACAACTGAGATCAATGGAGATGTTTTGGAAAGCTTACATTCCCTGACATTATGACGAAACCACTCTCTTTTGCCTCCGTTGAAATGTGAGGCTGGTATAGGCTCCTGAGCCTACCAAAGTACCGCTCAAATATATGTCCGAGTAAATGTCAGTGATTTTTTCGATTTTAACTGTTGTCCAGTATTCACACGGTATTCTGAAATTATTAAGGGGGAAAGGAGGAGATCTAGAAAATCACTGTGAAATTGGGGAATCTCTTTGCAGGGAAATTTCTTAAGATTATTATTTGCGTCTATACAAAAATCAGTCTTTCTAACCAGGAGAAAAAATTATAAACTTGCGACACGCACAAAAGGGCCCAACCTTTAATCAAATCACGAATTTTTTTACTTTGATATTGAGAGATTCAATTCTGACTGATCACGCGGTTGTGGACTTTTACACATGGCTCAGTCACATACAGGAGAAGAAAAAGTATTTCCCTCGTAAATGTTCCGGAAATTTCGTTGAAAATTGGCGGTTCCAATTGGGTAAACATTCTAAATCGCAGAGCATTCATCTTAGTTTTTGTCCAAGTCATTCGCCGATCCAACGATAATGTGCACCTGTAGGTACGTGCGATAGCTCGTTCACATAAATCTGATATTATTTTTGCAACCATAGTTAATTGTAATTTCGTGGTGGACAGGGGAAAGTGAACTAGAAAAGAACGCATGGCAGGACGAAATGTAATGAGAGTGAGCTGAGATGAAACAAGAGATGGTACATATGGCAGACGGAGAAACGCAGTAAGGCTCCCTCCTTGCTCACGGTCCAGCGCTAGTCATCCCCGTGAGGACAAGGTTACCTCTCTGTCTCCTCACCACCTGTCTCTCCTCGGCATCAGGCCAAACAATTAGTGGCTAGGTCTCTATTTCACTGAGTAAATTGTTCAGGTGACTGCGTCAAATTTTCTCTTGAAGAACAGCAAAAACAGAATTTTGTGTGTGTTTATTCATAAAATAGGAAAAAGGTATAACCGAGGGGGTAACCACTCCAGAGATTCCTTGAGATTCTAATGAGATTCCATAAAGATTTCCAAAGATTCCCAACGATATTCATAGAAAGATGAACCCCGAAGGGGTAACCACTCCAAAAAAAATCCCAAGATTCCCTGAGATTTCATAAAGATTTCCAATGATTCCCAAAGAGATTCCTGGAGTGGTTGACCCCTCGGGTATAACATTCATCCAGGAGATTATGCCAAACGTTTCAAACACACGTTATTCAACGTCGTAGATATAATGCATTAGCTCTTGAAGAGGAAAGAAATGAGTAAATTTGGCAGAAGTGCATAGCCCATTTCAGCGAAGTTTCTACTTCCGTTCCTTTACAGAAAGGGTAAATCCTATTCTTGTTACGGTGAAGGGAACATTTAGTTTACCTGATGTCTTAATTCCTTTTTTATTTTAATAACTCTTTGCCCTAATCAAAAATTGTAATAATTACCAATAAGAAATAATATGTGTGAAAGGGGCCAAGTCAGCCTGGATCTTTTGGAAGATTTGCAGGAGCAATTCATTTTCTATTTTGTGTCCAAGAGTGTCCTCTACAATGCGGGAATGATTTCAACAATTGTTATATTTTATTAGACCAAGGAAAAGTCACAATTTTGGAAACCCTGCGTCTCACTACCACTGTTCATTCTACAAGAGACAATCAGGGAAAAAGAATTGAGTTGAAAATTATAGATACAACGCTGGAGAAATGGTGACCCGAGAGGAAGATCCGAGGAGAAATGCCTTAGCAAAGCAACGTGCCTTCGCGAAGAGCCATCTACCTCACCACCAGTTTCACTCCTGCGACCCCTGACCTTGACCCCAACACTGGCCTCAGTCCAAAGAAAGTATTCGTATATCTAGCATCTACTCATACTAGCTAATCAGTGAGGTAAATATCCTCAAATAAAAGTGTAAACCGGTCATTGCGATGTATATGACTTGGCATCTTCATTGTAATGGCTATTTGAGGCGCAGCAACTTAGTAAGAAAAATATTCCGACTGTTGGCATTGTACTTTCGTGTATGGCTGTGAGATCGTATGGAGGCTCTTGTAGATGGAAATGGATAAGTAAGCTTTTAGAGAAAAATGAGGAAAATGTTACAGTTTAATAATTGATTATGAAGGCAATATCGGAAGATACAAAGTGAGAGTTGCAGGTGGAATGGGGTACCTTATACCTATGAGGATAACAAGTGTTGTGAAGGGAAGTAATATACCTACACGGGTCCACCTGATGTCGGGCGTTGCATGGCTAAGAAGTCGCCGAACAAGCTGTGTAATAAATATAATCAAAGAAAGGTTGGAAAAGAGAATCCCAGTCTGTTGTGCCTATAATGTCAAGCTACACCACACCAAACAGGTTCCTCGCTTCCTTCACTCGTCGGCAAAGAACCCAAGGGAAACATTCCTGCATAAATTATTAGCTTTCCTTACTTAGCAACAAGAACGGCCAAATGAGACACCTAAAGGGATTAAGTCAGTTGCAAGTTACAAATTTTATGATTTCCCCCTACTAAAGATTGGAAAATGCAGTTGAAGGAAAGATAAAACGAATTCTTAAGAAAAATGAGGTTTCTGAGATAGGTATTTTCGTTTAGAAAATTATAACTTTTTCCTCCTCGGAATATTAGCAATTTTTGTAGCTATAATGGAATATTTATAGTTGGTATATCGTCTCAACAAAAAATAAGATTGAATTAAATTAGACCATTTAGACCTGACCCCAGAGCATCAGACTATAGGAGGCACCATATCATTAGTGACTCCACCGGCTAAGTGAGAACTGAGTGATCCTCTTCCTATGAGGCTATTCCATGCATCCGTGTGAAGCTCATCTCTCTTCTTTTTACAGTGTGGCCCAGAGGCGGATCCAGACTTCCCACATTACCCACTGAACCTTCACAAAGAAAAAGCTTTCCCCAGATTCTGTTCACCCAATCATGTGCAAGGGTTAATTAACTCTCGCGAAAATTTTTGCAGGTCCGCGAGAGATTTGCAAGGGAGTATTTCTTCAGCACCCACTGGCACCGGGAGAAAATTTACTAACCACAAAAATCTCTTCCGAATTCAGAGACTTCATTGCTGAATCCGGTGGGAGTTAACGACCGCTGATAATGTAAACTCGTAATACACTCAAGGAAGGAACAATCATCAGCAATTAATATTTTGTAGCCTGCAAGTCATTACAATTACAGAGAAAAGAATGAAAGTTGATGCAACTGCCTATGCGTACAAACCTTCGACTGAGGCTTTCACGCAAATTCTTCTGCGTGTCGGAAAACATCGGAACACATTCCTGAATGACGACAATGAAGCCCTGAAAACAAGCGGAGGGACGAAGAACCCTTTCCTTCCATCAATGAGTGAGTCCGCCAGTTAGGTAACGGCGGGCGGTGGGGAGGCTCGCGAATCCACGCAGGCCAAGAAGACTGCGCCGCGCTGGACCATGCCGTCCCCCGGCTTCCGCTTTGTACACTCCAGGGACCGTAAGAAGAAATGGCAAGTATAAATTAGAAGGGTAGTCCCGCCAAAAGGATTAGTTGTTGACTAAAAAAAGTGCGGGTCGGTGTCCAGTTTGCGGCAGTCATATCATTTCAACATGTTAATTCGGAGTGCTTTAGTTATTGCTTTCCTAGGGGTGGTGCTAGCCCACGATGATTTTGAGCTTGGCTCAGGTGCAAAATTGCTTATGAAAATCTACGACGACTGTCAACGTAAAGGATTTGTGCCATGCCTCAAGATGAAAGCCATTGGATTTTTCGACCGTGCAGCTCGCTCTAAGGAAATTCAATTGGGGGATGTGCTCACGATAGTCCGCGCCTCTGACGCCGCCGTGCCCGCACCCCTCAATGAGGCAGACTTGGAGTCACAGCTGCCTCGTGCTGAAGAGGCTCGTGACTCTCGGCTCAACTCTATCCTTTTCAACAGAGTTGCTGACTTTTTCAATAACCACCGCGTTACCATTGGTCTCCCTAAAATGAATCCGGAGGAGCTCGAACAGGGAGTTCAAGAAGGTGGGTACAGAACTTGATATACCTACATAAAGATTTGAATCACTATTTTTTTAGTGTACAACAACTATTATGACAGCTTTCAAAAAGGAAGAAAAGCTGAGATATGATGAGGAGTGTCACCTTCAATCACACAACAGTGATGAACAAGAAGAGAAGTTAGGTATAGATTATAATGGATTATTTGACAGTACTTACTACTCCTCCAGGTGCTCTCTCAGTCCCTTCTCACAATAAGTATGAAACAAAGAAGCATTTTGTCTATGACAACCTTTTTGTTGTCTGACGAGTGTTTAGGTACAACTCTTCTGACAAATCCACAATCATCATTTCTATCCAATTGTTCGTGACCATTTTTTTGCCTCAATACAACCTTATCTTGCCGTTCACTGCACTTCTAAGTAGAGGTTAGCTGCCATGATTTAGTAATTACAAATATTTCTCCGGGTAGGTACAATATATATGGCTTTCTTTTTATAAACACTGACCTCAATAGCCCCAGCCGTAGTGCCCATTGGGCAAATTGGGGTCAATGTTCGGGGCTGCCAGCAAGTGTGCAAATGAAGTCTGGTAACACGTGCACTGAAACGAAATTTTGAGTCAGGTTTGAGTGGGGCACCTGCAGTCTCTTTTCTACGCGACCAAATAAAGAAACCTGTGCCTATATCTTAAAAGTCGTACAGTTATCATCCAAACCAGTACAACCGCATAGCTCTCCAAAAATAAGAAGGTTTTGCACGAGGATGGGCCGGAATACCATCAACCGTGCCTGAATAATATGAATCCTTTCTTCTTTGAGATCCAGATAACAATTCCATGAGTTCCTCTTGAAGCACAATAGCCACAATCGTGGCATTGGCGATAGAAAGGAAAGAATTGGAATTTACTCTCGTTGAATCTTTCTTGGTCCAGGTAGACAATAGATCACATCTGTAGGTACGTTTAATATAATTTCTAGTTCCTATAATTACCCTGATTTGAGAATTTTTTTAGCCCATTATTCTCGGATGACCAAACCCATTAATGCCAGTTAATTGCCCTGATTAGTTCTTGCGCGAAGAAGTTAAAATGAAACGGTTAAATTCAATCTGAACTTAGTTTTTAGTTGCTACTCCATTGACGAACTATTCCAGCTCAAGAGACTGGTGTTGTACGCCAAGCAGTGCCGAAGTCAAAATATTTTCCTTTTGAGTACATTACTGGAGGTGACTATCCTCAGTTGTTTCCCAACAGATTTCCCAGTCTTCTAATAATTTTTTTACTTTTCAATTTCAACGGTTTGGCGTGTGCTAACAAAGCATACCTCTATATTTTTCTGTGGTAAAAGCGGGGAGTTCTCGAGTTCCACTGAGAAATTTCGGAATATTTAATGGGAGAAACGTTATTGAAGCAAAATTCTGAGTCTTTCCAACCAATATTATTCTTATAGCGGCAGAAATGTAGCGTAAGTGGAAACCCAACCCAGCCTCTTTGACTTTAGGTCAGAAAGATGAATTCTGGTCAGTTCTGTCGGTAAATACTTCAGTCCATGAATCCTTAAAAGCTAAATATGAATATTTTCTTTCTTATGTGTGATAACCGTCATTTAGCAGAAATATGGATGAATGGTGTGTGATGATAACATGTTGTCGGTTCGAGTACCTAACTGTTGCTTGCGTGCAACAAATTACAATAAAATAGGCATGTGTAAGCGCAGAACACAGGTTGTGTACCCATACAGTAAAAGTCCGCCCACAACAAATAAGTTCGTTGAATTGAAGCTTGGACCGGCTCCCTTCGCAGGATAAATAATAATAATTATACCTTTGTCAGTAATCCCTACCTTCTTAAGTATGGTACGAGCATTCTACGTACTGGAGCTATTTTCAGGTCATAAGGGGTCATTTAAGTGAGTACCTATACCTATCGTTGTAGATACCAACCCGAAACACCGAATAATCATCCACTCGTGGGCGATTGCTATCGTTCCACCTTTCTCCTAACATTTCTCGAAAGGCTTTTCACGACTGACCTATACAGTCCCTCCCATCCCTGATGATCCCCCAAAAAATTCCCGTTGGATAGATGCTTACTCCTTGACAGTGCACATGTACTCACCTACTAATCAGCTATCATAGTATTTGTGAAAATTATTTCCCCTGGCACTAAATCAGCAGCCAAAAAGCAGTGGGAATAATGCCCAAAATGTCACGAGGCAAACTCAACCTCTTACACAGGTTTATCAAATACTGCCTTCAGTACTGACAAAGCTTTATAAAATTGTTGCTATATTTTTTCTTTAAGTTGGTATTTTCCGCACCCCTTTTCAGACCATTCTTGTTTTCTTAGAAATTTCTCCAAAAAAAGAGGGGCTTTTAAAATGTCTGTCCAACATACCTACGTATCTACATTGTCGCGCCCTTCACCCGATTTCACGCAAATCCGCGAGGAGACAGTCAGTGTGAGTATAGCTACGACAATTATTTTTGAACGAATTTTGACACTGATTTCTGTACAAGTTGACATAGAAAGAAAGGAGAGAAAGAAACAAATTCTAATGCGACCATTCCTTCCACTGATGGGGGGGGGGGGGGGGGAGGGGGGAAAACACGAAAGAAAAGTATTTATCAGCCCTGCTCTTTTGTGGCGATGGGCGATGGTAATAATTAAAGAAGCCGTCATTGCATTGGCTTGCTCGGACGAGTTGTTAGGTGGGGCAATGTTGACAATGCTCCATAATGGCCAGTCATGGTGAGTAGCACTAAATAGCCAGGCTCCATATCCAGGCTGGTGCACAATGACCAAGCATTACTATTCATAATGTCAACTTAAGCCTAACGGTTGCTTTTCTGATGCTGAGTTGTTTTGAAGGACACACATTTCTATGTAGGTACATACATATGAGATCGAACCTATGCCTACAATAATTCTCTGAAGATTTTTTTAATGGAGACTCAAATAAAATCCAGCCAATAATCTAGGTGGCAACTCGCGATGTATACGGGAGGTAATAGTCTCACTTTGTACTTTTTGCCGAAGGGGTAACCACTCCAGAGATTCCTTGAGATTCCACTGAGATTTCATAAAGATTTCCAAAGATTCCCAACGATATTCATAGAAAGATGAACCCCGAAGGGGTAACCACTCCAAAAAATTCCAAGATTCCCTGAAATTTCATAAAGATTTCCAATGATTCCCAACAAAATTCCCAAAGAGTGGTTAACCCCTCGCTTTTTGCCCAGTCGTCAGTGTGAAAAATGAGCAAGTGCAACCTCTCCGCTGTCAGTTTTACATGAAAAAATGATGAACTCTAAAACTCGTGACCGATGTGGTGGACAATATGCATTTTCTACAGACACTTACGCATTACTGTATCTGACAATGCAATGGAGAAAATTCATGTGTGACACACTTCTTTATGGCGGAAGATTCGAGGCATTCACGCCCTTCCTTCCCGATGGATTGCATGACGTCAACACTAATTTTCAAACAAGCGCTTATACGGCATAGTATGACCACAGTTCACTGTACGCCCCGGGGAGTCCGGACGATTCAAAGTGGGTCGAGAATATGTTGCCCTGTTTGCCGTACTCGTCTCCGTGAGACAGTGAGTGATGGCTTCAACTCGTCTGTAAAGAGGCTTCTTCACCTCTGATTAGCTATCGCACGTAGTTTGCCCGATCCACTATATTACTGAAATTTCATTAACTTTCCTTGACAGAAATGTGGTCGGTTTGGGGAAAATAATAATACCCTGTTAATTTTTGGAGAAAAGTTGACCTGGTTACTCTTGGTTTCGTCCAGTTCCATGCTGAAACCTGTGATTCGCCTCTCACTAGGCCTCGGCAATGAGTAATAGTAATCACATCTACAAACGTTCCCAAGCCTCAATTTTAAACAATGCCATGAACTTGGAAGCCTAGAATTCTACAATGCGGAAGAGGATGGTTACCATCTACAGGGAAAGTATGTTACGAAGAGGATATGTGATCGACCGTGATCCCGAAAGGTCATGAGACCTCTTCCCTTATTAAAAACAAGTGGAAACAAAAGAAAATAATATAAATATTTCCCTACAGGTACATTGGTATTCGAAGATGAACACTTCTCAGTTACCTGAATCACATCCATCTTGTACACCTACGATTAACGTCAAATGGTTTGCAACCCCTAAAATAATTTTACCAATTGCAGGTCGAGGTAAGATGAAGAAAATGATGTCAATGATGATGATGGGCTTTGCCATGAAGATGGCCGCAGCCATCCCCATCGCTGTTGGTCTGTTGTTCCTCCTGGCGGGCAAGGCGCTCATCATTTCCAAAATCGCACTGGTTCTCACACTCATCATCGCTCTCAAGAAACTCCTATCCCAAAAGCAGAGTGAGTAGATAAATAACATATTTGGAACAGTGAGGCACACAGAACTCGGACAAAAGAATTTTCTGACCACCCACGGACGTATATATGAATAAAAACCTTTCACTATCAAGACGTCACCTACGGTGACCTGTAGTCGTGCAAAGAAGAATAAGAGGACTTTCAGCAAACTAATTAACTTTTAGATTAAACAATACCCTTTTTTAATTATTGGAGATAAGAGAGCACAATTGACCCGAACCAGTTTCAGCGAGAGAGGGACCGGTTCGATCTTGTTCACTGGAAAGTGGGAATCAACTCCAAGCTTTTTCTTTTTAATATTGGCAACTACCACTTTTAATTTTTTTTTATTGTTGTGATTGCAGGCCACGGACACGAAAGCGGGTGGCAAAGCAGCGGTGGCTGGGACCGGCGGTCGTACAATCCTGTTCCCGGGGCTCAGGAGATGGCCTACAGGCAGCACCCCAGCGCCAACAACGTCAGGCGCTGAGCTTACAGTCCTTCTCTCCTACACCTATTTATTATTTATTCCTTAATCTTTCTGTGAGCATGTTGAAGACGAGACAAAGATGGACAAATGACATGACAAATTTAGTTTTAATTTAGAATTTCAGGTTGGAAAATGGAAAGAAAATAAGCCATTTTGAAAGATAATTTCAATTTGGTTTTTATTTGGACAAGATGGCCGGACGGATATTCTTAACCGTTTTAGTGCCTATAGGGAGTACATGTGTTTTCTAGTCTGCGCTTAGAATGAACATGGCACGTAAGCTGCGTTCACGTCAACTCAGGGAGGTTGCTTTCCTCTGTTAGAGGGAAACTGCCGTTAGATTAGCGAACAACTAACGAACCATTCGACATTTTTAATTAAGCATTAAGCCAAAGAAGACGTGACAGACCAACTAACTAATTTACGAAACTACCTCCTTAGAATTTAGAAAAAAGGATGAAATTGTTGCCATAATTATCTAAACAATTTTCTGGCCGTTTGGTTTCCAATGAAACCACATCAACGAGAAAAGTTTCGATAGTCTTGGTCTTTTTTATCCATTAGTTTTTAAGTAGACACACTTGACTGACTGAAGGACTTATTAGCACTAAGCACATAGCCTAAGCAAGATGACATCTTACGTACATGACATTGTACCTGTACCTGACATTCAGGCAACTTGACCATACGTTACCAATCCTATGTTTTGGATGAATGGAAAGTAAATAATGTTGTATATTATACATGGTTTTTGCGAACCCTCTGTCATTAGTCTACTTTTTTTAACCCTTTGAATAAATCTAGAAGTCTTGGAGCGCCTCGGACCAGTCCGTGACATAGAAAATCATTCAAGCCACATTTTCCCGTAAGGAAAAAAACCCACGGTTTAAATCGCTAACCCGCGACATGAATTCAGGCTCGTGCAGAACCTTTTTCGTGTGTAAAAGACTTGATCCAACTAATTTGAGTGACATGTGGCATGAGGCATGAGGCGTATGTAAGGCACGAAAATTGAAAATATAGGGAACACTCTTTGGCCGCTCCTCCCACACTATACTAATGCCGAAATTTGAACAATTCTCTGAGAAACATGATTCTTCATATTGACTTTCAGATCCTTGAAAATAGCGCATATAGAACACAACAAACAACACCTAGGACACGTAGAAAAACTATATATCTTTCTCTATTTGAAGCTACCAGAAACCACAAAAGATTATAGGTACCCTTTCTTGGCTTTCCAACAGCCGAAGGGGTGTGTGAGCCCGTACTCTTCTACTCAACTATTCAATTAGATGATAAGTATCTCATTACAGTTTATACGATGAGGCACCCTGGACGGTATATGATAGATTGGTAAAGAGCAATGTAGGATGTAGGTATGAGTATCAAAATTACCTGCCTACTAGGTACTACTATCTTCAGAGGGAAGGGGCATTTCAAGACAACCGTCAAAACTTGATCTGGGTTTCAACAAATGGAACTCCTTCATGGATCTCTTGCACACACAATTATTATTCTTAGGGTGCGTCCCACCATGCCCAGTTAAAATTAAACTGGAGATTTTGTCCTATGTTTACCATGTTAAATTTAACATGGTAAATCTCCAGTTTAATTTTAACTGGGCATGGTGGGACGCACCCTTAGCTTATAAAAGGGTACTGTCTCCAGATTGTCTTTCCTTCCTTCAGAAATAAGAAGAACATACTGATGTTTCTAGTGGGAAGGGGAAAGACCAATTTGTGAATTTTTTAGAATGTTAAAATCCAATATGTGAAATTAATTTTAAAAGATTATCTATTTTTGAACGCAAGACCCTAAAAGATTTCCCCTACCGTAATAAATATCAAAATTTTCCAACTATTTTAATTCTATATTGCTAATATTGTACATGTGTATTGTAATATTTTTCGTCAAACAAGATTTTATTTTTGTAATTTCAAATAAATTGTCATATCTTTCTATAGTTCAGTGTAATTTCAGATTCCTCGCCAAAACAAGGAAAGTGTAAGAGAAATTCGAAAAGATCATCAAGGAAAAGTGAGTGATACCTCCTTTCAATCGGACATACGATATGTCACGTTCAGGTGGCCCAAGCATATACTTAGTGATCTAATAAGCAAGTGGACGGACCATCGCTGTAGCGTGAAATGTGACAAGCCAGTGTACAGTACGCTAGCGTCCATTGTGCCCTCGCTGCCCCCAGTTGATCAGACGACAGCTCAAGAGCCTGGATGCCTTGACATAGGTTAGTACACAAAAATTCATGCATTTCTTGTATCAATTCTCGTTCTTTTGTAGTAATACCAAACGCACCAGTACAGTTACTTTACTTTGTACATAAGTTTGTTATACATGTTATATTATTAGTCCTTCAGGCTGCCAATGTTAGGTATTGCTAACATGAATAATTTCCGTGATAATTTCAGTTTATCAGGTGGGCCATGATATGGTTTTGAGCAGTAGTTCTCTCCGACACAGTAAGGTCCCCCGTCCCTCCCAATAATAATTCCAGTAATTTCTGTGAAAATGTTTTTTTTGCAATATGTAAATAAAAGACTGTTCCATACTTTTATCAGTACATTGATGCAAGGCAACTTCAGAAAGGAACAATAAACAGGTAAAATAGCTAAAACTTTGCAACTTCCACCTGGTATTTCATGCAATATCAATATCAATATACTGTACAGAAACACTGCCATTAGAGCCGTACATATAAGGATTGAATTCTATTTAGGAGAAAATAGAAAGACTGATAATTGAGGTAACTGAAACCGTTGTTACACACGAGTGTGTGACCCAGATGGAGTGTGACATGTAAGGTATGCTCAATGATTTTCGTTTTACGATCATTTCACTCCAATAGAGATCTGAGCTCAGTCTCCTGCGGATGGTTCCTCTCATCACAACGAAGGTAAGCTAACAAAGAAGTCACTGCAAAACAAGTGAGGAGACTTAGCGGCTGCGAAAGTGCATTTTGCATGCCTGTTCGTTTGTGCCCCCGTACGTTCATACTGCATGTGTTCCTATATTCTGACTTCGCTTGATTAGCCTGTAGCTGTTAACGATCCGGGCAGCTTCTGATTTTACATTAACATTTTCATCCCTGTAGGTAAAAATAGGCAGGTATGTTAAATGTCCGCGGTCTCGTATGTGCTCTGACGGTGGAAAAAATCTGTCTGATCGTCAAACCCTACGCTGAGATTCTCACTCTGACTGAAATTCTGGGGTCGGTTTCTGGGACGTCATATCAAGCAAACTTATTACTTAGGTTTGGCCACCAATCAGTAACTGCTCTAGCAATTTCCAGCAAAAGTCAGGGGAAAAATGTTGTTTCTTTCCCTGGCTTTAATCTCAGACAGATGACTATAAAGGAAGGGACAGAGTTCGTTTAGAATGCTCTTACTCTCTTCCTCAGGCTAACATTTTCTTGGACGTTCCAGCATAATATCTCAAAATACTTTAATCACTGACTGCTGACTTCTACTTTGATTTCAGATGTTTCGCTGAATATGGGCGATTTGCAGTGGCGCTGTGATGAGAAAGGAATGAGGCACAAGGCACTATGATACCGCCACGACTCCTCTTTCTAATCGCTGTCCTGCACACGACCAGGCCGCAACACGCGAGGACCCTTTGGCCAAATGACAGTTGGATATCAGGCGACCAGTACTACGAGAAGGTATCATTGGTGCTCCCCAAGTTCAAGAGCAAGCAACTAGCGGGATTGCGATGGTACGAGGCCCTGGAACCAGAGAGCAGTACGGCGCAGAAACGTCACTTGGAATGGTTGGATGTTTCCGATGGCGACTCAGAGAGTGCGGGCATCCCGGAGAAAGGACTTCTTTCCGAGCTCTTCGAAGATGATGATGACTCTCTCAAGGAGAAGACAGACTTAGGTTTGTAGGTCGATGATCCAGAGGAAGATTAACTTCAGATAAGTTCTCCGGAAAACCGAAATAATGTATAATTTCTGTTTATTTTTTCAGATCTAAGACAAAATCGTCGTAAGAAGTACGTCAAAGTCAATGCATTTCTTCTACCGCTTCTGATGGCTTACAAGCTCAAGTTCTTCACGATGATACCTCTGCTGATAGGAGCGCTGGTGCTTTTAGCAGGCTCCACAGGCCTTGCTGGTTTCTTCTTTGCACTTTTCGCTGCAGCTGCTGGTCTTCATGGCAAGAAGAGTCACCATTAAAATTGCGTTGCTTTCATGAACTTTAGGTGTGGTTAGGGTTGACTCTTTCAAAAGAGAAGTATTTAAAAAGATTTTAACCACTGGCCACAGATTTACAGATTCTACTTTTTCAAGGCATTCTTTAAAAACAGCCCTCAAAAATTATCTTTAATGTTTCAAACAAAAACCACACAAAAACAGATGTTTCGTTAAGTCTGTTTTGAAGATTTAAAAATAAACCTGAAACCCCCCAACTCGGGGGTAGTATAGGTCTACACCACAACGCAGGGGCATATGGAAATTTGTGTGAGAAAAAATGTATTCCGCGAAAAAAAGCTGAGTATTGGGACCTGTTAGTGAGTTCAGGTGTATTACTGTTGATAGTTGCTTCCCGCTTATATGTATAAAATCGAAAATTAATACTACTGCTTTTTCAGGTCTTATTGCTGAATAAACTGTGAACTGTCTACCATATCTAAAGTCAATATTACACACCGCTTGCCGTCATATGGGATACCTATTATTGTACCTGATGTGCTTAGCTAATTAATTTTGTGCTGTTAACCCGCATTCTGTGCTTTTATTTCTATTAAATATAATTTATAATGAAAACGTATCGATATTTCCACGCCCTGTTTCCAGAGACACGACTTGCTCGAAATATGTCTATAGCTTGAGTATATACCTACCTATTTCAGTAGTGTAGGTACCTATACGTTTAAGACCTTTTTATATTTTTCCATTAAGTCAGGAAATTAGAAATCACGTGAGTACCTATAATATAATTAATTATACTTAGTTTCAGTAAAAAATGGCTTTTGAGCACGCGTAAAATAAAATATTGCACGCTCTTTCTCATTAAAAACTCAATCGAAGTATGCGAAATATGGTTCCAAGCGAGGGGGTAACCACTCCAGAGATTCCTTGAGATTCCACGGAGATTCTCTAAAGATTTCCGAAGATTCCCAACGATATTCATAGAGAGATGAACTCCAAAAAAATTCCAAGATTCCCTGAGATGAACTCCAAAAAAATTCCAAGATTCCCTGAGATTTCATAAAGATTTCCAATGATTCCCAACGAGATTCCCAACGAGTGGTTAATCCCTTGGTTCCAAGTATTTCGAGTAGGTAGCTTACCAATGTCGAATGACTACTGTGCCTCTAGCCCTCCCGAAGAATTCAAGATTTTGAAACGCAGGTATCCCCATTCCCATACTAGTATAATATAGTTATCCCATATAGGACCTATTCCATTCTTCCATCTTCATTTTGCCCTTCTCCCTTTTGTCCGTGCTTTATGGACCATTTGGTGCAGTACCCATAAATGATAATAGGTCCGGCAAGAAAGGCAGTGGGGCCACATAAGCGGTCTCAACAACGGACCATAATGATAGACTATGCGTCCATCGTCGCGTCCTTCCGATCCCGCAGGCAACAGACATGCACAAGTTAATGAAGCGTACCTTATCGATATCCTTCCCATACCTAGCAGCAGTACCTGTTCTGTCAGTGTGGGAGTCAAAGCAGCAGTGCGTAAGTTGCTTCAATTTTTTTTTGTCCATATATTTTGTAGTGAACATATAAATTTTAACTGTTGTGATTCGATTAGTTCCTTTAGCGTGGGTGGTAGGTACCAGTAGGGTTTATTAACTGAGTATTGAGTATTGTATTGAGTATTATTGAGGTTCATTAGATTTTAACCAGGTACATGTACATTGTACAATACCTATACCTATCAAAAAAATTTGAGGGGAGTACGTCAGTGACACATCCTGGGTTAAAGGGGTAATACACACCTCCCCCCCCCCCCCCCCCCCCTCCTCAACCAATAAGATACGAATGTAGGTATGACTTGGAGCGTACAAACCATGGCTACGTTACTGCACTGACATTGTACCTAATACCTCACACGATAAACTAGTGTGTCAACAAATTAGCCAAGTGTGGATTGATGACCTTCTTCGAATAGGTATACCTATTTACCACCTATTATTTGTCAGAAACAGAAAGTCCCAATATTGACCAACTTTTACCGATATCTTTTTAGTGTGGAACCTATACAATGATTTCGGCCATCTTTTCACTGTATAGTCAGACTCATATTTAAACAGGCACAGGTGCATTAAAGTGGAATACTTAATGACTCCACTAGGTGGCTATTGATGGGCACTCTCCTCTTAAGTACCGATTGAATTCTGTTAAAGGAGTGATAAAGAGAGCCTCACTTGGGTATGTGTTATATGGCCCACATTATCTTGACTAGTCAGGCACGGTCAGTGATTTTCATTTGATGATTATTTCGGTCCAATAAGGACCACAGTTCAGTCCATCCCGGTTCGTTAGACTCGTCACAACGCCAGGTAAGAAAACAATAGCACATTCACATCCATTCGCTTTAAAAAATAAATAAAAATGCAAGTATCTGCAAAAATCTTTTACAACAGATGACCGTGTCAATTGTCTCGAACTGGTTACCTTAGGGGTTATTGGGTCTTATTTCTAAAAATATTTCCAAGGCAGTGAACTTTACTCTTATTTGTAGATGGTCATTGAAGCTTACGCTGCATATTCAGCCAGGAAATATACAATAAGGGTAAAATAAATAAATCAATAAACTACTAATATGTTTAGCTTATGATAAGTGCCCAACAGCCCTATAGTGAGGTTCATGAAGCTCACATTACATTTTCCCCCCAGTAAATGAAGAGAAAACATGTTGCACCTTCCCGTCATACTCAGCATTTTGCTCGTCTCTGCGGCAGCAAACAGTGATGCTGACGACGAGAGAGACACTTCGGAAATCGAGTCATCAACTACGGAAATCGGCAGCATAGAAGCTCATTCCTCGAGAGAAGAAGAGATTCTTGAAAATAAGGAGTTTGATCATCAAATAGAAGGTAAATACATATTATGAGGGTAAGAGGGTGGATTCGTAAATGTTACCAGTCAAACCAGAGCCACTGGCCAGACTTGCTTATCCTATTATAGTACGGCCAGCCTGAAATGCCTGGCCCGAGGGCATTCTGCACTGTTCACCTTACACAGAATGCCCTCGGGCCAGGCATTTCAGGCTGGCCGTACTATAGCCAAGCTACGGGCTATGTCAGGGAGGATAAACATGTTTGACCTGGCCTCAGCTTTTGTTAGCCAAAGTCTCATCACCCCCTAGCGCAAGTCATATTGTGAGATATCTCATTCATACGTGAACTGAAGTTATGCCTGCCAGCGTGTAGCTGTGCGCACTGCTGCACTGCGTTCCCTATTATGATGTGCGGCGCGGCTGGATGGACGACCTTCTTAAGAAACAAATTATCTTGCTTGTAATAATTCCTTGAATCTCGTTCAAAAACGTATTTCACGAAATCATTTTGATCTTTTTACTTACCTATACTACTTAATTTGTAGAATAATTTATATACTCAATATCTTTCTTCACTGGCAGGATAAATAGGGGGAAAGAAAAGTTAGATACTTTAAAATATTATTTATTGAACTTTTTCTCCAACAGTCAGCAGGAAAAAAGTCAAGCTGAAGAAGAAACATAAGAAGTACCTTCTAGAAATTGTGATGGCTGGAATGCTGATTAAGTCAGCATTACTTCCCTTGGCTGTGGGATTCCTGAAACTACTCACGGGCAAAGCTCTCATTCTTACAATGATGGCTCTTGGTCTGGTTTCTGTACTGACATTCCGCGGTGCCACTGAGCACAAGGAAAAAATTACGACGGAGGTGATTTTACTTCTTATTTTTATTGAAGTCATTTTTCGTCATCATTTAGGTCATCAGTTACATAAAAAATGAAAATGACACGAATTGGAGGAGAACGGGCGAAGATTTAATACCTAGGGAGATTCAGACCGTTTTTAGAAAAATCTCAATACAGGTGGAAGGAAGAGTATATATACTTACAGGGTTTTTGTGAATGTTCTAAATTTCTGAAATTTTTTTGACCACAGATAATCAATCTCGCTGGTCCAGGACACGGACATCACAAGCGATCTCTCCCGGAGCATTTCCCGGAACTTCTTGCCACGCAAATTTTGAAAAAATGGCAGTGCACGACGAGAAATTGTGAATTTTAATTTTATTGAAGGGTATAGTGAAAAATGTAACAATTAAAAAACACAAAAATTGGATTCAAGTAAATGACTTTTCTCTTTCCATTCCGACCAACTTTTTGGAGCACTTCTCCATTTGAGAAGTGAAAAGTTAACGAATATTTATTAGTAGGTATCATAGGTTGTTATTGTACGGAGCAAAACGCAGGGAATAATGACAAGTCAGTCGGTGTCTGGCTGTACCTATATATATGGTGGAGTCGCCCCTAGTGGCTGGTACCAACAGTTATGTTATGAAGGTGGTAACAACACTGTAAAGTTAGGGTTAACTGGTACCTTTCTTCTTCCCGACCAAAGCCCTACACTCTATACCTAGTACAGCATACTTACCAACGGTTATACTACTGCACTTATATCGTACCATGCAGAGGTTGCTAATTTCGGATGAATGAGTGGGCCTTGTGATATGGGAATTAATGAGGACGCACCCGTATACTTAAAAGCAAATTATAGATCTTTTTTAGACATTCCCGATTGTCAAGCGGTTTGTGCTGTAACGAACGGCAATACCTACCCACATTCAGTTAGGTGTAGGCACCAGAAATGTATTGTGTCGTGAACTCATGAATGAACCGACATGAACCGTTCGTTGAAAGCCAAAATGCTTTCGAAAGATTTCAGTAGACAATTGAAGTCACACGAAAAAATACATATTTTTTAAAATAAAGAATAGCACAGGAAACCAGTGCAGAATAGCCAGCCAGGCTGCTATAGGCACATTACTGAGGAGGATGTGACAATTTTCCACGCACAACTGGGCAGGGGATTGCCGATTGTCACGCCGTCTTCAACTCTTCAACAACTTCCGTTCACACCTTGCGAGCCAACTGAAGGTACCTACCTACCTACCAGTCGAACATTCCTAGGGGCACCTGTTACCATTGCAAAAATACCTACCTATACTGACAGCTCACAAATGCGGCCAACCAAGGCGGGGTCTACCTCAAGGCGCCATAAACATTAACCAGTCAGTCGTCTCTTATACTTCCAGAATATGAGAAGAAATACATATTGGAGGATGCGCTCCAAAACCAAACAAAGCATGGACTTTGTTGTTCACTTAGGAAATGAAATTGAAACCAACTCAATATGAAGTGGTAAAACACAAATTAAAGGCTATGAAAATAGGTACAGGGAGCTCCCAAGGAAGTCCGTACCTCGCCCCTACCGACTTTCTCTGAATCCAAAACTAAAACGGTCCCTACTCGTCACTCCTCCGAAAAGACTCCACCCAGGGGAAATGCCGGAAGTGATTGAAGTTCCTATGAATATACCTGAAGGAGAGCAGACACTGGCCTTGGATGGGCGAAGGACGCGTGAATCATCACTCAGGGACTCGCCCATCTCTAGAAATGCGTGGATGTAGTTAACTATGTTGAGGCGAAACGAGTTTTATTTTATTTGTGTAGTTTACGTTCCATTTCGATTAACCTCATTTGCGAAGTATGGCCCTCACCTTAGTTTAGTAAATAAAACTTCAGCCTAAGATGTTCCAAGATGCCGCCTCTCTCAGCGCCCTGTTGAACTTCACCAAAGCCACCGGTCTCTATACAGAAATCTGAACTAATTGCTATCACCTAAGTGTGTGTGCTTCTGGCCATATGGCGCAATGCTGTGGCCTTTTCTTTAAAATAAAAAAAAAATAAAAGAAAAATTCAGCTATCTGCTAGATACCTGAAATTTGGCCCATGACATCCCGAAGGTGACCTTTTTGACAACTTGACTCCTCGCTCCACGTTATTCTACGAAACTTGAGATCAGTAGGAGTAGGAGTCGTGAATCACTTTAAAAGAAGCCCATCAAGATTAAGTTCCTCTACTAGGAATTTGAATTGGTCAGTAGCAGTAATTGCACTTAAATTGCAACGACTTTATCTCTTTCTTTGGAAGTGAATAAAATCTTGAACAGCAAGGATTCCTTGCTGTTCCTTGCCAAGGAACAGGTCTAACAGCAAGTATTTCCCTAAGTAGGTACGGTAAATTTCTGGCGAATTATGAGGCAATATTAAATGAGGAATGCAGCTTTCAGTCTTCTTTTTACTAATTAATTACCAATTAATTAAAAGAAAAACTGTGGGTCATGACTGAGACTTTCCTAACCCTCTCTATCCCTCGTATGTGCCTCACAAGAATCTGTCCTGCGCGAAAACGACCCATTAGCAGTAGCACCACCACTTTCCTCAAAGTGATCAAGTTCTAAGAAAGGGACATGGACCGGATGAGGGCTAAGCGGATATGAGGAAGAATGAGCAAATATAGAGAGTGAAAGTACAAAAAACACAGGCAGGGCAAGAGGATGACTCAAAAGCCTGGTAGGTTACATACGAGAGGTACTGTTCCCAAACAACTGGGGCGGAATACCGGTGATACGGCATTCTGGTACCTGCCTATCGGTATTTACCTGTGATTGTCACCTATGATGTGAACGTATTGCTTTGTGTCTGGTTCACTGCGAAGTGTGTACCTACAGGTAACCCCACGTACGAAACACAAAAGCTTTCAAGTCCAGAAACTGAAGACGAGTTCATCGGAAGCCCGCGAAATAGCCACGAATTTAACGAAGATGTAGTAAAGGGCTCCTCCAAGTATGATAAAACAAATAATGTAAAACACAATAAAAACAGGTAACAAAAAAATTAAGGTAAATGAAGGAAAATCGGAAATCAGAAATCCCTACATCTCCCAAAAACGATTTTTCCCACGGATGTATTTACGATTTCAAGCTAGAAGCATCTTGAACGACGTACGACACTCAGGTCTCAACGCCAAGGTCCAGAAAGGAAGGTGCCGCTGGATCCACTTTCAAACTCAAAATTCTACCATACTAACAACTATTAGACACCAGGCCCATGTTTGAAGAATTATTAGGAGTCATGTGAGAAACTTATAACAAAACTATCCGAACTAAACTGTTTCAAACTATAACAAATAATAGGTAAATAATACCTATACATAATATACTCGACATTAGAGGTATTATAAACCACATAAACATAATAATGGTCCCCAAGTTGATTAGCCGCACTGACTAGACCAGCTGTTGAGTAACTTGGGGCAGGCAGGAAGCGCATGGGCGCCATGGGGCTTGCGTATGGGACATATCAGGTTTAATCGCGAAGCCAGCCTCATGTGTCAAACACCCAAGGAGCCCCACCTGACGAAAAAGGGGTACCTATGATAAAACCAATAGTTCAAAGATCAGGTCGATCAGTTGACTTTGCTCTGCGGAACGATGCGTGTTTTAGTGTTTTTGGTGATAGTGGCAGCAGCTTCAGCAGCTCCAGCCCTCTGGGACTGCAAGCACGACGATGTGGCGATATGCTTGGGATTGAAAGCAGTCGCTTTTATGGACAAATTGTCCCGGATGCAAACTGTGCAGATTGTTGAGGGTGTCAGCTTTGTAGGAGACGGGGACCGATCGGGACGCGCCATGAGCGAAATCGAGCTGGAAAATGCCCTCCCACAGGAGCCGTCAGAAAAAGCTGCCCGCCTTTTCGATATGTTCATTGAGACTGCTCTTCGATTCCTCCAAAAGCACACACTCCAATTCAAAATGCCTGAATCAGCTACTGCTGACCTACAACGCGCATTCCAAGAAGGTTAGTACGCAAAGGTTAAGTTTTTGAGTTAAAGAGGTGATGAGAGGAGATGTTCATCTATGGAATATTTATGTGGTACCTTAGCTAGGAACTTGAAAACCGAGGACCCATTAGGCTGAAATCTAAAGTCTGTATCTTGAAACATTTTGAAAATCGGACAATCCGGAAAAATTTGTTGCGTTTTCTTTTTTATGGATTCCGTAGTACACTAGCAAAATATGTTGAAAAGCTGCTGCCCTGCTACAGCGCTATTTTATATCATGGCGCCTATTTGTTTCTATGAAATATGTAATAGAAGTAGAAGTAGGTACAATAATGGTAATCGAAAGGGGAAGAGAGAAAATTATATCATAGACTCGTGACTCTCCGGACCTTGCCTGCATGGTCTCTGATGCGAACAATCATCCACTCAGGCATTAGACTGAACCGACACAGACCTCAACCTTGGTCACCTTGCACTTGCTCGTCTAGCTAGAGGTTCATTGCACCTAAACCTATGAAACCCATCAGCATCGCAGGCATGGGGTATATACGTGTACCTACCAATAGACGCCACGATTGTTAGTTCCTACTAGTTTTTCCTCAATGTGCTGAATGAGCTGGGTTTTAGCGAGTTATTTTCTTATGGTACGGATGTAACACTCTTTATCGAGCTTTAGCCCACTCCTCTCTAGTCGACTATTACTCAGCTTCATAAAAAAATATATGACAGGTGCTCACACCATCATCAATATTTAAAAAAAAAGTAATGATAGTGGTTTGATGTCTGAAGAGACATGGAGAAATTGAGGGCAGGTTCCACCCAGCAAAGGTATGGTAATGAGGTAGAAATATAGGTGGTACCCACTGTTCAGTATGCGTAGGGTACCCTATCTACATATGTACCTATCAAAAGGAGTCGTGTTCTCTCGGAACCTGCGGATATAGTTTTGAACATGGACACTATCACTCCCACTGTCAGCTAGTCTATTGTTCAGTCACTCTCGTTAATGAATCATTCATTACGGTTCTCATATCGGATCCAAACTCAGCTTTCGCCTCCCCAAGCTTCGTTGTTATTAATCTTAAAAATATTTGCTGTGTCACACTGTGTCGGAAGAATGCAATTTTATCCAGTTAGGTCTTCGAATGTGATTAAGATCAAACTTTCTCTACTGGAACTTATACCGAAATTGTAAGCCACTTTTCCTTATGTCTTCTGAGAAAGAAACATCTAAAACATTGAGTTTTGTAGTCCCCCGTCCCGATGAAGCTTGTTTACTTTCTAATCATATCGTTTGATCTACACTTTACAGGTCGCGGAAAGATAAAGAAGACGATCCTGCCCATAGTGATCGGAGTGGCAGCCAAGGTCTTTGCCATCATCCCCCTCGTACTCGGCGGCCTGGCACTGGTGGCCACCAAGGCTTTGGTCATCGCCAAAATAGCATTCATTATTGTCGCCGTCATTGGTCTGCAAAAGTTTCTGAGTGGCAACGGAGGTGGCCTCGCTGGACTGTCCAAGGTACATAACTACAACAAGGTACATAACTACAACAAGGTACATAACTACAACAAAACACTCCTCAATTAAGCCAGCAAGTATCCGAAATCACATACCAACCCACACAACGATACAATTAGCAATATTGGATAAACCTATACTCCTTACTTAAGATCATCCCCCTTCCCCTCTCCCACCGCCCAAGCAAATATAGCCTCCGCAGGGATAAGCCGGGATAAGCAATCAAAACTACCTAGGTAGGTATTTTAAGGCATCCTTTTCGAAAATTTACTGACGAAAGGCAGAGGTTTACCTAATTTCCACCCAACTTATGCAGTCCATAATCAGAATCAACATTCACACAATGGAGATATAGAGTTAAAAAAAATTCAATCCTATCGGGTTCCTTCTCCTCTGTCGGAAAGGTGGTTCAACGCAAAGGGTAACCAGACAATAGTTGGAAATATGCATGAATAAATGAATATGACATTTTGAAATTTCAATCAACTACCCTCTGCAGGAAGGGTGGGTTCAAGGGCCGACTATAAAAAATAGAGACATGGATAACTTTTTGTTGTAGGGTGGTGCTAGCTCAGGCTGGAGTTCTGGCAGCAGCTACACTGGAGGAACCGGCGGCGGTTGGAATTCTGGTAGCTCCGGAGGACCCTACCACCGTAGTTTTGACGACAAGAGTGCCCAAGAGTTGGCGTACGGTTCACCTTCTTCCTGAGCAGACTTTGAGAAAAGATGTCGGCTTTACAGGCAGCTATAGACTGTAAGCTCTAGTCCTGCTCCTGCTTGATTTCGAATGTCACGTGATGTTTTCGTCCAGGACAATGCCAATCAACTGGAAACTGAATGTTCCAAACGGATGACGACAACAAGCCAAAGTTGGCTTTACGAGTGCTACGAGCTACGAGCATTGTTTTTTGTACGATCCTAGACTATTAACTTATTACCTGTTGCTAATTTATTGATGTTTTATTACAATGAATTTTGTAATTTGTGGGTTTCTTCATCCCTTTCTTTAGAAAATACTTTTTTCATAACGTGCTAGGCTGTCACAGAATTATAACTGGGTATACCTATAGGTATATGTCCGAGGAACAAAACTGCTTTTAAGATTACTGAATCTGAATTGGATGGCCACCTGACCTGCTCAACCTTCACGGAACAGTTGCTCTTCGAACTATAAAGGCATGATTTACGAAACCTGACCAAAACCTGGGTTGGTTACCTGTTTAGCTGTTCTCTAATGTTCTCGAATAAATAGGTTTTTAGCAGTTTTATTGATTTAATTAAACTTTCTGCGGAAATGACTTCAATCGGATTAGTGACGAACAACGAATAGACGAACAAATAAAATTAGAGGACTATCTGAATGAAGGAAGGTAGATTTTCTCGACATACACGTATTATATATAGGAACAAGATCGAGTATAGCATAAGTAGGATTGGATAAGAAACATTGTGTAGCTGGCAGCATGGCCAAACTCTATCCTGCTCTATGCTACCAGAAACAGCTACAGGTTTCCTATTGATAGGTCATCTAGGTCCAGCTTTCCAGCTGATTAGAAAGAACATGAACAAGCGGTACGACACGGTCGGACAAAACTTTACCTGCTTGCTTGCGTGATTCCTAGAAAAAAACCCATGGTTAAATGATTGGAGACGGAAAAACTTTTTGACGAAAGGAATGGCCCCAGAATGTTCCTCCGAGTACTTAGAGACCCCACACGACGTACTATGGCAACCACCCAAAACTACCCCCTAAAACGAGGTGACGTGGTTGGGGAAGCTCGGAAAAACTTTTTGACAAAATAAATTGAGTCAGAACGTTTCCCCGAGCATTTTGATAACCCATACAACGTACTTTGGAAAGTAACCAAAACTCCCCCCATAAGGGGGGGGGGTGGCGAAAAAACATTTTGACCAAATATATTGCCTCAGAACGATTTCCCGATCATTTTGAGCCCACACAACCCATATTTCGCAAACCACTCAAATCTATCCCCCTTAGGGGTTGGGGTGCTTGGATACGTTCAGAAAAACTTTTTGATACAAAAAATTGCTTCACAACGTTCCCCCGAACAGTTTGAGACCCCATAAGCCACACTTTAAAAGTCACTCAAAATTGCCCCCCTCCCTGGGGGGGGGGGGGGGGAGGCTCGAAATAAGCCATATACCATTTGTGACGAGTATGGCCGTTGTCACGTGTCATATTCAGAACTACTCATATACCACAAACAACTGAATCCACTGATTTCACCCTTTTACAGGTCCAGGGGGGACTTCCCCCCTTCCAGGGAGTTATGCGGGGGTAGTGGGTGATATCATTGGATTCGTAATTATTTGTTCTATAATTGTCCAAAATTTGATCAAAATCGTTAGAGCCGATTTTGAGCAAATATTTTTTTTCTACCTTTTGGGGGAGTTTTGGGGGGGTAACCCCCCTTAATTTTAAAGGGAGGAAACTGGGCTTCCGGATTCTGATTTCTTCCAATTTTAGAAAGGTCACTACCGATTTTGAAGAAAATCGGTTGAAAAGTGCGCCGTCCAGGTCAATGCCACATACATAGCTAGCTAGCTACATACATACATACATACATACATACGTACTGACACGGAGTACCTGACCTCTTCTAAAAATTCCTGTGGGCAAACTTTTCGTCGGAGGAAAAAAGTGAGATGATTTTCACATTCCGAAGGAATGGACGTGTACGAAATGTATATGCAAGTTTCAGTCGCTTTTGAGGTCTGGGAGCAATGACGGTTCAAAGTTGAAGTTTGCCGAAAATTGGCCCGCACGAATACAATACTTTACCTTACGTATACTTCGTATACAGGTAAAGTAAAAAAATGCACGTATTTAACGATTCTGAGTCATGTGAAATGCTATAGGATAGGTATAAGAGCTGAACTAATTATTTTAGGGTTTGAGTTGGAATTTCTTGATGAGATTTAGATGAAGTAGACAGATTGAAGATTTAAGAAGGAATTCAGTGTTAAATACTTAAATTTGAAACGGCTCGACGGGCACCAAACTGGGGGGGTTGGATGCAGGGTTCATAGAGGAGTCGTTTTTCAGCATTAACTCATTCAGCCCGCTTAAAATCTCTCTCAAAACGGACAGCATGGTGAAGAATGAGAGCACCTGTCTTACCAAAACTGACTGCAACGACCAGTTGCATGGAGCCTTCCACTGATAGGCACTAGGCAGTCTATACTTCCTCAGTTCCTCACCAACATTCAGAGGTATCCTCTTGAATTTTGAGGCTGACATTCAGGCCACAAACGAAACATCTGAGCCAAAAAGGTTTCAGTTTCCTTGCCGCCAGCAGTTCGGCGGAGGGTCATGCCTTTGTCTCTCCCTGTAATAGGACGGACGACCGCAGTACTAACAGCAATTGTAAGGGCAGAGGTCCACTCTCTTCAGCTGAGGTTATTTTTGTTGAACACCAAGTAAAATGATGGAAATATCTTCAGAAACATTAGCCCAGGCGGCCCAGGCTATCTCCACCATAAAAAGAGTTTTACTAGTTTTTGACACAGAAAATGGCAGTGACCGCAGGCAAGTCCAATAAGTAAATGACCTCTGCCACTGGGCACTGCCTATGACAGATAATGGTAAAAGCTGTGTAATGAACGGTACACATGAATGAAATCGCATCAACATGAGAAGCACGCGCGGTACTAAAAATTAGTTCACCGGTAAATGATCATTGCCAAAAGATTCGGATCTCCCATGGAAATCTGCCAGGGAAATTTACGACCTGTATGAGGGCTTTTCGATCGAAACCTTCTCTTAGTTCAGTACAGTGTCAACACTAGTGCACTAAACAAGCCGTAAGTCTGTGATTTATTAGCGTAATTAGTAAGGTAATGTGCCACAGCCCCACGACACACGTGGTAGCTCAGCTTCAGGGATGTGGCACTTCTTCATGAAGATTAACATATCCTTGTGTCTTGTGTCATAGTGGCAAATAATGTTTTTGGGCTTGCACACCCTTAGAAAACCCTGATGCTTTTCTTCAGATGCAGAAGTAGTTTGCTTGCTTTTTTTTTAAAACAAAGTGATAGTGGTTTCTGCAATTAGATAGGTATCTCCTTTGTCATTTAGAAAATTTAGTAAAATGCCACGAAGGCCACGAAGGGCCACGTTCGTTTGGGAGAAGGGGAACGAAATTTGGTCGAGGCTATGGTTAGCATCAGGGCATCAGGGCATCAGGTAGAACATGCTACCAATATCAAGTGTTCGAGATTCCAAAACCAGAACCCGTCACAAGAGTCGTGTCCTGACCTCTAAGCAGCAAAAACCATCCAAATATGTTAATTTTTTCGATTTTTTAAAATGGTAAGAAACCAAAGCCTATAAAATTTCTATAGAAATGTACTCGTAGCAATTCATGCGTAATGTAAAGCCTTATTTGATTCTGTAGATGAAGAGTGTTCTGGCGGGACTATGTCTCGTCGCAGTCGTAAATGGAGGGAAGACTGGAACGTCCTGGATGAGGGATGTGGAAGAAGGGGCGCTGCCACCCCTCACAGAAGAGCAACAGAAGCATCTCTTTGGAGCAAAAGTGTCGATGAGTGGTCCTCCGTTGCCCAGCCCATGGTGGAAAGATGTAGAAGAGGGTAACCTACCAGAAGGAGCGCTAACGACTGATTTAAAACTGCAACTTTTTGGGGCCAAAGTCACAGTCCGCGCAGCAGAAAACCAGACTGAAATGCCTCGCAGTCTTGCCGATTTCGTTGAAACAAGAGTCATCGAGTTCCAGTCTCCTTTTTCCGGCGAAAAGTTTTCTTTTAACATCGGAAACCTTTTTCCATCAAAAACTGATGTCGAAGGTAAGATTTTAGCAATAAGAACGTTATGGCGGATAATGTACAATATACACAAAACAGCGATATGTTATGTAAGAAAATGATTAACTACTTTTGGGAAACACTCGGCTAAGTTCTAAATTAGTTAAAAGTGCCTGAATGGCTATTTTAATCAGCACCCTGGTGATCTATTTATACTGGCTAAGATTAAAACTGCCAAAGGCCACCTATGCACAATTGTTTTTACTTTCTGGCTAGCCAGTATGGCGAGAAAGTATTTTTTTTCTTTTTGGCAATACCTACTGAAAAATATTTTTAGGCCAAACCCCTCGGCACAGCCCTCGGTAACATCCCAGCTAAGTACCCCCCCAGCTAGATACACCAAATTGGCCTTATAGCCATATAAAGTGCTGTGGTCTTTTTTACAATTGAAAATAGATAATAAGTAAATACCTAAACCTACCCAATTTAAAGTTCTGAACTGTTTCGTCAGCGCTTTAATCTTATGTGTGACAGAAATATATACAAGCAGCTGTGCTAAGCTTCACTAAAGGTATTGCTGCATGAAAAATAATTACCCAACAGTAACAGTTTCCGGAAAAAAAGGAAGAAAGGATCTTGTCAAGGAAAGGAGTAACCTTCTCCTCCACCTCCAGTATCTTAGCAAGTATCTTGGGGAATATCCGTACAGTGGATGGGCCGGAGTGCCAAATGCATTTGGCGCAGAGTCAAGGTCAGGTTCGCGTTTTATACCTGCATGCTCTGACGGTACGCCTATGCTTAGCTTGATGAAAAGCAAGTGGTACCCTGCCACATTTCTCCAACGGCTTTCTATCGGTGATGATTAGCCGTGCCACTTTCTGTTCCCACGTACTGTAAAGGGCGTTCTAAGCATATGACTTGTGTGCCTGCGCATTAACGTACATTCTCACGAATGTACCGTAAGTGTGTTCGTTGATACAGTGCCTATGTTTAGCTTATAAATACGAAGTACCTTTTGATGTGTTGAACTCAGTTACTCTTTATAAACAAAAGTGATCACACAAAATAATCCTAATTTTTCTCCGCTGTTGGGAGTAATACCATTAGCCGAAGGGTACAACCAAAGTTAACTCTCTGGACTGTGCTTCCAAATACCCCCCTTTCAAAATTTACGCAAAAATAACACTTCATTCAAAAGAATGCTGTAAATAACCTATTGAAAATTAAACATTTGTTAAGGACATGGAAAGAGTGGAGTTCTCGCTTTCTTTGGCGAAAAACTAAAGGCCTTTCCTTCCAAATGAGTTTTCTTTGAAATGCTTGTTCCGGCTAAAAGACTCCGCTTACCGGAGGTAACCAAAATTGGGGTGATCCGCCCTTACAAGCGACCATGCTTTTTGCAGTGTGATGGTACAGAACACGAGAAGCGCCAGACATTTTTAGTTTTTTTTCCCTTCATAACCTAGATAATTGATATGCCTAAAAGGCAAAAGCAAGATCGTTATTAGGTCATTCTCCTCTGGCTCTTACCTATTTCCATAACTGTTCAGTCAAGACCATCAATTGAGTTTTTATGAAGAGAATGCCGGATCCAAATTATGAATTGATTAGACAGCACGTACCTATATTTTGATGGGGTCTAAGGGTCTTCCTAAGAGAATTTCAGGCCACACAACGGGATCTTACACCTGCAGTAAGTAGGTATAATGAAAATACCGATAATATAGGGGGTACCAAAGCTGCTAAGTAAGTATGTACTCCACCCAAGTGACGCTGAACCTCTAACGGTACGATTTCTTCGTATTTTGAAGCTACTTTGGCTGCAAAATCCTACAGAATGATGCTATCCCAGACCCAGTTTTCCAGAATTTAATACTTGACTGAAGTTTTTAGCCCTTCCCTTTCATTTTAAACGTCACACTTAGTGCGACTTTTTTGAAGCTGACAGCTGACATTAAGTACCAACAGTCTTTCCACGCGAGGTCAAAATTAACTTTAATGACACTTAATTAAAGTTAACTTCCAATATCACAAAAAAATAGCGCATACATTAAAATATCCTATGAAAAACAAAATAAAAAATTTGAGAATTTGTTTTTGGTATAGAATCCTTTCCAAAGAAACGATAGGTAGTAGCAATACTTGTATGTACCTAATAAGTACGTAAATATAGAAATAGTAGTTATTGGAAGAGAAACAGTAGGACATAACGTCCTCGGCATCAAATGATTAACAATTTACCGAGGGGTTAACCGCTCGTTGGGAATCTCGTTGGGAATCATTGGAAATCTTTATGAAATCTCAGGTAATCTTGGAATTTTTTTGAGACGTTACCCCTTTGGGCTTCATCTTTCTATGAATATCGTTGAGAATCTTTGGAAATCCTTATGGAATCTCAGGGAATCTCAAATAATCTCTGGAGTGGTTACCCCCTCGCAATTTACAATTCCTGTAACTGACTCGAATTCAAAAATCCTCTGAAATTGATTGTTTTCGATCAGTCTCATCTCTGGTAACTCGCTGGGAGCGTCGGGCCCGCCTATCCCCCACTCCGAGTCAATCAGAGTCACAGCAGTGGGGGGGACAGGTAGGGTCGGAGAGATGAGAGTGCCTGTACCTGAACTCCAACGCCCATGCTAAGCTTGCGAGATCCATGAACATCAGGTGCGGTTTTTAGTCCCGGATCCGTCACCTGGTTTACTTTCCGACAATCTTTCTTCGAAAGAGAAATTGAGGTGCCGCTGTATGGCATTTCTAGCCCGGGAAGTGAGCCGCACAGTGAGATGGGAGAAAGTTACTTTACACAGTACATACAATAGTCGGTACCACCTCTTCGGAACCTCTTCCATTGCACCTTGTACGGATGTACCGTACCGTCTATCTTCTGTCCTTCGCGACTTCAGGATGTTCAATCCAAAAAGATCAACAAAAAAAATTCTAATGGGGGGGGGGGGGGGGAGAGGGGTTCGAGAAACAAGAATATATTTACAGCCAATTATTACATCACTATAAAAAAACACCCGTGTCGGGTGTTTCTAAATTTAGGTACATACTCGTACCATGGAGGCATTCGTTCTTTATTCTTTCAGAGTAGTTCTTTGGCGTCCAGTAACGTTACTGGTGAACTTAAAAAAAAACTGTATCAACACAAAGAGACTGATATTGTACTCGTATCTTAATGCTATATAGGTCAGTCATTACGACGGTTATTGCTACGTAACCTACGGTGTTTTCTATCCAAATATTACTTATTTTATTTTCCTGCTTTTGATTTATCCTTTTCTCTCGTTCTTTTTACTCGCTTTCCATTTTCTGTGGTCCATCTTCCCCACCCCTCTCCCCCAAATGAACCCATGACATGCATGTAGGTGGAATTATTGTATTCTCTATGAATATTAACTTTATGATGTCCGCGAGCTATATTGCGCATTATGTGGATGTAAACGTGAATCCAAGCTTCCTATGGTAAATATGGGAAATATGCTCGAATGTAGTCAATCTGCGATCTGTCATTTTTAGCTGCTTATCGATCTAATCCATCTCTGACTTACTATCAGGTCGTGCGCCCCTGAAGAAGATCCTGATTCCCGTGTTATTGGCCATGACCATCATAGCGGCCATCGTGGTTCCCGCTCTGATGACCGTCATCAAGTTGATCGCCGTGAAGGGACTGTGGTCAGGCGTGGTGTCCCTCATACTCAGCAAGCTGTTGGGGCTGAAGGCTCTGCTGAACCATCATCATCACCACAGCGACGAAGGGAGAAGGCCTTACTTTGTTTACCTCCCCCATGGCAAACATCGCAGGTAAACAATACAATCCAAACAAAGGTAATGAAGTAGAACGAATAAAAATAGGAGCCTTTCCCTTTACCACTTATTACAGAGGTGAACCTGCTGCGCCAGAAGAAAACTCACTGTTGTCAGTAAATAGCAGCTTTCACCCCTTTCTCACAGACAAAGCTAGCCTCATTACCAATTAAAGAATATAATTGAAAGGACAGACAAGCGAACAAAAATATTCCGAATGACACAATACTGGTATAGGATATAGACAGTTTGATGACAGTGACAGAATGACAGACAGAATGACAGTGACCCCCAAATAGGAGAAAAGAAGTACCTACTTGAGTTGGTGACTGACAAAAGTCTGGTCAAAACTGAGGCAAGAGTCGCTGTTGTTCTTAGCTGTTGTTAACGTATGATTTTCCGTACATTTCAGGGAAGAAGAGGGAAATATACAAGGGCAGCGACAGCCGTTCGACCAGTGGGGCCAAGACAACTGGGAGCAGTGGAGGAGGGATGGGGCCAACACGAATATGTGAATCCACATATTCATGGTTAGCTCCTCCAGCAAATTAGGTTATTGGGCGACTTATTTATTATTTAATATTTATTATCTTTGTACGATTAGGTGCTGAGGGTAGCACTCTGTTCGAAAAATATAAATTATTCAGCGTACTGACCTGACTGTTAAGGCGTACCCTCACTATTCTCAAGAGTCAGATCACCAGTATAAATATGTATAGGACATACATGTATGTTTACAACTAAATACATTATTTAGTTTAGGCTGTGGTTTAGGCTACAAAGGTGGCACGTTGTCTCTCCAGTCCCGGAGGAAGGTATACCCGTATGTAGGTGTAGGTGGTGTCTTTATTGGGCTTTTTCCAGTCCACTTGTATACTACTCATCTTAGTTCAGCAGATTATTGTAGTGAAGCAGTAAGGTACCCGTACCTACGGGACCCACGTAGCACTTTGAATGAAAGGGAAAACATGAGAGAAAGGAAGGAACGAATCAGTCTGTGTGAAATGGAGAGATAGTCAACGGTCACAGCTGGAACTAGTGAAGTTCAGGCTGTCTCGCACAGAGTGCACCTGGAAGTCTGGAACTCTCCAGCAAGATCCTAGACAGCTAAAGCCTGGAGGTTTAGAGGCAGCTGGCATATTGCGACAGGTACTGCATCTGTCGGGCTTCCACAGTAGATTTATACAAATACTTCAGAATCCAGGAATTTTTACATAATTTTTTAGGGGAAGGGTGGTGGGGTGAGCTGCGCGATACTTACAATGTATACGACCTTTTTCACGAGGTCTTGAAAAGTGCCTAAATAATTATTCGCATGATTTGGCAAATTCAGAAGAATATCAGGAAACTTTACTTAAAGAAACTCGTTGGTGCTACAGTCCTCAAAGGTCTACATTCTAGTGACCTCTTTCACATGGGGGGGGGGGGGGGGGTGATAGAATCACCCCCGACACTTTCCGTATAGATACAGCCGGTAAGGCACCAGACAGATAAGCTAGAGTAAGACAGATTGGATACTAAAAATGACAAAAACCTGATGGGGAGAATCTTGGGTCGCCACTGTTCACTTACTACCCCAATCCGAGATTTCGCGATTGCAAAAGCTCCGTCTAAAGGCGCCCTTCACTTCAAGTGTATGACACCGCCCATAATTTTGATAAGTTAATTGTTAAGTACATTTACCTAGGGTACATTGCATAGTTGGATATAATATATAATCCTTATTAATGTGGTTCCAATGTACAAATTGTTGGACACAGTACAGGGACATGACACACTAACATGTATCAGGGATAAGAGAAAAGAATAGGGTGTCCTGAGAGTTGTTAGTATAAAGCTGACGTGGATTAGGATAAGATCGGAGATGCTTCCCACATGGATTAACAAATGGATTACCATAATAATTATTTGAAGAGCAGAAGAGGACATGAATATGACTTACAAAGACAAGAGGACTTTAGATTAAAAAGCTACGGGACAACCTGATCTCTTGAGCGGGGGAAGTCTTCTTTTTGGAATTTCTGAAGTCTTGCCTTTGGTTCCACTGGGACTGAAAACTCCTTGCCACCATTGAAGAGTGTTACCATTGCCCGTGGGAAACAGGCCAGACATTCGAATATACCGGGATCACTCGCTCGCATACCGGGAGCCTGGCCCCAAGATTACGGGAGAAGGATTGCCATGGACTTTTTTTATGGCGTTGGGAAAACTTTCAGCAACCGGAAGTCGACCTGGCTTCTGTGGGCCATACTCTTTGGATTACCGGCTACTCATTGGTACAATCCAATTAATCGTTCAAGTAGTCAGGGCCCAATCAGTAACTAAGTCCTGTCTGTGGTCCTGTATTCGTTTCGAAGAAGAAAGCCACTCCAAGACCCGGATGCGGGAAGTCCAAGAATCACGAGATGCCGTATGATTTTTGTTTTTTTTTGTTTTTTTGACTCATAGTTGAAACGTCATTGACGGGCAGATCTACTGCATCCATAATAAAATATTATTGATCTTTTCGGAAACACTAAATGTTATAAAGCTGGGTTCTATTCCAAACTCTTATAAAGACATCAAACACATACGTGAGGTAAGTAATAAAAGGCAATATTGGGTGCCCGCCCAGTTGATGACTAGGGACCACACCGAAGTTTAGTTGATGCTTGTTGGTAGCTTTTACTTTGTAGAAAAATAGTTATACACTGCCTGTAATTAGACCTTGCTGTGGTTAAAACGATTTCTTTTTAATTTCTGTATACTTACTAGTAACCGTTTTACTTATCTACTAGCACATCAAAGATCTGTCAAAAAAAAGTCACGCAATGTCTCACTGAATAAGGTACCTACAATGAAGCTACAAATTAGGGTCAACTTCTCTTGCTTAGAACCCACCTAATTCTGGGTTAAGGTTTCTTCAGGCCACATCCTCCCGAGTAGGAGCAGCAGCAATAATTAAGTAGTTTAGGTCATCGATCATATTCTCCACCCGCTGAGGACCACAGGCTAAAGCACCTCACTTTTGAAAATTATAGATAAAAACCTTGAACGTGATGACGCTCTTTCTATATTGGTATTTTACTTATCAATATCATGTACTGCGTTGACAGTTCACTCGCACACAAATTCAGGTACCAGTTTCCACAGAGCAAGCATATCCTGAATACGGCCTGATTCTTGGTTCGAACATATTTTCATCTGTTCATGTGCCACCCATTCCCACCTATAGTGCTTTTGTCGGCATAAGGGAAAAAAATGGCGTTGCCACCCATAATGACACTTTACGGAACCTTTAAAATAGTGAAGCCTTAATTGATGGGAGTATAATGAGGTAGTTAGGAATTCGCCAATTGCGGTGGGTTCGTCCCAATCAGCAGGCATTGGCTCGGGTGATGCAGCAATAAGCTCACGCAGATATCTCCAATTATCCCTGACATTCAGACGGCAAGAATCAAATATACCTAGGTATAGGTACCTAGAGAAGGCGGCTACACTCACTGCCCAGCGATTATCCCAAAAACGGGGAGTAAACGAAGCTGTTTTGCTCGTTAGTCTTAGAATATTACGTGAAGTATGTACCTAGTACCTACCTAGACCACACCTAGACCGATATTAAGATAAATTGTTCATATGCATGTTTCCGAAGGCATGGAACGAGGGGGTAACCAATCCAGAGATTCCTTGAGATTTCCTGAGATTCCGTAAAGATTTCCAAAGATTCTCAACGATATTCATAGAGAGATGACCCGAAGGGGTCACCACTCCAAAAAATTTCAAGATTCCCTGAGATTTCATAAAGATTTCCAATGAGTCCCAACGAGATTCCCAACGAGTGGTTAACCCCTCGGCATGGAAGCTTGCAACGCCCCCATTTTCAAATTTCTTCTCTTCTCTATATTAATCTACACGAATGAGTCACGAGGTTAATGCAGACTTCATATTGTTTCTCAAAATAACAAGTGCTTGAAAGATGAAACACCTGACTTAGATATTCTTGTGGTAGAACAAAACATGATACATTATGTTTTTCGGATCATTGGAGTATAGAGAAAATTAAAATCTGAAGCGCCAGTTTTTTTTTTTTTTTTTTTTTTTGTGGGGGGATAAGTGCACTGAAACCTTTAGGCTTATTGTGCCCCCTTCTGGTGCTCAGCACTTCCTCAAGTCCCCTCTCCTGTGGAGGTAATGGGATTCACAGTGCATGGGTGTGCTCCCTCCTTGTGCCTAAAGCACGTCTTCAAGTCCCGTCTCCCTGAGGAGTTGGAGGATCTTAAAGGGATTCGTGGTAGGTATATCCTCTACCATTGGCATTAGGTTGCCGAGACACTCTGCTCTTTTGGGGGCGATAGCTCCGCAATCGGTCAGGATGTGCACCGGGTCCTCGGTGCCTTCCTGGCAGAATCTGCACAGATCGGAGGTCTTCACTCCGATCTTGGTCAAGTGACCATTCAGGTTGCAATGGCCAGAGAGGAAACCTGTGATAATACGAAGTTGCCAGTTAAAGCTTTGCCTCACATTCTTTCAGTTAAATTTCAAGGAGTGACTTGCTTTTTTGTTAAATGCAGTTTCCCAAATAAAAGGGCACAGGTACATAGAAATTTTTTTCTCGAATCAGCAATGATGTCTACACCTATACCTAGTCCCGAAACAAACTTGTTTAAAAATCCCCAAAAAGAAGTTTCAGCGATTCCATATCTCATTAACCTCACTGGAAGACCTACTGACGGGTAATGCAAATTAGAACAGAGCAATGCATTACTATTCTATGAAGGAAATGGAAAGAGCTATTACTTTCCTATATGAGCCCGAGCTCAAAGCGACTGGTAAATCGATTGTAGCAAAGCGGCACCTGTACACACGACTCCACACCTGTGCCTTTAATTTTCCAATCAATTCGATTGTAATATTGATCCACTTCCACTGTGATGCTTTTTTGCCTTCTTTCACTTATTAGTGTGATGGCCACCAAATTTCTCTGCACTTTCAATGACTTCAAAGGGTTATAATAGTATAGAAATTACGAACAGCATTTCTGCTGCTGAACTCAATCTAACTGCTGTTTACTTCCAAAAACACTTTAGTTACCAGCATTACCCTTGAGAGATAAAATAAGAGAGCAAGTCATTTCGTAGATAATAAAGGGTCCGACAACAGTCGCACTAAACTTTCTCGCCCCATGTGATTTTTTTTTTTTTTTTTTTTTTTATTTCTTTGAGATTTTTTTGCGGGCGTAATTTTTAAGCAATCCAAAATCGGTTGAAATTGACCCACGAGCATCTATCCTCAGATCACTCATACCAAATCTCACGTCTGTCATTTTATTACTGTAGTCCCAAATGCGTTCCGACCATTCAAAAACGTGGTTTCTCATTCTCAACTCATTTTCGACACTTTTTTGACAAAAACGGCCGTAATTTTGAAGATGACAAAATTCTGTTCGACAGATGTTTAAGTTACATGGTTCTACACAAATTTACCAAATTTCATGACAATCGGTCAATAAATGTGAATGGCGCCGAAACGATCGAACTTTGGTCCAGAACGGCCGTAATTTTCAACCAATTCAATTTTAGTTGCAAATGACCTCGAAGCATCTATTTGTCAACACACATACCAAATTTTCAGTGTTATAGATTGAAAAGTGTACCGTCGGCGCTTGTCTAAGTAACCAAAAACACGATTTTTGAATTATTTTGGCGGTTTTTTGACAATAGCGGCCGCAATTTTTGACCAATCAAAAAATCCTTGAAAATGCCCCTCGGCAGTAATTTTAGACAGGTCCATACCAAATTTCATCAAAATCGGATGAACGGTATAGGCGCTAGAGCACTGCACGGACTGACGGACTGACGGACGGACTGACGGACGGACTGACGGACGGACAGACTTTTTCCAGAAACCACTTTTTTGGACTCAGGGGACCCCCAGGATCATGGGAAACCCAAAATCTCAATTTCGAAATTTTGCACGAAAACAATACTTTCTCGCCATATATGGCTAGCGAGAAAGTAAAAAGGGCAACCACAAAAAGTGCAGGACAGGAACCACCCACCCAAGTGGTGTTTAGCCAAGTGGTGTTTAGCCAAGTGGTGTTTAGCCAAGTGGTGTTTAGCCAAGTGGGTTTGTCTATCATGCACGTTTTACATTCTTTTTTTTTTTGGGGGGGGGGGGGGGGGGAGAGAGAGAATGCACTTATTTTGAAAGAGTTGTGATGGTCTGTACAATAGAAAGCAGGTGTAGTCCCCGCAGTAGCCTGTATAATGGCAGGATTCGCCATGGCCGATCGGATCGATTCCAGGTTGCACGGGGTACAATGGACAGCTAATGAGTGTGGGTATCGAAGAAAGGTGACGCCGGACCGAAACCACCGTGGTTTTTTTTCATGCTACTGTCTCTTTCGAATAAATATAAAACAGTTGACCGTTGAAGCGTAGAAGTGTAGGTCGTGAGTTAGAAGCAGCATGGCCAAAATGCAAGTGATAGTGGTGGCTTTGGTTTTTTTGTGCGCAGGTGCTCTGGGTGCGAGTGATATTTTGAGGAAAGTGATTTCAAAAAGTTGTTCTTCTGCCTACACAATGGGATGCTTCAAAATGGATATGATCCAGTTGGTGGACCTTCTCGACGACGCTGGGAGGTACAGACTTCTTCCTGGTATCGAGATAACACGGGATAACAATACTGAAGGTTGGTTTCATTTTAACATTAAAATTTGTAGTTGAAAATGAAATTACGAGTAAAAATGGTTCAATAATTCTTTGGATGTACTTAAGTTGTTAAGAGTTGAAGAGATATAAACATGAAAGTCCACGTTTTCATACGATCTCGAGAGAGCCGTTAAATGTCTTCCAAGAAATAATTTTCTAATTTCATCTGGGATTTGGTGCGGATCAACTGGATTGTAAAGTTGATGTGCTGTAGGTGATTAGGATTTTCTACTCTGGGAAGAGATCAGTAGCAGATGCCCAGGGACGAAGAACATTGTCACCTGGATATAATGCATTTAAGTGGCTTGCATTACTTTTCCCACAACTAAAAAATGGACCGCCAAACTAAATCACTCCTCGAAGTGGAAATGGTACCCAATGCTGGAATTTTATTTTTTCCAGTCATATAAATGTGGCGCAAGGTTCTAGTGGAAAAATAGGCTGCTCAGGATACTATCAAGCAACAAACTGAAGATCTACATAGGTACAGGAATAACCCAAATTAACTCAAGATTTATTTTTCAGAAGCCACAAGCAAGAAGCTGCCCGAAAAGCTGGTGCGAACTCTAGCGCGAAGTTTTCCCCACGGTGACAGCAGTGAACTGGACGAGTACCTCGTAGGTCGGGTATCAGACTACCTCAGCACCCATTCTTTGAGTTTGCGGCTGGGAGACACAACAGATAAACACGCGAAGGGCGAGCAACAACTCACTGAAGCAGCAGGTAGGCAGTCATTGGAACAACTAGTACAAGCCGAATATTAGACTATAACTTTATCCCAACATTGTGTCGAAGGCCTGTCCGAATTGCTCAATCAACGGTGCCCGTACACTAAATATTTCGTTTTCACCACCAAGGGACATGTTGGACGATTCAGACTCAGAGACCCGTTTTAAGGCTGTGGTTTGTCTACAACCAAATTAGAGGCAATGCCTCTCCTGGCTAGAGCTAGAGGACGTTTAGCTGACCAAGTCTCATCGAAGTAACTGCGAGTTAGTCATACCCTTACAGACTACGTCAAGGGGGAATTGGGAGATTAACCCCTTATGTTACAGATATGGGAACAGTCCTCCTAAACCATGCATGGATTGTTTTTTTTTTCATACCAGTCAGGCCCGTATCCAGAAAACGGTCATGGGGGGGTTTTAGTGTCAAGGGGGGGGGGGGGGGGGTTTAGCCTATATTTTTTTTGCTTCACGTTGGTATTACCATGTTAATTTTCCGCTCATGGGGGGGGGTTTAACCCCCTAAACCCCCCCCCCCCCCCCGTGGATACGGCTATGACCAGTAATTTTCTGGCCATGGGCATTGTAGATATTTTAGAGTACCCGCAGTGTAACTGAATTTAACGCACACATCTGACATTAAACTTTGGATGTAATCAAACATAATTAGTGTTTAAATAGTTAGTCAATCAGTTCCCAGCCCACTCATTGGCAACAATGGGCAATTTAATATTCTGAAGGGGGCAAATGGGTTGTACTGTGTACAATACTATAACCCTCAACACGTGTTAATTATAAGTCTGTCCATAATATGACCAGCTTACCCACTTAACGAGGAAGCACCTGTATGACAATCTGATGGATTGCAGTTGGCACGCAGACGATGTCTGCATCCATCATTCATCAACATGATTATCATCAAAGATATAGAAGGGCCCGACGTTTTGGGTCTCTTTTATTTATGTGAATGTTTTTATCTTTCCACTTTCCCATGTTATATACCTATATGATATACCTATATTATAAGTACCTACTGTCCCGTTTTGATCTTACAGAAAATAGATTTTGAGAACGACTGACTACTATACAGCACTGCCAGAAAGTTAAATTTGACCTCCCACAAACTCCCTACATCAAGAGAATACCGCCTTGAGACAGTCATCCTTATTTTTTTCTGAGAACTCGGTATCCACTCAGTTACGGAGGTGTTCTCTATTCCACGCAAGGTGGTCCTCAGTCATGGTTACTGTAGGCTCAGCCACCCGCAATGGCTGCTAATAAATCACCAAACTCTTCTGAACATCCACAACTTTTTTCACTTTAGGATACTCATTCCTTGTAAGATAACTGTTGTTTATTCTAAAACTAGGATAACACAGAGTACCCCCTCTCGAGACCTCTCCACGCGGGCTAATTTGATGAGAATCCCAATACACAGAACGTTGCTGATCTGGGTAGCCCAGATTCTACACAAAAGTTCTCGACTTACTTAAACTGCTTAAACCTGTCACTAAACTCAGCTTGCCTTTTATTTAGGACGAAAGGGTGGCGGAGGAGGAGGTGGAGGCAAGGGTGGCTACGGCGGGATTATTGCTGCAGCCATGATGATGAAGGGGATGTTGGCCACCTTGGGAATGGGCGCCCTGGCAGCCTTGGCCGGGAAGGCCCTTATGACAGGCCTCATGTCTCTCATGCTGTCCGCCATCATTGGCCTCAAGTCAGCAAGTAGCGGGGGACACAAGCAAACCACCTACGAAATTATCAGCAAGCCAGTCTACAGCCACAGCCACAGCCACTCTTCAGAGGTGCAGCACGACCATGGAGGCGGTGGACACGCAGGATACACTTATGGTCGCAACCTGGACCTGAAAGATGCCAAGAAGAACGAAAAAGTTACCCGAACTTCAGAGGTGCAGTATGTAACACTAGACAACAGCAAGGATGAAGAAGAGGACGCTGAACAGGTAGAGTACAAGACTATATCGGAAGATGACCTGAAGGAAATGCAAAAATATGGGTCTTACTATGCAAACAACTTGGACTACGGAGCACTGAGCGGGGGTAGTCACGCCCATGACCAAGGCTCAGCTTCAGGCACCTACCGCAACGCGAAGAACCTGCCCCTTCCACCTCTTCTCAACCTCGGGGGGACAAAAGAGGCACCGAAGTAGAAGCAGCCAGCGAGAACCCTAATTTATTGGCAACAAATGACGGGGTGAATGAGACTAATGAAAACATTGACTGCATGATAACGAACTACGAACTACATAAGTGACTTACAATAGCACGCCCTCTGGATGTTGGAGTGGCACAAAGAACAAATAGGTGGATCAATGACCGTGATCGTAAGACGATTAGGACAATGCCAAACCCATAAGGCAAAGAGATCACGTCTCAACAATTTGCAAATTAACGGTATCGAGTATCGACGACTCCCCATCGGTGAAGGGCAAGAAATAAAGACCTGACTGACCTGTGCTGAACTAGTCCTACTTTATAATCAGAAAAAACTGCAACGTTACTGAAAAAACAAGGCACAAAGTGAAAAAACGAACCTGAACCGAAATGACTCGCTCGTAATATAGTAAAAACTAGTCATGACATGGACAACACACCAGTTCGACCAATTCCTATAGTTTAAGTAGCATCCATACACAAAATAACCTAGCAGATGGTTCAACATAGAAGACGAGAGAAATCGTCCAACAGTATTGTACAAAATATTTATTTTTGTATCGATAGGTATTTATTGAATTAAATTAAATTTTACTCATCAAATTTCGATTTTATCCTCTGATAGCGTCATTTACTTGGGTGGATTCTTTTTTCTAAACATCGCTTTATCTATATGGAACAAATTGTTCCTCCAAATGTTTTGGACGTTGATCGACGATCTGCGGAGTCGGGGTGTGCGCGAGGAGGTGGTAAGGAACTCATGCATGCCACCCTCCACCAATTTTTGCTATTATACTAAAGTAAACAAAAGTATTTAAGGCGCTCTGAAACTTATTCCTGGAGTAGAGACAGGCATCTTGTGACTAAGTATGAGGAAATTAGCGTGAAAAAGCCATCATTTTACTGTGGGAAATTTTGTGACCCTCCAAGCGTGACTAGAGCCATTTCTACTGGTCCGAGTAACAATTTAACAGATCTTTGCCATTTGCAGTATTATTTTTAAACGAACTAGGAGTAGAAGGGGAAGTAAAGCCTATGAACCAGAACAGGTTTTTTTGCAAAATGGATAGAATATAGAATAATCGGCAGCAGCGCGAAAGTGTCACAGATCAATGTCAACCCCTGTTTAGCGCTGTAGAATCCAAAGGTAAACATTATAGCCCAATCCCCACAAAGGCACGGGTGAAAGAAATACACTATCAGTCTCTTTAGGCTTTTTAAACGGTGAACGGCGAAGGGGCTACTGAAACATAAGTAGGTACCTAAGCCTATTCTGTGGACATTATAGTAAAGTAGATAATAATGGAAAAGGTATTTTGGGAGTGAGCTACTCTGTTCTATGAGGGCCTGTAATTAGTGTGAGCCTATACGTCTTTGGGCAGCTTCCGTTATTCACAGCATAAGGTACAGCCTAAATGTGAGTACCGTGACTTTCAAAAATAAATACAACTTTCATCATTTGATTCCGTGCTTTCTATTAGCCACCAACCCGGACGCCGTTGAAAAATACCTACCCACCTACCCGTGGCCTAGTCAGTCATATCCGCTCCAATTTACAGTGAAATAGTAAACAGTACTAAGAAGTGTGGGTGGGTATGTTCAGAAATGGGGTAAAAAGAATTTCATACTGAGTTGCAAATTTAATATAATGCATGTGATGGATGATTTAAGGAGGTCGTCCATCTAGCCGCAACCGTTTTCGATAGCACGCATGAGGTACTATAGGGAACGCGGGTGCAGCAGTTTGCATGCACCATGCTATCCTGCCAAGTTCTCTATTCTACTCCGTTCTATCAGAAACTGCGGCGTAGCGCGCAGCGGCTAGATGGACGACCTTTTTTAACATCTCCAGTTTATAGACTCAAAAGGGAAGTTTTTTAAGAAATAATAACTACGCAATAATTTTGGCAACCACTGAACAAAACAATTTATATGTAAAGTTTAATTTTTCAGTAAATCTCAAAGCTATTTAATACCTTTTTCAACCTATTCTAGAACATAGTAAACCGTATTTATTTTTTATTTTATTATTATTATTTTTTAACGCTCAATGTTTAGTGATTATAATATAGGCGCGGATGAGTGGGTTTGAGATTTTTGTGGCCGAAGCCGAAGAGGAGTAGGCCGAAGCCGAATATGAGTGGGCCGAAGCTAATACGTCCATGTCGTAAGCGAAAAATCTTTCCGTTTACGCCGGGATTTGAACCCGGACCTCTCAGGACACAAAGCGGACCCCTTGACCGCTCGGCCACTGAGAGGCACGAGCAGTAGTTGAATTCATAAACTCGTAGTAGGGAGTAAACTAGAGAGCGAAGTTCTTGCTGAGAGCCCTTTGACAAAGTAACGCATCGCCAAAAAATATCTTATTTGGTACCTAAATCAAATCCCACATTATAATAGTAAATTTTAGAAATAGAATATACCAACAGTTTCCCATTTTTAATAGGACATTTTAAAAATTGATCAGGATTTTCACCTGTGGGCCGAAACTTGACACTTTTTTACTGATGGAAATGTAAATATAGGCATGTACCACCGAATGTATGAGTTCTGACGTCAGTAAGCTTCCAGACTAGTGTTCCTGTCAGTAAGAGAGAGGGAGAAGATAGACACAGCCCAGGCGGCTTGTAGAGGGGGCTTGCACTCATAGGAACAATGAGGAAGCAATTCCTGGTCCATCCAGGCACTTCCAGGTACGCAGGGGCACTTCCAAGCTCAGCCCTTACCTTAGCAAGGACGGCGCAGTGCTCTGGATACCGGCCACAGGTGAGGGTCTATGTGCAAACATCTTAACCTAATCAATCCCAATCAAGTACAACAAAGTCATACAACGGTTATACGCACATCGCACATTTTACATTTTCAAACATTTAGCTGGTATGCTTTTGAGGTAGCCCCTTTCAATTCAATATAGAAAATAAACATATTATTTTCGCTATAGTAACCGAGAGTTTAGAATTTATATTCATTCCCACTTCGAGGGAACTTAGCGCCGAACAGAACCGAAATAAATCCCGTCCAGACCCTTTGACGAATTCTAAGACCGTTTCAAATTTTTTCCAGTAAATTTCATCAAAATGATTGTCCAGTGGCTCGTAGTGCATATCATAGTGTTGAATTCAGTGAATAGCTACGGTCTACCTAACGTGGTAGGGTCAATCCCAGAAGTGAATCCATCAAATTCTGTGTACTGGACTCACAGCGTCAAGGAAAATGCTTCCTCCTGGACAGCCTTCGCCCCTGTCACCAATTCATCTACAGAAAGAACGACTGTTCCATCTACTCTCCTATCCAACACCCTGATGCACAGACCGACCTCTTCACCTCTCAGCTTGGAAAAGTCACGAACAAGCCTTAATGAAATACCACCTGACGTCAGCTGGCCCATTTCGGATGATACGTTTCAAGGTAAGTTACCATTCTCCAAACCATAGCCAAGTTTTGCCGTGCTTTGTTTTTCCCATAAGAGGTGGAATTTCCATTAAACCAAAAGCCGAAAAATGAGACTATTACCATCTTCCCTCGACATAGTATCTATACGAGTATACCTTTGCCTGAATTCGGAAGTATTTTTTATTCCATTTCCTACGTTCTACACTACACTACTGGAACGCTATTTGTCCAAATTTGCGATGGATCTACTTTTGAGGCCATTTTCACCAAGAAAATTCAAATAAAAATCAAGCTGACTTGAATGAGTTGGAAAACCGAAAAAACTGTCTTTCTTTCTTTAAAATGACTTTATCACAGCTTGTATCCCCAAAATCTAACTGTTCAGCTGTTGGCAGATTGGCTAGGACATGATAACTTCATTTTCCTAATAAATGCAAAAAAACAAGAAAAGTCATGGTCCTACATGATATCCCCAAAAAGGGTTCCCCTCGAAAGATATAGCTTTGGCTGGAGTGTCACAATGCCTGGATTGGAGCGTGCAGGTGCACGACACACCTGAACAGGGACTTATCTCACAGCAGCCTGTATTGGCTTCTGTGGTGTGACTGGTATTCAAAACAGCGGAATAGACAAAACACGGGCACCTTCCCTTATTCCCTTTCCACTTTAATGTTGTAAATTTTAAAAGTTTGAGTTGTTAAACCTAGGTGAAAATTTTCCGAGATTCTAGTGGGGCAGTAAGTTATCACACATTTATACCATACACTGTCTGGGCGATATTTTTACAGCTCTCATCTCATATCATAGTAAGGTTCGATTTAGCAACAGTATTCGTTCGAATTTCGCCAAAGTCGGTATGAAGGTAACTAGAATGAATTTCTGGAGACATTTTTTTAATCTTTGATAACTCTAAAGTAGCGTAAGATCTGGTAAAAAAAAAGGCTTCCTCGTCGACGCCGTGGCTGGGAGCAGCATCTAAATTATCTATCTGTCCTTATATTTGGTTTGTGTTTGTCCATGTGTGCGCCAGTTTAGGCATTTGTTGTTGGCTTGTATAACGTTGTTTGGCCATTAAAAGAGGAAAAAAAAAAGGCTTCCATCGATTTGGATAAAATTGGTACAGATAGAGGGGTGTCTCATAAAGTAATATGAAGTTATAAGAACGAAATTTATACAAAGAAATAATTGCGCGAGCGATGCAGGCATAATCCTATGAACATGTCCAAAAATGGAGTACACATTTCCTATTGATCACGACGTGGTTTCGCAACTACACTATTCGACGGATAGTCTTGAAAATTGGCGAAAGAGGTCAGAAATAGAAGCTTCAGGGTCATTTTCAATCGACACTGAATTATTTACTATGTATAGGTACTTCAAAATTATACAAAGGAGTCAGCGCCGGATTAAGCTTCAACGAGGTCCTAAGCTAGACTTTATCGTCCCTATTATTTTATTATTATTTTTTTTCACTTAGTGCTAAGAGAACCGGAAATGGAGGAGAAAAGACAAAAACTAAAACAGTTAGTGAGGGAGCTAACAGAAGATACTGGATATACAAGACAATGCTTTCTGAATGGGAGAGGGACAAGTGCGATGCTTTTCATTAGTTTTCTAAAGGACGCATATTGTTGCCTCATACTGAAGTATACATAAGCTTGGTTGTCTCGGACTCCGCGGACCCATTACGATAGATGAAGTTGGTAGGTAGGTAGGTTTTCGAGTAAGAATAAAGTTCCCACCTACCTAGCTTTTCTTGTTTTCACAAATTTTATTACCTTGAGATCTTGAGTTCAGTTTTTAAGTTGGTAGGTATAAGAAAAGTGCTCGAACTCGCCGTGAGAAACCTCACCGCATTATTTTGTTTTTGACTGAAACAAATGACTTAATTAATTTAGCGGAGAGAATGGATCATAAACTGGCACTAAGGCATTTCTATTCGTCACTGTGACGTCTTTAATTCCTCAGTCTTGAGACGTCCAAGTTGGTAGTGGCCGGATACGTATCAACTAATTCTAAGCAACCACCCAGGTGCAAGGCACGATGCCTTCTAGCAGATCCTGATATTATGACGCACGATATCTACTCACTACAACTTGTCTATCATAAAGCCAACGGTGGTGGATGTCATGAGTCATGACTTATGACGAGTTAACGACTCATCAAGATAAGTTATCTATCATCATTACCAATCGTCAGACACTGAAAAAAAGTTCTGATGCTTTTTTAAGGGTGTGGGGAGTGGGGATTATCGTGAAGCCGTTGGCCGAAGGCTGATGAGGAGCGAGACATCAACGCCGCAAGCGAGAAACTTGTTTATAACAATCCAGGAAGACGAAAAATCACAAAAATACATTTCAATATCAGCTCAAAAAACACCAATAGAAAATATTTATTGGCTCTATGTATTGAATTAAAGAATATTCCCACATGGTACGGTAGGAAGGTGCGAATAACAGAAGTTACACTGACAGCAATGGACGCAACCCATGCTTCACGCTGACCCAAGTTCAATCAATTATTCTGCTCACACAATGGAGTCTGAGTTCAAGTTCAATTCTCTCCTAGTGATATATGTGTGGATAGAGGTTCGTAAGAGACAAAAGAAGTAGGATTCATAATTACAGACTACCGACAACTTCAAGAGGGTATTCGAGTGTGGGCCCGTCAAAAGAAAATGAAAGTAGTTCCTATAAAAAAGAAGAAACACTCAAACTGATGACTGTGAGACAAAAAAGTTAAAGAAGTAACGTCACCTTGGAAGATATTTTTTTGTTCAAAAAATTCTCAATCCCAGTATTACTAAAAAAAAATTCTATTACTTGAAAGACAACTTGTCAAGTTATCCATAGTTAACCTGGCAACAGTTCTGACAAGACTAAAGGACCGCAGGGTACCTGACAATTACAGCCCACGCACAAGTTCAACATTAATATCTATAGTGACTACAAACTGTCTGCATTTTCTTTTCAGGTCGAGGAAAGAAGAAGAACAAAATGATGATGATGACGAAAATGCTGATGGGTCTGAAAATAGCTCTGCTCGGGGTTGTCCTCCCCCTAGGGGTTGTCGCTGCGAAGGTTCTGTCGTGGAAAGCTGTCACCCTCAGCCTGCTCGCTTTTATGCTGGCCAAGATCGTATTCGCTAAGAACATTGTCATGGGTAGGTCAACAAATAATGATGCTATTGGTACGAAAAGGCGGGTACTCAAGCTCGATATAGATTTTTTAGAGAGTAAGGCCAAAAATTACTCCAGAGATTCTTTGAGATTTCACTGAGATTCCATAAAGATTTCCAAAGATTCCCAACGATATTCATAGAAAGATGAACCCCGAAGGGGTAACCACTCCAAAAAAATTCCAAGATTCCCTGAGATTTCATAAAGATTTCCAATGATTCCCAACGAGATTCCCAACGAGTGGTTAACCCCTCGCTGATGAAGAAACGCGCTGAAGAATCGAGCTTTCATACTTTCACTCGAACCTGAGTTTCCATTGCTTTTCGACATCGTTATTCCCCAGTGACACAGTGGGCAAGCGAATTAAAAAAAAAAAAAAAAAAAAAAACTTTCAGGCGTAAAACCTACAAAAAGCTGTTCAAGTTGCTTGCATTACCCTGGTTCCATACCTACCACATAAGGTATTAGGTATGCCTATACTATACCCAACTAACACTTATTCTAAAATTATATGTTTAACCTGTTGCAGTCGAACCAGCAACCTGAAGGTTTGGCTGCTCCCGTTACTAATATGTGCCATTTAAACAAATGAAAATCTGAACACTTGTCTACCTCGTGCCAGGTTAATAGGTATGAAAGTTCTAAATACCCTCACCTTCACTATTTCATTCATTCCCACCATCACGTATATCATGCTGCTGCGACACCGCATGGTCCCCTGCATGCTACTGTAAACCTAGTTAACCTGGTATTTGGTGACTGGTAAGACTTACTTTCTGCTGTTCAGAAAAATTATCGAATATACGTGCAAAGAGTGCACGGCCCAAAGTATTTAACTCAATTAATTCACCTAATTTTCATCTGATCACGTTACACATTTCACAGCTGAACGATGAATAATACGGTACATCTTCACAACTTTAAACCCATTCACTACTACCAAAAATGGTGTATAATTTTCCTACTGATGGTGCATTAACAATTGTATTTCTTTAATTTTTAACCTCATCCCGCAGAGTCATGAAGTGAAATGTCAGAAAATTCATGCTGGAAGAGGTTAGTGCGGAAATAGCCATGTAGTAAAGTGTCTGGGGTAGTTTTTTTAGTTTCATACCACTGTTTTGAAAGCGTGTAAAATGTAAAGAGGTTGTCAAATTTGATGTGAATCAAGAGATGTCGTTGATGTCAAGTTACAGTAACGAACGAAAAATTAAAGCCATTGGCTTTCGCTCACGCTCTCTGACTTCTGACTTCAACTCCCACTAGGGAAAATACACACAGCAGTGGAGGAAGAGAGGCTCAGTCCGTGCTCAGGTCTGACAGTGGTACAAACAAGCTGTGTTTTCGTCGAAGGCCAAGGTTCCATGATTTTGAGTTTGAGAGAAGAAAGACAACTCTTCGCAACTCACTTGTACTTGAGGTTACGAGTATAATGTAAATAACATGAAGGTACTTTACCTTGATTTCAGGCATCAAGCCTACAGTCAGCCCCACCCCTTCCGCGCCTCCCCCAGCAGCACTGGCCCCCATAATTATCCACAGTCCTACGCCTTCCCACGACTCCTGGAAAAAATCGGGACAGTCGCGTATTCACCTTCAGCCAGAAGTGCACGTACATCAGTCCGGTGAAAATCACCCTACGCCATCTTGGTCATGGGCTGAGGAGGGCCGAGAAGCTCCTGACCCTCATCAGTTGGCGTTTGGCACATGGTTACGAAAGACAAAATGAATTTTAAAAAGGTGATACCGAAGAATATGGATGTATTTATTTATTAAATTATTTATTATTTATCGTTATTCCAGGCCTAATTTTTAACTCATCTGCCAAAGTAGGTAAGTAGGTAGGTATATCTTAATAACATGATAAAATTTAAAAAAATGAAGACTTAGCCACTTCTCGGACCTCTACGATTATGCAAAGCCGAAAATCTCACAATCACATTACCTCTTCCACTATTTTATATGTTATACTTACTTAAGAACCATAGTACAGTACCATATCCAAGGGAGGGGGGGCGGTTTAGGGGGTGAAACCCCCCCCCCCCCCTCCATGAACCTTAATGCCAACGTGAAGCAAAAAAATATAGGCAAAATAACCCCCCCTTGACACTAAACCCCCTCCCCCCCCCCCATGACCACTTTCTGGATACGGGCCTGCTAAGAACAACCTGTACTTGTAAATTAAAAAGAAAATAAGTAGGTATGTTTTAACTACGAAAGCACGCCGGGTGAGAATCGCATAGATCCGAAGAAGGGGCCCCTGGCACTCTCGCGGAGAAACACTGAACATAGGGTTTTAAATGTCTGAAGATAGATGTCGCAGTGGTCGAGGCTAAGGACTTCATTCATGGTCTCCATTCAAAACTCCACTACTATCGTAGTAATAATAGTGATTTGTACGATGTCGTAGTAAATCGGTCATTCAACTTTTCCGAACCATCCCTTCATTGATGTGTATCACTCCCCCATGGTCCGTTCTTTGTTTACGACTCGTATAACGAAACGAATGATACCTCTACTTCTGTTAATCTGGGAATGCCAATTTTTCCGACACTCCAATTCTGTTTCGGGGGCAGATGGAGGAGGGGGGGAGGAGGGGGGGGGGGGGCGCCCAAAAAAGTAAATTCGTTTAAAATTATTCGGGAATTTATTTTATTCATTGTGCGTCTGAGTGGGATTACTACATGTTCAATTACTTAAAGTGGGGATAAAGAAAGGCGACAAAAAATTCAAAACACGTGTAGGTATGTTTTCTTTTACTTTAAATTTTTTTTCCATTGATTTTTATCACAGTCGGGAGAACTGTTGTTTGGGAGGTAACTGCCCTGACCCTGACCCTGACCCTGACCCTGATATTTCAAGGAGGGGGAGGGAAGGGGTTTGTTTATACTAGAACGTGTTTACCCAACCTTTTTTACACAATTTGCGCCATAATAGCTAGACCAGCATTATAAATTTTCCAGACGGCAGTGGTGTCATCCGTTACGTATTCCGAAGGTGGAATGTAATTTTTCATTGAATTAAATAAAATTGGTAAAATAGGATTTCTCACTGAGGCAGCCATAAGAAAGATTAGTCTCCAACATCTGCTGCCAGGTTCAAAATCAAGGCCAATTTTTCAAGTTAGAATCCTTCGAGAAACAAGCTAGGGGCTAATCGAATGGTACAATAAAGGAAGAAAGTATAGGCTAAAGGTAACTAAAATGTCATTGCCCCAAAAAGCACCTACGCCCGAACTTGGATACTGTGAAAGTCAGGTGTCAGGAATAAGGATGTGCTATCTATAATAGGTGCGCCGAACCTTACCTGAACCTAGCGGTGACCTTCAAACAATAGGACTCAGTTCAAGGGCCTAAACGCCTCCACAAAACCAGGATAGATATCTGCCTGTGTCTGAGCACCGAGCAGATGTCCATTGTCCCTCATACGCAGGATCTGTGCCAGTGTGCCACTCCATAACAACATGCCCGAATCATCATCATTCAACATGACTGTTTGTTAAGGGTACGGACGCGGACCAATCAAATTAGATCCACATCTGTGTCCCTTGAAACACTAACGTGGTGGACCTTACGTGAAACAGAGGAGAGTTGAAATTTAGCGGGTAATGATACGTTATTTCGGTTGTTTTCTGTCGTAGAAAGTGAAGAAATATAGAAGTCACAGGAAAATGCTTTTCCATTGCACTCCTTAGACACCGGTTTGCACACAAGTACAAATTATGCATACTTACAAAATTTCAGGATGCATAATCCTGATCTCTCAGCGTACCCACATCTGACAATCCTTTCACGCAATTTACCAACGATATTTCTCGATGTTATTATTATTGCACGACGACAACTCAAGGAATAGGTAAGTACGGTATTTTTTGAATTTTTTTGAATAGTACTTACGTAGGTAGAAAGTAAGTAGGCAAAAATAGGTATACAATTCATTACAATTAGGATCCTAGTAACGGAACCTGACCTTTCTCACACTCAAAATATTCTCCCACTCCTCAGCTACCAGATAACGGATTTCTAAGGAATACAGCAGGACCACCTTCGGGCATCGATCCTGGGTGATCGAACGCCAGGTTGCGCAGGCCTTCCCGTTGCCCGTCAATACCGCTTCGAAAAGTATCAGGCCAACAGAACAGCCAGGAGGTGGCATCGAATCAATAAGACAAGCAGCCGCACGCATCTGACCAGTATTGAACTGGATGGGCACTATGGTATAGGGATAAGGTCTGCGCCACGCACATTGATCGCGCGGAGGAATCGCGAGGGACGTCAATACGAGATTCACCCGTGGCGTTTGTATTCCGAGAGAGTGGAAACACAATCAATACAACCGCACTGAGGGGAATCGATGAAGGATGGAAGAACCGGCAGGCGCCAGCAGCAGCGATCACTAGCGCTGACGCCGCTGACCCAATACTATATCTATAGCTTGTACAAATATGCAACAAGTGGCGCCTATTTGATCATCTGGCTTTCACAATGTCACTTTCACTCAAATGATTTTGATAACAAAATAATATTATTTTCCGGGGGTGGGGGGGGGGGGCTGAAATTTGAACTTATCAGATGATTAGGAATAAGGTTCCTGTGTCAAAAAGTTGTCATATAGGTACTACTGTTCTTCAAGACCTCTCCTCCAATGCAATGGTAGGTACTCGTACGTTCATTTGGTAGTGTAATATCCGAAAAAACTACGCAATTCTCTACTTATGCTAAGGAGAACTACTCGTATTAGGTAGTTTATTGATAGGTGGTTTATTTTACTTGTCACTTCCCACAAAAGCACAATCCTCTCCCGATTATTTAACAAAATTGTATCAAATCAGCTACACCCAAGTATTCGTACCTAGGTGAATAAACGACTCCAACAAATCAAGTGATTTGACAGAATGCGCTCAGACAACGGAATATTTTACACCACGGGATGTGGATTAATTTTTGAATTGAGAGTTTTTACAGTTTTGGCGATTGGTACTATCAGAAGCGGAACAGCGGGCACGAAGCGGCCATTACAGGGGTGAGAGCAGAGAGGCCGCGCTTTCGCCTTCGCAGGCTGAAGCAGTCTACAGTCACCCGAGTCACCCACAGTCACGTTCCTCACGATGTCATTGTTCAGCAGCATCACTCACCCCAACTACACGTATTATAGTACCTCCATATTTGTCTACACCTTTCATCAATCATTCAGGCTCGTTAGTGCAAATACCCCTAAAAGTGGAAGTCAACCTGTTTTTGTCTCGGTAACGTGGTAAAAACTCCGTCTCAAAGTGGTTTACCAAGTGTCAGTAACCTAAAACAGCAGTGAACAGTTGTACAAAATTGGTTCAGTTTGAAATTAATTTAGGCACTTTCTTTTTTTTTACGCACAACGTTCAGAGAACATATGCGCCGATGAGTTGGTTTGTTAGATTTTGTGGCCGAAGCCGAATATGAGTGGGCCGAAGCCATTTTAGGAGAGGGCCGAAGTCAATACATCCATGTCGGGAAATTTTTCCGTTTCGCCGGGATTCGAACCCGGACCTCTCAGGACACAAAGCGCACCCCTTGACCACTCATCCACTGAGAGGCTATAGGCACTTTCATATTGTAACATAGTTATAAGTATTTCGGAAACGCCTTTAAAACCACATTATCCAATATCCAATGCTGGAAACTAATCTGTTCAGTATTTAATTTTCATTACATACAAAATACAAAAGAAAGAAAGTAGAAGCTGCTAGAAGCAAGCTAAATGCAAGTAACTTGAGTGAAATTAATGTAGTAGAAAGCTCTGACTCTAATATGGACATCTATCACAAACTGCGTGTACTCAACTACGGTGCCCCCTGTTCTAAAGAAGCCGCGCAAAACCGCGGACATCGCATAGAATTGGCGCATGTCGTAAAACTTTTCAATGTCTGGAAAGAAGGAAGCCTATGGTTAGGACCCCAAATTAATGTACGATTATTTATTTTGCTGTGCACAGTTCAAGCAGCCGCAATAGTATAGGTACCATCTGACCACAGCTAACCAGTTAAATACAGAAGTAGTTAATAAATCCTCTAGACACCTCAGAATACCCCTCCTTTCTGCTTTCTTGCTTTCTCGCACCTATATGCATGGGCTCAGAAAGTAGAATAATACCTATCAGCGTGAAAATTTCGATCTTAAAATTGCGACTGGTAACAAGCTTGATTAGTGGAGACTGCGACAACGCAGTTTCGCGAGGCTTTTAGGGAAGATTGTGCAAATTATTATGAAGAAAATGACCCGCCCTTCTGTCGTATCACCTTCCGATTTCCTTTTCGGAAACTTTCTATTTCAATCCCATTTTGCAGCATCATGACAGAACCTATGAGATAGCAGCTTGAGCGCTCTTCTCGCGTTGAGTTGGATACAAGTGCCCTCAGAGGTGAACGAATATCAAGCTCAAGTGCGCGTGTGGAAGAAACTAAGATTCCAAGATGATATGACGCGTGGATGCTGAAAAAGAAAATACGGACCAACTCACACTTTCCATCCTAGCGTATAATACGCGTCCTTCAAATGGACCATAATGCCTGTCCTTCAAACTGAATGCAGCGACTGCCGTGAGTGCCGTGCACCGCCTCGAGTGTGGGAACCTTGTTAACCCGTGCCTGATGGCGCCAAATTCGAATCACGACGTACGGGGGCTTTTGTTCCGCTATGATGGTAGCATCCCACAATATGTTTTCTCCATTATCATTGTTTTCTTTTCATAATAGGATTTTGATTTCCAAAGACTCATGGTGTAGCCGTGTATGGTGTACCTTGGTTTAACTTATGTGCATGATCATGATCACACCACGAATGATAATTTACGAGGATGATCGAAATGCTGATTCCTGTATAACTCACAAGTAAACAGGGGATCGAAAACACAAGGTGTCCCCCGAGGGGCAAACCTTATGCCAAAGCTTGGTTCTAGTTAGGTACATCCGCCAACGCCTAGGCAAAGGCCAAACAGTAATGGCCTCATTTCTACAAAGGCGTATTGTCAGGTACGCTAATAGGTATAAATCAGAGAGCGCAAGTCACCGTCTCATCTCCTATTAGGTGTCGAACCGGAGATTTCGACGCAACGAGGAATGCGCTTGTGATGAATGCGAAGGCGAAGGTGAGAGCAGATGTTCTTAGAGCTTAGCGCCTGTTCACCTGTCATTTTATCTGGTAGGTGAAGACGTGAGGGTGGCTCAAAATAACCTCAGCAGCACGGACAGAAGTTTAATATCAACGTGAAATTTATTTCTTATATGTATATAGGTATAGCATGGGTACCGAATTCCCAATTTGCACAGTACCTATAGTTTCCTCGTATACGAGTACCACCTTATGAGAAAGAACGCATTCCTTTCCAATAAATTTACATACTGTGAAATGTATTTAAATATTGCTAGATATTCTCTTAAGATCTGTTTTCAATTGAGATAGACGAACAAAATCGGAGGACTATTTACACGGAGGGGTGAAGCAAACTTCCCTATACGCATATTAAAAGAGAACGCAACTGAGTCTCGTCCAGGTCCAGATTCTCGTATCAGTGTACAGTAAGCAATTTCACTTCCAGCACAGCAGCGGGTTGATATACCTAATTGGCGAAAAGGCTCTTGGTGACTCGGGCAAAGCTATTGATATGGATGGAACGCTTGCAACATGTTGCTAACAGAGAGTGAAACAGATTGGTACAAATATAGACGCCGGTCCATGGTCGGTCAAGGCCAGGTTAGGAGTGCATACTAATTTGATGAGAATCATGACTCACGCTGCAAGCCAAGCACTGCCAGACAGTGTGGTTATCCAGGTAGTGACATTCACATTGGACTTGAAAAACTTGACGATGGGATGATGAAAGGACGTGTTGAGGATGTAGACAAGTTGTAGACAAAGTTTTGCCAGACACCTTCCCCTGTAGCCTTCGGAAGCTAGATGGTTGGATGATGCTATTGAAAGAGGCCATCTAGAGACTATAAAGGCCTACTAATACCACCAGAAATTGACAGTATTTCTTCAAGCGTATCAAAGGTAATCAAAACTAATTCTCCCTCCCCCAGTGGGTCAACACACTGAAATAAAATCGCAGAAGTTCCCTTCAATCCATGCTGGCTCCAGAAGTATAGTGACCGCTGTATCACTGCAAGATTCGACTAAAGTATAGAATTCAAACCCAAGAGCCATGTTTCGTGTAAGCGATCGGTAATGAAGAATTGTTCCATAGATACTACTCCGGAAAGCGCAGTAATGATAGAATCATCGTGGATCCATCAGAAGAAGCAAGCCGATCGTGGCAGAAAAGTACTTTCTTGAGTCACGGAGGTTCAAGCCCACTCAAGTCGCTACTGACACGTGCAATCACTGCTCCGGGCCAATCGAATCAAATCGAATCATTTATCTCGCTCACTCCATCCGTTTACACAGCTTTGAGGTCAAATCGAGGGCGTCTGAAGACTCTTAAGAGTTAGGTTGCAGCGAAACTTTTCTTGCTGTTCCCTACTCGACGATTCAATAGAATCGGATGTTTTGACAACGAAAATCATGGGTGGCATAGAAAGGTGAAGCGATTGTCTCATTGTGCCGCTGAGCCTCTAACAACTGTTTGTTCCCATTGGACTTATTTTTTTTGGAAAGGCAGTAATTGTGCTGAGCTGTTCGGTGAGACTGCGTGGACACTGAGAGGCAACTTACCTGTACCGTTTCATCCCAGTATTTACGTTGGTTAACATTCCGCACCTGCAATGAAAAGGGCGGTCTCAGTCTTAGTCATACAGTTGACTTCTAGCCCTGGAGAATATAACTTTTCTTGTGGGAGTAATGATAATATCAGATACCTCAGTCAGGATCAACGTCAATTGCTCCCCGAAGCGAAATGACCTCCAACCCTCATGCATGCATGGGAGTGAGCAGGGAGGGAGTGTTGGTAAATCACGTGTTTCCTAGTGGAATGCATGCCTATATCTAAAATGATCTCGGGTCAGGAGGGAACAGTTCTAGTTGGAGGTAGGTTGTTAATTGTTAATTTATTGCAATAAGTATAGAAAAGTTAACGGACAGAACTAATTGAGCACATTGGAAAAAGCTAATCGTATAAAATTAGCACCTATCCCCCAGGAAAATAATGCTATATCCCCCAGGAAAATAATGCTATAGGTACGTATACGTATTCACTTTAGTTCGGACAGGTAGAATGATAATTACCTTCACACGCAACTAGTGACAACAGATGGGGCAATGTACCTACTTTAAAATATAAACTTGTAATTTTACCCTCTCCCCACAACGTCGCGCATGGGTTGTAAAACTTCGCGCGTAAAATACAAAAAAAAAGATGGGGCAATGTGTAAATGTCAAGAACTGCATGCCATTGGACCCGGGCAGATCAATGTAAAATCCAAAAAATACAATTTGGATGCTGGATGCTGGGCACGCTAAGTTTGAGCATTGAGGATGCATTTCTGCCACCCACCATATCGATGCTCAGTAAGTTCTCAGCAAATAACTGACACAGGCTCCAGCAGTTTCCATTACAAAATTGTGTTATGTCGTGTTTACACTGCCAATACAGTTTCAATCGAATAAATCACGGGGAAATCGGGCTTAGTAGCGCCACTGTAGCAACTTTTACGTGAAATTCGGAGTATTTCCAATCAATGGAAGAAAATAAAAATAATAAGTTGATAGTATTGAGATGTATAGTCAGCAAAAACCAACTCAGAGCTATCGAATAAGAAGAACGAACAACGAGTACAAAAAACAAAAGAATCAGATGAGAATCAGCCGAAGAGAAAACTTCCATCTTCGGAAGTAGGCTCTTCAAATGCCATGAGAAAATCTCAGTCTTGACGATACGAGACATTACCATCAAAGCCCATGAGATGACCAAACTTTAGCAATTAATTGTAAATAATGGAAGCGGAGGCGGCGGCGATAGACAAATTGCCCTGGCGATTAGGCACTACCTCTTTGCTCTTAGTGACAGATCCCCCTGCATCTTTACGCCGACGAAAAGGGTCTTGGAATGAAGGAAGGAACCTCCTCCTTCTGCAAGCCCATCAGCTTGGCTCCTTCTACCGCGCGACCGTGACAATGGATCTTTAGGAAATCTATGTCATAACGCTCGAATCCTCAGACACTCGCCACTTTTATATAAGGAGGCGTCGCCGACTGATGGGGATTATTTGGCCGTGAGATGCGCTAGGCGTCAGACATGAAGTTTGTAGTTTGGCTGTTGGTTTGTTTAGTGTGCGCAGTGGCGGAAGAGTCCCCACCCCCTGCCGACCCCAGTCCTGGCGCGCCGCCCGGCGAGGTGTCACCCGACGCTGACCGCGCCGCGCGCTTTCTTAACCTGAAGCACCTCTACCACCCGTCTGTTGATACCAATGAAGTCTCCCCCGAGAAAAAGGAGGACCCAAACACAGCGCTGCAAGGGTTGTATTCGGATTGCGTCCTTACGTTCTCACTACCATGCCTTCAAAAAAAGTTTTTAGTGTTCCTTGATAAACTAGGTCGGATGGAGGGATTCAGCATTATCGGGGATTTTCTGTCCGTGAAGAGGACCACCAAGGAAACGACGAAGCCCATCTCTGAAAAAGCTATTGAAGCTAGGATGAACTCGGAAGGTGAACTGGATTCTCTTGTGGAGTACGCTATTGACCGGTAAGTTTTTGAAAATTCATGACATAACTAACCTTCAAAGCTGTCTCGAAAACAAATCAAGTGGCCAAACAGGGGAAAAATTTCTGATTTTTTTAAATGTAAGTAGGTACTACGTAGGTACTCGTATAGGTATTTTGCTCCTATCCGCCCATACGATATGCTAAGAACTAACATAATTATAAAACCGCAGGTCACAGGGACAGGTCCTTCAGATCAGCTGCTACTGACGTACTTTCATAACTAAGAGCTCATCTGCATTAATGTCACACCTTCGTCAAATACATAAGTTAACAGTCAAAAACAGCAAAAATACGTAACCAAAATCAAAGATATCGATGAAAGCGTCCTTCGTAATTATATAGGTTCAAGTTAAGAGTTTCGTCACAATGTATAAAGCTTCAATAATTTACAGGCAGACTAGTGAACTCTACGACAGGCTCCAAAGTTTGCACTTTTTGGCCAAAATTTTAACCAATGTCGAAACAGTTGAAAACAAGTTTAAAGCATCTCTTTGGCATCCTTGCATAAGTATCTACCTATCATAACTAACAACTACTGCCGTCACGGCGAACATATTATCAAATGCAAATATTTCCTCTTTTTCGCTCAAACAGGTGCAATTTTTAATGTATCAGACTTTTTCTGCTTACCGGATTTTAGCAAAATCATCTAAACTGTGTGACCTCCCGAAAGAAATTTGATCTTGTGATCTGAACAATCTGAACAACAAACTTCTCAGAGAAATTTTCTCCAAGTCTCCACAAAGTTTCAAAATCTTCAGCGTAGTAATCTGGTTAACATGCACTTCTGGCTTTGTTAATGGTAAAAAAATAGTCAATAAGTCTCGTTAAATCCTACAGTTATATTTAACTGGGGATCATGAAACCCACCCTTAAACCTGTAGGTATAAGTTTGATTCCTTTACAAAAAAATTTATCAATACTTACTACGACTGACGGGGTGTGACCGAGCGGAAATGCCAAGAACCTCACTTCCAAAGGAAAATGATACCCGGCACACAATGAATTTGCATCTTTATCTCGATTGATGATGATGTACAGTCATCGCTAGCTTGTCAACTTAAAACTCTCTCCCAATGCTCTTTGACCGACAAGGAAAGTCACAACGAAAGGAAAATCGTCACCGTAAATCAACATCCTCACGGCAAAAGCCTCAAATCGTGGGAGGGAAGAATTCTCACGCTACCAAATCGTGATAATGGAATATTGCTACTGGCGAACGCCAGAGGCACTCAACATCTGACACTTTCGAGTGCGATCAGGCAAAGTTCGGCTCAAACTGTTTCCGTATGCACGTACGTTCTTATGGCCCACGACTGTAATTTGGGTTCACGATAATTACGGAATTATTGGGCGTATATTTGTATACCGTCTTCAATGGTTAGTGACTGGGAGTTCGTGGGTTGTTAGCAGGGAATCAAGAAATGTGGAGTGTGGTCTCAGCATTTGCCCATCGGAATTTTCGAGGGGTTAACCACTCCTGGAATCTCGTTGGGAATCATTGGAAGTCTTTATGAAATCTCAGGGAATCTTGGAATTTTTTTGGAGTCGTTACCCCTTCTCGGATCATCTATACCTATGGATATCGTTGAGAATCTTTAGAAATATTTATGGAATCTCAGGGAATCACAAGGAATCTCTGGAGTGGTTACCCCTCGGGAATTTGCATACATGCTTGCTGAAAGACTGTGGCTGCACAATTTGTGTCCAGACTTCCCGCAGCTGTTGTATACGCTCGTTATGTCCTATCTATGCTCGTAAAATGACAAAGAGAAATGCGGTTGAAGTGGCCATAAAAATCGGTCGAGAAGCATTACTTGAACGTGTGTTGACAGATGTCTACCGGCTGCTATTTCGTTACTATTTGTGAAGTGAAACACACTGGCAATTCAAAACCACTTTAGGTACCAACCTGGCTGTATAGGTCTAGCCTCAATCGTAAAGGCTATTCATGGAAAAAATATAGAGGTAAGAAGTTGTAGATAATCGTAATTTCATAGTCCCAGCATAGCAATTCCGTCAGTCTGGCCCTATGAACATACAAACTCTATGTACATAAGGTGTACCTATACCTGGCAATTTGAATCCATTTATGCCAGCTGGATACACCTTCATCATAGCCTTCATTATACGCCTTGTTACTGGATTATCTTCACTTCATTTTATTCGCTTTATCGGTAATTTTAAAACGGTTTAGGTATTTATGACGGTTCAAGTTCAAGAAGAAGAAAAAATATGTAGGTATAATTTTAAATCATCTCCATGCATAATCCACACAAAATTCCGTGAAAAATGCTCCTTAACTAATTTGGTGAATGAAGAAGCCACTCGTAGAAGCGTGACGCAGGCGGTAGCTAGAGCATCGCTTTAAAGAGGGAAAAACAGGAAAGGCTAATATTTATTGGAGGTATGGTTAAAGGCCACTGTAGTAACAGCGAAGAATTGGCGGGAAACCAACTTTGCTTACTCATCCCAATTATTATCACTCCTGTCCTCCTCTACAGAGGGAGAAAGCAGATTTATTTGTTGAAGCGTTTCACTGCTCGGAAACTGCGGGCATTGTAATCGGTCGGTACTAATGCTAAGGATGCATAAAGCACACTGCAAGTGACGCAGCATATCCAAGACGTACTTCAGGTTACACTCCTAATCACATCGCAGAAGAACCAGAAGGGCCTTAAATGAAACGACGCCAACTCACTTTAAGCGGAGAAGTGGTTTTACGAATTCACGCGACGGTTTTGAAATCCTCTATGGGGATATTATGAGGGACAGATTTGAAGTGCGATCCTTCCAGCTCTTAGAGATGTGCCAAAACTGAAAAGAGACAAACCTAAGCACACGCTCTGTCCTAACCGAACTATGTGAAATGTTCCAGGTTCTTCAGTACACACAAACTTCAACTGAAGCTCCCTTTTGGACTTTCCGTGGTTGATGGGACAGAAAAATCTCGAAGTTGGGGCGGAGAGCCCAGCATCATAGACATCGCATTTCCTCAGGGCTACTCAGAAGGTACAAACACCCCTTTCAACGCAGTGACAGACAGGAGCGTAGCTAAGGCATGTTGTTGGGGGAGGTGTGGGGAGACAGGGGAGGAGCTACTAAGAAATAATAATCAGGCACTTAAGTACACAGTTAGTACTACAATCTTTCATGATGGCCTGAAGGCGCATGCACACGTTCGCACGGCCGAAGCCGAGTAAATGTTGGCTGAAGTCGAATAGCAGGTATAGGACAGTGCCCTTATTTTCTGATAATGCAGTCTTGGTCTTATTACTGACATTAAGGCTGAATATACATTCGCTATTTTCGACTACATGTACCTACCTACTTGGTTCGCAATGCTAAGTACTTCAAGCCCTACTCCGAAGTTACAGGGCGAGTGGAAAGTGTTTATAGGGGGATGTAAACCTGAGACTCTTTGTCGTGAGGTAGTGTTGTATTTTTGCATGGAATGGAGTAATAAGCCCACAGGAGCGATTTTAAACAGTCAACTACCAGTCCACATGTTTTTTGACAGATCGCGAAAACACAACACTACCTCACGCGAAATATTTTTTTGTAACGATTCGGACTAAAACAGTATGATTTTATCGTCACATTTAGTAGAAAAGCTTGATAAATGTTTGTACTATTTACCGTAGCCATGTTGCATTTTGGCAATTTTTATTTCACTTACGGAAGTGGGTAATTTCAACAGCATTTCTCTACTTTTCTCCTGTAAAAGCTAAACATAGTGTCCTACTTTTACTCGTTCGTTTCGCGTTCAAATAGCACATTATGTTTAGCTTTTAGAGTAGACACAATCAATACGATATTTCAATTACCAGTCTCCGGTTGTACTAAAATGTAAACATTAGTTTTGTCGAATATTTACTTTCGCACAGTGGTTTTGGCGGAGTTCGTCGAGAATGTATGGTGGCCGTTAATATGCATCTCAGGGTCAACCAAGGCCAAAGAAGGTATCGGATCGGTAATATACTTTCTTGAGGTCAATGGGTTACCGTCCCCTTTTCCTCTGAATTACTAGTTGCTGTAGCTTAGTTATTTTATTCAATGGTAGGTATCTATAATCACTTTCTCTGTTCATGAATTGTATATTCACAGTAGTTCTGTGAGAAAACTTGTAGGTACGTACTAATGGCTTACGAACTTACTATTGTCTCAGATGATAGCGGCCCAGTTGTGCAATTATCGAAATAATTCTAATAATCAATGCAATTAAAATTCCAGGAAGAGGCAAAAAGAAGAAGATGATGATGATGTTGATGATGATGGCCAAAGCAAAACTGGCAATGCTCGTTCCACTAGCCTTTATTCTCATCAAAGTCAAAGCAGTCAAAGCCCTTTTCTTCGCGAAGGCAGCGCTTGCTCTTTCACTCTTCGCAGCTTTGAAGAAAGCGGGCAGCCTCGGAGCTATCGGTCTCGCTAGTGCCGGCGCAGGTCTCGCTGGAGCCGGGGCAGGTTTTGCGGGCGCTGGAGCAGGAAAACTCGGAGGATTGGCTGGAGGGTTCGGAGGCGGGGGAGGAGGAGGTGGATACGGAGGTGGTGGTGGACACGGCGGCGGCGGTGGTGGACAAAAGATTGTCATTATTCACGACCCTCACCATGCTACCAGTGGTGGTGGAGGAGGCGGTAAGATATTATAAACCATTCAGTTCGAGGTTATGAGGTGAAACGAAGGTTGTTTTTTTTACTAAAAGTATGTATCTACCTAATGTAAGTAGTTGAAATGGTGTACGGCAAGCCACAGCCTAAAACTATTCAGCCGATTTCTTTTAAATTTGTTATAATACCCAACAGAAATACTCACACTAATTTTTCATTTTTTGAGTTTTTCGGGCAGCTACGAATATAATTAGATACTTGGGCGACAGTACAATACTTAACACTTAACAACTATACAATAGTTATAGAAAATGTAGTAATGCTTGTTTAAATGAGAAAAGAGTGAAAGAAAAGAAGCCAGTACCTAGTATCCCCATACTAGGTTGGGATAATTATATCACTGAAGTTCCAATATCGCAAAATAATGGTGATCTCACGACCCGAGAAAGTTGCTGAGTCTGAATGCATAAGTGCCCTTTCAGGGTCAAAGAAAACTTGATTGAATTTTCTTGTTCAGGTCACGGTCACGGCGGTGGTGGAGGCGGAGGCGACAGCTACGGTCCAAGCGGTGGTGGCGGAGGTTGGTCCAGCGGTGGCGGAGACAGTTACTCCGGCGGGCACGACAGCGGTGGTTGGGGCAGAAGCTGGTCCCCCAGCGACGGCCAATCCCTCGCATACAGAACATACAACGCCACCGATAAAAAATCGTAGGCTCAACAAAAATTTTGCCATAAATATTAGTCAAAGTAGATTTAAAGACAAGACTGACACCAAAGCAACATTGGGGGGTAACGACGGAACAACAACATTTCTACTGATGAGTATTACACATTTTTTTCTTTACAGCAGAAGAATACTGACGAAACCAATCATTGATCATCTTTCATAAAATCATTAACTCATTCGTCATTTCATCAACCTTGACTGAAAAACTTAACCAACCGATGACACACTAGCGCTAATTTGTACAATACTTTTACAATTATCAAGACAGACAACTGTTTATCAAAGAGACCATGCTATAAAATTACGACTTCTACTCAGTACCGATACTGTACTATGTTCTATGTTTTACATAGAAAGGCCCAACTGTACAGTCCAATACATATGTTACTACTCGCAGACTCCTGCAGTACCTACAATGTACAATGTACGAACTGAATACCAGAAAGTCGAAACAAGGAAACACCACACCAAAAAGAAAGACATTTTAAGGCAAATTGACATCTACGTACGTCACCGGAAACTACAATTACTTTTTTCTTACGCAGCAGTTGCAATCTATCCACAGTCAACTAACTAACTTTACTATACAACGAAACGTACAAGTACAAACGAAGAAACAAATTTACCTATTACTATTATGATGTACATAAAAACTCAGGACGTAAGCTGTTTTATTATAGGTACAAATTATCGAAATGTAACAATTTCTGTTAATGTGTGCTATTTAAGGACATTTTAGGGATATTTCATAACGCATAATGTTACTTGTACAAGTTTTCTAATTTATTAAATTATTGATTGTTGGAACTTATCTCGCTCATCACTACCAAAATACCTAAGTACCTATACTATACAGCCACACACCTAGCGTTACGATGTGGATTGGAAACACTGAAAGCTCATATGGCAGGTGAAATTAAGAGGTATAAATAGTTTTTGGAGTTTAAGGCCTACTTACTGAACGAATTGTAAATAAAAGTGACGAGAACGAGAAAACCGAACCTTGATTAGTATTGCTTTGAGGTGCCTGTAAGCGGTATTTCTACTTCTATATTCAATTATATTTCAAATTTCACCCCAAGTGTCTAATCAGAACAAATACACATTAGATCTCTTTTGGAAGCATCGCCACTGGTTTCCCGTCTTGATATCCCAAAAGGTTAATAAATAATGAAGTCATTGCTGAAAAATGAAATAAAGTAAAAAAGAAGTTCAGTTAACTAAAAAGTTTAAAAAATAAAAATAATCATTTGGGAGGACTGACCGCTCGTGTACACCCACTTTTATGAATTGCATAATCACAGTTTCGGAGGCGCAGTGAAACGCATGGTGTACACCCACTTTTATAAATTGCATAATCACAGCTTCGGAGGCGCAGTGAAATACGTGTATACCCACTTCTACAAAATCATAATAAAAATTCCTTGTCACACAACGAACAGTTTGAGCTATTTCATTGACTGGTTTTTTCGTAATTGTTAGAGTAGGTAGTGTTACTTCATTAATATTCTTTCGTTGACTGAAAATTTATAATTTAGCCATTTATATCAGGCTAATAATTGTTATCACGCGAAAGGACGAAAACACCAAATACCTCCATACAGTATTTTTATTCGCCCATGCATAGAATGGGAAAAATAAATGAGCAATTTCAAGCTTTCGAAGTAGGCAAAATTAGTGTAGGTATAGGTGTATCATCTAATCAGTAATTACTACAGTGTCAGATGCTGCTCTTTATCGAAACCACAGTTGTTTTATTTAGGTGGGAAATTGGAAAGTTCCAGATAGAAATCCATAAATTTCAACGAACAATCATGGGATTGGGCACCCGGACTCATCACCACTAAATTGTTCACTACTTCAAGCATGAGTAATGACGACATCCCATCAAAATAATTGAGTACCTACCTACTGTTATTGAGGCCGCGACATTTTCCCAAAATACTGAGTTAAAGTTAAATATTCACCTCATTATTTTAGCAAGAGAGCAATAGCATCCCATAATTAAACCCACTTTTACAGGCATTTAGTGAGTCTTTTCATTCATCCATTCAACCTTTGCATGGACAAGGGAGGAGTAATCAGCTCAACTATCCTATCAATATTGCATTGTTGTGGTCACGTGAAGACTATTGTCAATAATCATTTTGAAAGGATGACTTCACGCAACGCGGAGACATCAGGCATCTACAATGGAATGATAATAGCACAAGCTGCTGGTGGGAATTCGACCCACGCCCTAACTATTTTCGGTCAAGTACCGCTAGTAATTTTTTCTCTTCTGCAAAGATACTTTCCCTTTTAAGATGAAGTGAGTCATGAATTTATCGGATATCTCAACTGTCAGTGGAGTAAAAAACGCACTATTTTCAGAATCGAAACTCTGAAGGTAAAAACAAATGGGTTTACTTTTTTTCTAGACACAGATTTGACTAGAAAGTGTTGTTTTCGTGTGGGAATTAAATTTCAGGAGTTTGGTACCAGTGGTGATCCTTCAAATTGAAAAAATGGTTCTTCTGAAAACGCTTGACCACTTGGATGGTCCTTAGAAAAGAAGTAACGGAGGAAAGCCTTCTCTGCCACAGCAAAGACGAATTATTTGCTCTGACCATGACATTTGTATATACTTAAAATTTCCTTAAAATGTATGACAATAATTTCAATGAAACAATAAACAAAGGAGAAAGACGGTTGGTTCCCATTCGAGGCTACTGGAAGCTTTACCGAATTAAGAACTGCACCTTCTGCCGTCCTGTAAATTATTTTCAGACCTCTCAAGAAGAACTGACTAGCAAAGAGACGTCACAGAGAAAATTTCAATTTTTGCCAGGGGGAGGAACGGTATATGAGTCGCTACCGAACCAATCTCGACAACTTTTCAACCCCCTTACCGAGAAATCAGAGCCACTAAGGGCGATCTTACCAACCCCCTTCCCCTATGTCCAACCTTGAGCCATTTAAATAATGATACAGTATCCTGTACTGTACCCCATGTGGTTTTAACTGAGACTTTGAACAGTCTCTAGAAGGCAAAGAGAGAGACTCCAATGCAGTATTCCCTGGCGTAGTGTAATTATAGGAAACCACGATCAAATTAGCAAAAACTCTGTTACCCATGTTCTAGAAAAGGCAACATGTGAAACTTGCATGTAAGTGTGAAGGGAGGCGGGTAGGTGGAACAAGAAACATACATTTGAATGCGCAGAACAATGCGTATACTCGTAAGATGACTCAGAACAATGAGAGCCATTAGCAATTTTCTCTTCTGCTCATCACCTCAGCAAGCGGCAAAACCTAAACGAAGGTGAACAGAATAAAGCTATGCAAGGTGTAATTTAATATATCTAGGTAATTACACTGTGGGAATGTTGGGTGGAGCTGAAATAAGGTCTATATACTTTAGAAGTTCCCTCGAAAGTGAAATTAGGTCTCATCATGATGTCAAGTCACGGTGACCATTCTGAGCCCCGGGCTCGAAGTGCGAAAACTTTTGGATCAGTCTGAGCGATTGGCCATGGAGACTCTACTTCACATTCAAACAAGGCAGACAGTAAAATTTACAGACCTTGGATTTAAAGTGCATCTAGTCCAGAGCCGCGAGAACTAGAACTGCATTATGTTCCATGCACGACCATTATTCTCTACGGCAACTGATTGAAATATTCTCGTAAAGTGCAGTACTATGCAGCAGGTATGCACCATGGCCTCATTAATGTTTTCAGTCGAGGAAGAAGCAATAATTAAAGAGATATGATCTAATCTTATAACATGCAGTATCTAAGAAATTATGAAAGGTAGGTATGTGGAGTAGGACAAAATATGTATGTATATATGTACACGGATGTAAATGAATGGAACTAAGGGCTAGGGGAACCTTCAGGATCATAGAAAACACAAAATCTCATAATCGAAATTTTGCACCGTGATATTAGAGGTATTTAAGAGAAAGTTGAAACGTACGCATAACACAGTTCTATTACTCCTCAATGTTTATTTGAGAAGTATGTAGATATGTAAGAGTATTGAGATACGCCAGTTTCTTTAGTGCTTATGTCAACAACTTGTCCAGAGTTAAGGACTAACAAACAAGGGCCATATACTTTCCAAACAATTGTTAATAACCGAATTTCGTGAGAATGCTAGAGGGCAATTCAAACAGAAAAATGGAATTTCACTCAGAAAACATGTCCCATTTCCTTTACTTTCACTTTTACCACTCGGCGTTCATTAAGTGGTAGGCGACTTTATGGAGATTCAGCATCCACTAACTGCAAACTGCTTACGATGCACAAGCTTTCCGATGATCATTTTGCACTTTCTTATCCACAAAAGAACTACTTACTAGGAAAGAAACTGCAGAGTATCCGACCTTGGCCTTTCACCGAATACTACCCACGCTGCTGCAGATCAGCCAATTTACCAACTGCATAGCGCAAAATGTTGAAGAGGTTCATGAAAAGCGGGGCTTGGAGAGCTGGAAAAGTGTACCGCAGGCACGTCAGCCGCCTACTCCACGTCTTGACCCCTGGCCCCGATCCTGATGCCTAGAGGACGGAGAAAAGCCTCACCGATTATCGAGCCCTCGCACTGTCAAGGCGCTCGTTCCCATGCAGTTCCCACCCTACCAGTCAGAGACGACTGACAAAAACCCTAAGAAAATATAATCGCGAGGTCGATGAAAGTTTTGAGGCACACAAAATGTAATAAAGTTCAGAGGAGAAACTACGGACGACATTGAATCAAAACGCGAACGATTCTGAATCAGTAATAAAGGAGAAAAGTCTCGTATTAGTCTAGTCACTCGTGAGTCACTTCCTAAATGCCAAAGGGAAAGGAAAATTCTTGAGAACTGTCAAATTATCTTACAAGAAGCGAGTAGGTACCTAAAACACAAAACAAAAGGAAGCGACTACCCAACAAAGAGCCACTGCTGTCACAGCCTCCTATATACATACTATAGGTATACACAGCATAAAGCAGAAACCTATCGTTGACACCCTTTTTGGAAGTGAAAGAGATGGGTCTGCTAATGCCAAATAATATAATTTTTCTTGATTTAAGATTAAGACGAAGTGCTCAGCAACTTTTGAATTGTGACGATTTTAAAATGAACAGAGTGCTGAGCCGTATGCATTCTATATGTTTCAAAGCAGAAATCAAGGAATCCCAATGCAGTAGGTTACTCGACGCACCTACGGCAAACTGATGCAAAAAAAACCTGGCACTACATGCAGCGAATTATTTTCACCTATGAGAGAAGACATTTGCACACACCAATTACGATAATTTGCAAATGGTAACATGGAGATTTGTAGATCTAAATGAGGAGAGGAACAGTTATTTCATATTTGCATGTGACAAACTTGTCGTGGTTGTCACAACTCATTCCTATGGTGATTTATGCTTTTGGTGCTTACTACTCATTTTCGGAGACTTATACATCTGTGACCTGTATTATCTACAATAGTTATCATTAGTTTCTTACGAATTATTACGAATACCGATATGGAGATCAATATACCTTTGAAACGCCATAAAAAATTCCTAGTGGTGATCCCTCTTCGGGAAAATTGACTGTACGCAGTCACGCTCACATGCAGGGTTGGAGATTATCATGCAGTAGATCCTCAACAAATCAATTCGTCGACAATATTTTCTTCATTGCAGTTGATTAAAAACCATAGGCTTGCCATGTAAGGGTTCCCGGACAATTATCCATTCTGCTAAGCCATCGTGAAAGCGATAATACTTGTAATTAATCATCCGCGGTGACTAAACTATCAAATGGACGGTGAACATCTGCTCAACTTTCAAATAACCTAAGGTTCACTGCTGCAGGGATGTGAGATGACTCACAATATTCATTTACAAATGCTGTGGCCAGGAGGTCAGTTTAGGCGTGTTCTTACAGTCAGTAACCCCTTCTTCCTGTTGGTCTTGTTGCAACTTAGGGGATAACTTGCAGCAGGCAGTTCGGCTTGAATGTGGGACTTGTTTTGGTTGTGAAAAGGGATAAAAATGTAAAAGAAGAAGTAAGTGAATAACTCTGGTGCGACATTCTTCCAGAACTGTCACGCGTCCAGGGGCACCTTTCCGCAAGAACATAAACAGTTGCCACTCATGCAGGCGAGTCTAAACTTCCCCGGAAAACAATAAAATTAAGGGGAAAGTGATGGCGGTTTCAGGCCTCGAAAGCTATGGGCTCGCCTGCCTACTTACCGTTGTCGAAGATGCGCGAAGAAGCGCAGGTGTCATGACATATCAACAATGAAAGTAAGACGAGAAGTGCAAAGGAGCATGGTGGCACAGAGGCCATCAGGCCCGTGTTCATATACAGCACACAATGATTCTTCCTTCTTCTGCCTCCCACGCCCAGCTCATCCTCGTCTCAGTACTAAACGGGACGTACACATCATACCCATCGTACAACACGAGACGAGACCCTCACACGTCCAAGCAATAGTAAACATATTTATTAAGACTCTACTGAAGAGGTCGAACGAGAAAAGTGCCCCAAACAGCCAGTCTTTGGTGTCTTTGGCTACTCTTTGACGCACACTACCAGCAGACTAGGAAATTTGTCATTTGGTATCCTCCCCCATCAAGGTCAAGTCTTATTTTGTGCCTCCCAACCAGGTATATGCAGGGATGTTGTGACGTCTACAGAGAGAAAACCTCTTTTGGTACCCCCAGTTAGACGATTAGCTGTCTTTTGGCACCAACTGACCGGAAGACTAACCTTTTCGAGCCCTCAACCATTAAGTGGGTTCGATGATCCTCAAATGAATGAGTCAGTACAATGCGAACCCGCGAGCATCAAGTCCGTAAGATTCTTCTAACTTTCAGTTATGTTTAACTAAGGATTTCCTACCCCAACATGTACTTAATTTTTTTTTAGTTTCTTGCCCAGATGATTTATCAGTTGAACCCGAAAAAACTATGAAATTTCTCTGGCAAGCAAGCAAAGCCAACCAGCTGTGGGAGTGCCGCTTGTGCATGGATAGTGCCTCAGGGTTCATATTTTGTGGAAGGTCCTCGCCACTTTTGATTCCCGTGAGTATATGACTGGCAAGTATTTACGTAGTGTGTGTTGGATGATACGGGGCCAGCGCTTTCTGCACACTCACGACAATCGCTTTCGCAGCAAATACGCGGGAGGCGGAGGAACGTATTATTTGTTTATGTTGATGCCGTCCGCATTACTGAGCGGAAGGTGAGGCAAGGTTCAGAACTACAAAATAACAAGCCGGCAAAACGTTCAGACGATCATGATTTTCATGACTGAATGAGTGCCCACTGATGGGAGCCCTTTACCTACCGTTTTCAGTTCAAATCTTTTTTGGATGACAGACAGTCGCAACTTTTTTCGGAGAAACTTTTAGACAAAAAGACAAATTAGCTAGCCTCAGGAAGCTCCCCGAGTACTTTGAATACCCGCATGGGATATTTTTTGAACCTACCAAACCTGACCCCGGATGGGGCGGGAGGAAAATCGGGAAAAAAGGAGTCTGCGCATAATTTTTTTACACCCGTGTACCAAATTTGAACAAAATGGGCCGAACGGTTTGGCCCTGGCTCTCCGTACATACACACATACATACAACGCGTAAAAAACACTTTGTTGGGGTCTGGGACCTCTGAACGGCGCTTTGCCAGGAAAAAATCAAAATCGATTTTCTGCACGATCACATTACGATCACGATTACTTTTCTATGTACTTCGTAGGTAGGTACGAGATGGGAAAGTAAAAAAAAAAACGACATTTCATGGCAATCATCCATTTGCTACATTAACACAGACCAACTGCAATAAAAATGCAGAACTTCACTGAGGATTGCGTCATTTTCACATTTTCCCAGTGCCTTACTGACGTTGTAGTTTGCATTGACGACTTTACCCCAACAAAATACGGAATTGGTTTGGACTAGTTGGTATTTCCAGCACATTGAATATTTTGTTGTGGCCCTTAAAAATCGTTCCCGCCGCCGATTGGGTGGGAAATCAGGACGTCCGTAGGCCTCTTTAAGTAGACTAATGACACTGCGTCTCTCTTCTGTATGTAGCGGACTATATGAGGAGCTCATTAGAGATTACAGGTGGTTAGCTATCGCCTGTTCGCCTATGCCTTTGTAATTTGGTAGTGGCAAAATCGTCAGAAGGCGGTCACCAATTTACAGGTACCTACCTATCAATTCAGTGTAAAGACTTTCTCACAGTAGAAATCAATTTCCACTTCATTTAGATGAATTCCGAAGCAGAAGGTAACAGTTAAATTTAACTGGGAGATAACTTAACTCGGGGACTTTTATCTCAACTGTATCTACAACTGGCACCGTGGCGACTGTCCAAGCTTACTGGAATAAAAATAATAAATAATGATAAATAAATAAACATTTACATTTAATATGAAGTCATTCTCCTCCACAATGAGCGGGTAAGTGGTAAAAAAAAACATTTGACGGTTCAGCTGGAATCTTGTGTATCCCGAACTGTTTCAGAGAAAATCTACTCTAATCCCAACACTGCCAAGGTAGTATTTAATTGAGAGGGAAGAGACCTTCCTCAACTATCAATATACTCGCACACATATGTTCGATTCTTAACATCATATACGGTGAGCAGACATCTAGACTGTTCGTGTTACCGATATCATACGTTCATTTAATTCCTAATGGATGACATTTGAAATTTTAGTTAGAAAGTTTTACGATCAAACCAAGGCGACACTATGGAATTTCAATCTTGATAGCATTGTGTACCTACGCAGAAAGCTGCCAGGGGCCGGGGCGCGGGCGCTCGCGACTCGCGAGGGGTCAGGGGAAAGTGTAGGTGTCTTTGCGCTTTTTGCCGACTCAAGAATGGGGACGATGGAGCCCAGGAACGCATCAGGTGCATCCTCGGCTTCGACGCGTTTTCTCAGGATAGTTATGCTAAATTGGGAGTCAGAGGTGACAACATGCAACAAGGGCGTCCCGACGAAGACACGCGGCTGACGGTGGGAGTGACGTTTTACCTACTAACACTGTTCATGTTGGAGGTATGAGTACCTATATCTTAATTTCTTCTACCGCCACTTGGGGCAATGAAAAACCACAATGATCAGCCAACAAAATAACATTAATATCATCTTTTTTAAATTCCATGTGAAGTATCATAAACTGAACCTAGGATACCGGCTACTGCTACGGTATAATGAATCACTGAGGTTCACCTTCGATTACGAACGAACACGTATGGCATAGAATACATGGTAGTTTTACAGTATAGTAGAGCCCATTTGGAAAAGCCCAGTACTATAGCAGTATAGGAAACCAAGCACTTAGAGTATCATCATAGCAAGAAGGACCCATAGTTTTTGAGAGAATTTTCATTCACTGTGGCAGTTACTTAAAGTCCGAAAACACATGCAATTTCAGGAAACCGATAATAATTCAGATTTCAAGAAACGACATTTTCCTCCACATTTATATCAAACTATCCACTACTTGCGTCATTATCAATAAAGAATAATAACCTCGAAGAATATACATAATGCAGGGCTACTGGGGGCGAATCCGAGAGATATAAAGTCTCCATAAATCAGACGACAGAAACTGAAAATAAATCACAAAAATATGCAGGACTATAAAATGCGAAGCGTCCTCAACTGCCCCCATCGACCATACAACAATAGCGCACCAGCACCAGCAGAGTCCTGATGAACACGGGCACAGACCCAGAACAAGACAAGTTCAAGGTTCCTTTATCATACGCAAGGCCCCTACTCCATGCAGCGTGATCTCAGCTGGAGATGGGAGGAAGACCAACCATTATACCTTCATATAAACCCCAGAGCATCCGGACAGCCATCAGAGTGTCCGATACAGCGATGGCGCTCAAACTAGCTATCCTCTTGTGCACCCTAGCAGCAGTGTCAGCAGATATCAAGCCAGGAGGGTTCAAAGAAAAATATCAAGCAGAAGAAGCACGACAAGTGGAAGTGTATGCCCAAGATGCCCTCGGCGGAGTATTTTCCGAGTGTTTTGCCCAAGTTTCCTTCGCTTGCCTGCAGCGCAAGGTTCTTCACTTCGTCCACCGAATGTCCCGCATGGAACAGTTCGATGTGCTGGGACAGTATGTGAGTGTAGTGAAGGTGAAGGATGAGAAGGAACCGGAACCGGAGTTCCAGGCCCGCGTCGCTACAGCAGAACAGGAGAATGGTCTGGATAGCCTAATGGACACTACCATTGACAGGTCAGTAAAAACAACATCAGATTAATCCATTCATTCAAATTTGCAGTAAAGAGATGAATTTCATTTTATTATCTGTGCTAAGTAGTCTTGCACTGGAAAATGAAAAAAAAAAAAAAAAAAAAAAATCGCAAAGGAAAAAAACGCCCTCAACCTGTAAATCAATATGTTCCAAATAATGAAGTGCACTAGGGATACGAGGCAAAAGACTAACACCAGACCCGAGGGGTTAACCACTCTTTGGGAATCTTGTTGGGAATCATTGGAAATCTTTATGAAATCTCAGGGAATCTTGGAATTTTTTTGGAGTGGGTTACCCCTTCGGGGTTCATCTTTCTATGAGAATCTTTGGAAATCTTTGTGGAATCTAAATGGACTCTCTGGAGTGGTTACCCCCTCGACTAGACCCCATTTTTTTTCCTAACATAAGGGAGACTGTTACGAGAGACTAAAAAAAGACAAATTATTTATCTTCAAGGCGATCATCGTCCAGAGTTAGACCCTGTGGAAAACCATTTTACCCGCTAGAGCAGATAATCGTTGGTCACTCAAGGGCTAAGGCTAATTGACGATCAAACCCTCCAGAGTACCAATGTACACGTATTTATCCACTTGAGGACGTACAAAACAGTAATTAGTCTTCACTTGACAAATCAATCATTGCAAACTCTCAAAAACTCCAAGGAACAAAGTTTTAAAGAAACTCTCTATTTTTGGATACTTGACATAAGGATGGGAGCATACTGAAAAATCAACATTTTTAAAATTTTAGTTCTTTGTTTGTATTCATTAACAAGAAATTAAAAGCGAGATCACGAGTGACTTAGCATGCACATTTACCATCTGATATAGGCAGGTATTATGCCGCAACTGGTATTGGAAAATTCTACGACCAGGCGAAAGATGTCACAAAAATAAAAAAAGCAATTTTTCAGCTGCCGAAACAAGCACGAAAAAGTTCAATCACGTTAGTGATATTCTGCCTTACCACTTACCACCCTGACTAATTGTTTAGAAAGAGGTATAATTTTGCTGAGATGTATGAGTTCACAAGATTATTAAAAAACGTTACAAAGATATTACGTCGTTATAAAGATATATTTTAGAACGAATACGTTTATATCCAACAGTTTCATCAGAAAATTGAAAAACATTCTGGCGCCACTTGTATATACTTATACCCTAAGACGGACAACACATTTGCTGTCTGTTTAAGTTTTTCCGACCATTTTATATGACACTGTTGCACTGGCTATGTTGTGATTTTACGTTTGAGCAATTTTTGTCAACAGAAAATTTGTCCAAAATTACTCGATCGTAAAATCACAGACGTCTCGTATTATATTTTAGAACATGTAAATGTCCAACAGTGTCCTCAAAAAATAGTCGGAAAAAACGTAAACAAACAGTAAAATGTACGTAATATTCCGCATTAACCGCTAAAATAAATCCAACAACCGAATTTTTTCATGGTTTTTAAAGAGTTAAATCGCGCTGGGACTTTCTTCGAACTGATTCGCACCGCATTTTCCACTTCTCCGCCAAGACGTTCCTATTACATAGCCGCCACGCATACCACATTCATATCTCTCCTTTTGCTAGATGATCCTTCACACTTTCATGATCCTTTCACTGGCACGATGAGCACGACATACGTCCAGTGGCTCATGATGGCGCCAGGGGAAACTTATGGTCACCAGCAGGTGTATTCTCTTTCTCGAACGCCAGAAAAGCCACTCAACTAACACCTTCAAAAATTATTGTAAGAAGATAAGGCACACCATGATGCAATATATGGAGAACAGTTCTTCTTGCAATAAATTTTGAAGGTGCTAGTTGAGTGGGTTTTCTGGCGTTCGAGAAAGGGAATACACCTGCTGGTCAATAAGACCCATTTATATCAACTTGCCATCAACCACTGACCGACCATTCCCTACTTAGGTGAAATTGCAGCCACGCCATTTGTCTTTGTAAATCTGTGCTTGAATTACCGATTGTACTGACGTTAGCCATGATGGCCAAGTCGTCCTCTGCCGAATATGGCAACTTTTAAGGAACCAATTTTTTACCTCATAAATATAGCTGTAACCTCAGCGCGGTTCACTGAATATAGTGGGATCGATGGAGTTGTCAATTCGCTCCGCACACGCGTTTTTTACTTTCTCGATAGTTTCCTTGTGAAAAGTGACAGATCACTCTTTACAGATGTTCAACGTGATGGCTGGTTTGTCACTTCTTGTTAGAAGACGAACTTTATTGCTATGCATAACGAATTTAAGGAAAGGATTATTTCAGTGACCCTTACAATCATGCCGACACGTTCATATTTGGATTTTGGCATGGCATGCATGGTGAGAACAGGCTTAAGATGCATTAATGGGCCCTTATATTTAATCTCAATGTGGCCTGCTTTCTTGAAAATCTTCATCATCGATTTTTTGCACGTCAAAGAAGACATGAAAGAGGTAGGGGAAGGAGGGAAATTTTTTTTGCTATCGAGGAGGTCTCAGGTATGATGGAAGTACGATCAGAAGGCATAACCTGGTTAGAGGGTCTCGGAGTCGGCTAGGTACCGAGTACTGAGTACTTAATAGGTGATGAGTGCTGGCTCAGGCGGGAGGGTCCTCACCAGCCAATACCTTTAAGTAGTGACATATCCAAACATCTTAGGTGGGTCACGAAGACGCTACTAAGAGTACCCATCACGAAGGCGCTACTCAGTGTACCCTTTGCTGGCTGGCGGTGTTGAACCCGCCAATCTTGGGCTGCCGCCGCAGGTATACCTACACCTGCTGACTCACTCACCGCAGCCAGTCATCCTGACATATATCTCACATTCCTTTTCCAACGTGGTCATAATGCAACCTTATTGGAGAAGACGAGCTGACATGGTTAATTCTTTTCCGGGGGGAAAGTGCTTTGAAAGGGAAGGTTAGAAGAACTGAGGTACTGGTATTCGTATTGGTATAAGAGTATATAGGTATATTCTTCTTATACCATAGATCAATATGCTGCGTAGAGCAGATGACTTGGAGAGGGTGGTCACTCAACGATATTATAATTTTTAAAACGGAAACATCTAGCCTGATTTAAGGTTAAGTATTTGTCACGATGATCATGGTATGGTCAACAGTGAAGTCACCAGCTATAAGTTCAGTAAAGAAGAACTCGCGTCTCCCTTGTAAAGAATACTAACAATTTCTATTGGAGGAACTCTTACCTGAAGCCCACTGGCGAGGCAGAGGCCTTTCCCTTCGAATTCGCTACAATTTCCCACATAATAGCAAATTCTAGAAATCTTATTTTCACTGCATTTATATACTGGCTTCAAGAGTCACGAAGGCATCGATCACGGTGACCTATGAGGTTCAAGATCAAAATCGTGCCAGAGTCGAGTCATTTCGGTTCCGATCGAGGAAGCCTCCAGTGCTCCAGTACCTCTTACAGACCTCCTCCAACCCCGCTTGAGCCAGGCCCAGTTCCATCCAGCGAGGGAAATTCGGTCAACAAGTCCAGTAACTGAGACGATCATTTTGCGCCATCAGTAGCATCAATCTAATGAAAATACTGCCCAGCTGAAGTGAAACTAGCCTTCCACGAATTGAACGGCTTCTGGTGGACTAACACTTGTACTCTAGGGGCGATCTTCAGTTGAAGTTACCTTCCTTTTGAAATTTTCTAGCAGAGATTTACAATAGAATACAGAAAGAAACCCCCTCGTCTGAGCCTTGTGCCTACCTTCCAGTCTAACAATGGTAGTCTCTGAGAAACACCAACTAATTATCAATGGACGGAAAAGTTGAAACTCTCCAGTGGTATACACATCCGAGAATACTCCAGTAAATGAAAGGGGGTCTTCTGAAGTCATGAAAAACATAAAGAGTGTTGTTTCATTTTCAGGTTCTTCAATAATCACGTAATTCGAGTGAAGTTACCAAGTTCCATGGCGGTCCGGGGTGCAGGGGGTCGCAGCACAGAAGTGATAGATCTACAGTTCCCTCAGTCAGACGAAGTCGAGGGCAGAAAGAAAGGTGGCGGCGGCAAGATGGGAAAGAAAATGATGATGATGATGATGATGGGACTGAAGGCAAAGATGATGATGCTCGGACCCATGATGATGGGAATGGCGGGACTCATGGCAATGAAGGTCAGTTTCAATTAATTAAAAAGCCATATGCCAAACTTTGTCAAACACAACTCTTCCACAAGTTTCAAGCATTGGCATTTTGTTAGGAAATACCTCTTCCCCAAAGAAAATTAATATCCCCCTTTAAAATTTAAAATTCTGTAGGTATATACGTTACTAATGAGCAAGATTCACACAATAAGGGAAATTACGAATTTTTTAGGCTCTCATCGCTGGAGTGGTCTCCCTCACTATTAGCAAAATCATGATCATCAAAAAGTTGATGAAGCAGAAGAGCAGCGGCGGAGGCGGAGGTCATAGCAGTGGCGGATGGGAAAGCGGCGGCGGTGGAAGCAGTGGCGGGTGGTCCTCTGGAGGTGGCGGCGGCGGTGGTGGCGGCTGGGACAGGCGGAGCTACACCTATTCTCCTCCCAAGGATGGTTGGGACGCTTCTGATCTCGCCTACAGAGCTTATTCTACGGTAGAAAACCTACTATAACGCTTTTTTTACGACGCATTAGTCACGATTTAGTTTTTCTGACTCAGGGTCTATAAACTAGGTTCAAAGGGCTTAAGCCAGTTTTGACCAATACAATGACGGACACAGTACCCTATGGACAGACACTTGCCAAAGATAGCATGTAAGACAGACGCTAGTATGACTAGGAAACCAAAGACTGACTGAACTGCTCATCCCACGTACACAACAGACCTCAGACAGCCACTTGAACTGAATTTACAAAATCATTTGCCATAAAAACTTCTAGTTTTATCCCGACAAGACTAAAATATCGACCACGCTCCACATGACGAACATGACATTATCTTTGTACCAAACCATGAAGAACCGAACCTTAACTAAAGAGAAAAGCATAAGTTATTCCGGTGGATATACGAAGGGCCACTGTACTTTCTCGAATTATTCTGCTGAGACAGCTTTCATGACCAGTAACCTAAATATTCACTAATGCTCAACATATCCTCGAACCTAACAGAACTGACTTACTTACGAGTACTTTCATCATCACTCGCCGCAACAATTCTGATTTTACCATAAGAAATACTGTATGCCTCTGTAAATATGAATACCTATATCTAGTAATAATAATTTATTACATCGTTAAATAGTCAATGAATGTGTTAATTATAACGAAAATATATAAATTATTAATTTATTGAATAACAACTGTTTTATTATTCCAAGAGTTTATCTACAGATCAAAGAAGGAAACTGAGCGGAGAAAGAGACTATTCTATCTGAAATAGTGATAAGTTCATCACTCGTAATGGATGACCAACAACGGCAGAAGGGGGAAATCATTCCAAGATAGAGAAGATTTTGACAATGGAAGTATTTTAGTTATATAGTACCTTCACAGACCTCAAGCCAGATGACCAATTTCCAACGACATATTTCAAACTTCGAGGAAATCTTGGGAAATTTCTCAACATGACTGTTCTTTAAAATTAAAACAAACCTTGAAATTAATGGACCAGCATCGTTTCAAGGAACGAAAAAATTCATAAGCAAACTAACCATAACAAATTACTATCACTTAACAACGATGAAGTCAGCTGAAGCACAGCCTTTTTTAAGATAATCCATGAAAGGCGTTACCAGCAACAACAGAGAGTCCATTTCAAAAACTTTCATCTGTATCCTCTTACTTATCCAGTCGAAAAAAGGATTTTTCGCAAACTGAGATAAATATTCACTTCGATAATTTGAGTGCTAATGTGGAAACTATTGGATATTTATTTGTTCTCAATTGACGTCGATTAGTGAAGATTTAATAATAGAATAATATTTTTTTGGTAGAAATTAAGTACGCTAGTTTTATTACAACTAACGTTAAAAAGACATATCATCAGCAATAACAAATAAATATCTATAAGTTTCCTCAGAAATGTTTTGTAATAGTAATAACCATAAAAACAGCGTTTTACCAACAGTATTCGTCAATGTTCTACCTTTACGCCTGTTCAGTTTACATACAAAGTAAAATGAAGTTACTAGCCCCAAGTTTCAGTTTGGTACCGACCTGTTTTCTCCAGCTGCTGAAGAAACTTCTCAGCCTCTTCAGAGCTCAAGCCGCCGTGGTCGCGGACAACGTTAAGAAAAGCCTCCCTCACACTGGCAGGCATGTTTTTGGAACTGCCTGCCACCAAAATACAGCCATGGCGAGTCAGAAGGTTCCACACCTCAGCCCCGTATTCCTTGATGCGATGCTGAACGTAGCTGAAAACAGAAGAACGGAAGAAGGTTGAGCAGTATTCCTACTACTCTTACCTTATCGAAGTACGAAAGGTCTGACAAAGTCAGTCAGGAGTCAAGTTACTTTAAATACAGGAAATTGTAGGAAAAATATGTCAAAGACTTGGCCAACTACATAGAAACCAAGCCTCAACGTGAAAGAACACAGTATTAGAAAAAATGACATCTGCCGAAAATAAGTTAACAAAGCACTTACATTTTATCAGACTGATCCCGCGAAAAAGCCGTGACTAGCTTCAGATTTCCGCTTTTCTCCAACTCCTCCCATTCACTTCGAAAATGAAAATCAGCATCCACGTTTCTGCAGCCAAAGAATAGAAGCAGATTGGAGGCGGCCGCCATTTTCGCGGCAGACAGTTGTTGCACGTAGCTGCGGAACGGGGCCACACCCGTGCCAGGCCCAACCATTATCACGGGCGATGCCTGAAACGGGAACAAAGTCATTTTATACAATCTCCAAAACGTAGAGAAAACCTTGCCATGAAGTCTTAAAATTATAGCTCAAAGCGCAACGAGACGAGACTATTTAAGTTTTACTTGCCATGTTGGAAACTCAATAACTACTCAGCTTAAATAATTACTTAGCCTGCCTTCGCATTGTGATTAACAATTTAATTAAAATTTACTTCAATTTACAGCAAACTAAAACTTTAAAATAATTAGATGAAAAGTCTGAATGAAACTCACGGGAGGGGGGAAACGAAAGGAACCTGGTCGCACCCATCCCTGCAGAGGGGTGCCAGCAGGAAGGTGAGCAAGGTAAGTGGAGCAGAGGCCTTGCCGAGGTGCCAACAGCTTCGTCTTGTACTCAACCACTGCAAGCAGGACGTGAACCTGACCGGGATGCATCTGGAAAAATCATCAGCAGTCAAGACGGAAAAATTCAAGAATTTGCCTAACACTAACATCTAGGGAGGCTCGAAATCTGACTCCTATAGCACCAAATTCACATTAAACTTCAGGCTAATTTCAAGATATTTCATAAAACCAAATATAAGAACCTGCAACCGTGTTTTTCACAAAATCGGCTTTTCATTAATCTGTATTGCTTTGATAGCGGAAAAGTATTTGGTGAGTAGTACCAACCAAAGGTGAGCTAGCGATGCTAAATGCCCTCGGTTTGATGGGCTGCAGCACGTCAAACAGCATGTCTAGCGGAACAGCGCGAGCAGCGCATGGAAAGTCGGCCAGAACTTCCAATATGGTGCGGCGAGGGCGGTTGCAGTAGTTGTAGAGATCTTCTTGTCCCTCCGCCAACGAAAACTCATGAAGTTTCTGCTTTTCCATCTCGCTCGTAGTCACATGGGCGAGCAACTCGAACACATGCCTTCGGGGAACAATCTGAAAATAATGAGGTAAAAATAAAAGCAATCGATACAAGGAGCATTATATCTACAGTCTTAAGACTTCTGATATTTACTCTTCCTGGAATATGATGTCTTTTTATCGTCAGAAACTATTTTAGTGATCACGATAGAGTAATTTTGTCGGTTTATTCACAATCACTCCAGCATAAAATCACAACACTATGAAGCTAATTATCTTATGTTACAAGCAATGTTTCAGAACAATTACATATCGAACGGGTTTCTCAGAAAAGTGTGATTAAACAACTAGAACAAACAGCACACGTGTATACAGCCATAATAAAAAACATCTGTCTGGACCCTCATAGCCGCTCATACAAACTAGAACCAGTATTTCAGTCCAGCATAAGTTTAATACTTTGAAAAATCATAAATAATACTTACGTTCAAATCCCAGTATTTTTTCGCACATTCTATAAGCCGGATCGGGTAGCGAAGTATTTCAGGAACAGGCAGGTCCCCGTCTTTCTCAGAGACATGGACAAGTATACTCGGGTCAATTACTTCTGAACCACTTCTTTCCTTATTAATGATGTCAAAGAGCAGTTCCACATTCTTTTCCGAATTCTCTGGTACAAGCATGAGTACGTCACCAGGGCTGTATTCCAGGCTCTTGGGCACCTCCAATTTGATTAGTCTGTAGAAATAATTACCGTATTGAATGAGACAGGTAATTGAAATACCGCCGCTGCTCTAAAAAGTGTCCTAATCGAACAAGAAACAAATGACTGACAGTAGGCCACTAAATTTAGTTTTCACGGGGGAAAAAATACTATCGAACAAGAGAAATGGTGTTGCAATTACCAGTCTCTATCGAGTATCGATAGAAATAATAAGAATTAATACGACCCATTACTATAATGAATATGGCACACTTTCTGCAGGATTTCCAAGACTATAGGTACAATTCTATGAATTCTGCTTTAAAATTAGTAGGCAGCATACCTGACGTCCTGAAAATGTCCAAAGGCGGTGGTACGAACATTTTCCCTCAAAATCATAGGACAGGGCGATCTCTGTGTGTACTGAGGCCCCTTCGGTACTTCAGTTTTTTCACTGCCACCAACAGGAGTTTCTTCAGGGATAACGTCAACTCGCCATCTAAGAATAATTGTGAAAATAACACGAATGTTTGTTACCATAAATAAAGAAATTAACAGAGCTTAAAAAACGGTTGTGAGAACGAATTAATGATGCTTTCGATAGTGATTTGTTTTCAATAGATTAAAATGACTCGCCTTGCTGTAGTCAAGTGGTCTAACAATATACCTATACTCGTAATACCTACTGAGATCCTAGCTTTGAATAATGGTAGGTACTAGCAATTTTCTGTTGGTAGTATTGAGATCATACAAAATGTTCGTTCGCTACTGCTAACAACAGTTTTCTGCATTAACATCTGTGCCTGCGGGCCAATGGGATGGACTGCACTAACAGGTTCGTGGGGGCTTAACTCATAAAATATGACTTATTATACTTCAGAAAAGCCATTCTGGAACACTTATGATTTATGATTTTACAAACCTAGGCTCAATTTTTAAATTGATCACGCCAGTTGTAAAATGGAAGAAGCTCCCCAACTGATCCCAAAGAGAGGTTAGCCACTTGTCTACCACTGCGTCAACTCCTAAATCATGTTGCTCATCGGCGTAACCAGTATCTAGCACAGGAACTCCTCCCAGACTACTCAGACGTCGGCTTAACCGCTTGGCGACAAAATTGAATTTTACGTAAGACGAATCCCCCAGTCCGAGCACTGAAACAGAAAAATATTGTAAGTCATGTCATTTGCCCTACGTCAGGCTGCTGAGTCTGGCGGGTTGCACATAGGCCGTTTATACACGCAGGGGAATCGCAACAGAGACGGTTATACATAATATAGTAGAATACCTACAGTGAGTTTTGCATTTTTCAGAAATAAATCATAATTTTAAACTATTTATTTTCCCATACCTTCATGCATGTCAAAATGAAAAAGAAATAATAAATGAAAATAACGTATTACTTCTTGTGGAGTTTAAAGTTTCAGTATTAGCGGGAAGCTCAGCCCGCCATTTTAGCAGTAGACGCGAGTGACGCTCCGCTCACCCCCTCAGTCTCACGCCGACAGTCGGACAGGAAGGGCGCGTTAGGCGTTGTGTCTATATGAGAGTTTGTTTATCGCTGCTTTCTCGGATGTCCTCAGTGTACAAATCACGCAGTGAGCTTTGTGGTGCTTTCAAGTTTCTACGGAGAACTGGCTTAACCTCGCTAGTTTGCCATTCTACCCAGGAGCAGCCATCCATCCCACTCTCTCCTATAAGGTACCTACTTATTGTAATTATCAACCTCAATCCCGTCATTCTAATTTTTTTATGTCTCACCCTAAGCGGAGATTTTCACAATCCCAGCCAAGGTAAGTTTTTTTTTTTACCACAGATTGTTTGTATTATTATTTGAAGGAAAATCAAACATTTTAAAATAGCCCATAACTGTAATCTACGTAGGTACCATCTGCGTATATTTCTGAAAAATGCAAAAAACTCAATGTCCTATACTGACTCCGTGTGGGGATTCCCTATCTTGCATAAAAATTTCACCTGTCCCCTTTCGCGTACCCTAACCCACCAGACTGACCAGCTCCAGGAGCCAAATATGTACCGACAATCTTATACATCTCTCAGTGATGTATATGTATATCAGTGACATCTCTCATTATCTTACGCATAATGAGGTTCCTATCTATTTCATAACCATTTTATAAATCTAAGTATCTAGCTACGTAAGTACTTACCGGCAAACCGGACGTTACGAAGGGAGTCAGCAGGCAAGCTCCTTCTCAAGAGAAACTTCCAAAACTGTTTCATATTGTCTGGCTCTTCACCTTGGCCAGTTGTGGAGGCAACAAATATCACAAGAGGCTCATATATCAAATTATTCACCGGATAATCGTCCATGCACATTACAGGTCCAGAAAACTGATAATACTTGGCCTCCCTCCACAACCTCTCTGCCACCTCTTGTGCAGTACCAGTCTGACTACCGTACAGTATCAAGATTTTTCGATCGAACATGATGTACAGATATCCATGCTAGTACAATTCCCTCAAGAGTTTATATTATAGTAGTTAAAAACCTAAAAAGCAAAAAAATGACCGAAACCAATGATAAAAACAGACGCCATGTTTGTTTACTGTATTATAATCTTCTGCTGTTCTGCCATTTTTACTCCCACCAAAAATTATTTTTAAAAAACAAGCAAATGTGAGCAATAACGTTAACTTATATATTTAATTTAACCTAAAATTTATTATGAATATTATGAAATTATACTAACTTTTCTGAAAAAAACATTTTTTAAATTTCTGTTTATTTTAGGCGGTGGCTGGCTATTATGGCTGATGGCTGTCAAACTTTTATGTTGACGCAGAAAATCGTGTTTTCTACGTATTTTGAAATTACTTGAAGTATTTTAGCCTTTCTTTGCTGCTGTTCCCCTTCCTAGTGGTAGAAAGACGTGAGTAATTAGCATTGTAATGGAATTTGACCGATTCTACGTCTATCTAATGCAGAATAACAATGTCAACAACATCGATTATATTTTCAGTAGAGAGGTGTATTGTGCAGTGCTGCAAGTGGCTATTTTAACCTATTTCATTGCTCTTTCGGGAAACCCATTGAAATTATCCTCTACTTTTCAGTGGGAGTGGAACCTAATAACCGGAAGGCTATCCTGTGTCTACTGCGTATGTTCCGGTAGTTTCCCGGGACCGCATAACCTAGCCTCTTGCGAGCAGTTATGAAGACCATGTCGGACTAGGCCAGTACAACCGGAATCAATCATTTGGACCAGCACAGAGCATATTTTACTGTTCTCAGGTGAGTAAATCAACCATTGCGTTGTTTGGCCATTCTATTTTTATCCTCATGACCTAATGGTCCAGTAAAATGTGACCCGAAGATACGCGTGGAAGTTCCCCGATCATTGACTGTAGTTGTTGAGATAATGCATGGCAGGACCGATCCAAGCCTATTAAGCACTTGACTGCGTATGGATGAACCTACCCCTGAGATATCCGGTTACCGCATCACAAGCCCGGTCAAAAGCTATATTGACGTTTGTTGGGGTTTTATTCGTTGTTTTGACAGACTCATACGAAATATCTGTTTGGGCTTGTAATGTTGTGTGTAATGTGGGAAAGCTATATAAATGGCATGAAGCCTGTCAATGTGCCTGGTTTTATGACAGATCATTTGCCATATTATGAGATGTAGGTTAGGTGGGTATGTAGAAGACTGAATCGGTTGTACCATAGTTCCATCTCAGAAACTGGGGAGTGTCAGTATTATAGGGGGTGGGAAGGTAGGTACGTTGAATTCGTGGTAACGATACTGCTAGTAATATCGGTAGCATTGGGAGATATCTTCTGAGAGTTGGAAACACCAAAAGTTTTCCCCAATTGAAAATGAATTTAAATTGGGCAGGGAATGAGTGAGCCCTACTCACTGCCCGTCCGAAGGCTCACAAATGACAGATAACAGAGATAGCTACGTTCTGGATTAAAGTGCTTTCAGGCGGTTCCATTGAGGCCGATAGTCCGATTAATGCTCATGTGATCAAATTGTCTCTACATCTCCCGTTGACCTTTGGAATCATCATTCAAGGCATTTGTAGAATAGAAAGAAGTAGGCTGGGAAACTTGCAGAGATACAGGAAAGATATGAAGTCATGAATTGATACGATTGTTTCATTTAATTTGAATTTCGTGTGAGTCTGAAAGTGGTATGAATGAGTTGAGGAAGAATGTTTGGAGCTGTCGCGGAGGCCTTGAGTTGGCTGAGTTTTCTGAATGGGGAAGGTGCGGGCCAGTCACCGCTCGCTCGATATCAGCTGACTCCCGACACCCGAGCCGTGTTGCAGTTCGCTGACGTCAGCTCGGGAAGCGAACAACGTTTCAAGAGCTAAGACTCGAGCTCAAGGCGCGACAAAATGAGTGAATACCGCTTTGCAGCATCTTCACATCGATTTAAGGGATAAGGGAGTGCAGAAAAGTAGCAAGGGACTAACGGGGTGCACGGCGTGGTTGCGGTGCTTGCCCGTCTGGTCCTTACATTTCAGACAGGAATTTCATACTTTCTCCGCAAGTCCGCAATACACTCCTTTAGACTGAAAAGATTATTAAGTTTGCATCCTTAGAGGAGGTGATGGTCCGTACCAAAGTCTGTTTGTCTGTTTCGAAATAATATCCGTCCGTCAGTCAGTCGCAAGGTCCGTCCGTTCCCTGCTCTACAGCCTATACCGTTCACTCGATTTTGATGAAATTGGTATATGGACCTGTCTAAAATCACGGCCGAGCGACATTCACAAGGTTTACCTTTTTGCAGTCCCAGTCTGGGAGCATCTAAGATACTTCGGCTGCAGTTATTCCAAATGAATTCCTAGCTATGACATTGACCTTGAGGTCATCCACTCCTTGTTTATTTTAGGAAGTTTAGTAGCTTTCTACAAGGTCGTCTAGTTCATCTAGTTGGCAGTAGGCACCAAGACACAGGTTTTATACGTAGTTGGCCGCTATTATACCACAACTGTGGAGTCGCATGCATAAGTTACTGCGGCAATGCCATGCCCATAACACACGGTTCATCAAGGTCTGTAAACTCTTGAGGTTGTCGCGGTTGAATTTAATAGTGACGTCAAATCATGTGGACCAATCGTAATTCTTGAGCGCTGGGTGACCTAGCTCTGATTGGCTATGGTCAGAATTATGTATTGTCTTCTTGAGACCCTTCTTTATATTCTGCATGCAACCTCTACAATTTACAAGCCTACTGTTCATGGCTTTTCTTTGTTTACCCACTCAATCCTTTTAGTTTACCAGACAAACTTAGCAACTTGTATGCAGGTTGTGTAAGACCCCCAAGCCGACGTGCAGCTTGATAATTACTGTGTCGGCGCCAGACTGTCGCTTTTAAGACTCGAACTTAAGGGTTGCACCTATACATAGAGATTGCGTTCCATGATTTAAGGTAGTGGGCTTCATACCCTTGGCCCGAAGGCACCGATGTTTGCCAAATGAATATTTGGTGTGACATCCGTGCTGAAGTCCACCATGCACATTCTTGGTTAAGAGTAATGTCAGTCATATCCAGAGGTGGATAACCCTTCATATTATGTGCATTAATGTTGCTGAACTCTTTTAGATCATTGTGGCCCCATCTTATTAAGTCTACTTCTTGTTCTGAACAAAAAATAATTATGGAAACTGTTTTTTAGGACAACTGTGTCGTTGCTCTCATCCAAGACTATACCTAACAGTTGTACACATTTTATTTTATTTTGTGGAATAGTCCTAGTCATAGCAGACTTGATGGTGTTTCTGTCTGTACTTAGTGTTAATGATGTTGTTCGATGCTCCTGCTCATTGTGGACTTGCCTTGATAACAATATTTAAGGCCTGCTGAATCATCGATCTAAAATAACCAACGGAATAACCACCACCAAAATAACCTTATATTGTTTACATGCGTTGTCTCTGGTAGATAAGGTCTTCCTTGCTGCTAGTTACAATAGAAGCCGGCGGATTCAGGACCGTTTGTAGACAAATAGGATAAATTGTGAGGACCGAATACCGTCACGCACCTGTAACCTGTAACCTGCCAATCTTCATAGCTTATACAGGTGCCTAAATCAAATCCTCATGCCTTCTGGGGCACACTCTGGATAGGTATAGGTGTCATGGGTTACAGGGCGTCAGGTTACATGGATTCTGATCACTTACCCTTGGGAATCTTGGGAATTCACACTAGATCTGATAAAAAAAAAAAAAATTGATATGGGACGAGAAAGTTAAGTGGACTATTGTCGGACCCTTTATTATTTTAGACTCTATTTGATGTGCCTTGTTGTTGGGGTTATGGTTCTCCAACTCCACAATACTGAAAAGGAAGTACCTAGTGCGCAGGTAGTGAGTGATTCGGCGATTGTTGTCTCGATTCGCGCTCGACTTTGCCCTTGGTAAAAAGTGGTCCTTCGAGTCTACTGAATCGTATGGTCTTCTGTAGACACCATCTAGTGAATAACTAACGCAGTTGTTCTTATAATATGGTTTCGCAACTTCTTTCTCCGAAAAATATTGGCGCTTGTTCGGTTTTTTGTCTAGGTTCACCACCACAGTTCGTTGCCTCTGACGGCTGTTATCAAGTCCGCATGAATGAGCTTTCATACGGTACTGTAGCGAGTTGAGCAAATCGATATACTTGCACAATCTAGCACCTGTACAAGGTGGGATTTCAGTCAGTCCTTAGCTTCATTTAAAATTTGCAGAAGTATTATTACCTTTGTCGGCACAATGTTATTTCCCTGCCCAAAAAATTTGCCTGTCTCTTTTTGATATTATGCAGCGTTCACTTAATTATCTATTGTGACTTTCTTAGCCGCTTGATACTTTATTCTTAACCAAGAATAAGAAAGCCATAGTAAGTACGTATAGGTAATGACGATCTTACGTCGCGTCAGCACATTATTACTTGAATGTCTTGTTTTCGAAGTAATATAGGAAGCGTATAGACATCAGACGCAGTTAGTCATTAGGGAAGCTAGTGCACGGCATTGTTATCAGGACTATATGTTTACCGTCACATAGTTTCCTTGGCTTTGGGCTTTAGTGTGTTTCTTGGTGTTTTCGTTTAGTATCGGTTGTGCCGTGGCAGTAGAAGGACGCGGTCGTTGCTCGAGCCGTTTCTCGGTCACCTGCGCTTTCTGCCGCGTTTAGAAGCACTTTACTCTGTGTCATGTGAAGACAAATAGTTGGTCCCTCCTAAAAAGCATTCACTTTGCTCTTTTGAAAATGAAATTTTCTGGAGAAGACCCTGTCGAAGCCACAAGTGCTCGGAAGGTATAATACCTATACCTCCCTGTCCTAACGAAATTATTATTATTTTTCTTAACTCTCTTATTATTTTTTGTGGAGTCACTTGGGTGCATGGCACGCGTTCATTGATCGAAGCCGAAAACAGTAGGCTGGTGCCACCCCCATGTCAGAACTTGTGACTCACAAACGCAAACATTGTTTGTAATTTGACTTGAACCCAGACTAGTCAAAACTCAAAACTTAACCGCTCTGAGAGTCGCTCACCATGTTATACTCATCAGTCACCACCTTTCCAAACCATTTAGAAATTACCACCAGAACTAGTGATTTATACTATTGAAGCGATAAATTTTGATGTTCCAACTTCCTTTATTTCTTGTATCCCTCTCATTCTCACGCCTTGCTCGTGAGCTTTCCTCCTTTAGTTGGCGGTTTCTTGTAAGTCGATACTTCAGTATCCATTGTCATAGCTGGCCGTTTCTTCTCTGCTGAATGGTAAGCACTTGTGCTTGCAGTAGGTAATTGTTTCGAAACTCTTGACTTAAAAGAATTGTGCATAGTGTAGATAGAACCTTGTGGTATTTATTTTTCGTCGAATCTTTTAGGTTCTAGAAGCTAATTTTTATTCATCTTATAAGAAATGAGCTAAAATATACCCCTGGGATGGAGTTTAGGACCGGTTTCAAAAAATATTGATTTAATTTTTACAGATAAGGGTTGACATGGCCGGCTATGATGATGGACAATGAGCAACCTCACCAGGAACTCGTCAAGTGCGTGGTGGTCGGCGACACTGCTGTGGGCAAGACGCGTCTCATCTGCGCACGCGCGTGCAACAAACACGTGTCCCTGTCTCAACTGCTCACGACGCACGTGCCGACGGTATGGGCCATCGACCAGTACCGCATCTACAAAGATGTAAGTTACACCCAACTCCACGTTTCCATCCACGTGCAATCCGGATGTGGCTTCCATTACCAGCATCAAATTTAAACTACTATGCGCTTGCGCGAAAAAAAAATAAATAAATAAATCGCCAAAGGCTGTCCAGGGGAAAAAATTCGCCTTGTGAATATGTGAGGAAACATTTTTCCATAAGTAGGCAAGACTTAGGAATTGTGCCTGGAACGCTAACGTGAACAAAAATTCCAACCCTGGACTCCCACTAACACTTCTCCACAGCCAGGGTGTGACCTGTAAAGCTGGCCGTCCATTGGCCGGAAACAAAACGAAACTTTTCTGTGGCCGAAGTTTCCGATGCTTCGGATGCTTCGTTGAGTTTCGTTTGGTTTCGTTCCCGGCCAATGGACGGCCAACTGTACTGCTCCCACTGCCAAGAGGTGACTTGTTTCTAATCTATTCTAATATGGTATTACTTGCTTCTAATCTAGAGAGTAGGAACAAATCTCACCCTGGCGGTGGACAAGTGGTTGTGTAGGGTTGGAATAGGGTTAGCGTTCCGAGCACAAGAAACAATTACTCTTGCCTCAGAAATGCCACAACTGGTTTTTCTGAGTTTATCTTCCCACCCTCAGTAACTCATTCAAAGGTATTTCTTTTCTTCTTCAGTAAACTTTAAAACCATCATTATTTAAAAAGACAAAGTTCCCAAATTCAATTGATAGTGGAAGCAGGCAAAATACAAATAAGTGGATGTGACTTGAACTGGTCACCGGTGCAGGCATGGCTGGGATATGCTCGATAGACCCCAATTAGGTAAATTGGAAGGTCCGTCGTTTTGCTCGTTGTGCCATGCGTAATTCGTTCTAAAAATAGCTGTCATTCGTTTTTAACTGACGATAAGATCTGTAAGAGCCAAAAAAGGAAGTTACGCTTACATAATAATCTAGAAATCCGGTTCGATCGGGTGGCTGACTGTAGCTGTTGCGTTTTATATCGTCTGCACCACACCACATGACAGCATTCTCCAGTTGTCAGAAAATATATCTTACTATTACATATAGGTACGTACTCGTACCATATGCATACCATCGGTCAGTATTCTGCTTCCCAGAACTGGTTTCTTTAGGACTGTTTTTCACATGTGTGCTTAAGGTAACATAGTTATGCCCTGAATTGTCCCATTTGCAACTGTCGAGGTAGGTCCATCCTTCATTTAAAAGCTGCTGGTTGAGTGGCATCAGCCACACTATTGCTTATATCGCAGTGATTCTATCTCAATATATTCAGGCTATGCTTATCACTCTATATGTATTTTAAGATTACACCGTACATTATTGCAATCTTTATAATTCATTTAAATAGATTAGCAATTAATTGATCAACTTGGAATGGGATGAATCATTTCTGATAATGTAGCCGGATGATGCAATATGTTGCAGGTGCTGGAGAGAAGTTGGGAGGTTGTAGATGGCGTTAACGTTTCGTTAAGACTCTGGGATACCTTTGGTGACCATGAAAAAGATAGGAGATTCGCCTATGGCCGGTAAGAATAACATTTAGATTTCCCCATTTGTTAGATAACTGCGTTTAGTTAGTATCTACCCACCTACTGGAGAGATGAATGTCAGTTGGGCCTTTTCGTTGTTATGGATAATTTCAAGATTCTTTTGACAATGAACTCGAGCATTTTTTAGTCATGTGGGCATACTGAGCAAAATCGTCTGAATGGTGCAACGATTAACTGCGTACAGACGAACGTTGGCCAAACGTTGACCTTGTCCCGCCCAATAAGGGTGAAATAAGAGGAAGGAGGAAACTTGGTCATTCCCCACTTATATCGACGAAATGACGGAGGTCCCTGGATGCATTTGATTGTTTCTGTTACAGGTCAGACGTGGTATTACTCTGCTTCTCTATCACGAACCCGGTGTCACTGCGGAACTGCGTGGCGATGTGGTACCCGGAGATCCGGCGCTTCTGCCCTCAGACACCGGTCCTTCTCGTTGGATGCAAGAACGATCTGCGCCACATGTATTGCGACCAGGCCTATCTGAGTTTCTTCAAAGATAGAAGTCCTTTCCTAAGGTATGTTTCCCGCAGTCGGGATTCTGCAAAAAAAAAAAAAACCTTATTTATAAATGACTATTGGAAACAATATGATTACATTTTCGGTTGCTCTGTTTCTCGGGAACATTTCTTTTTCTTGCTTGCTAGCCAGATATGGCAAGAATATCATTCGAACCCGGACCTCTCAGGACACAAAGCGGACCCCTTAACCACTCGGCCACTGAGAGGCACAAATGGATGTGATGTTGCAGGGTAACAAGGAAGAGTGACCTCGTGATGCCTGACGAGGCGCGGGCCGTGGCACACGAGTTGGGAGTTTACTACTACGAGACCTCCGTGCTCACTTACTTCGGTGTGAATGAGGCCTTCGAGAACGCTATCCGTGCCGCCCTCCTTGCCCGCCGCCAGCAGAGGTTCTGGATGACCAATCTCAAAAAAGTTCAACGCCCTTTACTCCAGGTATTTTATTAACGGGACATTTCAGTTGTACGACAGGGCATTCGCTTGGTAGCGCCCCTTTGGGTTTCTCCAACACTGGCGTTCTGAAACATCAAACACTGCACGTTTCGTCGTTTGGCTACTGAAGATGGCCTCAAAATGATTATAGTTAAGCGCCATATCAGTGTAGGCCGAAGCCTGAAGCGTTATTCCCGCAGGTTGAAAAGAATGTGCTAAATATGTCCACAAAGTATACCCCTCGGACCCAGAATGCACAGAAAGTGCCAACGCTCTTGACTACTTTGCGGAGGCAAGAAATTGGTACCTACGTTTACTTGCTTACTTTTCTACCTTCCACCCTTTCCAGGCCCCTTACCTCCCTCCCAAGCCGAAGCCACCAGAATTGTTCGTGTCTCCCAGTAGCTACGATGAAAATTGGGTCTCCCTGTGGCTCAGTCCAACGTATACCGACGTTATTCTCATTGCCGGCACCGTTGGATTCACTGCCCACAGGTATTAAGCTAGTGTACCTATTAGCAAAAGGGACACTTAGTTGTCTCGTCCAGATTTTCTTCCAGTTAAGTAAGGTAGTAGGTAGGAAGTATGGAAGTAGGTCGCTTTGATCGCAGAGCTGTCCACGTCCTATAGCAGCATGTACCTACTTATCTACCTACGGTTTCCGATCAGTTCTAGCAGCTTTAGTTAGTACATTACTTTATGCTGAATAAACAGAACGAAACTGTACTCCATAAATTGAACTGCTTCTTTACCTTCTTTACCTTTTTTTTTTTTTTTTTTTTTTTTGAGAAAATGAAGTTAATCCGTCCAAGGACTGATTCATGCATATTTCGCTCGTTGAGCGACTCCACGTGCTATTCTGTTCCTTCAGATTTCTGCTGGCTGCAGCGTCGCCAGCGTTTCTGCGGGTGTTTACGACTGAATGCCTGGAGTTCGGGGCACGGAGCTCAAGTGATTCCAGTATGGCATCCACACTGGGCGAGGCCACGCTAGGGGAGTTCAATGATGACACGGAGTGTCTACTTCGCTCCGACTCCAAAACATTAAGGCAAGTTTACGTAGGAAATAATAGCTCGTTAATGATATTTGCACGAAATTCACTGATGGGCTGCTGAATAAAGCAGTGCAAAGCAGCATTATTTACTAGTTCCAATAAGCAAAATGCATATGATGTCCTAACTACGGTTCAAAGGTACCTGTTACCAACATCCTGCTTCATTTCTCTGTCCTGTGTAATTGTTCTGGATGTTACAGGGTATGGGACCAGTTGAAGAGAAGATCTAGCTGCCAGGTGCTTCCGAGCTGTCGGAAAGTGGGCGTTGTTCGGGAGCTGAACCACCAGGCGTTTGAATCTATCTGTGTAAAGCTGTGCCCCGAGGCGGAGGCGCGCGGTAACGCTCTGCAGACGGTACTACGCGTGGGGAAGCTGGTCACGCCAATGGCTCTCAACCAGTGTCTTCAGTTCATCTACACTGCCAGCATTTCGTATTCCTCACTCACTGATTTGCAGGTTTGTCTTGGATGTTTCTCTTCATCTTCATTTTTTTCTTTATATAAAAAGAATATGTGAAATTCCCTCCAATATGACAAAAGACAGTGAAAACGAATTTTTTGAGCTGGTTCTTTTGTCCATAGATAGTCATTTTTTCATATGAATATTTTTTTTAAAATGATGTGATCCAGAAGTAATAAACTTTTCAATCTTAACTGGTTGAAAGGTTGTATGACGTCCGTGGCCTGTGAAGATGTAGGTATAAGTACCTACTTATGTTTACATTCTGTTTTTTTTTCTTCAGTTTTTAAAAAAGCGAAAACACATATTCAGAAGTTCTTTTTTTCTACTTACATAATAAGTGGTATTTTCAGTCTAACCCATCCCTTGCCCCCCAAACCACTTCATAGCCTATAACAGTACTAATGGTTTTCTCGAGCTTAACTGTAGCACAAGGATAATTGTTTCTTTCGGCCACGTAACACAGGAGATACGTCAAGCTGCTGAGTTTCTTGAACTGCAGGAGCTTCTACTCTTCGTCTCAAATATTCAGTCGAGAGAGGAATTTCTCAATGCTGATCTCAGAGTCCACTTTCGACAGGTATGATTGTATATTAAGTACCAAGTATTACTACTACTACTATATATGTCATTACAGGGGTTGTCCTGCTTGGTGTTGTTGTAGGTTTCTTCTTAAAAAAATACATTAAACAGCTGATACAAGCGAGGAAGGAACTATATGTGCTAGGTACTTTCACGGCCGTTTTTGCCGTCTTTGTTCCCGCATTAGGAAATTAAATATTGTGACACCGCTGGCAACAAAAGCATATTATGGAAAATAGCAGTAAGCGAGAAGAAAAAATAAAATGCTAAAAAAAATGGCAAATGTGGCGAGACAAAAACAGACCCTCGTTTTCAGTGTTTTTGCGTAAAATAAAAAAATGGACGGTAATTTCAGAGCATGCGGGTGCGTGTGAAGGAGCTATGCATCCATCAGGGCCTGTTCTCGGACGTCATGTTCCAGCTGGACGACGGCTGCTTCGCGGCTCACAGACCTCTACTCGTGGCGCGGTGTGACGTCATGAAGGCCATGTTCACTGGGGATTTTCGAGAGAGCGCTGCTAAAGTGGTAGGGAACATGCACTTTAAACAGTGAGAGCAAACCATTTTCTGAGGAAAAGAAAGAAAAAAAATTATAAGGATTGATTATTTGTACCTTCCGTTTCCGTTTTCTCAGACTTCCATTGCGCCATAGTGAAAAATACCTCTTCAAAACGCAAAAAAAGACAGCGCAGCCAGAACACTTGGCGCACTTGAGCCAGAGGCCTAACTGGAAGCTGTTTCTGAGAAGAATCGTAGGAAAGTTACTGCTGATTTCCGAAATACAACTCACAGGTGTTAATTCGTATTTCAGATCCTATTCCCGGGTGTAGGAGAGGACACGTTCCTGAGCCTGCTACAGTACCTGTACACAGACGATATCCCGCCTGTGGCACCTGCGCGAAGTGTGGATTTGCTGGAGCTGGGGAACCGACTTTGTTTACCTAGGCTAGTCAATCTAACGGAGCAACGGGTCATCAAAGAACTGACATCGTGTGGCGGGGATGAAGTTATTGACCATTGCCTCAGGCTGCTTGAGCCTAGCCAGGTTAGAATATTGGAATATTTCATTTGGGTGACATTCTAATTTAGGACCTAAGTTCATTGATTGAGGACTGGGTGAGAAAATAAATGTTCTTGCATTTGGCACTGGAAACATGTCTCAGTTCAGTGGCAATAAAAGAAACAGTAATAGGTAATGAGCCTGGTAAATTCGTAATGGCGGCCATCGTAAGTCAAGTAGGTAAACGAGGAAAAACTGCTTTTAGAGCACCCAATGGCCCTGCGAGCACCCTATAGATTGAAGGGTATTAGTAACAGGAATAATTCCTGTAACATTAAGAATCACGGTCGGCAAATACCTGTTACTTTTATAAAATTTAGTACTCATGTGAAATAGTAATTTATCGTTTTCAGTTGCATAACGCTCATCAGCTCGCTGACTGGTGTATGAACTACCTATGTACAAACTACAATAAGCTATGCAAACACAGTTCAAAACTTCTTCGAGCACTGCTTCCGGAGAACCAAGAGTACATGAGGGAGCACCGCTGGCCACCAGTGTGGTAAGTCTGTTCTCGTCTTCTTTTTCGTTCGAAACATATTCGAGAAGATAGAGGGTGTTTGCATAACTTTTGTGAGAACCCAACTACGTTACGGTTTCACTACCTAATTATTTATACAATTTTTCTTTTATCATTCATCTCATTATTCCAGGGGTTTAACCTTCTTCACCCATAAATAATCGGACATTTTTAAATCAATCCTTTCAGAATAACGCAGCAATACATGTACACGTACTCCTAATGCACTGTTGTGAAGGTGACAGATGTGGAACTTTTGGAAGAATTAAGCTGGTGGCCACCACACTCGAGTGTCGAGTGATGGAATAACGCCTAAGTTTTCTTGGCCTGTCGGATCATTGGGATGTCCAGCCAAAGGTCAAGTGTTCACAGACTGATGTGTTGCAGGTATGTCAAGGATTATGATTACTACGAGAAGTGCTTGTGTGAGAGAGAAGCGGAGGAAAAGAAAATGCTGAAGAGAGGAAGGACAGGGTCAGGGTGTCTCTGTTTCTCCACAGCTAAGCCCAAGAAACAGGTTTGTGCGCCTTTTTCGTTCCACTTGAAGGACGGGGATGACTTTTGAACGCCCTTCCACGATTGAAAAAGGGAGCGTGAACGAAAAACACCCCAGATTTCTTCAGTTAAAACAAGATATCAGTTTTATTGAAACAAGTTATTTGCGGCTACCCCAGAACAGCAAAAGCTTTATACAGTTAGGGTGCGTCCCACCAGGCCCAGTTAAAATTAAACTGGAGATTTAACATGGTAAACATAGGACAAAATCTCCAGTTTAATTTTAACTGGGCATGGTGGGACGCAACCTTAGTTGTTTTCTTATAAAAATGTTGGCACTATTAGATGTTCACATAAAAGCACCAAGCCGGTGTTTAACCTAAAATTGGTGGATTCTGACGTCAGTATGTCGTGTGCTGTTTTTAATAGAATAAAATTACCGTTTTTGTTGAATTATGTGATTGTATTGCAGGCAGACTCACAAGAAGCCATGTTGCCGTCTGCGGCAGCGGCCGTATGACGTCGGATGTTCGGGCTGGCCGCAGTCGCAGTTACACTCGTCCTGCTGGCCGTCCCTGTCACCGCCACTCTTGCATTTATATTCCTCTCACGTTGACATTCCAAGGTAAGATTATGGGGCTCAACCCACGCCATTTTACCCACTTCATTTTGTATTTACCTTTAACTGTACGCACCAGTTCACTAAGCCCCAACCGTTTTATTGTATTATAACTTATGACTAAGAACAAATTTTATACTGTCCAGTTTGTTTTTTCATGTTTTGTAATTTTTGATGAGTTTAAAGTACGAAGAATAAAAAGAAATACTTTAAAATCTGCTTAAATATAATAAGTTCATCAAAAAACAAGAATACATCATTAGGTTATTTTTAACAAGAGAAATAGCGTAAGACAATACATGTCAGTTAATTCACAGAAGGCGCTGCAGTACAATTTTTTACATGTTCAACAGCTTAAGGAGTCGGTTTTCGACTTGCTGTTTCTACTAGTTGTAATTATGGGCCTTCTATGCAACTTATCATGAGTCTTCAGTGTTCACCGGTTACAACATAACCAAAATAAATTTTTAGTAAAGAGGAATAGAAAAGTGTCTTCAAATCATTACGCGTACGTGGAACAGAAATTGAACAAGATTAAAAGATGACTAATTGGTCAGAAAAGCCCAGAAAAAAATCCGACCTGAAACGGACTGGTCGGAAGAAGTAGCCTAGAAGAGTGCCTAACTCCTGCTCATTATGGATGGGCTGTCGAAATTGTAACCCAAAAGGCCCATTTGGTGAATGCCCTCAACTTGGAGTATCTTTTTATACAATCAAAAACTAACAGCATCAACCAGAGCTTAGGTCGCTAAAAGAAACATGCATAACGTAACATTAAAACCTCCTAAAACATCGCCACCTAATATTAATTTGAACTTTATACAGAACATACACTCTTTCTACTTCCTCCCTCTCTTTGCCGGAATGGGTTTCTGTCTGAAACATGAAACAAATTGGGTATTAAAATTCGGTGAAGCCGTAATACTTTTCGCAACCCAGGGAAAAAGGCTGGCCGTATAAGACTCTTTGGTGGGTTTAGTTACCTCGGAACGATTGAACTCGAAGCTGTTGCCTACACGTTAAATCATGGGGTGCCACATGTTTGTTTCAGTTCTCAGCATGGCCTGATCTCTTTCCAGTCTGAAAATTACGTGGATTTAGGGCGTACTATACAGCCCTAATGTTACATGCATGACTTTCTGTTCCAAGTTGACATACCTCACCATTCAGGAAGGACCCTTTTAGACCCCCGACGTGACGATTACTCCCAACAGAAAATAGAGCCAGTGCGATGGGAACAGTCTGCCATGCCGCGACTACTGTCACCTAGTTAGAGTCCATTTAGAGAGGAGCCTATTTCAGCAGTCGTTTGATTCCCTAGTCTCCTCGAGGGTAGAGATTCATGTCTCATCGACTTTTTATAAGATTCTTCTTGGATACACGCTTAACGCAACTTATTCTATTACCTTCTTGAAATTTTCTGGAGCCAAAGCTAGGAGGCACTTACTTGGCAGCAGCAACTCGGCCTCGCGTGCGAATCTTCGGACTTGGGCTGCCCCCAGTACTGGACACTAACTGCCCTCTGCCCCCACGAGTCCGGGTCTTCGGGCTGAGACTCTCAACAGGACTCAAGGCGGGCGGCGTCTTCCTTACGCGCGCTCGCGTTGAGCTGATCGCTTCCTGAACTTTAGTAGCCCGCTTTGGTGAGACTTTCGCAGCGCGTGTCGAGCTAGATGAACCTTGTCTGTTAGTGGCACGGGTTTGGCTGGGTGAGGTTTTCACTTTCCCACCGCGTGCTGAGCTAGGTGAGCCCTGCACTTTGGCAGCACGAGTAGCACGCTTCTTTGGACTCGGCGACGTTGAGCTCGCTTCTTTCTTCCTCTTCGATGTAGCAATCTTCGAATTACCCACTGCTCGGCCCCTCACAGTCCTAGGCTTCTCGCCGCCACTACCAGCACTAGAAGGGAAAAGAAAACAATAAAAGTAAAGTATATGAGAAACCCGACGCACCGATCCAAACGCCATTTCTCAGTTTGATTCGAAAAATATTTGTAGGGCTGCAGCTGTCACACCTAATTCAAATCACGGGGAGATAACATTACTAACATGACTCTCACTACAATAATTAAAAAGATAATTTACAACAGTCCCGACCTTTCTTTTTCGTTCGCGGACTCTGTTGCGGTCTCTGGAACAGCTGCAACTCGCTTTGGTCTGCCTCGTCGAGGAGGTGTCGAGGCAGCTGCTTCTTTTTTGCCTGTAGGACAAAAAGTACTCAATGTTCGGTTCATCGAAAGAGGCGAATCAAAATACGCTACAAATCAAGTTACTGATAATTTCAATCATCACGGCAACAATGTAACAGCTATTTCTCATCCATCAAGCTAAGTATTATTTGAACCATGTCTGTATTAGCCGGAACTGACCTCTAGACGAAGAGGAGGTGGAAACATTGCGTCGCGCGCGCAAGTTCGGAGGCGCGTCAGACTTCGCTGTGGCCTTCCTCTTAGGCCGGACTGTTGCAGTCTCCAAAACCTGCAAACAACCGTAACTGGTAAATTGGTAAAAATAATTTGGACTGATTGCAACTACCTTCAGTGACGAAACGACGATCCTTGGTCATGTTGCAAGTGTGCTAATTTATAGCTGAAGTCCATAATGTTTAGAAGCCACTCTTTTGCTATTTCTGTTTCAAAAATTATTATAATAAGCTGATAAAAGTCTGTATAACTTCCAGCAGTCTGAACTGGAGAATTATTTACTGTTCGAATACCATCGCTATCCTTAGGCTGATCACGGGTTGTTATTGTTGAATAACTGGCAATCCCCTCGAAGTTTAATGACTAAAAAAATACTATAGATTTACCTGTGAGGGGGCTTCGGCAGGATCAGTAGATTTTGCTTTTCTGCTGCGAGATGGCCTAACAGCGGGGGTGGCTGGTTTGCCACGAGCTCGTCGCTCCACCGTGACAGGGCTGCTCAAAGGTTCCCCTCCTTCTTCAGCTTCAGGAGTCGCAAAAAGTTCTTTGACACCTTGGACTAGCCGCAAATCGTTCCTCGGAGTCAGGGATTGTTTAGGAGACGCGAACAGAGTGCGCAACCCCTGAACGTCTGTCAAGTCATTACGAGGGCTCTTCTGTGGTGGTGGCGAGCCAAGCATTAAGCGCTTCACACCTCGCAGGTCACTCAGCCGGTTTTTCGGGCTCTTCTCATTGGGCCTTGGCGACCCCAGCAGCATTTTCACTCCGTGTACATTCGTTAAGTCATTTTTAGGACTAACTACTGGTTTCCTAGACCCAACTTTCTTAGCCCCAACAACCTTCCTCACAGGAGTCTTCATCAATTTTTTAAGACTCACAACGCGTCTCAGGTCATTTTTCGGACTGTTGGCTAAGATTCGCTTAACTCCACTTACGTCGGTCAGATCATTTTTGGGGCTCTTCTGCGTCCGCAGCAACGCCTTGACACCTCTCACATCGGTCAAGTCGTTCTTCGGACTGTTTGGTACTTGGGGAGATTGAAAAATTTGTTTTACCCCTCGGACGTCTGTCAGGTCGTTTTTAGGGCTCTTTGCCGGACGACCAGCGGTAACTCCACTCTTTTTCGTTCGGATAACCTTTCTCGCTGGAGTTTTGAACATCTTCTTTATACCAACAATACGCCTGAGATCATTTTTAGGGCTTTTCGCCATCACTCGCTTCACACCTACAACGTCGAATAAATCATTTTTGGGGCTCTTCGGTGGTTTGGGAGTTCGTAGAAGTTTACCGACACCTTCCACTTCAGAGAAATCGTTAGGAGTTTTTAACATACTTTCGACTAAAGCCACATCACTCAAACTATTGTAAGGGTTCTTCTCTCCACGCCTTTTGATGAAGGAGTCACTTTTGTAGGAAGGTGGTGAATCATCCGACTTCGGTGACAGTTTCTTAGCGCTGTCACGAGTACCACCCATAAAGGCCTGTACGGAAAGTTCATTCATGTAGACGAACGGAGACTGATGATCTACGTTTTTCAACCTAATATCCGGAATCTTATCTGGAGTACAGAAACTGATCAAGTTGTTTGAAACATTCATGTTCTTCACACTTTCCCGCTTGTTATTAAATCCAGTTTCGATTCCAGTATCACTGCTAGAAGCCAACGAAGCAGCGAGGTTTGAGCCAGGTGTCAACAGAGGCGAGACGAAAACATCTTGTGAAATGTCGGGCGTGTTGAAGTTGAAAGACGAGTTTCCAGATTCGTTTTCCTTGGTGCCTGGTGAGAAAATTACACTTTTGCGAGAGAGCTTTTTAGACGTAGAAACAGCTTTTATGATTCCATGTGGATGCTTCACGCGGGGCGTAGTTAAGGATATGCTGCGCCGTCCTTGGTTTTTTGTAGAGTGGACGGGTGGAACATGGCGCGGGGTGAGCCCTAGTGCTGTAGGCGACAGCTCGGTGAAGTCTGGGCGGCCAGGGTCGTTCTTGGAGCTGATCCGTTTGGAGGAGCGCCTCCCGAAGGGGGGAGGCGTGACGTTAGGAAGCGGTAGCTCCATCAGCACGGAGCACAGCGCGGCGGAAGAGGATGACGGGGACACCTGCAGCGGTGGCGTCAGCAAAACCTCGGCAGCGTCTTTCCTCGGCGACGGAGTCAGTGCTTTCACTTCTGGTGTTTCCTTAGCCTTAGTAAGAATCTTTACCTGGCAGAAAAGGAAACAAAAAAAAGGTGTAATCGAGTGGCGCGAACAAAACTGAAATTTGAGAGGTCCGGGTTCGAATCCCGGTGGAACGGAAAAATTTTCCGCTTCCGACATGGATGTATTGGTTTCGCCTCACTCCTAAACTGGCGTCGGCCCACTCATATTCGGCTTCGGGCAAAAAATCTAACAAACCAACTCATTGCGCGTATGTTCTCTGAACTTCGCGCGTTAAAAAAAGCGTTCCCACGCTACAAACATCAAACTGGAGGACAGAAAATGAAACCGAGGACCTTCCAGTATACTGGCCTCTTGGCCACGGACGGTACCTAAGTGAAATGAATAGCATAGTAGAAAATTAAAATCTTCCTTCAGATTCTGTCGATTTCACAATTTTTTTTCTGATTTCTGTTATCCACAAAGAAAAATAATGGTATCGTGAGTCGGGATTAAGAGAAGTTTAACAGACTTACCTGTGGTTTATTGGTGATTCGTATAGCCTTTTTTACCAATTTCTGTTTTATTTTTACTTCAGTTTTGAACTTCATTTCACTTGCCTTCCCCAAAACAAGCAATGCCTTCTTCTTGTTCTTATCTGCAAATAAAAATAACCACTGAATAACTATTTGCAAGACCCCATTTTTTTTTTTTTTTTTTTTTTATAAAGTAGTTTTCTTGCTCTGTCCAGCATACAAAAAAGCGAGAACGCAGGGTCATCACCCCCGTCACCCAGCATATTTATTTTACAGTGTTTACAGCTTACTACGGTACTGAATGTGACTGGTAATTGCAATACCACCATTGGCCGTGGCTGCTCTAAAAGCTAAACGTAGTGTGCCATTCGAACGCAAAACAAATGACTGACAGTAGGACATTACGTTTAGCTTTGACAGGAGAAAAAATACTATCGAACAAGAGAAAAGCAGTTGCAATTACCGGTCTCTTTCGAGTATCGATACAGCTTACCTGGCCTTGACGGCAATTTCGCCTTTGCACCAAGCACTTTCGATATCCTTGATGTTTTCTCCACTTTTTGCTTCAGAAGCGTGCCCGTTTTTGTACCGAAATTCTTTGATTCTGCAGCGGCATTTACATTGGGATTAGGAGTCTTCTTCGAGTTTTTGAGAGTAGTAGTGTTCTTTCTCGTCGCAAGAGTTGCGACTCTTCTGGCGACTCTTGTTGGGGCGGGGGGTTCCTTTCTAACACTGAGAGCTGTGGGTTGAATGCTATTTGTCTTCAGTAAAGGAGATGGAGTTTTCTTGGTGGTTTTAACGCTACTGAGACTTGGAGTTGTGGATGGTGTGCTTATGGCACTCCTTACAGGAGTTTGAGTCTTATGAGGGCTTTTGACGCTCTTGGGGCTTGGAGTCTTCGCTGGTGATTTGCCTTTTAAAGGCACGCTTTGAGTACTCTTGCTCGAAGTGGGGGTCTTGAAAAGTTTGCTCTTAGCCCCTGCGTTTTCAGGTGTATTCGGCCCGTTTCTGTCACTATCACTGGAAGCACTCAGCGAAGAACTCCTCGAGCTGCTGTTCAAAGGAGGAGTTTTACCTTCTGTTTTCAGAGGGGTCTGGGCCACTGATCTTGGGGAGCCCCTTGCAGGTGTCTTCAGGGGAGAAACCCTAGATTTCTTCAGTGATGGTTTAGGAAGCACTTCTGGTGAGGTGTACTGAGGAGTCACAACTTCAGGCGGAGTTTCAGCCGCAGACTCCATCGCTATAAAGGTTAGCGACGGTGTGGTCGGTGACTGACGCTTCCGCCCACGGCCACCAGCAGGAGATATCGGAGAACAGACAGGGGTAACAACTTCTGGAGGAGTCACACTTGAGGAGATGGACAAGTTCATCAGCTCCCTAGGTGTTTTCACCTTACCGAGGGCAGACATTTTGGTTGGGCTACTTGAAGCAGATGTAAGAGGCGATGGTGTTATTGCCTTCCCTGCGCCTGACATTCGCTTGGACGGGCTGCTTGCCGCAGACCTGCGAGGTGATGGAGTTCTGAGAGTAGACAGCGGTGTTTCACTTTTTGAGATGGATAGATTTGTTGACGAAGTTTCGCTCATCAAATTCACTGATGGGGAAACAGGCTGCAGAGTTCCAGTTTCAGAGAGGGACAAATTAGCCTGCTCTTTTGGCGTTTTTGACAGACTTCGTAGCGAAACAACCTGTGAATCAATAGAAGACTGGTTTTTAATCAGCTCAGGGGTGGTCACTAGACCGATTACCAGGGAGTCCCAAGTGGAGACTTGGCTAAATTTCTCATGTCTTCTGGGTACTCTCATCATTATCCCCAGCTTCAGTGTCACCAGGTGTAGCTGAGATAGAAAATTCTCTCTTGGTGATGCTAATTTGCCACTGACAACGGTGCTAGCTCTCCATAGATTTAAAGGGTGCAGAACCAAAAATTAATCAGTATAACTGATTTTGGTTATAATTAGGGTACTTCTATAGTAATTAGCCTAAATGATTTCCTGATGAAGGCCTTATAGCTTTATTGCTGTGGCAAAGAGTGGTTTTCGGAGAGAAATTCACTTTGTTAGGAGGTTGGTTCGGTAAACTAACCGGTGTAGATGACGTCCCAGCAGGCTTCTCAGAGGGCCTCACGCTCGAGTCTTCACATGGTGAAGTGTTCTCGGCCGAAGGAGATTTCGTGGTAAGTAACACGGCCTTGGCCTGGAGCGTCGGAGCTTCTCGGATGGTGATGAGGCATGGGGCTTTCATGCTCCAGCCGCGTTTCCCAGCCCGAGCAGGGCTGCTTAGGCGCTTAATGGGCGTGGGTTGTCTGCCACTGGGGCTGCCCTTAGTGAGACCCTTAATCGGCGTGCGTGGCGATTGCAAGTCTCTTCTTACGTTGGTCATTTCACGAAGATCTTTCTCTTGCAAGTTTCTATAAAAAAACACCATCACTGGTCATTTTAAAATGTCTGTTTACTTCTTTAAAGGTACGACAGTAAATAAGTCGCACGTGACTATCTCGCACTCACTAGGCATCGTACACGTACAAGAATTTTGGAAAATAGGTCAAAGTGTTTTTTTTTAATATGTTAATATTGGCCTATCGAAACGTACAAAGTTTCGCAACTCGATCGTAAAATTACAACTTAATTTTGAACAACAGTCTTCAAATATCCGCCAGAAATGAGACGTCTAATTTTTAACTCAACAATAATTATCCAAGAGGAGCAGTGTAACCAGTTCACCAGCGATTGTTTTCACTGGTATCATCGCTTATCAGTTGGCCAACCTGCCGAGGCACAAGAGCATGTCAACATCTTACCGAATAGCTTCAGTTTTGCGTCGATTCCTATCGACCGGACTGAAGAGAAGCCTGGTCGTTTGCAGACTCTTGCGACCTTTGATGATCTTGGCCATGTTGGCGGCTATTCTCCTACGCAAATTCTCCCCTGAAAGTCAAATGCACAACATGCTTATCTTATAATTTTTTTCAATTTGGTTCATGCTTTTTGCCAACTTCACATGCGGGTTCATATCATTTGGGTGAGAATGGCATTTAAGTGGTCATACATATGAGTACACTATAGGTGTTCACTTTCTTATGACGCGGATGGGGGAGCCCGCACCTCCTTTGCCATTCTCCTAACACCTTACTTACACCAAAATAGCAACACCAAAGTGAAACCGAGCGATTCGCGTGTTTTTGAGGTGCAAACTGTTCAGCGCCCGAAGACCTAGACGGAAAGTTAAGTTTGGTCGTTTCATGAAAGATTTTAGGTAGATTTCGAAGAAATACAACCTATTGGCGTTTTTTAAATTACGGTGTGCTTTAAAATAAAAATGAAATGAGTTTTTAATAATTTTTAATAAGAAAAAATTATCATTTAAGATGGAATATACATTTGAATCTGTTTTTTACCATTTTTTGAGGACACTTGGAGATTTAAAGTTCTGAAATATAATAATATTTATATCTTTTTAAGGATAGAAATTAACAGGCTATGTTGTAATTTTACGATCGATTGATTTCTGTCAATTTTTGTGTGTAAATAATTGTAAAATTAAAACATAGCCAGATAAGTTCGGACGTAAAAGTAGGTCAGTAGGTACTTACTTATAAACCTCCAACAGTGTCCACAAGACATGATAGGAAATGTGTATTCCGTCTTAAAATATTACTTTTTCTAAATAAAAATTAAAACCCCATTTCATGTTAATAGTGATTACCTTCATCGTCGGGAAGAGTCCCATTTGTACTTGGAAGCTGCTTCGGAGATTTCGTTACCGAAGCAGTTTTCTTGAGAGACTTCGGAGTCTTCACTTTCGGCGTCTTTTGCTTCTTCGGAGTTCCATGGTTCAGCTTCGGTGGAGTTGGCATTGTACTGGTCTGGAAGTACAAACAGCTCATGAGTACAACAGAACTTCTTATATCTGGGCTCAGAGGGGCAACTCAACAGAAACTACCCCTGCAATTTCTGATCAGAGTGAAGATTCGTGACTCGTCAGGATGTGAGCGACTTCTTAAAACTTATTGAAAGCACTGTAGCTACTGTGACATGAGATCGTGTCGAAAAACGTATAGCTGTTTGAAAGGTTAGTTATATCCTAACTTCTCCAAAAGACTTGCATCACCACCCTGTTCCGTAACATCACGTGTTTCCCATTTGTCACCAGTCACTACTCTGGAAACTTTTTTCTACACTGATTTCTCTAATATACACCTTGTAATTAAAACCCCATTTAAAATTCAATCGTTTAAATTTTTTAACGCTTTTACAATCCAGGGATTGGATTGGAAAACACGTTTTTATGAGAAAACTGTAAAATTTCTTCCTTGTTTACCATGTTAAATTTCCGAGAAAATCGGCGTTTTTCTCTTAACTGAATATGGTGGGACGCACCCTTAGAAGTAATTTAAACTGTGTTTTTACCTTTGAGCTATTGTGCACCCGCCGAACATCAGAATAGTACTTGGAATCAGGGAGATATTCCCAACGTACGAGGCGTCCACCGATCTCGAGGCTATCTCCATGGCTCAGCAATTTCTCCCCCGCAATCGGGATCTCATTCACCACAGTTGGATTCCGTGTCGAGAGATTCTTCACCCAAACCTTGCAGAATAAAATAATCTGTTGCATTAATTCCAACACACGCATTGCTTACTAAAATCAGAATCAACTAACAGTGCGTTCTCGAACAGCAGGGAAAGAGAAAAGCCCAGACTTAGACCTTGCCACCGATACTTAGTTAGATATGCCTGGCAAGTAACACGGAATCGAGATAAAATCCTGTTTAAGGCTTTATCTTCAAAAAGAAAAAGCGTTATCAGTCGTCAATCGCTATGCTTGGGATGTTATCGGCTATACGAAGCAGGGCCGGACACTCCATAATGCGGGTAATGCGCGGCGCATTAGGGCCCGGGGCCCCGAAGGGGCCCGCGGGCCCCCAGATTTTTTTCCAAAGTATTGCCCGGAAGTGGTCCGCATTGGGGCCCGCGAACGCTGTGGGCGGCCCTGATACGAAGCAAAGCAGGTACAGGCGAGTAAGCCCCGCCAGAACGGTCCAGTCCTTCAGCTGATAACCATTGGAAACAACTGAATAACATGGGTAAGTGTACCTTCTTATTTATGGATTTTGAGTGACAATTTCTATTTTCCTTTACAGTAACCATTTCTGCAAATAGTGAGATTTGCCTCCAGTACCTATATATAGCCCGAAACCTCTTAACTATTCTCCAGAGTCAGGGTCAAATCTGCTACTGCACTCAAGAGCAAAATCATGTCAAGAAAAGAAAACGTTTTCCTCAGAATGGTGTTATTAAAAATCTTAGACTAACTGCTGAGCTTACGCTCACTGTTATGGCCCGTCGTTCGGTCTCTCGAGAACTGTTCTTGCAATACACAGCCCACAACTCATTATAAGAAGGGAGTACCTGGCCGTCATCTCTGACGAGAATGGCGCAGTGTTCACGTTGTACGTAGGGGGTGTTGATGAGAATGCGGCACTCTGGAGAGGTTCCGATCTTAATCTCTCTCTCGGTGACAGGGAACTTGGACCCATCTGCACCGGTCCGCTTCACTATGATCACGTAACCGTGCAACATTATTTCATTTTCTTACCGATGCAAACCTGAAACCACAAAGACAAGCTTTTGTTCCTAATGCAACTGAGTCACTGCTCTCCATACTCAGTCCCGAAATAACCAGAGTGAAAATTATAACTCCGCTGGCGGCAATAACTTGAAAGGAATGTTTTGATATACCTAGTCGCAAAAACAGGAAAACAAGAGGTGTCCGGATTGTACCGCAAGAGTTGCAAGGCAACATTTCCCATGTGTTGTGCGCAAAGCTGTGGGAGAATTTTCAATAATCGGGAACCAGTACGTTCATTCAGATTTTCAGGAATGAAGGATCTGACTAAAAGCAATACAGAGCTAAGGGTGTCCACTTAATTCTGTTCATGCAACCCATCATTACAACCATGAGTCGTCGATAGTACAATACATACGAAAACCAATCTTAAACATAAGTAGGTACCCACCGGTATCATCACTCACATATACTACCTCAGACCAACGAAAACCACACAAATATGGAGATTATTACTACTTTTCAACAAAATGTTAGCTAAAGTAGGTCAACGGCAAAGGTTTACTCCACAGCAAGCTTCCTCACATCACATCAGCGAATTCCGTTACGAATCTGTTGTAATCATTACAACCTATGAAACACGAATACACCATAAGGTAAGCATAGATTTCTTTTCCCCAGTTTCCCGCGGAGACAAGGCTTTTTCACCAAAATAAAGCTTGATTCTGGGATATTTCATTGATACCATAAAATATTTAAAAACAAGTATTAGTTAAAGGTTTTAATTCATTTTTTTGTTGTTTTTAAGTTAAAAAAAGATTAATTTTACCTTTTTTTAACGCGTCGTATCCAAGCGATGAAGCGTCCCAACACAAAAATGAAACGAAAATAAGCAACGTTGCCAATTTTCTACCACTAACTTTTAAATATATTTTGGTCCAAATCTGTATAAAATTCTTAAGAAATATGTAAAAATTAAATTAATATAATAATTATTTGAAATACTATATTTTTATTCAGAAAAAAAATAGTAAATGCGGTTCTTCAGTATTTTGAAAAAACTAAGAAAATGGCAACCCTAAAAATTTTTGCAAACGAAAAATAGTTCCCAGGGTTAAATTGCGAATTTTAAATTAATTAAACTATAATTTTGTAAATGAAAATTTATAAAATTATTTTAAAAAAATCTACAAGTTATTCGGTACTGAAACTGACTTTTAAAGAAGTAAAAAATAAAAAATCTCTTCAATCCTACGGATGAATACATAGTGCAAACACAATTACTCTTTCAATTTACTTGCACTCGGAGTGTACTGCACGAGTGTAGTGGAATTCATAGCTAGCTTATCATTTGCTAGTCTGCGAATAAAAACTATATACACTGCTTCAGTGCAATCCATTATTGCACTAGTGAAGTGACCAATGAATAGAAAGCATTTGAATTTGTTGTGTTGAATAACAAGAATTCGGAGACAGGTAAATAATTTTGGAATAGCTCAGTAAGGATTTGGATAAATACCAAAATTGGCCTTTGAAGAGAAAGGAGGAAACAGTTTCTGTGAAAATCAAGATTAGTGCTTTATTTGTGACGTTCGGTTTAGGTTAAAAGCCCGCAATTTTGGGAGTTCCAGATTAAGTTATGAAATGCGTTGTAAATTTTTATTTATTCCTATGTAGTTAGTAAATTAGTATTTGTCTCTTCTCTCTTCACAAGCTGCAATACTATTTAAGAATGTAAATCGTTCGGGAGTAGCGAAAATGAGTAGCAAGTAGCTTGGCTGACAGAAGACCGGGCAACGCACCCGGCTGATAGAGACTGTAGGCGCCCAGTAGGTATCCCTCTAGGTATGCTAGTTCATTATTATGTAATGAGCGCATGCTTATCGATGACCATTGGGCATAATATGTAATGTTATGTATGTATATGTAAATGCAATATAATGTAATAAGAGCATCTGGTTACACCTGAGGGTGAGATAGGTGAGAAGGTGCTTACTTACTGTTATTTGTTAGTTATTTTATTTTTATTTATTATACGTCGAGCTTCTGGGTCGGGCGTGTTATGGCGCACATAGTTCGGCCTTTATGCTCGCAAGTGACTCCCCCCCCGAAGACAGATATACCTAACATATAACAGCACACACTGAATCGTGCAATGAGCAGTCAAACTAGACAATAATTCTTACATCGGCTAAAGATGCGAAAATTCCGAAGGATAAGGTACAGGAATGAAGTTACTAATAACACGAGAGTGACGGGATTAATGCTGATAATACCTAAATTTCTGTAGAAGGCCGGATGGACGACAGCTTTTTTGTAGACTGCCAAACCGGCGAAGTTTGGTATCCGAAATCTCCGTAGAAACTTAAAAGCACCATGAAGTATCTACACTCAGAACGCCAATGAAATCAATTAACAGACACCCACAGGGTTACTCGCGAGAGCCGTTTAGCGCCCAAACAAATGCTCCCTCTCTGACTGATGGCGCGAGACTGAAATCGAGCGAGTAATTTTTGGGTAGTCCCCCTTATCGTCACGGCCTTTCACCCTAGTCAAATTATCCCACTTATAAATTACTTGGTACTTTTTAGACACAATGATGGAGAGCTGGACGAATGGGGCTGTGGCATTCGAGGATAGATGTTCAAGCCAGGTCACACTGTGTACCACTTCCGTTCAAGACGAAGAAGGTAAGTTATTGCGGAGAAAACCGAACTCTGCATCCTGCCAGCATGCCAGCTGACTTTCGAAATTACTACTTTTATGGCTTACCGATTGGAACCATGCTAATCAGCTCAGCGCATGGTAGTGGTTCGCAGTATATAACTAAGCTGTCAAGTTAGATGGATGACCGATACTCTGGTAATATTTACTCAGGCAGAAATCAGCGAATACCGAGGGGTAACCACTCCGGAGATTCCTTGAGATTCCACTGATTCCTTGAGATTCCATGAAGATTTACAAAGATTCCCAACAATATTAATAGAAAGATGAACCCCGAAGGGGTAACCACTCCAAAAAATTCCAAGATTCTCTGAGATTTCATTCAGATTGAACCCATGATTCTAATGATTCCCAACGAGTGGTTAACCCCTCGGTGAATACTTATGTGGGAGGTGGTAAGATTGATAGGGGGTAAACTGAGACTGACTTGTTATTTTTTGTTATTGCCACAGTCAATTTGTAACTGTCTCTTTCCGCTGCTGCAGTATTTTATGTCTGCGATTCATCTCGCATGGGTCCCTGGATAAGCCTCTGCAGTTAATGTAATGTTTGTACTTACAGGGAGTCTCAATAAATACATAAATGATATAGTTTCTCCTGAAGAAACAGAAGTTGTTCCGCAAGGTTATGAAAACGGATTTAATCGTAGCCTCGAGTGTGATCAGAATGAAGCGATTTCGGCTGAAGAAAACAAAGAAGTACCCAAAGAACTGGAGGAAAACATAACAGAAACTCCTGCAGAAGTTACAACAACTGATTATCACAGTGAAAGTCTGGAGAAAACTGACACATTGGAAAATGAAGAGGCGTTGGCTACGAAAAACGACGATACACTACAAGATACGCTTGAAGTGACAAATATGCCATCCACAGACGAAGACAAAGCACGCGTCTTGGACGAGGAGAAGAAAGGAGACAGCAGAGACGAGGAAGAAGAAAACATCCCGCTAAGTCGTCTGCGGCACATAGAGCCAACCCCAGAGCCGGAAGAAAACCCGAAGGTATAGTCGGGACTCAAATTAATATTTAAGTGTCATTTAGTTCTGGCGGTCGCTTATTTACCAAAGTCAGTGGATCGTAAAACCACGACAAATTAAACTAGTTATTATCAAGTAATATAGTTATTATCAACTTCAAAGCGAAAACATACCTATCTGGCAGTAGTAGGGGAGGGGGTTAATTCTTCCTCCGATCCTTTTTGTGACAGCTTATACACTGACATAACGAAAATTTCAGACAAAAGAAGATAATTGTGAGGAAGAAAAGGAGAAAGTCCACTTGACTTCCCACCCCTTCTCGCATATCCGGGGACGTAACGGCCTGCGGGGAGGGAGTCCTCTCCTTAATGCCAGCTTCACGGTGCGCAGCGAGCCTGCCTCCCCCAGTGGCTTCGGGTTCCCGCGCCTGCGCAAAGCCGACGCCCAGATCTCACTCGTTCAGGTACTGTTGGTAAAGGGTTGAAAGGTGTAGGTAGATTTAGCAGTTTATTTTTGCCCACCATATGCAGTCCTAAATCGATTAGAAAAAAGTATGAGGTGATAATCAGTTGTGGCGTTTAAATATTTCAGACAGGTGTAGAATATATTAAGACAAATAGAAAGTAAAGAAACAACTTGGTGTCAACCCAGATAAAAGAGTTACAGCGTTTTAAATTTAAACCCCCACCCTCCACAGTAATAGTAGGATTAGAGCAAAGTCAGAGAAAACAGGAGACTCTAGATTTTACCTACTAAGTTCCTGAGCATGGGTAGCCTGTACACTCTCTAAAAAAAGCTTGTTTTTGTCTTTTCATACAGGCAGTAACCTCGCGGAAGAGGGCCCGTTCGGAATTCACCCCTGACAGCCCGAGCGCCAACACAAAAAGGCAGTGCCACAGCTGGCTGGGATTCAACTTAGCGCGTTGGTGGCGGGGTGACGTGGCTGATGAAGGCGAGGACCCTGCAGTTCCTCACACAGCTGCTGAGGCCCTGGCCGAACCTGCCACAACCGATGTCCGCAGCCCTAGGTCCTGTTCTCTTATGTAAAGGCAATCGTGTAGTGGTGTTACGATTAGGATGGATTTCACCAGAATCTCCGGATGGCAAGAATATTCAAAAATATTCAAGAATATTCTAACTATCACTGATTTTATTTTGCTTAATTCTCATTTATCCATGCTGTTAATGATTTTTTAGTACTGGTTTTTAAAGCTTTAAAATTTTCCCGAATCTGGAGAAGTTTTCAAAACACTGTGGATTAAATAATAAGAGAGTACAACGTCAGATAATCTTTTTAAAAAACTCGACTATTTCACTAAAAGTTTTAAGTTGTGATGGCAAACCAGTGCTTCCTTGTAGGCGTTTTACATATTGCCTAGAAATTATCAAACCCCTATTAGCGGAACATTTAAAGTGGACAGATTTGTCTCACCTGTAGGGATTCTTAGGGATTCTGGTGAATATCCACCTCTGACACCCCCCCCCCCCCCCCCCCCCCCCGTTACCTCTATTGTACAAACGGAATTTTTCCCTTTTCTCGAGATGTGACGTCATAAGGGCAGTCTGTAGCTGTACTGTTGCTCTCTGTCTGCGGAATGATGTGTGGTACTGAAAGCCAAGAGAGGCTGCGAACTCAACAGCGTTATCATTCCCACTTGAGGTTTAAGTGATTCTATTGATGGCATAACTCAGTATGTGAAAAAGATAAATCTATTTAAATGGAATGATGGAAATGAGAAAAGTATTTCCATTTGATATGGACTCAGGATCCAATCCCTTGACGAATAAGTCGTGAAGCACGTCAGAAAGATTGGGCTGGTGGCTATGATCTTTAATTCTCTTATCATTTTATTTTGTCGAAGAAGGAAGTGTTTGTGAGAAGATTAATAGTTAGGGCAAGACTGATGATGAGAGCTAAAGGTGTGGTATGTTCCCCTAGCATTTTTATCTTTTTTATCGCACAATTGGTTATTATTATATTATTATCTCTGGCCACCAATGAGGAAGTAGCTGATAGTCTCGATATCAGGCTCCTCGGGTGAGAAGCTTCAAATACTGATCTTTTGTAGAAAATCTAGTAGTAATACTAATAGAAAGTGGCTTTAGTGGGTGACGCCGCACTAATCGTTGTGCTGTTTCTCCCTCTATCAGCTGCCTTTCGGGGATGATTTATATGAAAAATAAAATCGGAAAGTCGGTAAACCTTTCACTTGACATCCATAGTGAGAGGAACAGTAAAAGGGAGTGCTAGGTCGTTTTGGGTTCCGACCCACGTTTTACGTCTTCCTTTGGCCTCATCAAGTCATGAAGTATGACAAGACTTAATCAATGAAAACTGGAATGCTCAGGTGTGACAGTCGTGAGGTATTCACATCGTCACAGGAAGGAATGATACACTCATACCTATGCTGTATCTCACTTCCATTCTTTTTAATGTGTGTGTTCTTTTATGTGTTCTTCCATTGCCATTTCGATAGGAATGTGCGCTCTAAATTATAAAATTGATTCGAATTAAAATAAAATAAAAACCGATTTGGCAAACAGTTAGGAACTGAAATATAAGTTTAAGCATCTTTAAGAAAGAGACTTTCAGTTTCCGAGTAAGCTGAGCAATTCGCACATTCCTACACTTCGATGCAGCATGAAAGAAAGTAATAGTTCTTCTTGCCGTAATATTTAGCAGGAAACATCATCGCCGGGGTATGGTTGCCGATTTTTCGGGAATTATTATTTTTACATCCTGGAGATTGAAGTAAAAAGTAGCGACCAACTGAGTGTTTATGACTGTTTATCGTGTAGGTAGAACTATTTAGATACACTAGGTTGTTGTTAGTATACCTACCTTATGTTTCCGTTTTATCTTGTATTTAAGTGCAGTTTATACTATATCAACCTGTAGGTACTCAATGATATGGGGATAATTTTAAAAATGAACTCAGCATTACTAAACAATCCCCCTAACGTTGACATCAATAGATTAGCCACTGTTCTGTTATTTACGTTCTTTTTGCATTACAAAATGACATTTTTTTAATCCGGTCTCTTTGTTTCGGATACATCTGGTACTTTCAAGGCATATGGGTATTTTATGGCCTTAAAGCCCTTTTCTACAAACTGAAATATCTTGGCCAATAACCGTTGGAACCGTTGGTAACCAGAATCATACAGAACAAACCACTTATTCTTATCAGACAGATGATTTTATAATATTAATTAAGTTTTAACGTTACGCGAAGAATAAAAAGTGATAGCTGCGTCACGTGATAACCACTGCCTTGTAGACGCAGGGCCCATTGTCGCCTTCAATGAGAGCTGGCCAAACGTACGTCAAGATCTGAGTGTTGTCGTGGTTCGATGTATGGAAGCGGACGTGCATGTCCTTGCGGAAACTTCTTTGTTCATACTCCAGCATATACGGTGGGTTCTGGGAAAAAAAAAGTAAACAAAGGGCTGTAACAGTAGAGTGACGGGTGACTGTCTCAAGACGCCCTAGGAAATATGCTATGTTGACGTACCTGATTAACGAGGCCCCAAGCCAGGCGAACGGCGTCCCGCACATACTGAATGAGGCCGCTGCAGCCCTTCAGGCACGGATAGTCGTACAAAGTTGCCCAGATTTGGTTGCAGACATCCTAAAGCCAGACGCAAAACCCAGAAAATTATTCAGTAATATACAAAATAATTATTTTCTTATAAATAAAAATCATTATTCCTTCCTCCGTTGCTATTTCAAAGAATTATACCACCGAAACGACAAATAGGGAATTGGAAAATGATAACTGTAATAAAAAGACAAACCTCAGCACATTTGGTCAGGTCGAACTTGTCGACTGTACGACGGAGGTAGGTGGCGACACTTCGTTCAAGCTCAGTCACCACAGGGTCTGCCTCAGCGAACTTGACCCCGTTGATCTCGATAGCATGAGGTTCGCTGGCAGCCGGTAGATGCAGGATCCTCCTCACGTGCTCCTTTTTCGTAGCCAACAACGCTTGTGTTGAACGAAAAGAAAGCTGGCGGGGAGCAAAGTCCAGAAAAGAAGAAAAAAACAGAAAGTATGTTAAGATGACGAATATGCCTTAATCTTGCTAAACTGTGGCCATTCCAAAGTTTTCAGTGTGCATTAGTTATGTTGTATCATTTGAAATGCTGCTACGTATTCTGGCTGAAAACCTGCACAACTTTGTTGTATGTTGGAAAAACAATGGGATGGGTGAAAGTGAAACGACAATTAATTTAACATGTTAATTTAATGGTTGCTGTGTGGAAATTATCAGCCAGAATATCATGTGATGCATTATTTGAAAGTTACTCCTTTTTATATTATTTTTTCAAATTTCCTGGGTTATCATCACTATTAGTGAAGCCTGCCAAAGTCAAGAGTGCAATGTTTTTTAAAACTAAGAAATGACCACAAATTGAAGTGATGACGTCGCTCGTAGTGTTGTCGTGGAGCTGTTAGCGAGTCAACACTTCAAGCAAGCGCAGTTTGACGGACAGAGATAGCGGAAGTACGGACAGGTTTCAAGAAGAAAATGAAAGAGGAAGAAAAGATCGCTTCGCAGAATAGAAGTTTTTTCTGTAGCTTTTAACCTACCTCCTTACAAAGAGTTCGGGCGAAAGATTTGCAGTATCCATTCGTGGTGCATCTACCTAATAATAATAGTAATAATATCAATCGATAAAGCAAGCGTAAGCGTCTAAAAGAAAAAGTTATGCTACAACTGCTGATCCATATAAGACTCTATATCTGATGGCGTCAGTTCGTAAAGGAGCGGGTAAAGGAGCCAACAGTAGTAGCACAAAAGGGGAAGACAGAGTGCGGAAGAACGTCAGCCACGGCGGCTGGAACCAAACCCTTACCACTATAACAGAGAACAGGATCTTGTTTTTTAGCTCGGAGGCACTGTTAAGAGGCACTAAGGTGTCCAAAGCGTCCAGGGTGTCCACTCGAGCTTTGGTGTACAAGTTCCCGTAGTAGTGCACCAGGCGTTCGCCTATGATAACGTTCACTTCCAGAGATGGTGACGCTACGGTTTCATGCGCAATTCTGAAAACAAGTTGGGATAACTTTTTCCTTCTCACTGTCCTTACAGCTTTCGTACACGTTTGATTAACAAAAACATATAGTACGACCACTGAAAAACGAGGTAATATAAAAAGAAAAATGAGGACCGTACTTAAGTAGGCATTGCAAATGGCCCAACAGGTGAAAGTTGTTAATATGAAAACTTATTTCTTGTATTATTCGATTTATTGGCTGTACCTAACTGGCTGGAGAGTTACCTGAGGCTCAAGAAACTAAAAAGAAAGGTTTAGAGTTTAGATGAAATAAATAGTTCTATTCTAGCTGTGCACTGCTACGATGTTGCCCATACCTGTCCTTAAGAGCGCACTCGGACTCCTGCAGAGCAATCACCCTAGCCTGCGCGCGGGACAGCTCAGCCTTCAAGGCCTCCACTTCAGCCCTGAGGGCGGAGTCTGGCTGCGAAGTGAGGACTTCGTGCTGATGAGGTGCCACCTGAAGGGCAGCTCGAGAACTGCAACCTGAGCACGACTGAACGCTTGTCGTCCACGAAATTCCCGATGCTGCCAACATGAATGCAGAATCCATTTAGGGTATTTTCCACGAACCAGCTGTGCACCACAGCGTAGGTGCCAGCTAATATTTAAACTTTTACCTATAGTTATAGGGGGGACCTGTATTCACTTTGAGGATGTTGCCACACCTAATGCTACAAAAATCATTAGGGGAGTACTTAGCTCTCACCTGCGCTGAGCTTTTTATGTTTGAGCTGTCTCAGGCGTGTAGGCCCGGTCGGTGGGGTTGAGCCTGTGCCTGAGCTGGTGCTGCCGCTGCATGAGTCCTTATCCTTCTCCTCCCCGGTTGGGCTCAGTGATGCTTGAAAAAAATATATACGTTTTACGAAGGGCGAAATGCAATGCAATAAAGATGTCAGAAAAATTTCTAAACAGTTTTCCAAGCAGATATAGTAAGTATATTCTATTTTTCATTTTCTCTTTCGAATGGAAAAAAAAGTATCAAGTTGACGTCATATCACTACAGCCCATCAGATGCCATTCCATTTGATTGGTTCAAGCGAATCTGATACCGTCTTTAAACAGAAGTTATAGGGCTTTTCTACTTAGGATCACAGGAACAAATGGAACAGCACTGGCAGCAGGTTATATTCCGCGAGTGTACCTGGAGGACTTCCTGAAGAAGAAGATCCTGTGTTGATCCCCGATGAAGCACTAAGCTGGTGATGCAGATGAACAACTGACGGCCGAACGCTGTACTTACTTACGGATCGAACTGAAACAAAAAGATAGGTGCCTACCTAGGATTATATTTTCACTGAATTTACCTTTACTTAACTGGAAGTCAAAGCTCTGTAAATAGGACTTCACGACCCATCGAGCTGACTAAGCTTTATAGAATAACTTTGCATAACCTCCATACGCCTTATCGCTTAAATGGATGAAGGTCGTTTAACAACTGAAAGTAGGAAATTATCATGGTCCCTGAACGTACCTGAGCGTGTTAGAAAGTTATATCTTGCTCGCTTGCTGACGTAAGGTGAGTTGCCTGACATCATAATGGCTGAATCAGAGTCTGAGTGGTAGCCCGAGATGTCGCTTGAGTCTCCCTCATCCTCAGCTACCTCCTTCATCAGCTCCAGTACCTGAAAATTCGATCCAAATATCAAACCGCCTCAACTTCACCAAACAAGGTTTCCCTCTGCTGTGCTAGTTTGAGAAGTTCTCATGCTCTCACATTTGAGAGCTATTATTGTTATTAGTAAAAGTTATGGAGGTAAATGTTGACCAGAAAAACTCTGAGAAAAACTCAATATCCTTCTAAAGAAAGAGATTAAGAGTCGTGACCTTTATCTACTTGTTTCATAGTAAGGGTATGAAACCTACGTGTGAAAACTATCAACTGCATTAGGTACCTTTTCCAAGGAAAGTTCAGAAAGAAGCTCCCTCCCACAAGCCGTTAGAATGTATCTACGTATGGATAGGTGGACAGGTGCCTACCTAAGTGACCCAAACGGGTATGTCAGTTATCATTGAGCTACACCTATCTACTAAAACATGGCAACTCACGGCCATGAAAAATAAAGTCTTGGTGGACAGGCTTGATGTAGCATGTAACTGAGAGCTGAGAGGGCAGTGACTCGATAGTTAGGTACGAGTGGAGACAGAAAGAAGGAGGATGATATGCAGCGATACTAAATGTTCCCTAATGAATAGCGCTCATTGTCTCGGTCGGGTTGTAGCGTTCGCTTCCGACAGGCCTGTAAACTGCTATTATTATTATTTGCCATCGTCTGTCTAGCCTATTGTTTATTGTGCCATACAACCGCTTCTGGTCAATGTACCTAGAGTAGGTAGGTTACCACCTACTCATCAACTCACAAGGAGAAAATATACGTAGGTCTAAAACCTTAGCTGCATTAATGGGTGGGAACATGGTTTTCTTTCCTTAACATATCACCCGATCCACTCGTATTCAAAACCACTTGTGACTGAAACCAGTATCCAGGCTCGGAGGAAGAAATTAGCCTTATTTTGAAGTCAGTACCGTATAGACTTTAACTTAGAATAGCTGGCTACATCCATTCTTCCTTTTACTACATTAAAAACCCGGAACTTCATTCACTGCTTCACTGTCATCTTTGAAGACACCCCAGTTTTGGGCTTTCATTCATACAGTATTAGAGGACTTCCTACACGTATTTTAAGAGTAGACTCATATCCTACACATTTTTTTATTCTTTAAATTCCAATTGTCTCCCAACTAGTCCATCCACTTTTGTGGGAGGAAGTCCTTTCTTCTCATCCAATCAAAAGGAGTGATTATTCCATCAGTCAGTCAACGCCATCCGAAGACAATAATTATTACGCGATGCCAATGACGATGGACTAAATTGGAATCTGAAGGCACTGGGCTGGAACCCGCCTTACCACAAACGGATGACAAAAAATAATAGTTCTGTCAGCGCAAATTAACACCCAAGGTCTCCTAGGTCATTCCTCCGTTACAAGAATCCTCTGCTTTCTACATTCTACACCATCATCTATGCACCTGTTCGTCTTCGGCCTGACGACCTGGGAATCGTGATGCTCTCCGCTGCGAAATCCCTAATGCTTTCCAATTTGGGAAATTTTCCCTTTCGGCTCCTTAGGGGAGTTGTCATATTCGTTAATGAAATATTTGACCGGGGGACACGGGGGAATTCGACAAACAAAAGAGAGCGCGATTTATCGGCATAGATTCCACCTTTTTTGTTCGCTAGTCATCTTGAACTACGGATCAAATCCAGGATATTTGACTGATGACTATGAGAACGGCCCTTTGGCTGTCAACCTCCACCACCCTATCCCAAACAAAACTTCTCATGGAGCACCTCATAGTACTATCAATTACAAATAACTTCGTCTAATCGCTGTGTTGACGAATAGACATTATGAATTTCCACCCAACTTTCGAGCCGCTTGGTAAAACTAAAGGAGTTTATTTACATGAGTACTGAAGGGCTAAAATCATACGAGCTAATAAGGATACATGCATCCAGTAGAATTACCAATAGAAACTGATAATATAAGGGGTCATAAATCACTTTCATTAGGGTAGATATTTGACATCTGAGTTATGCTTACCTTTTCGCATCCGTTAGCAAAGCGCATGAGGACGGGCGCAACAGCTGCGCAAGCTTCCACTGTTTGGTCCTCTTTCTTCAGCTGTGTAAACTGGAATAGCACTTCTTTGTCGTACTCAATTCTTCGCTGAAGAATCCCTGCCAGACAAATATTGTGTGGATTTGATTAGTAAGCCTGTGTACTGACAGGCTTCACATTTGGAGACGACGCTGGGACAAGTGATGACGATCAAGTGACGAGTCAGTGACTAATCAGAACGCCTGAGTTCAGGAAGCATTAAATACATTTTGTGTATCTTGTTCCCTTCAAAAAGGTGGGATTAAGACGGAATATACATTAGCTATGTTTACGTTTTTCCGACCACTTTTTGAGGCTACTATTGGATTATTAAATGTTCTGAAATTAACTGACTAAAGTATTGTGGTTTTACGATCAAGTAATTGTGGACAAATTTTTTATTGACAAAATCACTCGATTGTAAAATCTCAACAAAAAGACATATCTAGACCTATTATATTTCAGAACAGTGTAATATCAGTGAAGTACATGTAAAAAGCCTGGTTTTCCAGTAAAATCACATACTGACAAATTGGCTAGCGCAGTCATCACTTATCGTACGAAACCAGACAAATTCCAAAGTAAAGTAACGACGAAAACGGTGGAGCATACCTAGAAGAATGTCGAGGGAATGGTTGCCAAGGGTGGGTTCTACAACATTGAGCAAAGTCTTGTTCTTAATGAGACGTTCCTGAATCTCGGGCTGCTTGAGAGACAGCTGACGTTGATGGGAAGCCTGAACAGGCGCAGGTCCGCGCAAGCTCTTCCCTCCGTCCTTTTTGCCACTAGAAAGGCTCAATTCCTCAAGCTTGTGGAGTGCTCCCTTGTACGTCTCTACAACTCTTTGGAATTCCACCTAAAGAAAGTATAAAGTTAATCTTTTATACCAATAAAATATTCGTCGTTTAGGCTAAATCGTAAATTCTTTCAAGGAGAAGTGTAGTCAACTATAAAAGTACCCATCCATTTCCTATAACTGAAGCAAATTAAGTCATATTCTCTGCACACTAAGTATTCCTTTTTCTCCAGGACTCAACTAAATAACTAAGCCACAACAACTTACCTATCCAAAATCTTTAAACTTTACAGCTTCCAATGAATTAATCTGACGAAGGGCCCGCCAGTGACGTCAAATACCTCTGACTAATCATTTCACAGACTTTACCTCTAAGCACTTGTCGGCCTATTGACCGCATCAGTACCAACCTCGGAAGAAACTAAGAAAATCAAAACGAGTTCATTACTCTAAGGCTGAGACATTAACAGAAAATAATATCTATATACCCTTTCACCTATAAAATTAAAGTTATACCTTAAGGGCATCGTGAAGATTCATCAAGGTTTCGTCTGTGGTGCCCACGAGCCCATGCTGCCCCAAGCCCTCAATTGCTTTTTCCAGCGATCTCTTCCTTGCTTGAATCATCTTCTTTAGCTTGGGATCCGAGAGAACGATCACCTATTGACACAATCCATAGCCATTAGCAAGCAAATTATTTCGCTCCCTGTTAGAAATGTGTTAGAAACTGGGGCAGAGTCATTATGTTTTGCAAGTGAGAAACATTTGGACACAACTAGCAAGAACAATCTGATTCGCGTTCAAGTATTTTTCAACGCACATTTCTGGCACCTTGGCAGCTGCCAGTCATTAACCAATTACCCAACACCGTACTTGGTTGATTTAAGTCACGAATGCCTCGCATTTGCTCCGTAAAGACGACGGTATGAAGTGGTAGGAATAGGCATACGATCCAGACCACGAAGTCGCTATTAGCATAACCCAGTGTATAATTACGCTTTCGTCAATAGGTATAGAAGTGGGTGGTTAGAAAATCATTAGAATTAACATTCTGTGAAGTAGACCGGCTACAGCTATTTTTCTTCACCCGGCCACCTACATTCCATTACCTTTCATAGAGAGCTAAATACCTACTGTGTAATAATAATAATAATAATAATAATATGAGACACTGTGACTATGTAGATCTCTTGCAACTAAACACCGCTCCATATCTAGTCGAAAATTAGACTGATTATACTTAAATAAATATAACGAAAGCAGCCAAATATGTAGAGATGAAAATCATACCTAGGTACACCAGTGGCATGTGAATCCGACTACCATAAAACTCCTTCACTTTCGGTGGCCATCTGCATGCAAACGGGTGTAAAAATCATAGCAGCAATTTCTTCGAGGGTCGAGGGTAGATCCTCTTAGGCAGGTACAGGGGAAAATTCACAAATAACAAATTTTATCTAGGTACTTCATCGGTATTAACACTGTGTTACTTATTTACGAGATTGTGGGCCACATCCTACGCGAATAACAAGGAAACAATTAAATCAACTATTTCCCCACCCCTTTAGTGGGTTAGTGACACGTCTCAAGGCGGGATGACCAACTGCACACAAAGAAAATGAACGGGGACTCACCTTAAGAAGTTTTTTGCAGCTGCACACAAAAGGTCCACAAAGGTCCCACTTGTCGGTCTTGTCGACATCAGTGCTAAAGAATTTGGTCATCTGGATGACGACAGCCTCCGGTCGGAGCAGCTTGATGCTGAAGTTCAAGCCGTCTGACAGGAAAACTTTAGCGTAGAGAGCCTCAAGAATAGACAGACTGTGCGGCATTGACTCAACGAAAAGATCGATGGGAAGGTCGTTCAAAATAACCTAGAATGAGAAATGGATGGTAGATAAAGGTTAAAGGTAGTTAAAGTATAGAGAGTAAATACAAATCCTGATTGTGATAAAAGGCAAAGGAAAATATAGGAACTGTCTCCTATCTTCATATTTTAATGAAAGCACTTTACTGACAACAGGTACTACAGGAAATTAAAGTATATAGCACTCGGTAATTTTAAGGTACGAAGAGCTGCGTTCTAACCATGCGAACCATTTTGGATGCATCGTGAAGCTGGCATTACACTTCAGTCGCCTCAGCAATAGTATATTCAGTCAACTTGAAAAATAACCTTGCACGGTAAATCATGCAGGTACTAAATAGGCATATAAAAACCAGTGGGCAATGAAAATGAAACTGCAGTGAGCCATAAAAGCCATGCGAAAGTAACATGTAGATTAGGTGATGATAGCATAAAAAATGTGTAAATATTCATGGCAGAGTGAAAGTATGTGCAGGTACCTGCGTATGAGTGAGTGAGGCAGGGAACGGATGATGGACCTGATTCACAGCCTCAGGGGGGCTTGCTCACAAATTGGAGCATAGTGACCATGCGCGCTCACAATTTAAGGCATGGCTGACAATAAGTGTAGACCCCCCTTTCGCTTACAATTTACACGGTCAAGAGGACAAGAGGCGCTTTTCTCTATAACACTTCTCAAGACACCAAACTCAGAGTTAGAAATGACATCGTTACCAACAAAGGTATGAAAAAACTTCACACCACAGAACAGTCAGTCGACTATAGTTTTGAAAAACCACCGCCTAAAACATGAGTATTTTGGCACCTATATAGCAGGCAGGTACCTTGAAAGTGCCGTGACTGAGCCTGTTGATAAAGTTGGCCGCTTCACGGTACTGAAAGTTCTCGTAGAGCAGTATGATGCGTTTGACGGCTACGCGTGGCGATACATCGGCGATCGTCATTGATCCGATCCTCGAGTCTAACTCGTCTGCGTATGCTCCTGAGAAGGAAAAGAAAATTTATACCAAAACAAGGAGAGATAAGTAACTGGAATCAGGATTTATTTTTCATCACTATTTTGTCCACACCTAACTTCTGATATAAGTTGTTTTTAATCCTCTGAATCGAATTTTAGACAAGCGCATACCAAATGTCGCCAAAATCGGGTGTCCAGTGCAGGCACTACAGCAGGGGACGGAAACAGTTTTTTTTTTCAACCAAGGGACTCTCAGGATCATGGGAAACATAAAACAGCTAAACTTAGGTAGCACAGCCAAGTACATTGTTGCAAATGTAGTAAAGTACAAATATAAATAGGTATATACATATAAGTACTTATGCCACTCTCGTTCAGTACCAAATAAGCAACTTTCTCGCCTCTCATACTTGCGTGTTTCTTTCATACCCTCCCACAATTATTTCCCATGAAGTCGCAACTTTATAGCCTATAAGTAAGTATTTGATCTCCTAATGATCTCGTTATTTCTTCTGTGACTGTCGACTTGCTGATTACGCAACCAGAGGAAGTGAAAAGGGAAGAAAGAACATGGAGGGAAGAGGGAACCACTTAATAAGTGCAGCAAGTGCCACACTGGTAGCATCACTCAATAAGCAAAAGCATCACTACATAAGTATACAAGTTTTTCTTTACTTACTACACTTATCAAAACTGCATACCTGCTTTATCTACTTCACTATGTAGATATCTTACATAATACACATCACCAGCATTCCATTATTTTACCAATTTTTTGTACTACAGGTAGGTAAATTATTCCACTCTGTAGGTAGGCGCAATTAAATACCTACCACCTACTTACGCTGGGCACCTGTCGGTAGGTAAGTACAGCATTGGTACATTTACAGCAAAGCGAAACCACACGGACCTAGGCCGTCAACTTTCAATCTATAATCTATAAGAAGGAAGTTAGACTTGTAGATTCCTGATGATGAGCAATCATCATGATGATCAGCCGCTTATTCGGTTTTGCCTTATTTATAAATTAACAACTAAATCACCGGAAAAATAAAGTTAACTACGAAAAGAAGAGTAGTGTTGGAGTCGAGAATTCTTTACAAAAGTCACAAAAATTGTACTAATCTCCCTTAAATTAAGACATTAGGCGCCGCAACGTTGAGAACAACTTAATTACAGACCTTGAAAGCAAGCGCGGTAAAGTGTTCTTTTGTATTTGTGTAGTTATGCGGTCTGAGGAACTAATGGACTTTCCCACGGCAAGTCCCAGACGGACGTATGCGGGGGGGCCGAGAGTGTAGGGGTAATAGGCAAGAGTGAAACGCGTAAGACCTGGCAAGTCATTAACGCCTCAACGCTCTTGAAAACCCATCCAGAGGACACCACTTGAGGTGACCGATGGTCCCTGGAGAACTGGAGTGGGCTCTGCGGGAGTAGAAGCCATGCTAAGTCACGCGGTCCGAGTGGCTACTTTACATTCATTACTAAAGTTCAACATTCCCATGAGACAAGTGCGACTTGGAGTAGTTATGAATTTACACACAGATGAGATTGAAAATATAGGTGAGTAACACCTATTTTCAATCTCATCGAGTGAAAAAAGTGCCTTCTGGCTTTAAAATTAAAAAAAAATCAGAATACAAAACAAAGCGAAATTTCACATAATTGTGATGTGACTTATTTTAACTGTATGTCGTAAAAGTGGGCATCCTTAGCTAAAGGCACCACCCAGCGTAAGTACAGGTATGATAAGATACGTCTCTTCCGTTTCGATCGCATGTCTCAAAGGGAAATTACCTGTGGGTGCCTCAGCCTGGACTCTGGCATTCCTCCTGACCCTATACGTGCCTTACACTGACAGACCAAGACTACGTAACATCTGAAAACAAGTACGAGAACAGCTGTGTAGCAGAGTTCCGTATCCTGCCCAAGAGTTCAGCGTACATCTAACATCTAAGTGCAACAACAGAGGAAGTAGGAAATTAGCATATAAACTATGGCAGCGATAGCATCTTCACACATGCCATTGTATGCAGGTTACCACCCACAAACCACGCACCGCCACTTTCTTCCACGTTTTTCATTACCTTCAACTCAAGGAAGCATTTATTTCTCAATGCCATTCAATGAGTTTCCATTACTTTACGTAAGTATAGGCAGGTGAAATTTGGCGGAATCGGGATTATGGCAACGTGCGGGGCGAATTGTGGCTCTTGGTACTCCTCTATACAACTTGCGGTCCTACTAGAGATCCAGTGAACACTTCCTTCGTGATATATCGTAGGTGGCCAAAACGGCAGGAGGAAAATAACCGAAGTGACTTATGCATTCATGTACCTATGTGAAAAAAAATAAGTGACAACAGAAGGGGAGTTTCCTTTCAGATAATTCGCACCAGAGTTCAAAAATAATATGCCAATCAGTCACTGTAAAGTTATTCTCAATTTAGCTTTAATCCTGAAGACATGCATAGGCATGGCAGCAGGACTCAACGGTCATTGCTCCAACCAGAGACGTAAAGGAGGCAGGATATGGGCACGGGGAGCTGACCATCCTAGTGTGTGGGAAGTGACTGCGACTGTGCAGAGGTTGCTGCTCCCAGGCGGACCATTTTAATGAACCAGCTGATTATTTGTGGGAAATGGGAAACGTTCACCTGAATGCGTTCTCTGTTTCCACCTTATTTTGCTCATAATGAGCAGTGGAGGGGAAGGACCTTCCTACGAAAATGTACCTGAACTTGAGGATCCGTGGGAATACGGGAAATGCCTGTCAGGTTTGTTTCCATTCTATCTGCTTTATATGTCCTGCGACTCAGAGAGGACCTCTTAGGACCTCTTAAAATCAGAAAATCCAGGAAGGTATGCTCTACTTTTCGAGATCAACACTGTGGTTTTCAATACATGACGCACTGCGGGTCTAAAACTGATGCGGAATATAAAATTCATCCCCCTCCTTCCAATAAATTAGTAATTAAAACTTTACTTCGACATGGAAGGTGTTAGTGTTAGTACGAGATATAGCTCAAGCACCTTGGGAAACTTACCAGGTCCAGAAAATCCTCCGATCCATCGTGAGGCCCTCCACTGAAGGTGCTGCACGTTGTTCCTCTTCTGACTCCGCTCAGGCTTAATCCGCTCCCCTCGCTCTAGCGCAGAGAAGCCCGATGCTGTTGTCTCTCCAGAGTTAGTCGAGCTTAACTGGAAACAAAGAAATTATGTTAATTAAATAAATAGAGACGCGACAGGACAAAACAAACTTCAATTTGTAAGCTACCTAGGTGAAAAAAGATGTAACGAGAATGAGGCCTTATATGAATATCTAGGTTATTTCAGATCTGACATGAATTTATCAGCTCCCCCCCCCCCCCCCCCCCTCCAAATTTTCCGATTATAGAAACCAAGCCAAATAGCAGACTCTGCCCGGAGTAAGAAATGCAAAAAGAAAGCAGGTACACCTATTTATTTTGGTACCGTAATTTGCGGCATCAGCGAATACGATTATTCATGAGCACCTAGTTGCGGTACTGCTGTCCCGCCGCTCGTTTGAAGATTGCAATATATTTCCATCGTCTTGTCTCGTCATGTCGTCAGTCACGAATATTTTCAATCTCACCTAGACCCTTAGGTCTTCCTTCCATATACTAAAGGAAACGAGGATTTGCTTGCATGTCCTGACGTATTTTCATAAGATTATATGTGTACGTAACGGCCTACCCACCCTCCTACGTAAATAGGAGTTGAGGTCTAGCGACGCGCCGCTCTTCCCTGCCTTTCACCAGCTTGGAATTTGTGTAAGTACTCGTACCCGTACGTACCTCTGCTCCCCTTTCCCCCTCGTCCTCCATGGTGGAATGCGACCTTGGAGACAGTGGGTGTCGCCGATGGTCGCCTGGTCAATGCACGTTAAGAGGCATCACGTCAAACCTATCATTACGAGCAGCCGCGGGAGGATTGGAAGCCAATATTATGCAAATAACTAATTACAGGATTACACATGGCAGGATTCCTTCGTAATGGGAAGATCGGTGTGGAGTGCAGACTCTCTAACCCACATAGTCGACGTTTCATCCTTTCAAGGTAATTACAGTTCCAAATTCAGGCGTCTAAGCTGATGGCTGCACCTCGTTCGAGGATGGGGCGTTGGTGAGACGCCAATAAGTGCCCTCAGCCCCGCGCTCTCCCAGACTCTCAGACACGCATTCATCAACTATCACCTCTCTCATATTAGTCCCTCCTCATTCCGTGAAGTGCAGTTTGTCAACTGTGCGATGTGTCAACCTCCAAAACGCATTCGCGTGACACTGGACTCAGTGTTTAGCACCTGCTTACCTACACCTACCATATTTTCTCCTCTCATAATGAGAACTAGACTAGAAACTGAATCAGGAGGCACTGCTCATTACTGCACACGCGCGGGGTCCTTTTCAAATAATCTAAACCTTCATTATAGATATGTGGTTTTACGCAGAGAGAAGCCGAGAAAGAAATTGCTTACATGGTCTTGAGATTACTCCTAGATAAGTACGAAAAGAAATGGGGACCAGAAGTACCGGTAATGATAGGTCTGGTCATGTACAATAACAAAGGGTCAGGTTCAGTCCAGCAAATCGGCTCTGAGTATTGGGCATCGGGCATTCAGGCCAACGAAATGACTAAGGACCCCGTATGTCTCGGGATCGGGGCCGAAGGACCCCGCCTCGCTGACCGCCTGCTGCCGAGAAAGGTAAATGCGGTGCGAGTCGCACGCCTCCTCAACAATAGACCTCCATTCCGCAGGAAATTGAAACTCACGAGCCACGATCGGAAGGCACGTGGTTACAGATAGGATCTGGAAATGCACCGCCTCGGGCAATATACTCATTCAGGTTCAGGTCCACGTCTCGGCCTGGTCTCTTTGCTTAATCTTTTCTCCGTGGTCGAGAATTTCACACTTTTACAGGTTCTTGGCAGAAGATGCCTGTCTATAACTATATGGTATAATGAACTTAAATTGTAAAACTAACTTTAAACAAGGAGAATGCGATTCTTCGGAATGGCCACAAAGGCATGGAATTTGAGCACTAATAATAATAATAATTAACAATTGAACGCAGGACTACAATGTTAGGATGAACAAGGCAGGAGGAGCTCAGTTTTCTGTTTCTCTACAGTTCCTACTTCGCGAAAGTAAAACAAGCGGGGAACTATCCAGTATTGGTCTCGTACAAAATTTTGAAATTGAATTTTGTGTTTCCCTTTCCCACGATCCTGGAGTCCTGGTTTTATTGGGAAGATATACTGCCCGTTCGCCCTACAGTCCTTTATTAATTTTTGCTTTTGTAATGGTAGTCCTGGTGAGCGGTGAAATGCTTGCTTCCCCATTGTATCATACCCACTTTTGGCCCGGAACAACAGTTACAACCTTCTCAAAATAACTTACCCTCTGTTTGGTGAAGGGGACACTGTAGCCACTCCAGGTGCCACCGCGCGACCCCGCGCCTTCGGTGACGAGTGGGGGTGGTGGCAGCATAAGGGTCGTGTTGTGGGTGCGCCGCAGGAGCTGCGCAGGGTGCGGCTCATAGTACATCTCCACGCGGTTCATCATGGTGGAACAGCCGAGTCAACCATTCCAGAGAGGAAGCCTGGAAAGGCTCGCTGAGGAGTTCCTCATCACCGCACCCCTTATGCTCTTCAAACCCTGTCAATAATAAAGACAAATATTAGCTGGGAAACAAATTTTATCTTCGACATCCCCGCTTCTAGCCCAATTTATGTCCTGCAGATAATAGTGCCATCTAAGAAACAGTCTAAGCAGATACCAGAGGTAGAGGACGGGCATAGGTATTTGATTACAAAGTCTACCCCATCGTAAAAATGTTTGCCTCTTTGGAGTGCTTTATGATCTTGCATTTGAACCGCACGAACAGAGAAGAAACCTGATTTCATTAGATACGCCACTGCCGTCTCGTAACAATGACATATTCCATGTGGACGTAATATGTCTGTAATGGTGCGATGACACGGGTAGCCCGGCACCGATGTGATTTGTCAGGGCCGTAATAACTGATGACAGTCATTAGAGCGGGGGCAGTCACAGGTACAACAGAGTTCGATAAACATCACTTCTTCATGTCATGACATAGGTGCACACCTGCGCCTTCAACACGGACGTTGTCCGCATCGGTCAATGTCTTGGGTATCTATGTTATCGCTATAACACTGACAAAACGCTTGACGAGGGGTTAACCACTCCAGGAATCTCGTTGGGAATCTCAGGAAATCACTGGAAATCTCAGGGAATCTTGGAAATTTCTGGAGTGGTTAACCCTTCGGGGTGCATCTTTCCACGAGTCTCGTGGAGAATCTCGGGAAATCTTTATGGAATCTCAAGCAATCTCTGGAGTGGTTACCCCCTCGACCTGTGAGTTCTGTTTGGGGGGATAACGGACGTAGCCTATATGGGTCCTCAAGTCTCGTCTGCCGTATACCATCCGTGATACCAACAGAAAATTCCTGGTACCGGCATTCGAACCCTGGTACTCAGTTGTGCTAGGTTAGCGTTTTCTCACTAGACCACAATGAGATCTTAGTGTTCAAAATCAAAACGTGCATAGTTTAGCAATGTGAATATGCAACGATAATGGTCGTATACTTCACTTTTTCGTACCTACATGTTTGTTCAAAAATTATTTCAGGGTTTCCAGGTACGTATGCAGAACTGCAGAAGGATAGGTACTACCGTCACGTAGAACCTGAAGAAGAAGATTGGGAGAGGATCTGTCTGATTATTTTCTCACACCTTTCAAAAGTTACGCAAGATGGACAATAAACATGATTTTTTATAATGACGGTACGGTTCATTTAGAGCGGCAAGCTATCGCGAAGGACGTGAGGCATCTGCTGTAGGTACCACCGGATGTTTAGAGGAAGAAGAGTCCTTGCAGCCTGATGTAATCAGGTTCCAAACAAAGCCCCTCTAATGGGCCAGACTGTTGCAACTTTGCGAAAAGAACGATAGAGTGAAGAAAGGCTGGATGCACGAGGGCACAAGGTCAATTTTCACTTGATACGGGTGTGATGGAAAACTTTACCGGTAATTGCTTACTCAAGCGTACATCCAGTGTAGGAGAAACAGCAGATACGTCACTGAAGTGACAGAAAACATTCGTTCAACCACAGAGGAAATATTGGAAATCTTTATGAAATCTCAGGGAACCTTGGAAATTTCTGGACTGGTTAACCCTTCGGGGTGCATCTTTCCACGAATCTCGTTGAGAATCTCAGGAAATCTTTATGCATCTCAGGCAATCTCAAGTAATCTCATGGAGTGGAAATATCAATAGCGTCGCAGCACAAATTCGTTTGTTTTTTTTTATTTTCTACAGCAGCACACAGCATTTAGGAAGGTATCAGTGCCCCTACCATCTCTATACTCACCGTTTTCAAAATATTCATTGTAGTCTTAACTTTTCATTGGTGACAAAAGGAAACTGAGACCTGAGTATAATTGTTAAAAGATTACCAACCCCAAATTAGTGACAGATTATATTGGTTTTAATGACGGGACGATACGACCAATCTAATATCTGCCAATATGAAGGGATGTGACATAATAATACGACAGTAAAATTTTCAAATCGTTTTGCTGCATGATATCCATGCAGTGGATTAAAGATAGACTAAAAAGAAAATAAGAAAGAATGCATTTCCATACTTACCTACCTCTTACTGTCGAGTTTCAGGAAAGCAAGTAGGCTGAGATATTCCAGAGAGGTCCAAATATCCGCAGAAGTTGAAAGTATCCGAAAAAGCACAACCACCTGTCACTAGCAACACAGCACGTCCGGCACGACGAAGAGCACACAACTGGCCGTGGATCCCGCGTTCCAGCCCACCGCAGCCCCCGCTGCTCCTCTGCATGCCACTTCTCCAGCATACCCGCAGTGAACACGACTTCACCAGGTAGAGTTCTTACAGTTCATCTGTGAAAAACGAAATTTGACTGAGGCTGAGTCCCACCATACTCGGTTAGGAGAAAATCGTCGACTTTCTATCATGTTTACCGTGTTAAATTCCCAAGGAAATCGGAATTTTTTTCTTAACTGAGTGTGGTGGGACGCAGCTTAAAAAGGGGGAAGTAAAAGAAAAGGTTCGACAGTGACGCCCCAACTTTTTCTTACTATGGAATGTATAGGTATAGGATAATTCATTATAAGATAATTTTCTGGTCATCAAGTGTCCCTGAAATCGGGCCCTAAAGTAAAATTATTATTCAGGTTTGGATTGCACAAATTTTCTTATCCTACTCTTTCTTGATTTTCTTCTGTATTTTTTGGTATACGTATACACGTAAAAAAAACGTAAAAAAGACATGAAAAAAATCATATAAATACAGGTGTAGAAAATAAAGGGGAGGTGCCTCCGTTACCTTCCGGTGATGCGGTTTCACTGCCATGGAGTTGATGCTGAGCTCCGCTTGCCTCACTGCATTTCTCCAGACCTGGAGCTGGAATGCACCGGGCACACACATCAGTAGGTACAGGTCCCTCGGTCTGCTGCTTGGGATGACGTCTCCTGATGACCCCTTTTCTTCAGACGCACCAACAACAATAATTTCACCCTCTGCGATTCCAAATCTTCTGTTCCGCTGTCTTCTAGTTTACACCTCTGGTTCATCTATACCCCCAAACCTATATACTTACCGGTACTCTCAGTGGTCGAGTGGTCAAGGGGTCCGCTTTGTGTCCTGAGAGGTCCGGGTTCGAATCCCGGCGGAACGGAAAAATTTTCCGCTTCCGACATGGCCTCGGCCCACTCATATTCGGCTTCGGCCAAAAACATCCCACAAACCAACTCATCGGCGCATATGTTCTCTGAACGTCGTGCGTTAAAAAAAAACTTACCGGTAGTAGAACACGAAAAAAAATCACGCGGTACTACAAAACAACGTCAGCTCAGTGAAGGGAGGAACAAGCTTATTCCCTTTTGGGGAGGTGAGAAATGTATGAAAGTTGAATCGTATGCGTGGGAATGAAAAAATTCCACCCTCTTCCAGAAATAAGTGAAAATAGTTTATATTTCTTTGTCTTCCATTGGTTGGTACTTCATATGTTCAAACGATTTCATCTTATTACCAAAAAGACATGTGCCCTTTTGACCTTGCATGTACCCTATACCACTGCCAACACCTCAAGTTCCATCAGAACAGGTATACCTTCCGTTTCCAAGAAGCCGTTGGAAGGGAGCAGGCGTCGGGCGCCGGCCTTATTGCATGCTGCTCTGCGGGCCTGCGGGATGGCAAGAATGCAGCCTTTGGATGCCACCACTGCATTTCGCATTTCCCTCACGCGCCCAGGCTGGGAATAAGCCTAGCTGGTACTAAAATACATCGGCATTCGGCAGATGTCACGGATGAAATTGTATCTAAGTAGGTCCTACATGTAACATGTACTTCCATATTCAAAATCATAGAAAAGCAGAATTCCCCGTTAATGACTTTTAAAACCACCAAAAGAGAATCACTAAAGTAAATTGCTATCACATCGTGTTATTCCAAAAGGCGCCGCGCCATTAACACGGCAAAGCGAAAGTTCTGCCCTCAAGCTCCTCTTTATCAAAGACAAGGGGTATAATTAATACTAATGGGAGGAGGGATAGAATCAATCGTTTCCGTGATTGTTCTCGTGTTCGGTATCCGAGCATACGACCCTTCACCTGCCGGAGGTTCGAGGAGAGGAACTGAGAGGGGTAGAGTCCATCAAAGTCTGCCAATTCAAGAGGTTCTTCTGGTTCTTTCGCTTCACTGAAGAAAGGTCTCTGGATGACGCCAAACCACTTTATCGCCAACCCAGCCCAAGGTCTCCGATTAAAGGGGTTGTTTCGTCTCAGTGAGGGTCTCTGGATGACGCCAAACGACTCTATCGCCAAGGAGTAAAGCAATGTGTAAATAGTCAATGTGACGTCACCTGCAGAGGCCCCGTTTCAGACTGACATAAAACAGCCTCTATAGAAATCACAGACCTTGCTTGTACAGTCTGCCCAGCCTCTGACGTACCAGTGCATACGCTCTCTCTTATTCCAAGCCCAGGGGTCGATAGGTTACCAGGCGATGTTACACGCTACTTTGTAATTGTTTCCGGAAAGAAACAAGATCTGCTTGAAATTTAATTTTCTCCATGGACCGGCGAGGGTCTGGACCTGGACCTCTGTACGCATAACAGCACCTGCCGCAATACGTCACGCAGCATCCACTACAGCACGGAAGGTATAGGCAACTACTGAAGATAAAAAGAACCTAGACAAATATTAATTTTTTAACCTTAAGTAAAATAAGGTACATTTAAATGAAGAAAAAAGTTCCAAGTATGAGGGGTATAGGAGAGGAGATACTCCATACTCAGGACTATTTTAGTTCGGAATTATTATGGTTTCAGGTTCAAGCCATCTTTTAGGGAAATGAGTCTTCTTGAACGCCGAATAGTCATTTAGTATGAATAAAAGAGGTACTGAGTGGGCGGAGACGGAGACGTCATGGGAGAATGATTTTCAGGGAGGAATCTTGGTAGGATCCGCATTACCCACTCCCAGCACACAATCAAGGTGCATTTTTGTGGCCTTCGGACCTTGAATTGAAAAACCAATAGATCAGGCCAGGTAATGTTGAACTGCCTGATTGGGTCTGTCACGGCCAAGACTTCAAAGAGTAATCGCCAAAACCACTGGGCCGATGAGATGAGATCACTCCTAATCTCCTAATGAGCAGGCTGCGTTGGCCAGGCGGAAAAGTGGTGTCAATTTCACATACATATTCAATATCAACGAACCACTTATGAAAAAGTCTGCGACGGCTGCTCCTCTGGGCAAATTCTTCAATTAAGCAAACTGGAAAGTAAGTAGAAATGTCTGAAGGGTTCATACACTGGGCGGATACCTCATCTTAAAAAGCAACAGGTGCCGCGCCGCCACCTGACTGACCTACCGCTCCTTCTGCATGGCTGCAACCTCCGCGAAGATTCTGTTTAGTTAGTTTGTTGGTCAGCGACCCCGATTTCCAGAAGAAACGATACGTGCAAGCTAAACATGGAGGCCGCTATCTGAACGCGCATTGTCTTTCGAGACTGGAAGTGGTTTGTAGGTCCTGGCTCCGGGTACCACATTTCACATTTCACGCATCTTTTTGTCACACAATTGATCGGCCCTTCACGAAACTGGCGGGCCCATGTGCTCAAGGTGACGCCTACACATTTAACACACCTCCTAAATCCTAAACAACCACCATTCGCAACTTCTGCGTAGGTAAATAATAATTGGACAATAACTGTAGGGACATCAGGTTAGGTAAACTACACTCCAGTAATAGAAACACTGTATCAGGTAAGGCAGCTGACTTGTTATTTTGGACAATTTTAAACAGACCGAAATAAATAATCATGAGATGTGTGAACACATCGGTAGGTCTGAATCATAGGGTACAAGCATGAGGTGAATTCGGGTGAGGAGAGGCAACGAACGAATTTGAAAAGGCTTCTTGGAAGTGATCGAGGGGTGCTGAGAATGGAAATGAAGGTAGACAGATTACCTATCGAGCCGAAAATCACAGTTACCTATTATTCGCGTTGTGTTCGCGTCTACTGCTGGAGGAGAGCCTTATATGCACCTGATTATACAGTCTTCTTCCAACAGCCAAAAACCATCGAATCCCACTTGCATATCTACAGTTGAGCTCAAACTATTGTGGGTAGCTGCCCATACACATGAAATGAAAATACCTTCTCACTATTGAATTTACGAACATGATACTCGTACAACAATACGGACAAATTTGTCCTGGCTAAATCAGTGTCTACTTAAAAAGAAGGAGTTACGTGTACATTAAAGCTGTTAGGGGACCATAAAACTCATAAACTATTCACTGGAAAAGATAACGAGGTAAATACTTAATACAGCTACGAACCCTTTCAGAGGGGACAAATAATTGCAGAACAAGATAAGAAATGTTTTACATTTTAAAACTAGAAATCCTGAGAAAAGCGAGATTCCGAACCATAATTTATTATACAGAAAAATTCGGTTCAGCAACATTCCTTTCCCAAATGAGGTCTCCATGAAGGCGAAATTCAGGTTGTTCAACTCGCCTCGAAAGCCTGTGTGTCCCAGACACGTGGGCCACGTGGGTCAAATCTTGTGCACGTGGACCTGACCCACATGGCCACTCCCAGTCAAGCTGGGGGCTAAACTCCATAAATCAGCAACGGCTGATTACCAATAGCGGGGTAAATGCTCCTAAGTGGTGGTTACACACCACACACGTGTGCAGCCACACGTGGATACTCCTCTCCCATGCGTCTCTACGGAACCCCAGGCTGTGTCCCACTATTCGGTAGGACCTATTATCGCCAAATTCGTTGAAAAGGCACCAATAGCCCCTGGAGGGAAACTTTCTATTGCCTATGTCTGTACACTGGTTAATACTAAAGAATGACGCTGTCACTCAAGGATAGGTCCTCAGGCGAGCACGATGGGTTAAGCACTCCAGAGATTGCAGGAAGATTTCAAAAGATTTCCTGAGATTCTTAACGAGATTCGTGGAAAGATGCACGCCCAAGGGTTAACTACTCCAGAAAATTCCAAGATTCCCTGAGATTTCATAAAGATTTCCTGAGATTCCCAACGAGATTCCTGGAGTGGTTAACCCCTCGGGCGAGCATCAGAATGAGCTCGGTTCGGAAGCTATTTTCATCCTCTTCCTTAGTTTTTCGACCTCTCGGAAGTGACCTAAAAGCACATGCAGCACATGCTCCACGAAAATAATCGACTCAAGGATGCATCAAGTCAGCCACTCCAAAGCCGGCTATACGCGGCCGAGGCTGCACCCCTTGACCACCAACACTTGAACCAACTGCCAACCGAGTAACCGAGATAACAGCGCGGAAAGGAATGAGGGGAATGCTCAGGTAGCTGCAGGTTCAAAACTCGATCCATCACGTGCGTGGAAGCCGCGAGAAGAGGGCCATCGCGAAACAAGGCAAATATGCTGAAGGTCAAAGGTCGCGCAGGTTCTGGAGACCATTCATTATGCAGGCTTGCCCATGCTAGCTAATTATATCATCAAAGACCTCATTCCTCCCGCCGAGCAGTCTAACCATACGATGCGAGTAGGTACGTCTATATGCCTCCCATAGTATACCTATTGATTTCCTTATAATAACCGTAGAAAAAGTATAGATTGAGTATTGACCCACATCTATAAGCGGAAAGATTTCATTTCACTGTTCTCGCATGGTCATTTCTCCAAGTAGAAGAGCCATGCAGAACTTGGTTATCAACCAGTTTGTTACCTACAGAAAGCAATTCCTTTGTACGCTCAAAAGAGCAAGAAACTCAGTTCGGTCAATTGCTTACATATTTTTCTGAAAATAACTTTCCTAGGAAACTGCTGTATATTGTTTTGTTCTGAATCTACCTATATAGGAACATAACCTAACTTGACGGGAAAGTATATAAAAACAACATAAAATTCATAGCTCACTTCCTGTCGGTCTGTTGACAATCTCAAACTGAAGGAAACACAGCGTGCGGTAGAAAGATCATGGAAGGAACTGAAGGAAGTGTGAAGACGTGACACTTTAAGGACATTACTCTAATGAAATAAGACAACGAGGTCCTGACAAAGGTTAGCAGTGCAAGAAAAAAAGAGGCCAACAGTGGTTCCTGGAGCAGGAGCTGTCACTTCCAGGCTCCGAACGCCCACACAGGGTGACCCAGAGAGTCGCGACAGCGTGATCCCTCGAGGTCGCATGCAGGAAATGTTTTCTTGGTCACGAAAATTGTGCGGGGATAACGCAGCTGCCAACTCGGTACCTGCCGAACTAAGGTTACGAAAAAAAACACCGAAGGAGGGATATGGGATATGATGGGTCCTACAATCCTAACTGAATGTGGCTAAAGACAAGAGCCTAAGAGAAGATTCACAAATGTGCCTCATTTTAGTTTCAGGGGAGCAGCAAGACATACATGTAATGTGAAACCTTCTCCCTCCGTATCATATACAAATACATTTTTAAACTGCGCATGTCATACCTACATCACAACTGGAGGACACAGGGAATTGTGTGTTGCCATAAAGTATATTCGACAAAGCCCCTGCTCACAATTCCTACAGGGTTGGACACAGCCTCCAATCTGTGGGTGCGGACAAGAATGAGAAAGGCATTGGAAAAGACAACGGCGTGATTCCTCGAGTGATGAGCTCGGACAGGAAACTATCCCAATGAACATTTTTCGCACACCTACCTAACGCTCTTGAGTAGTCAATCGGCAAGTGCGGGAAAGAAAAAACTAATCAACAATGAAGCACGGCTGTTTTGACTGATGAGCATTGTTGTTGGGGAAGAGTACATGGGAAAGTGCGTTCTACGGCTCCACCTCCAGCATCCAGCATGCAACATGTATGGGTGTCGTGGTGGCACTGTTGATCAGGTGCAGGAAGGAGCGCAGGGTCGGCCTGGTCAGTGTCAAGATACACCCACGCCCCACGTCCCCTATTCATAAAAAGATTTCCTCGGATAGTGCCCTTTTACGGAACCTTTTTCACACCTAAGCTATAGGTACAGAAGGAAAAAAAGTAGAATTCAATAAGTATCTCTAATCGAGGGTCTCGTGGCCCGTCACACATGCAGGTTAATCTTAACAGAGATAAAACAAAAGAAAGATGCAGAAAGGGATTGCCTATGAAGGACTTAAGGGTGCATGTGTAATTTGACTTGCTTTCATGTAGAGAGGATGGCCCAAACGAAAAAAACTATAGAACAGTGAAACGAGGCTAAATAAACCAATTCCAGACAGCCAATCAAGAGTTCTTGAAAGGCCCGTGAGTGACTCTGATTAGCCAAAATTGTATTGTTGCGCCCGGCCAATCCTCACCTGATAGCCAATCGAGGTCGGCATACCCGGCGACCTACATCTCTCCGCGCGCGGCATACCCACCCGACGTCCACCATCCGAACCCGGCGCTGCCGGCCCGGAGGCCCGCAGGCTTCCTTGCATGGGCTGCGAGGACCCTTCTCCTTTCTCTCTCCTCTCGACCAGATTCCCCTATCCGGCTGTCATTTACCGCCGTTTCCTTTTCATCACCCCCATCCGACACTGACACGTTCCATATTTGAAAACAGGTCTGTGTGCACATTCTATGCGAACCGAGCTCCGGATGATTCAGGGACAGCTCTTAAAGGTCGCAGGCTCGTAGACACCCACTGTACCCCTTCCTTAAGACCTCTGGTGAAGTCAAATTTCCCCGAACAGTTTACAGATCCCCTTTCCTACCCATACTCTGAGTAGGAGGTCAAAGTCTGGAATCTCGTGAAGAAGTCATATTCCACCCACAGATACGAATCCCTGTAGACCTTTACGAAGACAAGTAATACTGCGAGTTTTATTTTGTCTCGGGCGAATGAAAGGCCCTGGACAGATTCTATACCCTGGACCATGATCTTATTGCCCAGTGTACCCGATACTGTATAAACTACAGAGCACGGATAGTATAGGCACTAAATCCGGGGTGAGGAGTGGATGGCAAGTCTCACTGTCACATTAATGCCAACATGCACGGCGAACAGAACGGAGGTATAGATAAAGTGTGCAGCAATAATCATAATATATCGGCACCATCAGCTTACCTGAGCAAGCTTCAGCTATAACGCCAACCAGTTGCCAATTTATTGGCCTTTGCCCCTTATGGTCCATAAGAAAAATGGCAACCACCTCACAGCCGCAAGTGGGAGATTGGCGAGATGTTTATTAAAGTGCCCATTCCGAGGCATCTGAGGCGAAGTAATTGCCTCATTGCGGCATTTCTCTAGCCCATTTTTCTCAGAGGTCTCCCCTGACCCTGACAGTGATCTTTCGTGGGAATGGTTACTAAGTGCGAGATATGACCAAACAGCTTTCTGCCCCGTCATGCCAATGACTTAATGAGATTCTGTCTGAAGTGTCGGGAGTGGATGCCAAATAGGCACCTGTCTAACCTGTCTCCCTCACTTCATTCTCACACAAATATAGAAGAAAGCTTTATCATTCAATACTGATAGTTGTCCTGCACCTGCGTCACAGTATCTAATCGTAGGCAAGTCAGGTTCGTAGTGTAGATACCTCACCGAGCGTTACAACAAATCACGTAAAAACGAAACAGAAACCGTACAACCTAATTTTGAGCAGTCTGGAGATGACGCGAAATAGGTTTGGAAACCAATGCGACCTCAGCAGGACGCTTTCAGATGGTTAGTTAAGCTTTCGGCAATTATTTTTAACTGAACATTTGAACTGAAATTACACGTTTCAGTGAACCGCAATATTTCCGCTGCAATAATTACATGGGAAACATACTGAAAATTAATCTAAATTATAAAAATCATTTTCGAATTAACAGGCGTTTAGCAATTTTTTAAATATTGGTTAACTTTCCTCAGATTTAGTTTCAATCGAGAGCGCGCCGTACAGATAGACGAACATCTAAAATAGAAGGACTGCTTGAACGAAGGGAAGTAGCAAATTTCCCTGTATGTATAGGTATAATATTATCAGAATGTGACTTCAGTTTCATAAGAATGAAAGACTGAAGTATGAATTATCGATTTATGAGGAATTCATTTTTGGTGTTCGTGAAAAATAATATTACTTATATCTGATAAATAAACACGCTAGGGGCAAAGAGATTAAAAAATTCTTCAAAAGAGGCATGCAAGAAGTATCAAGTACCAAAAGCAAGATAATTAGGTAGATTTCGGGATACAATTAAAGGATGCTAAGAAAAAAAATTAGTTTATGTTTCTAACTGGCATATATGCCCCTTTAATTAGAGGTAAGGTACTTCTGATGCAGTCTGTCTGACCATATTTAAAAATTGTACTGTCATCTATTATTTCTTTCATCTTTTTCCTAGTCTGTTTCTTATTTTCTATAGGTTTGTTACAATCGTGTACATATCAGAAATCTAATTTGTCACCAGCGCAATGTAAGAACTAGCCTTATTTACATTAAAGCGTACAAATTCAATATCTGTTCACACACTATTAATTTGGAGAAGAATAGTAAACTCTCAGTAGATACTACCTAGTTGTTTTTAATTTTTTTTAAAAAGAAGGAAACTACGGTGGGAATTACCTCCCGACACGGTCTCTTGAGATTGATCAAATGTGTAAAAATGAAGCAGAGATTGTAGCGGCACAATTCATCAACAAAAATGTAAAAAATATAAGAAAATAACATTTTTTTCTAAACTAAAATTCCAAAAACTAGAGTGATGTTTGATGTTTTTCTCTTTATTTTATAATATTCTTCTGTATATTAATTCCAGTTCCGTACTTTATAATATCAATAGTAATATTAGTTTTCGTAGCTAAGATTAGTTTTTATAACTTTCTGTTACTAACCTGTATTACCCTACAATCTCTGTTTTATTTCAACGTTATGATTAACAACTTTTAAGGAATGTTGGCAATTTCAGCCATTTCCGAAGTCTATACTCTGTTCTCCAAGCAATTTCATAGAACGAAATCCATGTATCATGATATCATCATATCTGGTCATCATTCCAATCGCCGTGTTTCATACTTTTTAAGGAATCAGCCTCAAAATAATAATCGGAATGTTGCTTGGAGTAACAGGAATCAGAAGAAAAGGTTGAGTTATTAGACTGACATTGTGATACGTGGGTGCCACGTCTATAGTTGGGTACTTATATTATTTACTATCTGAATCACTTTGGCGTCGTAACCTTTCAATTTCCCTTTTCCGGATCTCACGGTTCCTTCGGGAAAGTTGCTCTTCAAAATGGCGGATGCTGCCTTCCCATTCAGCTTCCAGTTCGTCCCGCTCATGGTCCCTCTCAGACCTTTGTCGATGCGAGTCGCCACTTCTTCTTCGGCCGTGCCTCCGATGCCTCTCATCCTTGTCGGATGAGGTGGAACGGGTTCTGGATCGGCCTTGGTGCACTTCTCCCACAACTACAGGTTCGTCATCTTCATTGTCAGGGGACAACCGAAGGATCCGGTCATCTCGATCCCGGGCAGAATCCCCGTCCGGTCTCATTTCCTCAACAACTACTGGATCGTCACTGCTGGGGCCACTAATGCTTCGCTCGTCTCGGTCCCTTAAGGGTCCACGTAACTCAGTATCGCCGGGAGTGACAACACGATCGTCTTGGTCGCCTCGACCGGAAAGGATGGTTGGCCGCTCATCGAGGTCTCTGACTCGCGAGTCTCCTGGAGTAGGAGTCAATCGCTCGTCCATGTCCCGCGTTTTTAACTTCAAATCGAATTTAATTTGTTTAGGTGTTGCACCTACGAATTCAGGGACTCCATCACTTTCAAAAACACTCTTTCTGTCCGGTTTTCGTTTCCCAGCTTTAGGCGGTGAAGGGGTGAGAAGAACTTCCCCTTCCTCCAACCCCTGAGGAAGTGGATCAGGACTGAGTGAGTGAATCACAGGCGGACTGGGAGGACTGGGAGGACTGAGAGGGGGGCTAGCAGGCGGACTGGCCGGGGGACTTACTGGAAGGTCGGAAGGTACCGGGGGCTTGGTCTGTTTGATGGACGCGAGGATCTCCTGCAGGTTGGACGGTATGGATATCTGTGCAACCTTCGGCAGCAACAGGGCGGGCGGCTGAGAAGCCTCCTCTTGATCAGGCGAAAGCGAGCCAGACGGACTGTAAACCTCCCCGCCTCCAGTGGAGCTCTGCATCACCCATTTATTCATCAGTCATTAATTATACGCTTAATCCCCAAATTTGTTGAAGCATCAGATGAGAGTATTTCTGACCACTTGAAACTGGCTACTTAAAAATGGTGAGTGGCCGTTATTATTTGATTTATGTCATGGTAAGTATTAATGTTTCATTTATTAAGGCACATACAGCCACATCGTTATTAACTGAATCACGGCTTGAGTCGAAACAGGGAGTTGTTTGAAAGCCAATTCGCCAGTCTAATTCTCTAACAGGGTTCACCGAGGGAGGGCAACCACTGTTCCGCTACTTATCAAAGTACTGTTGGCATTTGTCTGTTGTCAAGTTGCCTTTCAGTTGTTTGAAGATATTAAAGAATTGAAAAGAAGCGGAGAAATACTCCCTTTCCTCGCATGTGTATTATTTAAGTAGTTAAATTTTCATCAAATACAACTAGAAGTCAACTTGAGAATAATCTAAATGTCACCGACCACATTGTTTACCTTACAGTGGTTTACCTACAATGCAATGGTAGGAACGGCACAGAGCGGTTGCGGAGGCTTGGTGACACTAGAACCTTGTGAAGAGGGATTTGCCATCTAATTACGATAGAGCCATTTGTACTCACCTCTGGCAACTGCGAACTGGGAGGTGGTGAAGGGGGTAGGGGTATATCCAGCTCCGTTGAGGTAGCAGCTGTTGTTACCAGGTCAAGCTGTGTATTGGTTGGAGCAACAGGAGTTGGCGTTATGGACTGCAGCGCTTGCAGAGCGAGATCCAGCTGAGGAACCGTGGAAGTGGTGGGAGATAGGGGAACCCCCGGTAAGCTCGAGGCCAAAGCTGGTGCAATGGCGGGCAGCAGGGGCACAGTGGACGCCAGCGTCTGTATCTGCTGTGTCTGCTCCTCTATTGCACGATTCATCTCCTCTATTTTCTTCTGAATTTGAACTGCCTCCGCAAGCGCCCTAAAGAGTAAAAGTGAATCAGTACGGGGAAGTTCAATAACATTGATCATGAATGAGGGCTAGTAGCGACCTGTGGAATAGCAAATAAGTGTAAAATTAAATTGAAAACAAACAAGAACAAGTCAAAAATGATACCGTGTATCACGTTTTTTACATTCCGAAGATGTTTTCTAGATCTGACTGCAACATTACCAACAGAGAACCCGTAAAAGTTGCAGATGTTTTTTTGTGGTCGGTGTGAATTAATAAAAAAAAAACTTACGCTGCCTCTGTCGGAGGAATAGACGGCAACGGCTTGGTAGGTGGGGCGCTTTGAACTTTTTTCGGGATCTTAGAAAGTGGTGGCAGGTCATCGTCTGAACTGGCTGGAGAGTAAGGTGCGTCATCGTCATCCACTACCACAGGTGCTGTATAAAGTGTAAAATTATAGGGATTGCAGTATGAAACATTAAAAAAAAGCTTAAAAAAACAAACAAAAAAAGACAAATCCAAAAAGGCAACATGGTAGCAGGTTCAGTTAGAGTTACTCCATTACACATAAAATCATACCGTTACTTGTTATTTTCGCTATTAAACAGACGTCAGCATGGAATGTCACTTTTTTTCTATCTTTTTTCTGACTTAGTCCCTCGCAAAAAAGGTGACACTGAAGCATGAAACGTCCCACTTTCCAGTAAATCCAAAAGTGAGAAACGCGTCTCACATTTTTTCCTTATATAAACGTCAGAACGTGGCCTAAGCTCAAGAACGAATGCATGAATTATTAAGAGGCCTTGTGCTAATAAAATTTACCTGTTTATCTTGATCTTAGTGGGGCATAATAATTTCATTTTAGATTTCTTACGCAGCACGGTCGGAATACGCCACCATGAGAAGAAATTTTTACTTACGTTTTTTAGCGACTTCCACGTGAACGCGAATCTTTCTTTTCCGCGGGTCAGCTTTGACTACTGGTTCAGGTAGAGGAGGTGTATAGGAGCGACCTTCTTCCTCAGGCGGAGACTCAGGCAGAGGGAGCAGTTTGGCTCGGGACGGAGCAGGAGCGACGGGGGAGGTGGGAGGCAACGGGAGAGAAGTCTGTTTGGGCGCAGCAGAGACGGGTTTCGGGGAGGAGAATTTGAGAGCCGGCGGTGCAATGGGGCGGACACCCCGCTTCGTTCTTACAATGATTCCGAGCAGAATGTGCCCTCTGTGAAAAAAAAAGGAAAGGGTAAAACAGAAGTAGACGTCAAAACAAACTCTTACTTCTATAAATACATTTTTGTAAGAACGGAAACTAATCGTACGTGATCTAGTCTTTCACAATCACGTAATTTTCCAAAAAAAAAAAATCACTCTAAGTTTCTGGTATTAAAAAGGTAAGTATATTATATTTCGGAGGAAAGGAAGTATCCCAAAGATTGATTGCTAGGAAAGATATGTAAAAACAAATGTTCTGAATTATCACTCAAAAATTTAACCAAAAAGGCCTGTAACAAAAGGCCTTGCCTCATTATCGCCAAACGTAAGACCTCTACTATTTTATACTGACACCTTGAACACAGTCTAAACATATATAACATCGTAAACCCAATGTACAAGGTAAGAATACTTATTGCAAGCGGCAAATTTGCACGTTTCGGGCGCAACTGGCTATTAGACAACACAACAAGGATTATAGCTCTGGATAGTAAGTACGGAAGTAAACAAAAATCCAAAGGTGTGTCCGAATGTTGGTGATACGACATGATATGTATATTATGACAACAATACTTTACCTGTCGTTAGACAAAGGCACAGTGAGAGGCTGCAGCACTGACGGCACAGGTGAATCACTAGAGTAGGGATACAGGTAGAAGTCTTTCACATGTTCACTGGTGCGTTCCATGACACCAATGCGGGACCGCTTTGACAGATAGCTATACAATGTAGAGAAACTCGTTCTGTCTTGATCGGTGTCCATCGGAACGATTTGAAGGACAATAATGTCTTTTGTAGTCATCTTTTTCATTCTTCCCATGTACTCCCACACCTAGAGGAAGTGAATTAATTAAACAAGAACTGGAAAACCAAGCACTTTTAGGGGGTAAGAATCACCGTAAGTTAAAATAAAATAAAATGATCAGAATCAGAAAAGTATAGGTAATATAAATAGATAAGAAACTGGGAAACGACTGAAACTTTTGTTCTGGCACTTTTTCAAGTTTCTTAGCAACAGTTTCGCGCCATTTGCGTTTTTACCTATAAACTAACCGTTTCATAGGGGATGCGGCCAACAACATTGATCTTGTCTCTGACGTCGACATGGATGTTGGCGCAGTCACCGGCCGAAGGTAGCGCCTTGCCGTGGAACTTGGCCACTTCAGCCATCACGATCTGCCCGGACCAGACCGAGTCCACGGACTGCGGGCTCGCTGCCTCCACAGCCTCCTCACTCTCTTCTGGTTCCTCGGGGAACGTTTCCGGGGTTTTTATCGTCACTGTCGAAGTTGGCTCATAGTCTGAAAACATCGAAATACCAAGTGCTTAGGAATGTAGAGCGAGAAAGACAAAAGCGACCTCTGTCGGACCCTATATTTGCATATCGAGACTGACACCACTTAAATAAATATCAATCCCAATTATGCACATCAATTTTCCTGCTCAAAGTATCCGATCACTGCTAACAAAATTTATCAGCTTTTAATCCCAGTATTTAGCTTCTGAAGTTAACCCATAGATTAACTGGTATAATTCGCCGTAGATGAAACCAGAAAATCATAACATTAGGTTCCGACCTGCATCATCTGACACCGGCTCCTTGTGTTTCCGGTCAACATCTTCAGAAGTGGATATTTCCACTTGCTCTTCTTCCTGCTTCTCTTTTTTCTCCTTCGATCCCTCTTTATCCCGGTCCGTGTCTCGCGAGTCCCGTGAGTGCCGCGAGCTTCGAGACTTGGAGTCCTTTCGGTCACGGTTACGGCGGTGCCGATCTCTGCTACGGGATCGAGATCGACTCCGTTTTCGACTCTTGGAGTGTTTGGAACCCCGACTACGACTTCTGTCTCTGAAAAGGATAAAGCAACATAAAATATAATTTTTGAAAAAATGGAAAGACTAAGAAATGACAAATAATGTCTACTAACAAGAGGGTCCTCTCTTTTCTTCCACTTTTTCCAGTTATAAATTACAATGGTCCCCCCCCCCCCCCCCCCAAAGAGAAGAACTAAGTCGACTAGGTTCTTTTCTGCATAACCCGGGTCAATTGTTTCTACAGGCGTCGCTCTACTCTACTAAGTACCTTTTACGTTTCCTTTCTTTCTCTCTTCGACGTTCCTTTTCCTTCTCTTTCTTTTTCATCTTCATGAGGGATGTTTCAGCGTCCCTTTGTACGTCTTCAGCTTCCCCCGCATCGGGAGTGGTACTCGATACTGAGTTCAAGGCGGATACGAGTTCCTGCGCCGACGTGTTAGGGTCGATCTCCGCAGCCACTGCCGCAACTTTTTGGTCTTTCTCAATTACCTACAACAAGCATTTCCTTTGTTATTTTGATAGCCATTCCCTGATTGTCAGAAACAGTTTACAAGCGGAGCCTGCGGGGACGGTATACGGGGTGCTGTTGCCATTGTGGGGTGGGGTAACCCATACGATCTATTATACCCCCGCCACCTTACTCTGCGTGGATGCTGAACCTCAAAAGGATCATCTAGAATTCTAAAACAGTCGTACACATGGAAAGTCTAAGAAAAAATCTTACCCACTGGACTTTGAACTTGCAAACTTCTGTTGGTACTCCGACATTTTAACCACTACTTCAAGGTGCTTCCTTGGTGGAAGGTGGAAGCATTACGAGAGCTGAGATAAGTACATTTAATCACCACTCCAACTCACCTCTTCTCCTTTGTGGCTCTTCATGATGAAGGTCTGTCCGAGAGTCATGAGTTCCAGCTCTGTCTTCTTGATAATTTCAAGTTGATGCTGGTTCTCTTTCTCACGCCACTGGGCCAACTCTTGGCTCGCCATTTCATCCGGTGTAAGGCGAACCAGTTGTTTGGGACTAATGGAGTTTTCAACGATTTTCCTGCGAGCATATCAAATGGCATGTTTGGACTCCGTTTATATTCTGGTGAAAATTTTTTCCCGCAGAGCATGCGTAGGGTACTTCCAACACAATCACCTTATTGTTCTTTCTCTCAATTACTTCTCAAGATTCCTAGTCGAGTTTGCTATTCGAAGGCAGATATGAACTAAGCTCTTATCTCGTTAATATATTACAGAGTACCAATTTCATATAGGTACTCTTAGTAAATTTATCAATTCAATCGGTCTAGGCCTACAACCTGATATGATATTATATTATTCAACCTAAAACGAGCAATATCTCACCTAAACAGAGTTTCATTCTTCTGGTCTTTAATATTAAATACCAAAGAGCGATACTTCGACTTGTACTTGACGTCAACTTTGTTCTCAAAAAGCTTGAACAGGCGCTCTTCGATTTTGCTGGCAAGAGCATCAATGTCTTTGTCTTTTACATCCAAATCTTTAGCGTCCGCTACGCGGGCCTTAAGAGACTCGCCGAGCGTCTTTCTCACGCTATCCCGGATGGTCTGCTCCCCCGCTCCGCCGCTACTCCCTTTCTCCTTCTCCTTCAAATCCTCCATTTTTGCGCTCTGAAAAAAATCGGATGTACTCGTAAAAATAAAAGTGAAGTGTTTCAGAAACTAAATGAGTAAGTAAATATAATATATTGTAATTCCCAATAGTTTCCTAGGAAAGATTTCTGAGTGCAGTCATCCTGGTGCCTGTAGGGGTTCACCCTACTAAGTGACATTAACAGCGCATAAATAAGAAAAAAGAAATGAGTTCCTATAAAGTTGGAAAAGAGATGGTAACAACTTACCGAAGAAGGCGGTGATTTGTAGTCTTGGAGTACCTGAAGTTTTTCCTTCCGTCGTCGCTGTGGTGGTCTGGGTGATTCCACTGGTTTTCGCTCAGGAATTTTGGCAAGTTTAGCCAATTCTACAGCTTTCCGTTCAATAATTCTTGGGTGCTCCAAAAGCCTAGGCTTAGGTGCTGGAGCCGCGTCGGACTGTGACTTGACTGGCGTAGTAAACTGACTCTTCCTGCTATTCCCTGCCAATACACGAGTAATGCATTCGTTAGCGAAGATATGTCAATAACGACGACCTTGAGAGCCGACCTGACGACGTCTCACGTCAAGCGATGGTTTCAAACACCGATTCTATGAATTAATTCTAATAGCAGAACCAAAACTAGATAACGGTTATCATTTATTTTTGTGATTTGAAACCCGCCAAATTTATGGGTCCCCATCGAGAAAAGTAAGACGGCTTCTGACCTACTGCTTGGTAGCGCTGCCAGGCGAGCCCAGGGGCTACCTAGTTCTAGAATTTGTCTGGTAGCTGCCCCCCCCCCCCCCCCCCCCAACTTCACTTTCATAGTGGAAACGAAATGATAGGTTTTTGGGCGCCCGTTGTCCTGTGGCCCCAAGGTGAAGATGCCAGTTATCCAAAAATTGATTATCAATAAAAAATATAAAAGAAATCTGTGAGGGAAGCATGTCAATCGTATGATAAACTGAGCACCTTCACTTTGTATTAACATTTTAAACTTTAATGCAAATTACTAGGTACACTGATATTTTATACCATGTACCTGATGGAATAACTTTGATGATCTGCTGGCCTGGGGCGCGAGAGATGATTTTGATTTGCTTCGAGTTGGGGCTGACACTAAGTTTGAGCTGGGTGGGCTTTGTATCACTCGGCACCCTGCTGGCCGGCTGCAACTGCACTATCTTCTTCACAGAATCCCCTGCACAACACATGTTCATTATATTCCAGATAATTATTTAGTGCATCCTTGGTAATGAAAATTCCAACCACAAAGAAATACAGTTACTGTAAATGAGAACCAGAAGCATGATAATCCCAATTTGAGTAAATTAAAATGCAGTCCTTGTCCTTATGCATGGTCCTGCCTAAGAGCGATACTACCACAAGAACTAACAAACTTGGTTTTTATTTTTTTCGACAGCAGGTGACTGAAACTTGAACTGTTATCCAACCTAAGGTCAGTTCCTGGCATACAAGTTTAAGGTAAACCACAGTTAAATTCGTTGACATTCCGTTAAGTTTACGTTAACATACCTTTAACGACACTAGGGCCTGACACCCCCGGCTTCGTTAGCTTCTTCTGGAAGAGGACGTGGAAGCTAGGGTTCTGCTGCAGCCACGTTGCCAAGTTGGATACCGTGGGAGCAGACGGACCAGTGAGGACCTTCTTGCTGGTGGGATCCATCACAATCACATGCCGCTCTTCGCGTTTCGCAGTGACCGGTTCGGGACCTCCAGCTGGCCTCTCTGGGTCCTGCTATAATGCAAAAGTTCTGAGTTGCATTCTACCGAGGTGTACCCAGAGAAATTTCAGACTTATACCATTTATTCTGAAGGCCTTTAACCCAGCTTAAATTTTAAAATGTATTTAGGTACTTACCTTGGTCGAGGTGCTGAGCTGAGCAATAGCACGTTGAGAATGTTTCCGAATGCACTGATCACTGCAGTAAATTGAGTTTTCTCGGACAGGCTCTTTGCACATGATACATTTCCTGAAACACCACAAACTTACATCAGTATACTTGAAGTAATGCAATTTTCAGTTTTGGGCCCGTCGACCATACACTTATGACACCGGTTACCAGTTTTCATACCCACTCTGTAGATAAAGAGATAATATGTAATAACAGTAAGCAAGAAACATTTTTTTTCTCAAATGGAGTTTGAACCATGACTCATACGCCATGCCCGGACTTCGGGCAATAAAAAGCAATAAAAAGCGCGCAATGGAGTTTTATACGCAACTGTATGCTTCCCTCTACAATTATATCTAAGGTTAAGGAAGAAAACAATACCTTGCAGGAAGTTCCTCAGATGAGGGTCGCTTGATTTGGAACCCAGAAAGTTTGGTTTGGATAGTATGCTTCATCTCAGAGCCTTTGTTACTGATTTTAACAGTAGATTTCACCTCCTTCTCTTTTTCTTCCGCACGCTTTTTCTTCGTGCATGGCGGGCAGGACCACTCTAACCCATCTTGCTCCATTTGTTTTCCTAAAATTAAATTAAACGGCCATCTCTACACGTCACTATTTCCAACACGTGCGTCCCACCAAACTCGGTTAACGGGTAAACTCCAGTTAGATTCGGTTTTTACTGTGCAATAAGTGGAATTTAACTGGAGTTTAACGTAAAACTTAAATTACTTTTAAGAATTCTGAGAACGGGTACCGTTCCAAAGACGCACCTATACTTTTGGTGATCCCGACGCATTTGCCATGGAACCAATCTTCACATAGGTCACAGCAGATCATGAAGCGGTTGTTGTGTGGCTTACGACAAATGCACCAAAGTCTCTCAGGGTCGTCCTCCGAGTTCCACGACGCCTCCGACAACGTATCGTCTATGTCCGAGTCCAAATCTGACACTTCGTCACTGCGCCTTCTAAAAAATAACAATGGGGCGTACATCTCATGAAGAAATCAGGGTTTCAAGCTCCAACACTGGCTCTCTAGAAACAACTTGGCACTTTCCGCGCTCTACACTGTAACCACTTGAGCGTGAATTTGCAAAACCTGAAACTGTAAAATCTTGCGAGAACCCAAAAGTCCATTTGGGGGAACGCCACTACTTTCCACTATCAAACCGTCTACGAAACTATCCAAGAAAGCGTCTGATTTTTTTTTGTTCTGAACCCAACATCCTTAACGGTTACTGAAAATTTACCTCGAACACATAGAATAATAATGAAGCAGAAAAGTAAAGCATACCGTTTGACAGCATTTCTCCTGCGCTCGTCAGCGGCGGAAGTTGATTCTTCAATTTCACCACCAATATCGGGAATTGCTTCCTCTTGAGACGCCTTCGTTTCAGTACTAGCTTTTCCTTCTTTAGATGACTTCGACGATCGAGCGCCAGGGACGGCTGGATTCTTTTCCTCGTTGGAAGCCGTTCGCCCATGCCTATCGCCAGGGTTCGAAGGATTCCCATCTTTGGATGATTTGCCAGTTCTCGCCAACTTCTTATCCTCCTTCGCAATCCCCAGTTCATCCCCCACACTTAGCAAATGGTCTACACTCTCAGCTGGAACTTCCACCGCGTGTGAAGTATCTGAAATTGTATCATCTTTTTTCCTTCCGCCACTGTCAGGACCTTGTTTCCCACTACTCCTGTGGCTCACGGAAATATTCCTAGTGGATAGTTCTTTTTCAGATATTTTTCTCGTTCTACCTTGCCCACTTCTAGATGTGTCACTTGAAGGGTTTGGCTTTGATGTTACTTTCGAAGAGTCTGATTTATCAGGGTTGTGAGTTGCAACGATGGTGTCGTCCAGCCCCTCCTCCAGCATACTCTGTAGTTCATTTACTGCCACTGCCATAGCGTCCACAACAGGAGCTGAGACTACCTCTTCAGTGACAACTTCTTCTTTTTCTGTCTGCTCTGGTATGAGACCTTCAACAATAAGAAATCATGAAATGAGTGCTAATTCTATTTTATAGAAGAAAAATTACGCCATTTTTTCTGCTCCAAATGGTTTTGTCCCGCAATAATATTACACAAGCAATAGACGTTGAGAAAAAAGTTGGAGGCACTAAGCTTCAACTTACCTTCTGCCGTGTCAGTAGGGATGGGTGCAGGACTAGAGCTACCTTTCCTCACGTACCGAAGGAGGCTTCTCTGGACGACCTTTCCACCAGGTTTCGATTTACTTGCATCGTCTACACCAGCACCTAATCAAAGGTGACGTGAAAATACAATACGAAAAACTTTGTGCGAAATTTTGGGTTCAAACTACAACGCAAACCAAGCAGTCACGTTAGTAAACAACTGTGGTGAACATGCATTGGTTCTTCTCACTATTTACTACTTATTTACAAAATGAAACAACAACCAACTTTCCCGGAAAATGAACACGCGCAACTGGTCACTCTGTGTATAAAAATTGTCAATACCTCTCGTTCTACAATCGGAAAAGCCTGAGTAACCAAACTGCCATTCCATCGTAAATTTCTTATTTTCTGACCCCCATTCACTACTAATGAATGAGGATCACATTCTGAGAAATACTGGAACCGCACTACAGGAAACCCTATCCGAAGGTGATCCATATAATGTACAAATTATAATTCAGAAATAACGCTTAACTAGGAGGAAAGCGCAGCGCCCGGCATATAAGAGAATACAGGAATATAATGACAGAATAGAAAATAAATTAAAAAATACAAACCAAGATTTCTTTTGCGAAGAGCCTCAGGAACAGAGAACAATTCAGGAACGACAGCATCCGCCAAATGGGAGGGCAGTTTCCTGTTCTCTCTCCTAGGATATTTCCCGCCCATAACATTTTCGGAAGGCGCAGGCGCAGGTTGCTCCGTCTGACCCGGCTCACTTCCTGAAGCTTTGCTCACATCAAGCAACTCCTTAGACCCACTTTCCCTTCTCACATACGTACGTATGGGTTTGCTTCCGGACTAAAAAGGAACACGAACTAACAATAAAAAGTGCTATGGTGAGGTTCCACTCGCAAAAATGCCTCAGAAGAACTTATGCTAAGTGTTTTAACCGACTGAATTGAAAACACCTTTTCAACATTATTCAGCTTAAGATTTGTAATTCCTTATTCTGACATATTCTGTGATTTTTGATAGTTGCGGAAGAACACCCTTGGGAGTTAATGTCTCAGGGAGTGTGCCTGGACAGGGAAGATGGGAGGCCACTCACTTTTCGAAGAGCAATGGTGTCTCCCTTCTCCAATTCCCCCTCCTGAGGCGCTGAAAGCTCCGCCATTTTCTCATCATGTTTGGGTGTGGTAGGAGGTTCAGGTTCAGTTCTGACCGTGGCCTGCGCTGGCCGAGTGCCTTTCTGAATGAAAATGACTTTTCGGCCGCGGCCACTAGCATCGAGTGATTTGAGAATGCGTGCCATGTCCCGGCGCCGCTCCTCTTCCGACTTTCCGGTAGGTCGCCCAAGTCGGATCGCATCCGCTGAGTAAACCTATCAAAACAACAATTAAGTGTCATGAAGCCGAGTCAACGCTAGCACACAACTGACAGGTGGAAGTCCTCGAATGTACCAGTTTTTTCTCGTAAGTTTCAAAAGTAATTGAGAGTCTCCACACAAAAATATGTTAGTAAATCAAGCAGGGTGGTAGCAGGGTAACCACACTACTTTTCTGAAACAGAACTTTGCTACACCAATCAAAAAATATTAATTAAAAAATAAATTAACATCAGTAAGTACCTTCAGTAATAGTTTAATTTCTTTTCGGAAGAACCGTTTATACTCATAGTTGCAAACCACTGGGATTTGACGGCGTTCCATGTTGGAAACCAGACACTGACTAAATACTCATACGTGGCGATTATGCGTGCTACTCACTACCTCATGACTCACTACTAGCCGACAAACCCGGCAATGCTGACTGAGTGACCGCGATGAGCATGTTGCATGCCTCGCCTAGCAGCCTGTCTAGCAAGCATTTTTCCTTTCAGAGTTCAGTGGCAGCTTCATGTTAACTCTAGAGCGACAAGTGCAACTAGTACGGGGCCCGCCTGCCCTAGTTATGTCAATAAACAAGGCGTTAACAGGTCGTTTCGCCTCTGCCGTTATTTCGCAACTGTATTCAATGATTTACCGCTTAAAAATTAAGTAAGACAAAATACCAGCGTGAAGTTTTATTTGGATCAGCCAACAAAGATAAGTATGCAACAAACCTATTTATTTAGGTCGTATAGTTCTTTGTATATTCGTTTCTTTCGCGATTATAAAATGGGAAAATGGTCAAACATCTTTAACAGTTTTACGGTTTTTAAATAAATAAATAAATAAATAAATAATGTATTAAAGTTACACACAACAACTATAGAGTTAATAATAGTGCTGACTTACTAAAACTACAGACTAAAAACTACAGACTAGGACTAAAACGTTTCGGCCTACCTACACAATAATAGAAGGTCCGATAGTAAGAATAATTGAAGAACCTAGGGAATGTAATTACGTAAAAAAAAAAAAAAAAAAAAAAAAACCACAAAACATGGGACAAACGGAAAACCAACAAGTCGGATAAAATCTACTCCAAGTGTTAAGATGGTATATACATTTGCTATTTGTTTACATGAAAAAATGTAAACGCAATCGTGTTTAGGTTTTTCAAGAAACTGTTAGGGATCTGAGATATTATATGTCTTTTAAACGTCCGATCCATTAATTTTGAGCAAATTTTTTATTGACAATATCACTCGATCGTAAAATCACAACATAACCAATCAATTTCTGACGTTAAAAAGACAAATTATATTTCAGCACATTTAATGTCCAACAGCGGCCTCAAAAAGGTCGAAAAAAACGTAAACGCAAATGAAATGAAAAGAGATTTCGTTACCTTCGCAGCAGCATGGTCGATGTCGACTGGCGTGGCAGGCACCTCAGAGACTACGGGGACTGAAGCAGCAGCCGTTGAGGTGCCGGCTACAGGGACCTTCGGCGATGCAGATGATCCCGAAGTGTCCTTGCGAGGACGTCCTCTCTTCCCAGTACTATGACTGGCAGGCTGCGTAGGAGAAGTTGTAGAGACCACACGATTCTAAAAAATAATGGGAATGAGCGAGGTTAACAGCCAGATGGTCATCATCAGAGAAAGGATCATTGTTATTTTCTTGGCCCCCACACCTCAAATTTATAAGGTGCAATTTTTTCAAATTTGCTCAGCATTACGGCTTAAAAAATCCACATCTACTTTAAAGAACAGTAGGTTAGAACGGTTTCAAAAATAATAATGCCTCCTTTTTATGGGAGTAGTTCTCGGGTATTAGCACCACATCTCATTTTCAATACAGATTTTTCTATCATAAAAACTCACGCCTCATGCCTAATCTAACTGGTGACAAACAGTGAAGCTTCCCCCCCAAATGACTTGTGTGAGTACCTCTGGACTCTCTGCTTCATCGACAGGTTCCTCACTAGGTTGGCGCTCTCTTCGGGGCCTGCCGCGCCCCCGCTTAAGCAAACCACCTCGCCCTGTTCCTCGCATGCGCCCGCGGCTCCCACGTTTCCGTCCTCGGGCTCCAAACACAGAGTTCCGGTCGTGATAGTCCGAGTCCGACGACCTGTCCCGATCAGAGTCTGAGTCCTCTGAGCTTTGTTCATACTCCTCATCGTTCGTCTCCTGTTACAAAAAAAATAACTGCATGAAGAAAACTTAAAGAGAGGTGGAAAGGTAGGCATCGAATTCTAAATTTTCGTTGTGTCGAATGGTTTTAAGTACCTCTAGATCCGGATGTTAATTTCACAGAAGCTAACCAACTTAGGCTGGATTTCACCACTTCTTGAAAGTATACTATAGTGTCTCCTATTGAACAGATATATAACGAACTCATATGCTCACCACAAGTGCCTGGCGATATCACTTGTCACAAGCTAAACATACAAGATAAATCTGTTCGATAGGAGACACCATATAAAACAGCATATGCCTGTCTACAATCCGCAGTTACCTCAATATCACTGGCTGTCGATGAAGGTGTGGGCGGAGGCGGATTCTTGTTTGGCTGGCTCAGCCCCGATCCGGAGGCTCGAGGTCCTTCGACCTTCGGAGGACGCCCCTAAAACCAAACGAAACTATAACTGATAGTTATTGCTTCGATAATTCATTTACAATGATAACGCATTCAGAAAAGTCTCATTGGCAGTATCTGTTTCAGCACGCACAACGACTACCATGCACCAACAGGCAACTTTTTACGGACATTCTTATGCACTTTATTCAAGTATCTTACATGTAAGTTGTCTAAAGGTGCCACCCCGCTATTGGCAAATGTCACTTCACCAATATATACGGACATATCACTGCCTATACTTACCGCATCGCAAACTTAACGACAAGCTGCATATCACGAAACACATTTTGGAATGCAAACTGGCATATATGCAGAATAATCCCTAATGTAAACACAGGCGTCACCCCATTCGTATGCGGACGTTGGGTCATCTGCCAATAGCGCGGAGGAGCCCCTGAATTACAAGGGGAGTTTCTGTAGGTGTTGGACATGTCACAAGCTAGTATGTAGCGTGAAACTCTAAGCTTAAATTTACCTTTGGTCGCTTGGCTTCCGTAACATTGGATTGGGTCACAAACGAAGCACCTTTGGGATCAGAGCTCGGACTGAGAGGAGTGTAGCAATGGTCTCTTCTTATCGAATTTTGAAGAAACACGGTGGGATTCTCGTCAACAGAGAGAACATCTGAAAAATAAGAATGCATGTATTAGATTTGCAGTTCTACCTCGGTCACTGATATAAAAAAGAATAAAAACGTTTCTTGAAAAGCAATTCCGAACGTTCCCTTATACGGATCCGCTAATACATCCGCAAGCGGTTTCAACCCTTCCACGCCAACAACTCTCCACTGCAGCAGCCACACAGTGCCTTTCCACGAGAAAACTTACATTACAACTTCCATCTTTGTGATATCAAATAATTAAGGAAATAGGCACCTATTATTACTCTGCATGTTAAATTGAAATGAGAGTGATGTTCAAAAACGTATTACATTCCAGAAGAAATAAATATCAAGAGTAACGGATATTACAGAAATCACACAACGGGCCAGATGTCCCGTAATTCTAGAGTCATTAATGGTAGTAATAAGTCTTGGTATGACTTGCAATATAATTCCAATGTCCAGATATTATAATTCTAATATTAATATCGGCTTCTGAATGCTGCAGTGTTACGAACAGAGACTTCGTTACTTTTAGAAAGTTCTAATCATTTGAAGAAACATAAATGCACTTTCACCTAACATAGCGGTCACATTATCTCCAAGAATCTGCTTCGCCTGGTCAGAAGCCAGGGCTTTTTTCAACCTCAGCATAGCCTCTGTGTCCAGCTGCGAAAGTGGATCCACGAAGTCTGGAGGCACCGTTGAGTCCCCGGTCTTGCCTTCTTCATCGGCATTCTCAGGCAAAATCTCCTCTACTGTCAGTTTTACCCTTGGCTTAGCGTTTTCATCATCTATAAACAAAACCACTGATAAGAAAAATGTCGAGTAGGTGTTTGTTTGGTTATTTTGTGACTGTAAAGTCCCACCTTTTACGGTTAAGAGATAATCGTCGATTCACTTGGGAAGTTATTCCAGTAACAATTTCGAAAAATCAAATCACCCTTCGAACCTCGTTCATGTTTATCTAGAGAAGGTTCCCCAGCTGGCTCATCATCATAACAGGAAGGTATTTTATAAATAAATCCACAAGTCCCCTTCACCTGAATCATCATACTCTTCGCTGTCCGCAGAACTAGCCAACAGTCTGATAATCCGGAGCTCAGTGGTTTCCCGCCTCTCGAGCATCCTATCAATCGTTTTGGGGTCTCCCGTCAGATTGTTGTCCCCATCCATGACCAAGAACAAAGTCTTGTCCTCTTCAGACGGTAAATCTCTGAACGTCGTTGTAGCCATCAGCAATATACTTCACTAAAAATAGGTAGCAAGGCTTTTGATATCTAGTATCTATGCTCGTGAACAGGGAAAATGACAAGCACCGTACCTACGATTCTAGACAGCTCAGCGCCGTGGTATTTTTGAACCCAGGCAGGAGCATTACTGCATCAGAATTTGAATTTTACAATTAAATTAGATTTTTTTATATGCAAAAACATGTTTTTTCTCACACTTCACGATAATATTCATCTTTTAAATCCTACGAAATAAATTATCAACAACCCAAAATGGCGGCCACTTTAGATGAACAATTACTGCGAAATTTACACGAAACATACTCACATCTGACTGATTTTTCAGTTTAAATCCATTATCGTGCTAATACTCTCAGTACGATGTATTCTTTTCATTCGGTTGGGCCAATAACAAACTCCAACTCATTTTCTTCTACGCATTTTCTGTGATGCGCTACTGAATGCAAAGGCGCGGCAGAAGTGACAACCAGACAAAACGAAAACGAACTATGGTTTCTATTTACTGCACCGGTGCAATCATGCATTGCACTGAATGAGTGTAATATGTTTTATTTAGAAGTTGGGCGTGTCATGAATTAGGATGAGTTGCACCGTTGCACCACACCGGTGCAGCTTACACGAGTGTAAAATCGATACACATTCGATACATAAATAATATGTTGGTCAACCTGCTACCCTGTAAATCATAAATAAACAAACATGGAAGTGGAAGATGAAAATGTTACAAATGCAAAAGAATCTAATAAAATTAGCGAGGAAAAGCAGAAGAGGAGAAAGCCAGGCATTGTGTACCTCTCAACGTTACCTCCATTTATGAATGTGACCAAAATCAAAGACATTTTTAACTGTTACGGAGAAGTGGGAAGAGTATTTCTTCAACCGGCTACAGGTGAGGAAGCAGGAATAATGCCCACATGGTTGTGTTTACCAGTCACTATTAGGACAAGGAACGTTATGGACGATTTTTATTTAGGAATATACGTAAAACTGACCTATGTATTATGCTAGCTTAAGATCTACACTGGAGGGAGGTCCGGGTGCTAATACCGTCCATTCAAACCAAGTCCGTACACTCTAGAGGTTGGAGATGATTAAGTTTGTCTACGTTGACCAAATTTGCCTGAAGACAAATAAAAAGCCCTCAGTGGTTCATTTTAAAATTCAGCGCTACCACATGCGATGCATCTGGATTAGAATGACGTACTTAGGTACTTGCCTACTTAATGACCCACTTCCTTGGGATTCCTATCCCTGTCTTTGGGCAAGCGTCCATGCAAAACCATAAAAAATACTGATGTAATGGCTATATATTTTTAAGGTGAGACCAAGAAAAAGAAACCAGCTATTCATTTCTCCGAAGGTTGGATTGAATTCAAAAGTAAAAGGGCTGCCAAGGCTGTCGCGGAAAAACTGAACAACACACAAATTGGCGGTAAGAAACGGTCCAAGTTCTACGACTATATCTGGAACATCAAATACCTACCAAGGTTCAAATGGGCCCATTTAGGAGAACGACTAGCCTACGAACGTGCTGTCCACAAACAGCGGTTACGTGCTGAAATAGCCCAAGCTAAGCGTGAAGCCAACTTCTTTTCTGCAAGTCTGGATAAGAAGCGAAGGCGACAAGTAAAAGAGGCTGGGGCTGAGAACGAAGTCAGACTAAAACCACCAAAAGACGACGAACGGCCATCTGGCAGTGAAGATAGGACTGAGTTCCTGAAAACGTTGTTTGGGTAAACTAGGTATGTTGGGTTTGGCGATCCTTATGACGGTGCCATCTTTAGCCAATGGACTTGATGCCTAGGTTAGGCTGACGTGTAACGTCCATCATTAAAGGCTGAAGACACAGTGATATTTTTTGACGTTTCTTTTTTCTGAGCGAATTGTTGGATATTTATTTGTTCTGGATTACAAAATATTTGTCTTTACGACAGGGCCACTTTGAAGGGAGGCATTTCGAGAAAAGTTCTCCTTCCAGGTTCAGTACCCCTTCGTTCTGCAGTGCAGTGTAGCCAATAAAATGCTGACATAAACCCGAGTCACCCCGAGCTTTTCCGAATGTGGTGGTAACTACCCGGTGGCCATTAATTCGTTCCTTCGATAATAGTTTAAAATAAGCTGTAAATTTAGAATATTGTGGTTTTACGATCGGTTATTTTTTTCTGGCAATGACAAATTTGTCTAGAATTACCAAGGTACTCGACTTAAAACTAGTGTTTATTAAATTAGTCTTAAAAAGACTTCTATCTAAACAAACAGCACTCTAGGTTCAATCACAAAGTGCCAAGAAGAAAACTGCACATGACTTGCCGTATTCTATATTGCATAAAAAATACTGCTGTAGACACAGAACACAGAGTGTGGACGGAAAAAACACAGTAGATGCCTGAGAACTATAACCTTACTACCAAGCTCAGAATGTAGAAATTCCTTTTGCAGTAATCGGTGGTCTCTACACACGCACAGTAAACAGCAAAAATTATACACCGATACACCAACTTATTTTTAACGGATTTTAAGTATAATCCTCTCAGTATAAAAATACCTCTACGTAAACTAAGAAAATGGCCCTTAAATTAAGTAGCTCTAAGTATGACTCGTTTATATAATACCTTAGAGATGTTGAACATCGAAACAGAACCTATACGAAAAAAAATCTACATACTTAGGTACTTTAGTCAACGTACTAAAAACATAAAATTTCAATAAAACATATTAAATGAGCAAAAGAACGGAATGAAAGTTGTGGCATTAGCAATCACATTGAGATCACACACTGATCCGATTCTTACTCTAAAGTCGCTATTGTACGCATAAACATATTTCATTAATAATTGCACTTTAAATAGATATGTCGCAAGACATAAGAGCGTAAAGGTTCGTGTTATGAAAAACTGAAGGCGGACGTATTTAAATTGATGTTTAGTATAGTTATTGTAGGTTTTAACTACTTATACCGTTTGAAGGAAGCAGCGCAAGAGCAGCATAAAGCTTCAGTTCTTTATGTTCTAACTTCTACGGAGGTTGTAATGGGATTCCTTATCTATCTATAATTCACAAACTAGCGAAATAACTAAGTATAGGTAGCTACTAAAACATAAGACGACAAAAAAGGGGAATGTTTTTGTTGCATACGAAGACAGTCACACTTGAGTCTGTGGCACTTTGTCTAGCCGGGCAGCCATCTGCCGCCTGACAGCTTTTTGTTTGCCCGTTATCATTCGCACTGAATCCTCCGAGCTGTTTGAACGAAGACTAGGGGTAGAGTAGCTCCGCACCTCCTTCATCCGGGGTTCCGGATCCATGGCCACTTTGCCAAGGAAGCTGGCCGTGCTTCTAGACTTCTGCACAGGCTGCTGCCCAGCGAGACTAAGGTTTGACGGACGTGTTTTGAAGGCAGGGGGTGGCGTGCCCGAGGGTCGCTTCGACAGTGGCGTACCACCCGAGTACACATTCCCCGCAGAACTGGACGTATTTTCCAGCCCTCCGTCCAATTCTAATTCGTCCTTACGGATGAGCTCGTCACTGTAGTATCGTCCGGGACTTCTGCGGAAACCATTACACTTCTGAGTACAATGTAAAAAAAGTCCTAAGATTAGGTCCATGCTCGAGCATATTACCTGATCAAGGCTGAGTAGTCTGACTTTGAGACCTCGAAGCCAAACGGAGAAACTTTACCCTTTTTAAAAAGCTGAACGTGCAGGAGTGTTATTACTTAGATCTTACCATCGTCACGAATATCGCTCCATCGTATCATGATGAACTCCAAATCCCTTCACCAAAGGAAGCAAGGGAACAGAAAACTCAATTTAAGCACTACAAAGAAAAATATGGGCGAGTCATGGTTTCTTAAAACCTTCAAGTGCGAAATGCCAACACCTTTCAAGCATAATAAGCAAGTCCACCACCAAATTATTGAAACAATCACGACAATTACCTTTCTCACCTTTTAGCATTGATATAAAGGATGCAAGACATGACAATGGCAAGGAGGAGCAGTAGGCACACGCCTGATATCGACCAGAAGGCTATCTGCAGTGGCTCTCGCGGCTCCCACCAGTACTGCAACAACCAACAGAGCGTTGTTATTACTCATCTGAGTACAGCTGTCCTACTACACTCAATGAGTACTACGACCAAACGATGTGGTCAGGACATATTCATACCTCAGAATAGGGTCGGTATATGGGAAACATAGCTCCAATAACGGTAGGAAGGTATTCACTCCAAAATGCAGCCTCGGTCTGTCGGTAGTTGAGAAGTATGGAGCTGTTCAATGTGGTGTTAACATTTAGGTAACGTAGCTGTCCAGGAGTCGCCATCTCGAAATGTAGCCCCAATATCTGCTGTTGCGATGGGTTCCTGAAACATTTCATTTCCATTAAAATAAATGCATAACCTGATCGCCCAGAATCTACTGTTAAGATGCCAATTGCGGAAATATCGAATGACGCCGCTCACTATAAAGAGCTATGATTCGTATAGGTGATGTAGAAGTAGTAATAGGTATCCTGTCGCTTCATAAAGAAAACATAGGTTGTGTTTCGATACTTGCCATAAGTGGGATAGCCTGCATCTGCTACTTATGTCTACACGAAACACGACACTTGTTTCAAGGATCCCCAAATAAGAAACTTTATTCTTTTTGTCTGCTTACTCTGTTCACCGACCAGAGTGGGCTATTCTATTCCAAGATAAAAAAAAAAATCCAGGACAAAATATTTTGAGAGGCGCAGTGTGATAAATGGCAAACAACCTCAAATACTTACCCATATTTAGCAAAATCGGTGTATGCTTTCATGAAGAAATGGCTCATGTTTCTGTCGCCTTCAGTCCACATGGTCCTGTCCAAATTCCAGTCTTTCGGGAAGAACTCTGCAAACGAAAGGCACCAACTTACCGTCGATTAATATTAACAACTGAGCTAAGCTCTCCTATCGAAATCGAAGAGAGTTTGCTTTTTAGCATAATGGGGCATAATTACGGTGATGGCAGTTACCGACCAGAGATCACTTGTGATTGATTTCTGAAATCGAGATTACTTGTTTGTCCCTTAGGGAAACTGACAAGATTAATAATTACTCGCATCATCACAAAGAGGTTCCGTTAAGGCCTAATGAAGAATTTATAAAGAACAATACCAGTATCCATGAAGGGGGCGCCCGTAAGGAAAAGGAGTTCAGTATCGTGCGGGACTTTGCGCCACTCCGGTAACTTGAGAGCCTCGACGGTGGTATTCAGCACGTACATGTAGACAGGCACCTTGTTGTTGATCAGCAGCTTCGTCATTTTGTCACTAGGGGCGCGATACAACATATCGGACATCAGCTGTGAATAAAAATGGAATTAACTCTTCCCATTTGCAGCCATGGCTAGATTGAATGGTTACTTATTAATAGCGAAGCATCTTACATGGATATACTGCTCGCGGATGTGCGTTATATTGTGAGGGTCAGGCCAGTAGGTGTACATGTATTTAATGGCCTGGTAGACTCCCTCTTGATTCAGGGTATAGTTGTACTGCAACACCAACTCCCGCACCTTTTGAGTGAAAAACGTCTCTGGTATCTCATAGTAAGGCGCTAGACTTTGATTCTGATCTGAAAGTGAGACGGGATTATAATTAGAACCACACATGCAAAACATTACACTTTTAGGTCGATTTCGAAGAAAGAATACTAATTCTAGTGATTACCACGTTACATTATTATTATTTTTTATTCCGGATAAAAGCGGTGTTTAAGACCGTCTGGCTCTTTTAGGCTTAGTACCAAATTTTCGAAGATAGCCGACATTAGTCACATTAGATTAATAAACTCACAGACAAGATAGGCGGCTTCCTGTGTTGTGACGCCACTCATGTACTTGAGCTCAGGGTGCATATGCTTGGCGGCTATGAGTTCCTCAGGAGTGGCAGGCAGAAGATGCCAGTCCTTCACGCTCCACATGCCCTTGTACCATGAATCCGCTGGCACAGAGAAGTTATAGTCCAGCACCGGGCCCCAGGGGAAAAGACCCACTTCCGGCTAAAACAAATCATTTATCTCCTCTTTCATTCCAGCGGTGTAACGAAAGTTAATCTCACAGCAGTTCCACATTAATATTTTCTCCAACACAACTCCAATGAGAGCTCACCCTAAACTCGGCGTTGCCAATCTCGTAAAAGCTGCGGCCCTGGGTGAGGCAGTTGACCAGCTTCCACGATGAGTCGACGGCGCAGCCTAAGTGTCGGCCGAACACTTTGCTCGTGTTTTGCACGCGCTCCCAGTTCTGTATCAAAGCCCAATCAGCCAATGCTGAACCACTCTAGAAAAAAAAAAAAAAATCACAGAGATGTTGCATCATAATGGTTTCTAAGGAAACTTTTAGCTATCTATTCAAGAGTCCAATAAGCAGAATAAGCTGGACTGACCTGTGCGATGACCTTGCTGACCATGTGTTTCGTGCGCGGAGCGACGGAGAGTAACCCGGCGCTGGCTGCCCCCGCACCCGGCCCGAACAATGTGATGGCCTGCCGATCCCCGTTGAAGAACTCGATGTTGTCGTAAACCCACTTGAGTGCCATTGCTTGATCTAGAATTCCATAGTTTCCTGGCGAGTTTTGGTCAGCAGTACTTAGGAAGCCTGTGAACATTAATAAAATGAATTAAGAAATTTTCGATGCTGCAGAACGATGAGTTTTTTTTTCGTTCAAGCTTTCTGAGATGCTGAAATGGGAGAACTTCCTAGAAAGCATAACATTTTTGAATTCACTTACATACTGACATTTTATGTCTCTATACATCCATGGAGGAGCTCTTTCAGCGACCAGCATTCGACTAATAAAAATATTTCGGTTAATCTTACCAAGAGCCCCCAGTCTGTAGTTGATGGTGACGACCACTACGTCATAGAAGGCAGCCATCATGTGGGCTGGGAAAAGATTGGACGCACCACGGTAGAACTCACCCCCGTGGATGTATAGCATTACAGGGTACTTATGAGCCATTCCCGCGCCAGTCTAATAAAAAATAATCAAAATAATTATTTAAACTCTTTCCTTTGAAATCTCGGAAGCTGAGAAAGAGTATCTTGAATGTTATACCTACGAGTGACTGTAGAGGTGACTCCACATACAAGCCACATGGCCAACCGTTTGTCCACACCCATATATGCAATGCTCTTTATTTGCCAAACATACTTCAAAAACAGCCACAATATAAGCACCAGTACGGTGCAAAAAGGACGAAACCTGATACTGAAGTAAAAAGTAGGTGGGTGGGTGTCATATTTTAGAACAAAATAAATATTAGTTTCCTTGGAAAATGAAAAAAACCGTTTTGACGCCACGGGTTGCACTTCTACATTACAATCCTTCTCCTGACAGTAGTGCACCTTCTCTATCGCCTCTACAATGGGAAGAGATGCTGGAGACTCATCTAGACTGGTCGCTACAAGCTAAAGACTCACATAGGGGGAATAAATGTTTAGATAGAGGCAATCTTCGTCCATATCTCGCACTCCCCGGTCAGCGCCGACATATTTGACGGGTTGCGGACAAGCTGGCCCGAAGTCCACAGCTTGGAGCAGCTTCCATCCGTTATGAGTCCTGGGCGGCTGTAAAAATTTAGCATACTTATAGCGAGTAAGCGAATTGAACAGAAAGTTAAACTAGAAATGGTGGTACTAACTCGATCCAGTACAGACTGGGGAAGTACTTGAAAACATAATAATTTGGGAATTCTTTCTCCATGGCGTATTTTTCAAAAAGCCATATAACCTTCACAAGAACTCAGCATCCCTATCATTCCTTCATCCATGACTCTACTTACTTTCTTATTCATACAACACTGACAAAAATACACGATTCTGCAAACCTTAAATCTCCCTTCCTGGACAGGAGGCAGTGCGTATGGAATCCCAAGGAAGACGGAAACGTTGCCCATAATCTTCTCCACCGGAGTTAGGCCAGGCCGATACAGAGAGAAGGGGTCGGGGTTATCGTACACGTGAACTTTGAACCCTTGCACCTGTATGACACAAATATACCACTTGTAAAAAAAGAATTCTCCACGCTAATTTTTAACCATCAGCATACAATATTTTATAGGGCAGCCAGTCTCCCAAAACTACTTTACTGTAAAAATGCAGTCAAGTCAATCCAATCTGATTTCAGCATTTGCCGATCCCTGTACTTACTCCTTCACAAAGAAATAAGAGACTCATAGAAATCTTTTGCCCCTAATCGTCGACGAAGCTCCCGTTCAGGTAGCTAGGTATACTCGCACGCAAAACCGAGTTGGATTTTACAGTTCAGTTGGACAGTTACACATTACTAAACATACATACACATACAGTGTTGAGTTGTTTGTCCATAAAATACTTATACATTCAGGCGAGCAGTAGAAAAACAAAGCGTACCTACCTCTCCGTAAGAAGTAGTCACGTAAATATCCCGGTTTTGTTGAAGCTGCAGATAATCTTGGCGCAGCTTTCCCTGCAGGTCAGGGCGCCACGTCCCTAACACGCCAGGCATTGGTACTGAAGGGTTTAACTCTTGGGGCTAAAACAACATTCCCAAAACTAAGATTCTACCCTATCACACTAGGGCCGGGTTACAGATATCAGAATCACAAGAACGTTCCTTTGTACCTCGGGAGGTATCACTATTTTCAGAGCACCTCTGAGAGCACCACATTTTGATCAAAATATGTGGGAAAATACCAGTACTGTGAACTCGATGCTAATTAGGTGCTTTGAGACATCAAACATGGCTTTGGCTCTATTACTTAGTTGCCCCCGAAGTCTCTTCATTTGCTCAACATAACACAATGTACTTACCTACCCCAAATAATGAAAATATTTCCAACTTACTGGGTACCTCCAGGTGCCATCTTGAGGGTTGTACACAGGTTTCAGAGGATAACTGTTAGGCAGAGGGTTCGGAAACCGAGGGTCGGAGCTAGGGTACGTTTCTCCATATCTTCTGCTATTGAACACGTATGTCCTATAATCCACATCTCCCGGATTTGGGGGTTTTGAGAGTCGTGGATCAAGAGGCCCCCAGGCATTGCTGGGGGGTGGGTAAGGCAACTGGGCGGCCGCCCCCAGGACAAGTGCGCACAGTGTTAGGGGCAGCATTATCATATTGACTTTGAGAATAGCCTGGAACAAAATAAAGGTTTATAATCTGGTGCAAACATTAGTGGCGACAAATGGCCGTTGGCATCGCTTTTACCCAAAGTTGGTTGCTAAAGTTTGAGGTTAAGTTTTTTTATCGAAGCCGAATAGGATGCCAATGCATCTTCTCCACTCTCAGGACACAAAGAACCCTCAATCCCAATCAGTACAAACAAGTATGTTTTACTTATGCCCCGAACATAACTTCAAACAATAATGTAACGGTCACTTTATCCTAACTCTCATTACTGTGATTACTCATCTGTAGATCCAAGCGTGGGAACACGCCCCAAAAAATTACAATATGCACAACAATCGTACAGATGAACCTACAACCTAACGTTTCAGTATAGGACAAAACAAATACCTATCTACCCTATAAATTAAAACACATCAAAACCTTCACTTACCGAAAATTCTCTGAAAAAGGTAACGTCAACAAAGCCATTTCTCTTGGAACGCTTTTCCAGAGCAAGTGGAGAAAGATCAGAGAGCACTCACTATCGATAAAACAACATAAGAATCACATCATAATCATGATAAGATAAAATGACTCAAACCACATCCATACCATTCCCCAAAATTGGTTACATCTCCTTTTCAACGAAAACGGAGAAAACGACAACGAGTCAACGACAACAAAACAACATGTTCCATGTTGGTATCAATACATTGAAAGAAGAATGAAAAACAAGTTTACGAAACATGAAAAGCAAAGTCATCTTACGTTTTCAGCCAACGCCCCATAAAGGAGCATTTATACTAAGCGAGAATTGGCGGGAAATCAAAATTGGTGCCACCTTTTCAAAAGTTTACACAAGTTCGTTGAACACTTTTTGCCTATTTTTCATTGGATACTTTTCTTGCCGATACCTAATATACCTTCATATATGGAAGACAAACGGCAATATTGATCTGCGGTTATTGCCCAATTTACCAGTGAATGTTTCTCCTCCCCCCATAGGTACCTAGGTACTCACCTAAATAATATTGTACAATAGCTAAGCGTTCTTGAACCTTTCTTCCAGTATATTCCAAGGACGGATTCAGACCGACTTTGGGGGGAGGGAGACCACGTGAAAATACTGCACGTGTGTAGGTACGTGTAAAAAGAAGCACGCATACTTGTCCCAAAAGTTCACATGCGCGAAAAATCTCACGTGTGCACTTGCAACCATGCAGACGTACTTGTACTTGGTACCTACTTGTAAAAGCTCGCATGAACACAGAAGAATGTACCTACCCACTTACCTACGAGTACCTATACACGTGCAACCATAAGTATAATCATGCGAAAAAATCATGTGTGCAGTGTGCAACCGTAAGAAAATTCCACGTGTAATATGCTGAATAGCAGTAGGTACCTAGGTAATTAGGTAATATGCGTAGGTAGGTACCTACCTACCTATAATAATAATAAGAATATATAAAATATAGCTAATTAGCTGTAAGTATAGTTATATCGTGTCGGTACCCGCCGCGCGCCGTACCTAAACCTATACGGACACTAGGTATATATTATATATATATATATAAATACAGAGCTTACCTACACCTATACCAATATCCAATATAGGGAAGTAATTTATTGGTACAATGTCAAGAAAACAAAAAAAAAAGTAATAAGGAATGACAAAAACATTGGCGAGCCGCCACTGACGGGCAGATGTTCCATTGCGTGAGGGACAGGACCGGAGTCTCCAGCTGGCGTCCCTGCTATCCAGAGGCATTCATATTCATTTCGTCTCCGTCTCACTCGGTCAGTGGTCGCGCTGGAGTGTGGTTGCTGCCGCTCCGCTCTCACTTTACCTTCCATGTGCTCAACCCAATAACATTTTATTATACCTATATCCAGTGACTCTTCTGTCCCTTATTCCTACACCATGACGGCAGTACCATTGGACACATCAACCATCGAGGACCACCTGGCAACCCTTTTGGAAAAACTTGAAGCGATGAGGGAGGCTCGTGAAGCAACCGCCTCACTGGGTCGCCGTTTTCGGCCGCCCGTGCGAACTGAGGTCCGCACGTTGGAGTTCTGGAGGGCCATCATCGCGGAGTGTTTGGCTGCCTTCTTTCTCGTGTTCCTGGTGTCCGCAGCGGGGGCTAAGACGGACGGTGTGCCTGGCGACACCTTGCTCACCGCTGGGCTAGCAACTGGCCTCGGCATGGCAGTACTTATTCATTGTTTCGGCCGCATTTCAGGTACCTATAGATATCTATAATACGCCTGCACACCTTTTCTCCAACCGCCAAAAGACAGCACTGACATTTTTTGTAGTTATCTTTAGGTAAAAAGTAAAAACGCATCTTACCTGTTTAGGTAGGTAGGTAGGTACTCTTACTTATAAAGTAGGTATGTTTTAGCGATATTGATATCCCTAGCAGAAGAGGAAATGCCATAGTATGCTGGGAGAAGAGGGGAAATGTACCTAACTACACATGCAGGAAAACCAACCTATTTGCATGAAGCATGCCATTGTGAAGAGCTAACACAGACTGATTAGACGACCGAGCTCCAAGAGCGGGACCTGAATAAAGGGTTGAAGTACCAAATAATCGGTCTGCATGGTGACCCCCACGTTGGGCTAATAAGTTATGGAGAGGGTCAATAGCGCAGCGGCAACAGTTTATAGTTTCCTTCCACTATAAAGAACCCCGTCCATTCAGCCGCGCCGCGCCGCGATTTTTTATAATGGAGTAGGATAGAGAGCTTGCCCGGGCTGACGCAGCGCTGCGCCACATTTCCTATCCTATCCCATTCTATCGGAAACCGCGGCGCGGTTAGATGGACGAAGTCATTGAGTAATATGTGACAAGATAACAGATAACGCGTTTACATAAGTAATCAGTTCTCGCCTACAGGCTACAGGTGTCGTGGGAGATGAGGTGACCTATTATATATTTACAAGTAAAAGTAGATAAGAGTTTTAGCCCCCTCCTAAAAAAATTCGCTCTTTTGTCCTTGGCTGTCTGTCACTACACCCCTCACCAAATCTACACCATTTATTTGAAGGAAGGGTTTAGGTGAGGTGGAGACTGGAAAGGCGAGAGGCAAATTACGCACTAACGATACCTATTACAAATTAACGTTTCTCCGAGATTTAATAAGTATTTAGCTATCTCTTGTCAATACCTCTACTCTGACAGTAGGTTTTTCTCTTAAAGGTGGCCACGTAAACCCCGCAGTGTCACTGGCCTATGCTGCCACCAAAAAAATCACCCCTCTACGCGCGGTCATGTTTGTGCTGGCGCAGTGCGGTGGTGCGATCGGCGGCGCAGCCCTTCTGTTCGGGTGAGTTTTTTTTCTGAATAAACAGGGAGGAAACGTTCACAAGTGGGGGCTGTGAGACTTGTGGGAGGTATAGGTACTAAGTGGCTGTTAGACATCCAGAATTGTAGGCAGTGAAAAGTGTAGGCGGTCGCTATAGGTAGGTATCTATATACCGCAATATCTAACACTCTAACAGACATCACAATCGCGATGTTTATGCTCCAATATCAGCATCAGCATAACTGGGATGACAAGGGACTTATATGTACGGACGCATGTGTACTTCCAATTATCACCTTATTGTAACTATGGGTATAGGTTACAACGGTACTCACACCGACACAATACATAGAGTGTTATTCCATATTCCTCAGCACGTTCTCAATGGAATTAGAGAACACTGAATTGAAAGAAAAAATGTCAGTATACATGAAGAGCAATAGCGTTCCTGATGTATGGGCCTTCTAAACTGGGGGCCCGGAGCCCCAAACTTGGGATAGGGGAGGGCCACAAAGACGGCAAAGCTCAGCTGCCCTTTGTAAAAACCCAAGAAGGAAGCAGGCTGCCGCAAGGAAGACAAAACCCTATAGGGTGGCCGGGAGGTTCGGGGGCCCATCTGTTGGGCCAGGTGGCCACTCGCATTGAAAATAAGACGACAGACTCATCTGCGTGCCTTATTATTGGTGCCATAAAGCAAAGAATCGGGGGGTGGGGGTTTGTCTACCATAAACTTTTAAGCTGTAATGATGGAACTCATGGAACATTGCCTTGACAAAGAATGAAAGGAATAAAGAAATTCTCCTACAAACTTATGTACCTATTTCAAGCCATGTTACAATAAATCAATAAGAACGTAAAGAAAATGACAATAGAAATATTTCTTTTTCACCTAAAGAAATAGAGTGCACCTGAGGAGAAAAAAGCAACGGTGGGGAAGGGATTTCTTTGTTGTTTTGGATTGTGAAGCATTAGTGAAGCATACTCTGCTGCTATAACTCTGCTTACATCAGCTGCAGTGTTTGATCCCAGTCAACAATGGCTTGTCATTTCAGTGCAGGCATCGATTTTCCTAATTGCTTCTTTCTCAAACACAGGAGGAAGGAAATGAATGGAAAGTTCACATTTTTAGGTCAGGAGGTCTAGATGGGAGTTTTCTGTTGAGTGAAAAAGAAAATCACCAGGAAGGGTAGCTAGGTAACTAGGTAACTTCTTTCAGGGAAAGAAAATCACGATAACACGGAAATAAAGGACACTTCTAACAGGAGACTTGAAGACAGTTGGGAAGCACAGAGCTGCGTAGGTAGGATCTATTATTTAGGTTTACAAGACAGGATTTGGGATATAATGGAGGGTAAGTAAAGTAGGGTGCGTGGTGTTTGGGGTATCGGGGCAGGTAGACAGCTGTGAGCACACGTGGGTCGGCAGCTGTCCCTGCAGCCTGCGCAAGCCACCCTCTAACCTTCAACTCCAACCTGCCCTGTAGGCATCTATACGTGTGTCTGAGAGGTCAAGGTGCTGCGTGTCACGCACATGCCTTCCGAGCTCTATATGTATGTAAAAAGATGTAAGAGAAATCAAAGATCAGCGGCTCTCTAAAGTTCTGAACAGCTACTAGCCGTAGGTAGGTACTTATTGGGATTTTTGCTGGAAAGGGAAAGCTATAGACGATGTATAGCTTTATCAGCATTATTTGTTATAACATTAGGTACACACCAACCTATCTTTTTAAACATATACATATAGTTAGTGTTTATCAACAGTGTAACTGTCTTCAAAAGCATAAGAAACTGGCACAGATGCTTGAGACGATATTTGTTTTCTTTGTCCCCACCCACACCCACATGTGATCGGATAGCCCGGCTGCACCTTAAGAGGCAGATGTGGCTTCGGATTTTCGGGGTTGTTGCTGTTATGAGTGCCATGTGCTGTGTTTCTTCATAAAACCCTGACAGCTTTATCGGGGTAGCTACCCTGGGAAGCAACCTCTTCTGATTCTGAACAGTATGAAAGCTTTTAATGTAAAGTGTTGACGTGGGAAAGTCCAAAATTTGTAGCCTGGCAAAGCTAAGCTGCGTTAACGCACCAGCTATATCGGAATGGACTTGGATTCAGACTAAAATGACGGGATTGGAAGACTTTTGTGTTATTCTCTACCAAAATGCCAAAATTTAAAATTTGCCTTGTGGCATTTATTTATTATATAGTTGCCCTTTTTAGAGGCCTAAACGCAATTTCTATAGGAATTAACAAACAACCGAGGGGAAGTCGGTGCAATGTGTCTTTCCAACCTCGCCAAGCCAAAATTAAGTTTCTCTGAGACCGCAAAGTGAGAACGCTTCACACGGTGCAAAGTGAAAGTGCAATGGGAATAATCTCTCCACCCTACCCTCCCTTTACGAGTGATGAGCCGCCAACCAAGCAAAGCATCATCACATTATCACAAGCGCTTTCATTCGGCATTCAGCCTCCCGAGGGGCATCTTATTCCCGAATTTCCCACAGCGAGGGTGTAGGGAAGGTAAGAAGAATGCTCTGAAAGCAGACTACGTGTTAAAGCGACCCCTTTTTGCACTACTCTCGCGAGAGGGGTGAATCTCACCACAATTGACCCACATACAATTGAAATGAAATGACGAGGGAGTGCACTTGCCTGCTAATCCATTCTTTTCTTTTATACAACAAGTGGACGGATGGATAACCACACATGTTTCTCTCAGAAACATTTAAAATTTATTCATCGGGTTAGGCTCTCGCACATCACGATTTTGTTGTCAACTTCTTCATTAAGGGCTAGGAAAAGCACGTCATGTCCAAAAGGAGAAGGGTTAGAAATGCCATTGATGAGACACAAAGACTTGAGAGACAGAAAAAATTCCACTCACACAAAGTTACTCTAGAGGTCAACCAGTAAAAATCGTTATTTCATTAAACTAATTTAAGAAGGCTCAAAATTTAAAACGAATAATCCGTTGTGCATATAGGGGCGGTGTAATGATTTGTACAGGAGCAGAGCCGGCATCGCCAGCTAGACTGCTGCTCACTGGACGATATGACTAGAGTGACAGGGCCAATTGACCTCAATTGCAATTTATGCTGGGTTATGGGACCGCCAGCTGGTTCTGTTGTTTCTTTATGCTTGCCTCAGGAAGAACGTACAAAGAAAAGAAAGAAGAAATACTTCTTCAGCTCAGATTCGCTTGCCTATATTTAAAAGCAAAGAAATATGGAATATGAGGATTGATGAGACAAGATATGCGAATTTGACAACGGAGCCAACAATTCTTTTCGATCCATCTGTTAGATGAACGCTTGAGTTCCCCAGAAGCAAAATCGCAAATCAAATGAACAAGCACACAACTCAGACTGAAATCGACATACGGATTAACCTCATGGACCCCACTTGATCAGTAATTGTTAAAAAATAAGGGAACAGTTGGCTGAGTCCCCGAGGGAGGAGGCGGCACTGTGTTCTGATAAAAACGTGGTAGTAGGGCGAGAAAAGTTTAAGAACGCGTGCGGTGAGTGGACGCACTTGCTGCCATGTTCGCGGTCCACTGCTTGCCTTTTGTCAGCTCATCAGCCGCATACAACCCCTCTCCCTTACAGTCATAATATCACTTCCCCTCCCTCGAGTTATCTGTGACTGCCCATTGTTCCGCATTTTCGATAGGCAAGTTTGTTACAATTTTGTTTCCCGTCAAGGGTAGGTCTTTCTATACGCTTTAAGCAGCAAAAATATTCGGTTTAAGAAGCTATTGGCATAAAAAAAATACTTTTAGGAAGGAAGAGGAGGCGAAAAAATAATAATCACGCGAGACTGGTATAGGTATGGGATGAGAAAAGGTGGATATTGCTTTTTAAGTCCCAATACTCACCTGAACCCGAGTTTGATCATCCAGCGTGTGTACCTAAGGGATTACTCTCTTTCCCTCCCAAACCTACGCCGACATGCAAAGTGAATCACACCAACTGCAAATGTATACCTACACTCGTGAACGTATGCCACGGCTGGTAGATATGTGTTTGGCTCCTAATTTATGAAATATAAAGGCTGCTATTGGTAAATAGCAGACGAATCATGGGAAATCTAAAGTAGGAATGTGGGCCAGATGGTGGAATTTGAACATTTTCTATGTGACTGGTTTTGTGGAATGAACGCTCTTTCAGTTCAGCCCATATTGAACACTGTATAGGCTGCTAAATTATGGTGTACAAAGAGACATAAAAGGCTCGACAGCACTCGATGCACTTTCTCGCACTTTTGACTCTATGATATTTATTTATACTCTTGAAAATAACTAGCACAAATAAGACTACCCCAAAGAATGAAAAATAAGAGTTTCAATTGCTTTACATTTATTTTTGTTTTTGGCTATTGGTCATCAAAAAGCAATATTTCATAGCTCGTTAGCAACCCTGCAACCGTGCGAGCTCTAGCTGCTCTACTAGCTAACGTACACAATATTATGTATATTATGCACACACGCGAGTGGTGGCTCAAAATAAATAAAGGGTCCGACAACAGTCGCACTTAACTTTCTCGCCCAGAATGATTTTTTTTTTTTTTTTTTGGGTTTTTTGAGATTTTTTTGCGGGCGTAATTTTTAAGCAATCGGAAATCGGTTGAAAATGACCCACGAGCATCTATCTGAGATCACTCATACCAAATCTCAAGTCTTTCATTTTATTACTGTAGTCCCAAATGCGTTCCGACCATTCAAAAACGTGGTTTCTCATTCTCAACTCATTTTCGACACTTTTTTGACAAAAACGGCCGTAATTTTGAAGATAACAAAATTCTGTTCGACAGATGTTTAAGTTACATGGTTCTACACAAATTTACCAAATTTCATGACAATCGGTCAATAAATGTGAATGGCGCCGAAACGATCGAACTTTGGTCCAGAACGGCCGTAATTTTCAACCAATTCAATTTTAGCTGAAAATGACCTCGAAGCATCTATTTGTCAACACACATACCAATTTTCAGTGTTATAGATTGAAAAGTGTACCGTCGGCGCTTGTCTAACTAACCAAAAACACGATTTTTGAATTATTTTGGCGGTTTTTTGACAATAGCGGCCGCAATTTTTGACCAATCAAAAAATCCTTGAAAATGTGTCTCGGCAGTAATTTTAGACAGGTCCATACCAAATTTCATCAAAATCGGATGAACGGTATAGGCGCTAGAGCACTGCACGGACTGACTGACTGACGGACTGACGGACGGACGGACGGACAGACTTTTTCCAGAAACCACTTTTTTGGACTCAGGGGACCCCCAGGATCATGGGAAACCCAAAATCTCAATTTCGAAATTTTGCACGAAAACAATACTTTCTCGCCATATATGGCTAGCGAGAAAGTAAAAACTATATCTACTAATAATAACTTAATACAGTGACAGGGTTACAGTAAGAAAGCTTATCCCCCAGGTAGGCATGAAAATCCCTAATTGACCACTTAGGTCGGTAAATTTTATGCGCCCGATTTAAAGAATGATTTTTGAATATAGGTATAGAGAAGCAAGCAGTATAATTACTGGAGCGGTAAGATTTTTCGTAGGAATATGATAATCGGAGTCCCTGTCTGAATGAGATCCTGGAGGGCCGGCCCGCTCTAAGGAATCTTGAGATGCCAGAAAAGCAGCTGCAGCCGTACCTGGATGTCGCTAGGGCGAAGATGTTGACCTAACTCGCAAGCTAAGCAGGGTGGCCGAGGATTTTTTAACTTGCGCTCCCGCACCAGCTGCCGTTTGGTGATTATTATACTTCCAGTATAAGGTCACTCTTTTTATTCGAAAACAGGGGTGGGCAAACCAAGAAGGTTTGGAAGAGTGCCTATGGAAGTCATTATAACCTGATGCCAGGTGGAGAGCAGAACCCATATCAACCCTTATTACTTGATTTTATGCGGACGCAACTTGAACGCTAAGGGTGCGTCCCACCATGCCCAGTTAAAATTAAACTGGAGATTTACCATGTTAAATTTAATTTAAAAGTTAAATTTAACATGGTAAACATAGGACAAAATCTCCACTTTAATTTTAACTGGGCATGGTGAGACGCACCCTAAGTAGACCAGGGGTTCATGTACCTTTGATTTTTTACGTGAAATTATGAAGAAAAATTATATAAAATCAAGGGCATTTCCCGCGATGGAAATTAATTATCAATATTTATTTATTATCATAATGGGTAATAATAAATTAATTAAATATTTATATTTATATAATAAATCATACTCTGACAAAATCCTATGCATCAAAGGATATATAACCCAAAGAATGATAAACCAATTTTCCCAGTACAAGATAAGTCAGTGTCATGGATGGAGTCCTATGCGTGCCTAGCCAGCCGGGTCCCGATACTCCTATCCAGATTAACCCGCCATTAGGTACAGTGAACCATTCATGCCCGTTACCTATCTAGGGTAGGTACCCGGTGCCCAGAAATAAATATGGCTCACGTTAGGAGTGGCCTTGCCACTGCTTGGTTAGGTATACAACTGATGGAAGAGAATGGAAGGAACGTCCAGAAAAACGAACCAGAAAGCCATCCTGGAGGGTTTTTAGTAACAAAGAAGCACGAATTTTGAAATGTAAAGAAGAATACACTTCTACCTGGACATTTCCAGCTAATTATATGTGGACGTGTTAATTAGGATAGTTAAACGCGATTAGGGACCTGTACCATCTCCAGCTCAGCTAGCCCAGCAGGTTTAGCACGTGAGGCCGTCAGGCATCAGGGAATCCAGGACTCCTCTCCAGGTGCATCTTGGTTGGCGGGAACCTCGTTTGTGGTCTCTCGTCTTTCCGAATCACAACATAAAAGAAAAACGTCTGTATGATTTCCTTGGTACCTATACTCTAGTACCTACCTATACTAATAAGGCAAAGTGAAGATAGACGCAGGCAAATAGTGATACAGAGACTTATACAGTACAGCTGTTTCCCCGCGAAGCAAATCTGCCATTCCGAATTCAAGTATAGACTATCAACCTGCCCATGAAAGACAATGAAAAGTTCTTTGTTGTTTTCAGGGTGACTGCCCCAAGCAACACTCCGGCCCCAGCACTGCCTCTGGGTCCTTGGGAGCGCTTCGGAGTTGAATTAGTCCTATCCTTCATCGTGGCCTTCACTCAAGTTTCTACGGCTGAACGGAAACTCTTCAACAACTCACCCTTACTCGTCGGAGCTGCCTACACTGCTTGTAGTTTAGTGCCGGTAGGTATTAACCTGAGTGCGACGCCCAGGGGTTAAAGCGAAATTTTCACCAGTTTGGCCCCAACATTTCACAGGTTATACGATATAATTTTCCCTGCCCTGGGGTAAAAAAACTCACTAGCGCTACAGACCTGGAAAGGGCCAAGGCTGAGGGGGATGTAGGGTCCCACCTTTCGTATTCTCTGTGCACAAGGGGGGGATTTGCTCAGAATCACGCACACTCGACAGCTGAATTTTTCCCTGGCCGGTGAAAGCCAGGTACCGAACTGGGTTGGGTAGGCCCAGGGCCGGGCAAGATTCTCCAAGTCGGGACTAGATGGTATGCTATATGACCCCCTAAGTAATCTTGATTTTTTTTGTACTGAATTTGTAATGTCAGCCTTTTTTCAAAAAAGAATCAAAAAGTGAAACACCTGGTTGGTGAGGGTTGCAGATGAGTCGAACGGGCAGCGGAAGGAAAGGAGCATATTACCATATAGTAGGCATAATAATGACTGGCTGAGTGGATGCGTTTCCGGTGCCTACCCTCCACACAATTTCGAATTCTATGCCATCCTTTTCTTGGGTAACAGGTTCTGCATCCTATATTGCTTCAACTCAACGAAACCTTTTCAAATTTCCCACAGTGAAACTCATAAAGCACGTTACGCGATTCCGTTCCCACTGCCTTGTGGGAACTTGTGGGCCAGAACTATTGTTCCCACTGTAGGGAAACTAACTGATTTTATTTTAGAAGTACACAATACACAAGTACTTTCACAGAAATTGGGGAAAATTATCCCAAAACCTCTTAGCCTCCGCCTGAATCGACATTTCAATTCAGGCTTCAACGAATACTTGAAAAATGTGATGACGGAGGGAAGTCATCAGTCATATCCACGGTTCACGGATTGTTTTAAAGTTGTGAACAGTCTTGTAGCGGGGGAACATTAGCGGGTATACTATCAGCGGTTTCGTGGTGAATAAGCGGGCGGGCTACCTTGCGGTTGAGCATTTTTCATAACACCACAGCGTCGTCTTCAAGCTTCAACTGTTCTTTTTGAGTTTAGTTCCTGACGCTGCCGCTAGGGGGGTCAGCCGTTGGCGCCAAATTTGAATTCTGGTTTACTTCTCTTTGCCATTACCTATCTATACGGAAACATCCCGCCTACCAAGAATAACCGCAGGTATTCTTTACTTCTTAGCTAGCGTGAATACAAACAACAGTAGGTGGATGCATAGTTAGCATTATGAACATTACGAATTATTACAAACTAAAACAATGGGAAAGTAGTGCAGACGCAACTTTTAAACATAAACACAAGGATTACTTAAACAAGAAACTAGAGTCACAGGGTGTGCCTTTGGAGGTTGGTACCTGTAACAAACATTTGATATTGGGCCTCGATGGGCAACAAAACAAGATTTTGGACAGCTCGACGATAGACTCCGGCTTGGGTCTTGACATCGGCCACCCGTACAACGCCGTCGCGGCCTGGGTGCAGGGCTTTAGTTCTTCCACATACAAATACACATAGGTACCCTTTACTGATGGTTGCGTTGCGGCGACGGCTTTCTTTCACCGGGAACGGTCCACCGAAATCAGTGGAGCAGTAAGTAAAGGGGCGAGAAGGTTTAACCCGTTCTGCGGGCAAGTCTGCCATAACGGGCTGGAGCACTGTCGCGCGAAGACGAGTGCACTTGACACAATTGAAAGTGAGATGGCGGATCAAAGAACGCCCGGAAATGATCCAAAACCGTCGCTGAATCATTCCTTGTGCTGTCATAGGCCCAGAGTGGCCAGATAGTTCATGGTAGTCTAGACATACTAGCCGGGCTAGATGACACTTTGGTGATAGAATCAGAGGATGTTTTGCTTCATCCGGAAGGTCGTAGGAGCCGAGGCGCCCGCCTACCCTGAAGAGGCCCCCGGAGTCAACGAAGGGGGTCAAACGATGTAGAGAGGAGCTAACTGGGCGTCCTCGTTTTGCGTTAGCGATGTCTTCTTTGAAAGACTGCTGCTGTTGTAATTGCACGATGGTCAGCAGCCCATCCTGTAGTTCGGTGGTAGTCAAGGGACCCGTTGTCTTGGTTGCTCCTTTGCGACAGTTGCGAAGAAAACGGAGAACGTACGCAAACGTCCGTTTCAAACGAGTAAGCGAGGAGAACCTGGAGAAAGACGTAACAAGCGGGTTTTCTGTATCTTCTGCAACCATTAGCACAGTTACTGCAGGCGGAGGGTCCTTGGTCTTGGCCTTGACTTCTTCTAAGTCAGAGGGCGTAAGCGGTGCGGATTGCAGGGGCTGGTCCGGCGGTAGCATCAAGACGTCCGGTCCGGTCCACCACTGCCCATGCTCCAGTAGTTCAGGAGGGGTCAACCCACGGCTCGCGCAGTCGGCGGGGTTGAGTTCACTGGCAATGTGGTGCCAGGCGGTCGGAGGCGTGGAATCCAGGATTTCCACGACCCTGTTTGCAACAAAAGTCTTCAGTTTATGCGGCGGTGTCTTCAACCAGCCAAGCACGATGGTGCTGTCGGTAAACATATGAACATCATGAGGAGGTAAGCGTGCGCGAATCGAGCCCATTGAAACGAATAAGCGGGATAACAACTCAGCGGCGGATAGTTCAAGACGCGGAACGCTCAGTGTCTTTAAGGGCGCGACTTTGGTTTTAGCTCGTAGTAGAGAGATGGTGACGGAGTCTTTTCCGACACATCGTAGGTAGATGGCAGCCGCATACCCCTTGGTGCTGGCATCGCAAAATCCAAGGAGCTGGACTTCTTTGGCTTCGGTCACTGGCACGTGACGCGGTACTTGTACAGTTTTCAAAACTTTTACTTCGGACACAATGTGGGTCCATTCAGCAGCCTGTTCCGCAGGCAGAGGATCGTCCCAGCCTGTTCCTATCAACCAGAGTGACTGCATGAATACTTTACAAAGGAAGATGAATGGTGCCAGCAAACCGAGCGGGTCAAATAAGCGCGCTATGTAGGAGAGGCATGCTCTCTTTGTGATGGATGAGTCGTCAAATTCTACGATTGCATAACCGAAAGTATCAGCGGTGGGGTTCCACTCGAGGCCGAGTACCTTGAGGGCCCAGTCCCCATGGTCGCGGATCACCAGCGGGGTGTCACGATGCTCCACAGGGATGTCAGCGAGCACAGCTGCAGAAGAGCTGGCCCATTTTCGCGGTAAGAAGCCCCCTTTCAGCAGGAGGGCCTGCAACTCTTCATACAGTTGCCGGGCTTCTTCTTCATTTGTACAGCACGCGGTAATGTTGTCCATGTACGTCCCCTGTCTGAGGGCAGCCGAGGCAAGAGGGAATTCGGATCCCTCGTCTTCCACTAGCTGTTGGACAACTCGAAGAGCGAGATAAGGTGAGCAATTCACACCGAACGTTACGGTGCGAAGAACGTACTCCTTTAGCGGTTCATCGGGTGAGCGGCGCCAGAACACACGTTGCACGTCACAATCGGGTTCTCGGACGCGGATCTGCAGATACATCTGCTTGAGGTCAGCGGAGACTGCTACTGGTTTCAGCCGAAAACCAGTCAGCACTTCAGTGAGGTCCTGCTGTAGCTTAGGACCTGGGAACAGCGTATCATTCAGGCTTACACCAGTGGAAGACATGGTTGAGGCGTTCATAACAGTGCGCACGCTCGTAGTAGTGGAGGCCTTGCACACAGTATGTTGCGGGATGACGTACGCAGCTGGTTGCGTCGCCAGTGTCATTTTGCCAGAATCAACGTAGTCTTGCATGGTGGATGTATACTTCTCGTAAACAGCGGGGTCTTTCAGTAGACGTTTTTCAAAGCTATAGAAGCTTTGTTCTGCATACTTGCGGTTTTCACCAAGAGAAGGTGCTTGCGGTCGGAAAGGCAGCGCGACAACGTACCTTCCTTCTTCATTGCGGGTGTGTGTAGTGCGAAACTGCTGTTCACAATAACCGTCATCAGGGTCTGTTTGTGCGGGCTTCTCGATTTCTTCTACTTCCCAGAACCTGCGTAACGCCACGTCCAATGTGCACTGAGTCAGCAGAGACACGCGGGATGCCCCGGGAGTGGATGCAGGTACCTTACCCACAACCAGCCAGCCAAGGGCCGTATCCATAGCCATAGGCGTTCCATGAAGGACGGCTTGCTTTCCATTCATAATGTCTCCGAAGTCACCCGCGCCAAGTATCACGTCAATACCTCCGGGTTCATCGAAATGCGGATCAGCCAATTGTAGATTCTTGAATCTTGCGGTTACCTCGATAGGTATCTTTGCAGTAGGCATCACATTAGGTAGGTCAGTCAACACCAGTGCTTCAACCTGTAAAGAGAAGTTAGCATCGACACGAGAGCGAACATTGAAATGCACCACACCTACAGCTGGGGTGGTGGCGTTGGAGATGCCTAAAACAGCGGTATCTGTGCGTTGAATACGTAATCCAAGACGCAGAGCGGTAGCTTTCGTAACCATGGTCACTTGCGACCCAGGGTCCACGACAGCTCGTAGCGGTTGAACTTGTTTGTTGCGGTCGGACGCCAGCAGTACAGCGGTTCCCAATAGTACTTGTTGACTAGTGGTAGTCTGGTGAGCAGCTAGAACTACTGCGGAGTCCTTGCTTTCCGAAACAGGAACTTGGTCTTGTTTCTGCGGTTCAGCGGTTTGCGAGGGGCGCGACTCGAAATGCAACATGGTATGATGCGTTCCCTTGCACGATTGACAGCGGGAGTTACTTTTACAACTGGACCTGAAATGGGTTCCAAAACAGTTAAGACAGCGGTTCGACTTCCGAATAAACTCATGTCGGTCGTCTACACTCATTTCTTTCAACTTCGGGCACTTCATAAGCCAATGTGTGTCTTGACACAAAGGGCACGATGTATCATTGGCCGCTGACTTGGCCAACAAAGCATGCTGACGTTTGGGTGCAGGTTTAGATGCCTGCTGAGGGCGCGAACGGTTCGGCTGCACCGCAGCGGCGGTCTGCGAAGCGTTCATCTCGGCGTACTGAAGTTTATGGGTCACGAACTCCATGAGGGACTCGTAGCTAGGGAGCTCAGTAGGGTCATGTTTCTTGTCAAATTCTACCTGAGTAGTCTTGTCCAGCGCGCGGTATGCAAGGAAAAACAGCACGAAATCTATGCCATCTTCAATCTCCAAGCCAGTAAATGCATCTATAGAGTCTTTATGCACGGACAAGTACTCTTGTAAGGCTTCCTTGGTATTCAAAGCACCTACCTGGTAAGTGCAGATTCGATTTAGGTGATGGGAGCCCAACAAACGAGAATTTTGATACCTTTTGTTGAGCGCTGCGTAGGCTAACGCATAGCTTGGTTCATCCAACGGAAAATTAGCGATGATCTGAAGGGCGTCTCCCCTCAGCGAGTTACGAAGGTAATGATACTTGAGAATGTCTGGCATTCGAGCACGATGCACCACCGCATCGTAAAGGGTGATGAATTTTGTCCATTCGCTCACCACACCCGAAAACGGTTCAATCTTAATTTTAGGTAACGTTTCTCGCCAGGTACCACCCTGTGACTGAGGTTCTGAAACTCGCTCAACAGGTGGAGCTGGAGGTACTGTTTGAGCTGCCAATAACTGCCTGTACTTTAACTTAACCTCGAAGATCATACTATCGACTTGTGCGTCTACTTCACTTAAATCAACAGGTTCCTGAACCTGCAAATTTGCAACAGTTATTGCATTTTGTATTTGATCAAAATTACGCCGTAATCCATCGAGTTCCTCAACTCGAATAGCAATTGCATTCACATCTGCTGTTGTTTGTACAAACTCCGAAATTCTAACAATTCTAGGGAGCAACGCTTCCCTATGCGCAAGAAGCACTGCTATCTGACCTGGTTGTGCCATGGTCAAACACAGACCCAAAAAAAGCGGTAATATTCCTGATAAAGCGAGTTACAATAACAAGTTATCCTAAAAAATGCATGTGAAATGACGTTTCACTCATTATTAGCAACGAAATGAATAGATAAAAACCAGAAATTTGGGGAAAATAGGCGCAGTCACTTGCCACCATCTTGCAATGCACAGTCACGAATGTTGTCACGAAGAATTCCAAATTTGCCAGTTTTGCACAGGAACTTGCACTTTAAACGTTCACAAACTTTATCCGACTCGTTTAGGACCAAAAATTATGTAGCGGGGGAACATTAGCGGGTAATACATCAGCGGTTTTGCGGAGAAATAGCGGGCGGGGTTACTTGCGGTTGAGCATTTCTCGAAACACCACAGCGTCGTCTTCAAGCTTCAACTGTTCTTTTTGAGTTTAGTTCCTGACGCTGCCGCTAGGGGGGTCAGCCGTTGGCGCCAAATTTGAATTCTGGTTTACTTCTCTTTGCCATTACCTATCTATACGGAAACAAGTCTCATGAGGTGTTTGCTTTCAGGGTTCAATGCTGAATCCTGCACGAGCTCTCGGCCCTGCCTTCGTGACCAACAAACAGTGGGATAGCCACTGGGTATTCTGGCTCGGCCCTGTCTTTGGCGCCATCCTGGCAACAGTAATCTTCGAGTTCATCTTCAATGCCAAGAGACATAAGCGCCCAAAAGATTCCATTGACGGTGGTAAGTACAAACTATACTTCAGTAAAATGGAAAAAAATTGCAAATCAGTTGAACTAAAAATACTTTCTCTTTTTTTACTGATTAATAATAAGGTAAACTCGTTTGCAGATTCATCAAGTATCCAGTCAGAAGATGAGCATTATGAAGACGGAAAATACCATCCTGCAGCATACAGACCAGTAGCACCTAACCCAACGGCCCCCAACGGTAAGAAACCCGAAACACTCTTAATTAAAAGTGACACTTCTGAGAGATTATTCACTTCTCAGAAATGAACATTAACTCCTCGGATGACCATAACCACGTCAGTACTTAAGTGTGGTCCTCTTCTTTTCTAGGAATATACTGTCCCAGTGAAGCATCTGCATCTAGGTACAGCTCTCCTCCTAGTAAGGTGGAACGTGGGGAGTCTCTATATGGAGGAAAGGGAGGCAAAATCACCCGGGGTGAAGTGGAAGGTATCTACTCAGGCACACGGAGTCTCTACAATGCGAGAATAGACACAAAGTCTCCACCTCTTACCCGCGCTAACCTTAATCGCTCCCAGAGCGTTTACTCCAAGACGCAGAGCCCTCGCGACTTGCTGCCACGCCCTGGTCCCCTTGTCCCTGCACAGAGCTTGTACCCCCTGAAGCTAGGAGGCCAGTTCACAGCCAATATCAGAGAGTTCGCCACTCCTGATGGCAACTTCATTACAGGAATCAAAACCGAAGATGGCAGTTACCTCAAGATCGGTACCGGGTTAAACCCCGGTGCGGCGAGTTTTCTTGCAAACCGTGGTGGGTCAAAAAGTTACCACGATATCGCAGATACTGACAAACCAAGCGCAGCCCATGTGACCAATCAGAACCTGCAAAATCAGCTGCTGGGTGGAAAGGAAAAGGAGAATGTGTACGGATTGCGGGGCAGCCCAGCTGGAGGCATCTACCCCACTGGCGAGCCTCCCCGACAGCCGACCATGAGCCGCACGGCTGCTTACGTGAAGTCTGTACAGAATCAGAAACCCCGTGAGTCAAATTACGACGTAGTGCCCAGTGGAGCTCGAGAGGTGCCGGGCTACCCCAAGCCTCACAACCGTTCTGAGACCTCTGACTACGGCTCCAATCGGTCGGACGGATCTTTCTCTCAACGCCCGGAGAAGCCAGAAGGGAAAAGTGAGCGGCCAGAGCTGGCTCCACCCCCAGGCAACCCTCCCGTACAAATGCGGCTGATACACAACAAGATGGGAGAGCAGGTAACATACCTACAGCCCCTGAGGCACAGCCCACTGTCCTCAGTATCCAGCTCGTATAGTCGCAACTCGCCGAACCCACCGTACCCTCCACCACAACATCAATAAGTCTCTGATGTTCCTAAATGTACTTACCACGGCAGGAGCATTAATTGTTTCGGAAAGTCACAGAGTTAGGGGAAAACACTCTTTTGCCGTTTCTTTCACTACCAAAGCAAAAATAAAATATTTGGTCAGCGACATTTTATCTTAACTTGATCTTCAGAAGTTTGAGTACAATTTAAGTAATGGAAACAACGAGCAACTCAGTAACGACTTCATTTCTCTATCTGAGGTAGTTTGAAGTTCTACTGGCTTTCCTCGGCTATTCGTAACTTCCTACAATTATTCGCAAACCTTGAGAGGACAGCTGAATAATAAGCAGCTGTCACTGAGAACATCTTAAATGTTAGTGAGAGGGTAGCTTTACTATCTCAGTGACTTTCGAACCCCCTTAACCACTCAGTAAGATAAATTATACAACCATTTAATTATTGTAATCTCACTACTTTTTTTTTTTTTGCTCAGATTCAGATCCACATGAACTAACTTAGAGCTTGTTTATATCACTTGAGCTCACGATCTTCAGTCGAATGAACCTAACATTCCTCCGGAAAAAACCAAGACTGCAGCAATATTTTGCTCAAGTTTTTTTGTTTGATTTATTTTCGTAATAAACCCAAAAATGTAGGACATGTAGGTACGTAGGTACAGATTCCCCCAAAATGCTATGTAAATAATGGTAACTATAGATTGTAATCTAGTTATTCGTTCCTCGAATACCTGTAGCTCTTATAGACTTGTTGTCATTAGTGTTTATCCCTAGAATATTTCTATCTTTGTTGACAATAATTGTGGACATTACTGACTTATGCCAGCAGTGGCAGACTGGCAGAGAGACTGACCTAGAGTATTATTAAACCTTGCCTGTAGGAATTTCCATTCCACTGTGTTTAGTAATTAAAAATAGTTAAAAATAGTAAAAGAATGTTTTTTCTTATAATACCTACTGCAGTAACGAAATAACTCTCACCGCTTACCTTCTAATTTTTTGTTCATCGAAGGAAGAATCCAGTCCAGTGGGTTCCAGTGGGTCAAAATTAAGAGTTCCCTCGCGCTACATTATGTTTTTGTAATGCAGAGAGCGTGATCAACTCCAAATGACAGCTTCACAGCAGAAAGTCCCAGAGCCACCTGAACAAAAAAGGAAAAGTAAGGAAACTATAAAAATGTAGGAAGACGTGAGTCGTTAGGAAATGGATCCAGAAGTGCACAAGTCTCTCAATTCACGAGGTCATAATTTTTCACTTTATTAATAGAATCCAATCAATGGACAAGGACAAACTGCTTTAAGGAATACTTGTGCTGCAAATGCAGTAATTGGACGAATGACCTAGGAATATCAGTACAACATAAATGATCTGATACTCTGATATAAGGCCCCTTCGAAAACACTTGACGCATCTGATCTTTTAGTACAGGTAACATTAATTTTTGCAAACTCTGTAGTATCTCACAAGATGAAATTCGAAGTTCCCACCTGCCAAGCAGGCAGCACACCTATTGTCGTCAAATCTACTTTCCCAAAAACTTACTCTGAGTGGGAAGAATTGATCGTTGTCGTCACCAAGTCCTAGGCAGCTAGACCTATTCCTGCCCCAAGTGTACAAGTCCCCATAGTTGGTGATGGCTCCGCTGAAGGAGAGCCCGACGGAGATGGACACGACTCTGGAATCTGGACGAAATTCGTTCCTACCAAACAAACTTGCAGGGATGAGCCTCGGCAGCCAGGACTGCTGGACTGCAGGTCCCTGTCCGAGTATGCCGTAACCCCATGAGAATACGTCTCCTTCCTCTGGAAGATATGGGAAATGTGTAAGGGGAAGGTCTCAGTCTTGTTCAGTTTAGCAAAGAGAAATAGTTTTTAACTGATTCCGAAGAGTATAAAGAAAAGTTCTCCCCGCTGCAGTTCAGTTCATATAGCACACACAGTGAATAGATCGGTAAGAGTGGTACCCCTATCTCTGTGACTTACACACCTACCCCCAAAAGCCTTAATTTTAAAATTTTCACCAAGCGCTTGGACACCCCCTATCGATTATGGTGCAATCACTGCTCTAAAAGTAATATTCGAGATCAAGGTTTCTTCAACCAACCATTTAGCATCAGGCAATGAGATCCAGCTGCTGCCACGTCCACTATTTTGCCAAATCCCCGACATTTTTTCAAGGCGATGGCTCGGTTTACTTGCTGATATGGATCTCCTTCTGCAAACAGCTGGCAATATTCGGAGTTCCCCCAGCCAAAGACGTCTCCTTGATCTAAAAAAGAACAAAGCGATAAAAAATAATAATAAAATGAATATATTTTAGACTCAGCAGTTGAGAGGTCTAGCAGCACAATGCTTATTGACTACTGCCTACAGCTGGTAGGCTGTGCGTGTGAGAGCACAAATTACTTGCCATTGACAGCCAGCGCGCAGTCACCTTTCGAAGATATTTTGATTATATTTTCCCCCTCCACATCTCCCTTGACCATAGTTACTTTGCCACAGGAGTCGTAGTGCCCAAGTCCAGTCTGACCGTCAGCACCCCAACCACAGGAAAACACGCGTCCAGTTCCGGTCAAGAATAACCTAAGATAAGGAACACAGTGTCAGTGAAAGTTTTATGAGTGACCTAAGAAACTGTGGAATATTTTTTGCTCTTAATTATGCCTATGAGACATGCCGACCAACTTGGGAGTTGGCACTGGAGTGATTTTGCGACCATCTTCTAATAAAAATCACTCGATTTTTAAACCTCAACGGAACCTGATTCAATGCCTTTCCAAGCGCAAGGAGACTGGAATCCCGCTCCGACCATGTGGAAAGGGGCTAATATTCTCATCGCTAAATATAATGCTAAATATAATGCAAAACCTTTTAGGGAGTAGAAGAAGTCCTTACGTGTGATCCTGACCGCACTCGGCCACCTTGGCGGGTTCTCCATCCAGACTAGAGACACAGTGGACAACTCTGCTTCCTGAGTATCGCTCATTATCAACAATAGTACGCCCACACTGTCCGTATGCATTATTGCCAAGAGTGAAAATCTCCCCCGAGTCAGAGACAACTGCAGTGTGCGCACGACCTGCACTCACGGAGCACACCTTCAACTGACAGGAACAAAAATTATCGTTATGTTCGCAGAAATATGGAAACTACAGAATCCTAGAATCCTAAATTACGCACATAGGGAGGTATTATCTTACCTTTTTCTTTGCAGCTGGTAGAGAAATGGGCGCAGGTGATAGCAGAAGCCCGAGGGGAGCATCTCTCCTTGGTTCATGCACACCTTTAATTGAAATTCATTCAGTTAATGACATACTTGTAGGCAACTGATGCTTCTAAGTAAAGTGGTTTTGCTAAGCGCATCACAGCTAATGTTAATGTGGAGGCCGTTTCAACCCTCTGAGAAGTGTAACTATGTACCTACACTTACTTTCTCCTGTAATTTTTTGGTATATTTAGCTGCTTACCAATCTGGGAATCAGTGTTTATCCCTGATCCAAACAATGTATCTCCTTGCTGTGATTTTACAACGAAGACGGAAAAGCCATACCCAGCGGCGACGTCAGTTACATTGTTAAGCTCAGCGAAGGTTAATCGCAAGGGGCGGTTAAATTTCTGAAATCTTCCATCTCCTCGGTTCCTCATTTTTCCTTTTTTCTGGCGGTAGGCACCCAATGCACCGTGCTCAGCTTTTCCCCAAACGTGAATTGAAGTACTCCGTTCATCCCTGACTGGGTACTGGTATACTAAAAAAAGTCACAATTGTTTAAATAAACTGAGGTACCTAGCTATTTATAGCAAAGGAAGGGGTGCAAGAGAGAAATAACCAAACCTGGTAACTCATCGGCGTGGGAAGGGTGGATTGGATATTTCCGCTTAATAACATAGAACCTTTTATACTGCTCAAATACTACATTCTTCCAACAATGAAAAAGTTGTAAACTCTTCGATGTAGGTTGCATAGCAAAGCAAATACTGCAACTCCTCAGCTCAGTCTCAGTTTTTAGAGTCTCAGCTACTCAATGTTGTTGTTTATGTTTAGCAGACGGATGTCATTGGTGCTGCCCTCTATGGCGCCAAAATAAATACTTCCCTACTTTACATTGTTCTTTTTGTTAGTTTACGTAGAAAAAAAGTAGTTTAATTTTCATGATTTTTTATTTCAAATAGTTTTGATGGTGTTCAGAAATCTAATTTTAATGGTTAGTAAATTCAGATGACTAGTCATCAAGAATGACGTCTTTGTGCTTCCAATTCATTCCAAGTATAACTTTCTTACCCGTCACCCTCCACGTCTTTGTTGACAGGTTCTGTGTTTGTCCAACTGTCTCGTCGTATTGGCCGACACCAATAATTTGTCAAAAAGTACAAAATTATTAGCGCAGAAAAGGGGACTTATTCGCCATCCAGTAAGTAGATCTTAACTATAAGCCGCATAGGTACCTTCCTCCTTGCTGAAACGTCTTTCCGTACTGAATGGGCCCAAGGAAGGCTTTAGATTCATGAACGCAGCAGTAGACAGGTACGTAGGTATACCTACTTATGATAATATTTCTAGGGCGAACCATGCGACTGGTTTATAGAGGCCATGCAGAAACGTCGAATTCGACACGTCACACCACCACCCTTTTTCGCAGACGTTACCGAGGAACCAGTCGAATATGCCACGTTCTATTTTTCCACTACTACCCAGGTTTGCTAATGCCTCACCTTCACCTTTACATACAGATCAACACTTTAAAATATATATTGCCACAAGCCATCTGTATGTAGGTACCTGCTGATGCATTTCCAACATATAATGCAACCCGTCCATTGGGCCAAAGCGGACAGAAGCCCAGAAACGAAAGATGCTCCATTAGCCTCTAGGGCTAGCCTCAGCGAGCTTCCGCCTCTTCGCCGCGCCTCTGCCCAGTGGACGGCCAGCTTGAGAGTCATCAGGCTAAAATAATTCAATGCATCTAAAAGGATAATGAATAACTTGCTTTCAGTCCCCAGAGGTAGCAGATGCCTGCAAGGAGGAAAAGGGTGGCCGCGTGCAACGGGGCCTGAAGAGCTTCTTCCTCAAGGCTTTTGGCTTCGCGGAGGAGGAAAAGAAGCCAGAGGAGTCACGTTCAAGCGATACCAAAGAGGACCCGAAGAAGATAACGGAGTCGGGGGACGTCAAGAAAATTGGTGAATTCGAGGACAAGAAGAAGGATAAAGAGCCGGAAGAGCGCATGAAAAGCGAAGTAGTTCCGAAAAACGACTCTCCTGACACTGGAAAACCTGCTGGAAAAGATAAAGATGGTATGACTAGCCACGCTGAGGAAGACATGAACCCTAAAAACGGTCTCGATGTCATAAAGGATGAGCAAAGTGTGAGAGCCGGCAAGTGTCAAGAAGCAGAGGTGACTGAAGAGGAACCAAGGGTTCCAGCAAAGGAAAATGGAGAAGATAGTGAAACTGATGAAGCCCTAAGCAGACGAAGCTCAAATTTTCATAGAATTCCTTACCCTTTGCCAGGTAGTCCACTGACTCCCCAAGTTATGCCCTGGTACCCAAATAACATAGACCTACCGGAGGCCATGGAGCAAGTCATCAGCAATGCCAAAAAACCAGTGAATATGGAGGCTGCCATTATCCGACCCCTACTCAAGGAGAAGGACGCTCAGGGCCATAAAGCACAGGATGACAGAACAAAGAGGCGAGCTGTTGAGAAAGTACGACTGCTAGAGCTAGGAAGGAAATGGCAAGTCGAGCAATTGGGCAAGACCCAAGACGGGAAGAAAAACAGAGCTGCTGCAAAATCTGCAGTCAGTGGCAAGGACCCGAAGAAGGCACGTAACCCTCATGAGAATAACTGGACAAAAAAGATAAAGCGAGATGTACCATTTACTGAAGTCCCTCAGATAGAATATCACTTGGATCTTGAGAGCAAAAGAAATAATCCAAAGAAGCAGTCAGTTCAGGGGCTGCGTTCACATCCTCGAGGTGGGTACTACTCTTAAAACTGACCTTGACATTCATTTAGATTGAAATGTATATCACGATAAAGAAAAACTTTTCACTTTTAGATAGAAGACAACGGAAACCACTAAGGAGAGGTAGACCTGTGAGATGGCGAGGTTTAGGCGCCGCTTTGGATACTTTGGATTTTCTCAAAGGCTTTGAAGTTGTTGACCCTGTAGTAGAATTGATTGAACCTGACACTGCCTGTACAGAACCTACAGAACCCACTATTCTCCAAGAGGTTACAGCTACCGAAGAATGCACTGAAGTGCCTACCGCAGCTACTGTTCCAAACACAAACGAAAATGTGTTACTTGACGCTCGAATACAGGTAAGAGAAAGGCAGATTTTACCTAAACCATGTATAACAGAAAAATGAAAGTAAAGAGCTTCTTGGCGTCAAAGCGGTGTAACAATGTTAACTGTGATGGAAGGCCCAGGTGTTCCTCAATGACCTAGGTTCGAATCCTCGCACAAGTAATGTCTTCTGCTTGTGATTGTGATGTATTACCATAACACCCTAAAAAAATATCCTCCTTCACCGAACTGCTGACCATGACTGTAGACGGATTTTGCGGTATACAGGTCGGTAAAGGCTTCAGCAACCTTCTACGAGAAATGGTGCGCCCTGGGGAGAAACGAATAAGAATTGCTGAAGAAGAAGAGACTCCAAGGCAGATGAAATGGGAGGTAGTCGAAGATCGGATCAAATAGAGCAAAACGGAAATATCAGCAAAGAGGTAAAAGCTACAAATGTAGGTAAGCCACAAAGGTGCAAAATTGTTTCGATAAATACAAAGGTCAAGAGTTACCGTTCATTGACTAGACAGTGAGATCTTGAAAGAAAAAGAAATAATGCGGGCATGCGACCTATCTGATAATGCTATCTTAGATGTTCGATGTTTTTGAAAGATCGTAAAAAATTCGGACATGTCGTAAAAAAGGCAATCAAGGTAATATTAACGTCTATACAGACGGAATCCTGTTGTGTGACTTTTAGTGGGGAATGTATGGATGGAATCCTGTTGTTTGCTGTTTGGTGGAGAAAGGATGGACTGCTGTTGTTTCATCAGAAAGTAGGTAACCAACTCCCTATACTTCCCCTTTTCTAATTTGCTCATTTTAAACGTAGGTAATTGTTTTTTAAGGGTGCGTACCACCATACTCGGTTAACAGTTAATCTCCAGTTAAATTCTAATAATTCCACGGTAAAAACCGAATTTAACTGGAGATTAACCGTTAACCGAGTATGGTGGGACAACAAAAAGAGGCTTTCACCGGTTAAACTGAAATACAAGGATCCTAATTTTCAGTTAATAAAATATTTTACAAGATACACGTGGAATTTAACCCCTTTTACTTAACTTATGGCTGTAGATACAATTCTTTCTCATGTTTCTAACCAAGCTGTTGGATACTTAGGGTGCGTCCCACCATGCCCAGTTAAAATTTAACTGGAGATTTACCATGTTAAATTTAACTCAAAAGTTAAATTTAACATGGTAAACATTGGACAAAGTCTACAGTTAAATTTTAACTGGGCATGGTGGGACGCACCCTTACATACTTGTTCTTAAATATTTTAACATTTTAACGTCAATATTAGTTTAACATGTGGTATTTTTCAAGGAAAAAGTTGTTAAAAATCACTCGATCGTAAAATCGTCCTTCTTATGTTAGTAATCATTTACCAAGTACCTATTTTTTTCCAAGTTGCCCATTACTTGTTTCCATTTGTTACAGAACCCAGGGGGAGATTCATGCGGAAGCAGTCGTAGTGGTTCTCGATACTGAGTGTAAGTGGGAAGTGGGAGTCGTAGTGGTTCTCGATACTGAGTGTAAGTGGGAAGTGGGAGTCGTAGTGGTTCTCGATACTGAGTGTAAGTGGGAAGTGGGAGTCGTAGTGGTTCTCGATACTGAGTGTAAGTGGGAAGTGGGAGTCGTAGTGGTTCTCGATACTGAGTGTAAGTGGGAAGTGGGAGTCGTAGTGGTTCTCGATACTGAGTGTAAGTGGGAAGTGGGAGTCGTAGTGGTTCTCGATACTGAGTGTAAGTGGGAAGTGGGAGTCGTAGTGGTTCTCGATACAGAGTGCAAGTGGCAACTTAATTCGATAAAAATGTCTCTGTGTTCTATAACTTCATTACAATTTTTAGCGGATTCAGAAACTGAATTTGAATTAGCGTCGGTCTCTTCTCGGAACGATTTCCATTCTGTTCAGGAGACCATTATCACAAAAAGTCCAGAGGATGCTCATGAAACACTGTAAGTTATTTCGCATAAAATAACTATGTATTTCCATGCTGTTGACAGCATGCAAAACTGTTCAACCTCTTTAAAATATCCCAGAAATCAATAATCGTGACCGTGTCCTGATAAAAAAAAATATTCCAGAAAAGGAGGGAATGAGCAATACTACGAAGCTATCGCCTCTTTTCCGTCGACACCGACTCCACCACAAGAAAGTTCTCTGGCTGAGGGGGAGTCGAGAACTGAGGAGGACATAACACTTCATCAGATGAACCACCAGAACATTGAAAGACCGCACTTGGATTCAGGTGAGACAGCCGACAACGTTTATGGTATTAAAGGGGTTGTTGTACTATAAAACAATGAAAAATGAATCCAACCATCAGTTTTGAAGCCTCATTGTTAACACTCACCAGCTACGATAAAACTCTGCAAATTTTGCCTTAGTCCCACCAAGACATGGTTCAAACGGCACTTCGCAGTGCTTTGCTACAAAGTATTGTTGAAGTCACCAAGATTTCCGATATCCTGTCTCACATCCCTGTGAGTCACGACAAAAAGCATACTAGGTATTGTACTGTAATATAATTCTGGCATCACTAGTGTAGGACTAAGTGCACTGGTTACACTCCTGGACATTTCAAAATTATTTCATCGATTATTTGTGACATTGATCAATATCAAAAGAATGAAAAAATTCACTAAAAATAGCGGTGGAAAGATGATCATTATCCAACATCCTGCTGGTCATATAAGTAGCTACTCGTATTGTATTTGAGTCACTGATGTAGACAATGATATCTTTATTTTCCTACTTGGACAAGATCTCAACAGGTTTCGTTCAATCTTTTCGTCTTGTCTTTCTTGTTTTTCTTTGATTCCTCGCTTATAAAAACTAGTAAGACATAAGTTTTGTCACGGATTATGCACTTTTTAAATATTAACCGGGAGTTCTACACTCACTTTAACTTTCCACGGCTGTACGGCTGTAAGGAAAACTTTGAACAATCCACACAACTACGGGAAGTACAAATGCAAGAAAAACATCGACAATATAACATTAAAAGTTTTTAGAAGCAAGAAATCAAGGAAAAAATAAAACCTTTGATCATCAGTATAAACCAGCTGATTAAGGGTGCGTCCCACCATACTCGGTTAACGGTTAATCTCCAGTTAAATTTCAATTATTGCACGGTAAAAACCGAATTTAACTGGAGATTAACCGTTAACCGAGTATGGTGGGACGCACCCTCAGAAATTAACAATATTGACTGTTGCCTTACATTACACTAACCTGCAGGTATGTACTCTTCCTACCAGGCATGTGACCATCCAAAAAAACGTAAAAAAAATATGATACGATAAAAAAAAATTCGACTAGATATAAGATAACATACATTCGGACACAATATCATTTCAATAAAGAGGTAAAACCGAAATAACGAAATAAATAAGACTGAATAAGACTGGTGTTTGTTAACCTTTCTCAGTGACACTTTTCTGAGACAGCAGTTTTAAATTTATTTATTCTGAAAAATGACATACCTTTTTAACGTCAGAAAATAGTTTAATATGTTATTATTAATCACAGAATAGTAAACTATTTTCTGACGTTAAAAGGACTTGTGCTTCGGAGTAAATAAATATCCAACAAAAAGACTCGCTAAGAAAGAAAAAAACAGCACTGAATCTAAAGCCTCAATATTTGACTCGATTAGAGAACATATAGGAATCCAATTTCACCAATGTTTTTTTTCTCTTTTTTTTACCGCTCCAAACGGCCATTCTGATTAGAACTAACTACAACTTCGTTAACCTTTCCAGACGTGCAGCCATTTTCAGGAATTAGAATCTCACTGCTCCACGGCACATCTTAACATTTACATTACTACCAATCAATAAAGTACAGCAGAATCGAACAAAACATCGTAGAGAATACTGCAATATCTTGTAGTCGAAAAATCCCATATCTGTTAGAGGCCATGAAGGTGTGATCAAAATTTGAGCTACAGACGAACATTTTGTCGTTTGCCTTCAGAAGTCAAACAGTCCTTTACCCCAGAAAATCACCCCCATGATATGAGACGCGTTGCAACATCCACTACGACATGTACAATATATATAAATAAAAAATGGATTTTCTGTGTTTTTGGCGTGCTACCTTCCATTTGGCACGGGCCGGCTGGACTGGAACACACATGTGACTGACTACCATAACACAAAAAAAGCTGGGTATTTAATATCAGAGCATTTTAACGGGTTCAGTCTTAGTTTTTGAGATTGCACCATTTGCAGGTTGCATATTTGCACCAGGCAGGTGAGTAAATGGTGATTTCTAGCATGCACTGCAGCTGCCATTGACAAAGAAAAAAATAAGAAGTATTAAAATAAAAACATTTTTAAGTGTAAAAAATAAATAAATAAAAAGTGTTCGCTGTGTAAAACCAGTTTGGGTAACTTGACGTATTTCATCTCGCACCACCAGAAAAATTGTCCTACGTTTCCATATTAGTTGAGTATCGCATGAAAGGTACAACTTGCACTTCATTCATTCAATTAAACTGGGAAGGAATAACCATACTGAAAACTTGGCTCCTTCAAATAGGAGCACTGTGTCATCGTGCATCAGTACTGTAACTACAAGAACTGTCAATAATATCAAATGGAGAATGACCGAAATTATTTGTATAAAAATTTCTTTGACAATACACGACGTAAGGAAAATCCTACTCATGCGGAAACTAGAACCGGAAGGAATAAGGTACTCGTCTCCCTGTTGGTACAGAAAAATTCAGTAACACAAAAAACAGCACTTTGTTCATTTTTCTTCACTACATCTTTCGGAGAAAACGATTGCTTAATTCTTGTTCTAAAATATAATACGACATTTTATTGTCGTAATTTTACGATAGAGTAATTTTTGAATGATTTTTTACTGGCAAGAACAACATCCTGAACTAGTTTTTGGCGTAAAAACGACGTCTTTTATAAGAACAAGGACAGAACAAGAACTGTTTTTTTTAAGGTGTCATCCAGAAATTGAAAGAAAGTGCACTGTGTGAGTGAGTACCGTTAAAGCCCTAGAAGGGCTAGGGGTATATGTCGTCAGCTAATCTGTTCCCTCTGCTCATGTTTCCGCTGAACAGTTCTCCTCACAATTTCATTACCGCAATATTACCTATCGACTAAATGATTGACATCAGATGAGGTGAATCACCAGTTCAGTCAATACCGGACGTAATGGAAGCTTCGAGACTGAAGTCGAACTCGGAAAGACTTTCAAGAATCTCAACGAGGAACGTTCTGAGCAAAGGGTCCCGCAGGAATGAGTGCTCCTCATACATCTCGAGGGTGGGGCGACTGGCGGCCAGCGGGTGCAGCAAACTGTGAAGCATCCTCTCCCTATAATGCATAGTGAGCCCTTTGAACTTATACAGGAGCTCATTTAAAATTAACGCAAAATAAAATAAAATAGTATCTACTGTGTGTACAAAGTCAATCAAATATGAAACAGTACAACAATATCGTTTTCAAAAAATAGTACAACGTGTGTTTTTGTTGAACGAGCGTTCGACTACAAGCGAAATAAGGCAATTGAAACCACGCAACTAGTAACCGTTTCATGTACCTATATACAGAAACTATTGCAAAAAAAAGTGAAATTTCCATGAACAATCCCGATGCTGAGACAAGGACTCACCTACCGACATTAAAACGCCGAAACGCTGGTTTTGCTTCCGGTAGCAATGACCCCTTTAGCCTTTAAAAAAAACTTAACAATAAACACTTACCGAAGAGCCAGACAAATAAATTGCTGAAATTTGCCATCCTTTCCGAACGCTCGATTGGAATTTTCAATTTTACCGATGAGCTCGCAGTAGCGAGTCATGATATCGCTCATAAGTTCCGCTGCGTCACTCCTCCGACGGCTGCCACTTCCATCACGCCTACAACCACAAAATTGTAAATCACTCCACAGCACATAAACACGTGTCATGTCAATTTTTCAATGTCTATGTGATACGTGTAGATTATGGGATTATGGGAAACCCAAAATCGCAATAAAATCAGTTTATAGTGCGATCATAATATCATCATGTGCTTCTTATACCTAAGGGAAACTAAAAACATTATAATAGGTAAACTGTGAAATTAGTGTAATAATCCACTAGTTTTTAATTCCTCCAAAAACGTCATATATTAGCACGTCCCATCAAACTGTTCCAATTCAGGCCCTATCTGAAACCTCTTAACTGGGATTCTGTCATCCCGTGTCAATGATTCCTCGTGTACCTTGGTAAAGAGAAGTTGTAGTTGATGCGGCGCTCACATGAGGCAGCTCGGTTGGCACGTGGAATCTGACCATCGGCACTCCGCCGCCATGGCGCGCTGTTCGCCTCCCGGCGGTTCAAAGTGGCGGCACGTTCGTTTTCGCAACTGCCTTCGTTGCAGTTATTGTTGTTCCTCAATCGGTTGTGGTTTCGCCGGTCCAAAGAGCCACAATCTCGAGTACGGTGAACATTCTCATGAGCTTCCTTTACTCTCACTAACAAAATGTAAAGAAAATTAATCGTCGTGCCTCCTGACAATCAAATCATATTTTTTACTGTTATATCTGAAAATGTACAACAGAGCGGACATTATTCATGAGGTTTTGATATCTTTTCTAGTTGATCAAGTTGTGACTGAACAACGGAATAATTTTTTTTTTCAATTCATCTGTGCCCAGTAATCACTTGATTGCTAAATCACAACTTCGTCAACAAGTTTCTATCTAATCAGTGAACCTGGGATACAGTGGAACTGGTGCATGTATCTTCACTGCTAATATACCAAAAAGCAGGCAGAATAATTTAGTGTCTTAGGGTGCGTCCCACCATGCCCAGTTAAAATTAAACTGGAGATTTACCATGTTAAATTTAACTTAAAAGTTATAGGACAAAATCTCCAGTTTAATTTTAACTGGGCATGGTGGGACGCACCCTTAGTGTTGTACTAATGCAATAAATAAAAATCGCTATGATTTTCCAGTTCTGCAATGACGTTTACATGCAGAATGAGATCAGATGATGACACGACGAGGGAACATTAATATAACGCACACGCTTCCTCTAATTTTAACATTAAAAAAAATGAAGGTGCTTACGAAAGAAATCCCAAAGATAGAAGTTTCTACCAAAGAAACGAGATGCTTTAAATCCGTAGAGGAAAGCGTGCTGCAGGGACTCGACCAGCCCCATCTCCCCGCACAGCAGAGGCGTCAGCGCACCCCGGGATCGAGCCTGACTTCCACGATAGAAGAACTTCACTATATTATTCACTGAATCCCCTGAAAACAAGAAAAAAATTAATTGCATAAAAATTACTCCTCTAATTTCCTACTAGAGTACACTTAGAATAAGGAACATTTGAACAACAAAAAATTTTAATGTACCTCCCAAATTTGGAGGAAAAAGCAACTGACTAGAAACAGGATACCCCTTGCACATCACAAGTACCTACAGTTAGATTTTTTGTTTTACAATAATTTACATTTCAATCTGAGGGCAGAAATGGAGGCCGGAAATTCAGGACACAATCAAGTTTAGTTAAGTGGAAATCTGATGTAAGTTACCTATCATATGCTGGAGTTCCGCGACACTGCGCTGAGGTTGGCGCCGCGTGGCGACGGGGCTCCTCGGCGAGGGGGTGAACACCTCACCGTCCTCTGCACGCGGGGCCTTCACTCTTTCTCCCACCAGCAGTCTCTCAGTGCTTCCATCATCCTGCCTCCGCCCAAGATACCGCCCACAGGGAAATCTTAAAAAATGAAGAAAGCAATTAAGCACACTCTTCGTACTTATACCTCAGAAATTAAAAATTATACATCCCATGAAGCGGCATGATTATAGTAAAGAAACGGATGACGCTGAGATCTTTTGCCACTAGGAATGTATTTTAAACTAAAAAAAAGTTTAATAATTCTATAAATACTAGTGGTAAATTGGCCTCGAAGTTGTTCCCTATATCGGTTGCTTTAGGAACTTACTTGAATGTGTGGCCAGTAACCTCGCAGCGAACAATGACGGTATCCACAAACATATTTGGAGTGAGGCCGCTGTTGTCATGGCCAATCCTTAACGTGGTCAATAATCCCAGGTTCTTATGCTAAAATAAAATAAAATAATCTTATATTATAACCATCTTATACCAACAAAACTGAAGGGTGGGTATATGTATATCTAATATTTCTTAAAACATAAACTTGAACAATGAAGTTCTTTACTTGGACTGAATTCTGTGAACTCTACGATCCTTTCGGATTATCGTAACGCTGACCTTTATCAGCGTTATGAAAGCTAATTACGGAAATACCGAGAAGATCATACGTGGAACAGGAAGTCCGCGGAGGCTTTGGGTACAGGAATTTGCGACGTTTCGCAGAGAGTGCCAGAAACAGCTATCCAAGCATTTGCACTGGTACTCGAGACGTGAGTTCTTTTAACTGGCGTTATCATCACACGGTAAGGCAGCTCTGGAACAATAATTATTATGGATTTTAACATGAAAATATGGAAAGAAAAGTTTACGATGGTGTAAATGACGATTATTTCTTCCACTTCAGAACATGTTCTTTTCCCGTACTTTCCATTATCTCCACAGAACCTATGTAAGAAAAAACTTGTTTCATATGTGTGTTGGTGTGCTATGTACCTTTAATCTCTTCTCTACACAGAAAGATAAGGGGAAATTTCTTGTCAGCCTAATTTTTTGAATGGGGCAAAACTCGCAAATCATGAAAAATGAGGACATACTCGCTGTGAGGTAGGTGTTGGTGAAGCAGTAGTAGTCAACAGCATTAAGGCTGAGCAGATGGAAGAGGAACTGCTCCCGCTCCTCCTCGCACCTCAGAAAGGCGTTGCGTTTGTACTGAGCCTTCAGCAGAGCACTGTCGGAAAGGAGGCTCTGTAAATGCTTTGAAAGCAGCTTCTTCTCCAGACTGAGCCGAATCCATGCGCGCGAAAACCCTATTTCGGACTTTATTTCTGTCATCGCCTGAAAAAATACGGTTTATGACGTCACTTTCACTTATTTAATGAGTTAAAATTTGAAAAAATTGAACGTATTCAAATAGCCCCATTAAGGATCTACAATGCTGTTTGTTAACACATTTCTGAGGAATGTTAGATATTACAGTTTCTCATAAATGAAAACAAAAAGCATTGTACGCAGCCTTAAATTAGGAGTGACACAGTGATTAGTTATTAGTTCCCATTCTTTTGGTAATAGCCTTTCCAGGAAACTGCTGTAAATTTGGGTTTTTACCTTTCGAAATTACGTAAATTACTTCTTCAGAGGAAATTACCGTGGCTGCCTCTAGTGTTACCTCGATATTTCTGACGTCAAACGCCACGGAGACGGGCAGCGGCCAAAGAGAAGGATATTCCCCCAGCCTCCCACCGACACCGCATGTTCTCCGCTCTAGACTCCGGGAGTCAGGGGTGTTGCAAGGTGACGGCTCACTAGAGCGCGTTGGCAGGTCCAGGTCTTGCGCCAGTGACGACAAGTCTACAATACATTAAAAGTAATCAAAATCCACTGACATTTTTTAACGAATTTCTTCTTGAATCTAACAGCACATTCTCTGAACTGCACCGAAAAATTTAACTGCGGGCGACAATAAGGGATAAAAGAAAGTTAAGTGTCTTACCTATTTACGAGAGGACAATGCGTGCCAAGTTCACACAAGTTTACATACGCATTGTGCCTGACGCAGATCGGGCTGAGTGCAGGTAAACATAAAGCGCCATAAATCACATGGAAAATCATCCGCTACAATACTGTCACCACGACAACAGTCCGTTTCCATGCCACGTTGTGCAAACTTTCAAAAGCTTTCACAGGGTACAGTGCATGCAAACCACAAATGCGCACTTTTCTGATAACTTACAGTCTATTCTTTTCCTTAGGGCACACCACGCGACAGCTGCATCCATAAAAAGAGTAAACAATTATTTAGCTTCATTTTTTTCATCTTCCCAACTGCTACTTAGTTGACACTTGTAAGGATTGTCCAGGAATAAGTCATGTCATCCAAAAGCAAATTTCTGGATGGCTTTTCCCGCGCACGTCTTACGAACGATCTCCCTTATATCGGTAAATGAAGGTGAAGGAAGAGTCATGGATAAAAAATGTTTTCCTACCAGGTGACACAGTGAGTGAAGGGTCGGTGCCTTCAACCACCCCATCACTGTCGCAATCTTTGAAGCGCACCAAGTGGCTCCAAAGAGCAGATTTGCCTTGCTTCTGCTGCATGCCATGGCTCCAGACTTTCTCCAAGTGGTCGCAGAAAGAGGCGATCAGCGTATTTTCCTCCACATTTCCAAGTTGTTCCCCAAGTACCACACCCTCAGCACCCATTTTCTCCATAACCATCCGATTTGTTTTACTTTTGCAGTCCTGAAAATTATATGTCAGTTACTAGCTGTCAGCATGTAATTTACTGAAAACTTTATTCTGTTTCAAATCAATTTGCTCATTGTTTGACTTAAGAATTGGAATCTACCATCACTTTTGATAACGCATTATACCTTGAGCAGAGTTTCAACGAAGTTCCAGTTGGCCTGCGCAATACGGGCAGGGCTATGAGCCAAGTTGCCTTTGGCGGAATGGTTTGCGCGCTCACCCACGGTACTGGCTCCCACCTCACGTCCAACTTTCCGCTGTCCACTCCATTGCCCGTTTGTATTTCCTTGCCGGAGGCTAAAATCAGCATACAGTTTACACTTTAGCTATTTCAGTTTTTAACAGTGTACAATATCGTCCCACGGCATTTCTGGCTGGCGTGGGAAGATTTATATTAAATCTGGCCATTTATCTTTCAAGGCGTACCTAAATCCTATACTCCCGTATAATGTAAAGAGTACCTGTTAATTTACTAAATCCACGTCTAGTCTCACAGAACTTGATCCAAACTAAAGAAGTAACGACAAAACAACGTGTCATCATACCGGCGAGCAGGTTCTTTGCTAAGCACGGAGGAGTCGAGTGATGGGAATGTCTTGGGAGTTTTCCTGAGGCGGAAGTGGTCCGAAGGGGAGGAGAGAACCTCCCTCACCTGTGGCACCGTCTCACTCACATCTGCAAATCTCTTCTCGATCAGACGCTGACTCTCCCTGATAGCCACCTCGCAAGGATCCGTCCCGGCATCCATGTTGTTCCGTCTCCTAGATACATTTTAAGTCAATTAACGGCGAAAAAGGTTAACTAATGGCGAAAAATGTCAACTAACAGAACGATTTGCTTAAACCTTTCCAAGGGACTGTAGGAACCAGACTGTTCTAAAATATATATTTTTCAGAATAAAAACTTGATAAAAATCAGTCGATTGATTATCCAGGTTCTGATTTTAGAATGATTCCAGAACAAAAATATCCTAGTTTCAGCCGGAAGACGTCAGGTACCTTCAAGGTGAATTCTGTATTTATCAACTAGGACACTTTGGCTAAGCAGGGCTTATCTTGGCACAAACTTACAAAATATACCTATCACTGTAGCATTACTCTAAGTAGAAATGTAAATAACTACATACCTCAAGTTTTTTATCCTCTTATCGAAGACTCGCAGGTTATGGTCAACCTCGCTAGTTTGGGCAAGTATTTTAGCGTCAATGAGGGACGCAAACATTTGCGTTTCTAGGAACTGGGAAAGAAAAGGAAGATCCTGCTGTGGTTGATCCGACAAAAACGTGGCCTTATCAAAGTTTGCCATTGTCTCCCGATTTTTGAACCATTCTTCTTTTTCATTCTAAAAAAAGAATAAAAAAAGTGAAACATAACGTACCTACTATCAATTTCAACACCTGCCCTTACGTACTCGCATAAATCCTAGTAGGTATCTAATTTTTCCTTATTACTGAATATACACTCACTACTCGTCTTTGTTTACGTTTTTTCTGTACACTTTATGAGGAAACTATTGAATATTTCTATGTTCCGAAACATTTTAAAATCCAAAATTAACTGACTCCAGGGTTGATTTTACCATCAAGGGATTTTTGGCAACACAAAATTTGTCCAAAATTAACCGATCGTAAGATCACGACATAATCAGTTATTTCGGATGATAAAAAGACATATTACATATCAGAACATATAAATATCCAATAGTTTCCTCATAAAGTGTGCAGAAAAAATATAAACAAATATCAAATGTATACTGTCTTAATCTGAATAAAATAAAATAAAAACCTAACTACCCACGTCCAGAGGCAGTTAGAAATCAAAATAAATTTTCAAACACTACAGTACAGATATGATATCACTAACCTCTTTAGGCATAATGACAAACTGATGATAATCCGTAAATATACAGACAAAACTATTGAGAAATGTTTCTCGGACTGCGTTGTTGAATGTGAGCTGCTTGAGGTATCGCTCCACGGCGTCCCCAACTTCGAGTTTCGTGTCCTCTCTTGGAACCGTGATGTCATCGTCTCCACCTGTAGACATATCAATAATTACTAATTACTCATTTTAATATCTTAGAGACGAACAAATAACATAGTGGTGAGTGAAGTCATAAAATGTCAACAGAATAGTTTCTGTTCATGAAAAAACCTGGTTCAAAGAGTGAAGTTTACAGATACCAAAATGAATTTTTCAAAGCAAAACTCCGAATAAATATTACCATAAGAACGAGGAAACTGGATTAGTTGAGGGTCATCAGCGTCATGAGACCAAGAATGCTTCCGTCTGGGAGGCTCTGGGTAACCACCTGGACAAATACATCAGCCATGTTTTATGAGGTCACAGTCATCCAGCACAGCGCAAGTAAAAACGCGCTAAGAGTTGACCAGTGAAAGTTCAGAAGGGTAATGGGCCTACTTTTGAGTTTCACCCAGGGCCACCGGAAACACCCCAACTCTATTCTCAAATCAGAGATGGCCTAGCACTTTCTGTGTTACCTGGGGTCGAGTGTCTACAAGGCAGTCTGTTTTCGCCAGTAGGATACCGTCCAAATCTATGGTCATATCTTGGTTCGTCAAATAGAGAAGGAGAAGATACTAACCAGGTACCACCACGCTGGTGGACATGAGATCATTATTCTGCGCCTCGGCCCGCCGTGCGATGCCAAAGCGAGAGAGAAGCCCCTCCAATCTCTGACAGAACTCTTTTCTTCTTGGGAAACTGGGCCGCTCCTCGGGTATTTGCATTACACCTGTATCGATATTCAGGTAGCAAAGGTCAGCCTGAAATTCAACATTATGTTCTTATTGTTACAGTTTCACCGTAACGACGAATTACACCTTAGCTGTACCGATACCGAGAATTCGCAAGGTATAAGTACTGTCTACAGGGCTCATAATTACATAAGGGGTGGCAATAACGAGATAAATATAATACACCAAACATACCTCACTAGCAATGGGGACCTGAGACTCTTGCGCTGGAAGTCCCATAATGAAGGGCACAGGGGCGTCCAGGAAATGCTGGAGACTAGCGGGCAGAATAGGAACATAGACGTGCTGCCAGGTGAATGGAAACAGGAGACCATTCATGGACTCCACCACAAGCATCAACTTCTGGTAATCTACAGACAACGTTCACAATATTAAATTTCGCCAACTCCGTATACGACGACCCTCAAAAATAAAAGATGGAAAACTGTCTCTAAACTTTTCTCGGCGGAATTTTCCAAACCTACAGGGTAAATACCACTGATGGTGTATGATTGGCGTGTGAAAAGTGCCCTAAAAAGTCAAATACAAGTTTTTTTAAATTAAAATAAACAGGTTCAATGTTGTTTTAAGACCTTAAAAAGACATAATATATTTCAGTACAAATAAACATCCAACAGTTTCCTCAAGAAATTGGCATTTAAAACACATCAACAAAAGGCATTGTGTAGACAGGCTTAACTTAATGTCTTCTTATATAACCTGCACTGAATACAATACCTGTGGACGAAATGAGGACTTGATTTTCAAGAAGTATACAAGTGTAGAGCTGAATAATATGGTCAATGGTGAGAAGCGAAAACAAAGTTTCTAAAGAGAAGTCCAAAAGTGGGAGCTCCTCGATCGTGATGGGTCTCTGGATTACCATATTTACGCAATTCACAAGTCGCACCTCTATGCTTCGGCCTGAAAGAGGGGGCAGAAGTTAATCAACAGCCTATAATCTACAATCATTTGTAATAATACATCTGATTGTTTATTCATTTAAGGAATCATTTTTATCACCACGACAATTATCAAAAAGTAAAACAAAATAAATACCTGGACGTGGTATAGGAACTTCATAGAGAAAATTATAAACGTAGCTCTCCACTGATAGCTGACCAGGAATGGGCTTCGTCATTGCATACCTTCAAAAAACATTTTAATAATAGAGCGAGGGACGATACCTTGAAAACCAGTGCCTATGACTAACAGGGGTCTCAACGTGAATGGTGAAGCAATACTTGGTATTCACAACTTACACGCTAGTAAAGGCTAAAAACATGAACAGTTTGTTTACACTTGAACAGTAACTTGAACAATGAAAGAACTGCTAACTAGCGACCCTATTAGTTCATTTACTCTAGGAGCGAGCTTAATTTTGAAGTAACATACACTGGATGTTGTGTCGTCTTGCAAATCGAATCTGGCATTTTTTTTTTTTTTTTTTTTTTTTAACGCGCGACGTTCAGAGAACATATTATGCGCCGATGAGTTGGTTTGTTAGAAGTTTCTGGCCGAAGCCGAATACGAGTGGGCCGAAGCCAGTTTAGGAGTGGGCCAAAGCCGATACATCCATGTCGGAAGCGGAAAATTTTTCCGTTCCGCCGGGATTCAAACCCGGACCTCTCAGGACACAAAGCGGTCCCCTTAACCACTCGGCCACTGAGAGGCACGAATCTGGCATTTATTTGATATTGATATTACTGCATCTACAATGAGAGGTATGAACGTACCGTTGTAATTGCCGTAAAAAGGCCTCGCCGACCACGACGTAAGGTGACTGTGAGACAAGAGCAATACTTTTGCTAACATAAAGAGTATCTTTGGCAGAGTCGAAATAGTTTTGCGCAGACCTCGGTTGATGCGCTGAGAGTTTGAAGTGTCTGGGGAGAGAGCGGGAGTTGTGGACTGGAGATTTACCCGCACTGGACAGTTCCGTCAGGTGCATGGCTTGCAAATCCTGCATGGCATTTGAGATCTTCAGGTTTCGAACTTCTTCAAAGAAAATCAGTGAGAAACCATAATAGCGGGAGCCGTCTTCCCTGGTTATTACGAAACTATGAAATTTTGGCTCCACCAAATTCTTCTGCGTACGAAACTGAAGGCCATGCGGTAAAGAAAGCTGGAACAAGAGATTGGCATACTTAACAATGAAGATATTAATGCAATTTTTTAGACTACTATTAGAGGCATACTTCGTAGAATTTGTTTCATTTATTTGCGGGACTGGTACCTAGTGGCACCCCTTGCTAATATAATAAATATAAGTTACTAAACTTACCATACAAACAGCATTTTGGTCAAAAGGGTTCCAAGGGACCGAATTCGGATAGTGCTCCAAAACTCGACCTTTGTAAGACCTCTCCAGGGGCGAACAATGGACATCTCCTAAAATTCAAATATCAAGGCCGTTTCAATATGATTAAATTGAAGATTAGCCAGCCCAACACAATGACATTAGCAAGTATAACAACAACTACTGTCGATCACAGCTGACCCCAGATTAGATGAATTGAAACGCTGTCAATACTCACGAGCTAAATTGTCTGGTTCAAGCCCCAAAGTGAAGTCCAGCCCACAAATTATGAAATAATCGAAAAGGCGATGTGAATGCTGAGATGAAAGAGTCATTCTGGCCCTGAATAATTCACCAAAATTTTGAAATGTTTACATCTTACAAAATTTTACTCCACTAGCAGCCATTTTTGATCAACTGTAGTTGTAGTTCCAATTTTATCCGCAAGAAGTTCAAATATTTCCCGCTATTTCAATGGACGTGTCAGCATTATATGTATTTGTACATAACTCAATCTTCCACAAGGCAAAGCTTTATAAAGTCCGTATATACCTTCTAAATACTGTCTAGTCAAGTAATAAATAATTACGAACGTAAGGAAAAACTGCAAAAGCGAACTATAATCTAAAAAGTAAAAATTTGGTCCAGTACAATATCAGTCGTTTTTTATGTCTACTGAAGACGAAATACTGCAGGATAATTGTGGTTGTACCCTGAGCTATGCAGAAAAAGGACTCGAAATTATAGTCTTGACATGCAGAGATTCTTCTTGGTGAATCATCCCCGATTCTGGGCCTCCCCAGCCCAGGCCGGGGAGAGCTCAACAGTTTCTAGTCGAAATACTGTCGAATCACACCCTCTCCTACAGCGACGTTTCATGCAGTAGATCCTAAAAAGGAGACACTGACCAAAGAAGCGTTTTGTATGGGAATGCTGCGAGGACGCCAGTACCACCAGTTGTACCAAACTAAAAAAAAATATATATAATATATTATTATAATGTGTATAATACGAGATAAGCCATTTTGTTCTGAAATAGGTAGGTATATAGTTACCTAAATATATTTTACACACTCTTATTTTGACTACCGGTAAGAAGCAGCTGCAGTTCAAAAGGTCAGTTACGAGAAATAATAATGAAGGGTAAGTATACTAACGGATATGCTGCTCTTCAAGAAGAACTGACAGCCTTCGGCAAGACCCGCGGCACTCAGGTGCTGGCTCCAGGACGATAAGTCGTTGTCCTGACAGCTGTTTAAGAAAGATGTTGGCGCCTTCTGCCGCAGGAAGCGGATATGGAGGTGCTGACGGACCGTCAATCAGAATGAAACGCTCAATGCCAGGTGACGAGGCATGGGGAGGCAAATCCGGTTCTTTAGGGGGTTTCAGCAGTCTACGCAAAAGTCGCCCTGCTTCCATACGATTTATTCTCCTGTATAACAAAAGAACGAATTACTGGTGTGACATCCCCTTTAAATAGATACCCAAGTCAATCTGGCCAATAGTTGGTAAAGGTAACGAATCTTCCCCTTCTGTGGCGTAATGTTGTCGTTAGCTTTCACCTCACATAGTTCTACCCCTGTTATCTTGGTTCACTAATCCGCGCTACCAACCAATACACCTCCAGCCACCTCTCTCTCTCTTGATTTTGTACAAATGTCCGCGTCCCAGCCCTCTCAAATATTTTCCATCCTCTGATACTGCATTTTCAACAAACAGATACATTCATTCTAAACACTTTTTTACATTTTTTATGCGGTAAAGGAACGCACCAGGTAACCTGAGCCTCGGGATGAGTCAAAGCCAGATCTTCGTTGCTCCCCAACACATTAGCCACTTTTCGCCACTCCATATTGCTTGTCAATCTTCCAGCATTCTCATCAATCAGCGACTTGTGAGTCAAATATACATCTCGAAGATCAGCCAGAGTTACAGACATTTCTCCTGTCTGAAAACAGAATTAAAACATTATCGAGTCAGTAGTGTAGAATCTGTAAACAGATGTGTCAAGATATTCTTCAGTTGCAAGAGTGGCGTGCTGTGCTTCTGACAAAATTTATTGGACACATAATATATTATTATCTTACAGGGGATTTTGAAGTTTGGTAAGAATCGGTTTATGTCACCAACCTTTGCGATGAAAGGCAATCCAACATGGGCCTTAGCCACCGACTCAGTCAAATTCAAAACGACACGAGCGTTTTCACAGGGCCAGCAGTCCATGTCAGAGACTTGGAAGTATGGATTTTCTAATAGACATGATTCATCGTACAGCTCTAAAACAGAGAAAGAAACCGTAAGATGGCAACAGAATGACCAATCTGCTGCTGACTGCTATTTTCTATGAATTTGACAGGCCACTAGATTTCGTTTATACATTGAAGCAGAGGTGGCAATTTAGGAAATAACGCACCTGTGAGTAAAGGGAAAGTTTCGACAATGGGAAGAGTCATTCTGCGATAGGAAGTCATGAAGGGATAAATAATTTCTTGAATATTTCTTTCAACAAAATTATGAACAGGTCTGTAAAAACTGAAAAAGCAGCACGATCCCATTATAATCATTACGATCAGTGTCAGTAAGTAACGTCGCCAACTACTTCTCCTTCGAAAGGGGAACTGTTCCGTTTCAATCTCTCCTCCATGCCTTTCTTCAAGGTACAGAACTGACTCTTTTAAAGTAACTTCTATTTCTTCATCTGACAGCCCGGATGCTCTTCCGGCTTCTTTCAATTCGTCCAGTCTGTCTTGGTAGTTTTGGATTACTATGTGCCTTCGATTAAACATTATTAATTAATTTTTTAAATAGTTATTTTACACGCTGTTCTCCACACCCAAAATTAAAGGAGTTTTCAGACTTTTCAAGGAGGTTTGATATTTTGTAAACAGTTTTGGCAGCCATGTTGAATCACACTCCATAGCGTTTATTTGATAAACTTTTCTGGGGTTTACTACCGCTTATTTGACCCATATAAGAAACTGAAATAAATTCTTACATTATTTATTACTAGTTTTGTAAATTTGAAATATTTACTCAAACGTAAGATTACGATTTTTTTTTTAAGTTTTTTATCTGCTACCACGTTAAATGGGTTTTATTTGTAAACAAAGCATTTTTACAAATTTTCGATAATTTTTGGATTTAATTTTCTATCACTCAAAGATAGTATAGTTTATTAATAAATCATCCGTGTTATCACTCACATTGTAATGTTTTTAGTGTCTCTGCTAGTCTACCGATCATTGGCAGTAAATATGTAAGTAAATATTGATGTGTTCGTGTTTCTTATCGGTGCTTATATTACACTTGTCATAAAATGTGGGCGCTAATAAATCGAAAATAAGTTTTGATGGTTTCATTTTTCCTGAAGAACAGTATCATTCCAGGTTCAAGTTGTGTTAATACTGTTAATTCTATTTGTTGTTTAGGTTCATACAAAGGCCCATTTGGTTACTGCTGAATGTTGCCGAAGACCAGCGCAGCTACTCCTGTCGAGAGAAGTGTAAGTAAATGAATCCTGAATTTTCTTTAATTCCTTATTAATTATTGTGTGTGAACCTTCAAGTTATTTGAGGCCTAGGCACGTATACTTAGGAATTATTTGGTAGGTAAGTAGGTTCTTATTGGAAGTAAGTAGGTAGATAAAAAAATTATTATAAGATAAGTCATAGCACAAATAGAGAACTCGGTAGAAAGGAGTGGAGCAACGGGACCTGGGAACCCAGATATTCCGCAGTCATTCCAGATTCAGGATCGCACTCCAAGACAGGTTTAGGAAAGTGGGGCAGCCTAGGCCGCGCGGTCTTTTCACGGTCAGGGGACATCGGCCTTATTCGAGTTCAGTGTCGGCTGTGCTTTCCCTAGTGCTGGTAACTATGTGTGTAGTAAGGGTGTATTATTTTTAGTATGGTGGACAGGTGTCTTCAGTATTTTAGGATTGCTACCCCAGAATCAGGTAAGCTGTGCCGTCATGTATTGTAGATTATATTTGTAGTACAAACCTGTTGTTGACGTCCCCTTGAGACAGATTGAATATTTCTGTTGTTTCACTTACCCGGCAATATTACGTTCATGAGCCTCCCATTTTTTGGAATGCCTTGAAGAGTGAAGTGCTTCCTTAGGAAGTTACTCCGCATTGACCCAACCCAAAGTAATTAACTTGCTTCCTGCGTATGGAAACGTCTACACTCTACAGCCCTCTTCTGAAGCGACCTGATATTTCTTCATCCCTGATCTGTGCTACTGCTTCATTTTCTTTCGACATTCCTACCAAATTGGAAATATTTTGCAACGTTTAATTGACGGTGGAGGTTTTGGAGGTGGATCAAGGTCACTGAACAGGTAGGTAGGTATGCTTCGGTCGGTGCAGGGCTGCAGGGTTGTATTATTCCTGGATCTACCCGGATTCCATTCCCTATTTAGCAGTTATCCACCCCTGTGCTTAGCTTATGTGGTCGTGGTTAATCTATTTTGGAGTAGTGTTGTCACCCTGCGGCGCTGCCGCAATGCGCCTCAGTCTACTTTGATCATCCCCCGTTAGTAGGTAGATGTGCTTGGTACCACACTTGCTGTGCGCGTAGCGATTATGAACTATGTTCTCTATCAGGTAAGCCACAACTAGAGATTTCGTAGGAATGTTCAACTCTGATACCAGAGGGTGGGTTTTGCTTTTGTCTCAGTAAATAATAGTGTTCGAGCCTATATAGCTCTAAATTTTGGAATAGGTATAACCATCCATGCAGAGGTAGCAAGGTCGAGAGAACTTTTCACGCTGTAGTGTTTATTACGTCAGAGGGGCCTAGGGGGTCTGTGACCTTGCATTCACTGAGAGTGAGGGGTGAGGCGAATTTTACCATTACATTTTACCATAAGTGAACAGAGCCATACTCAAGGATGATATACCTTATGTCTTATGTCTATACCGCACTGATCAGTCTCTCATCCCTTGGATTTCAGGTAAAGTGCCCCTGAAAGTCTTTCTCCCTATCGGATTAGCCTAGGTCCAGGTACCTTACATTTATCATTTTAAAAGAACATTTTAATATTGTTATTTATTTTTTCTTTTTGGACAAATTTTGAGAATTTTGGTGGGAACCAGGTAATGGTGATTTTCTGTGTAAAGTGCGGTAATCAATGATTCTTTGCTGTGATTAGGATTTTTTTTTAATTTGAGGCGGCCGGCCGGCCGTTACTTCCGTTGCTGAGTGGGATTTTGGGCGCGGTGGGGGTCCCGTTAGGTCCCCGCTTGGCCGGTGCATGGGCTGGCAGGAAAGGGGGCAAAGGAACAGGTCGGGCCTGGGCGCCTGGTGCCCGGTGGAGGTGCAGGCAATCCTGTTAGGTGGACCGCACCGCACCTGACCCCATTGCATACCGCACCGCATCTCACGTCCAGGTTCAGGTTGGGCTGCGGGCCACTTTGCCAAAATCACTCACCGTACCTACCTTTCATTACTATTATCGGCGAAGACTGGAGCTAGTCACCGCCCTGGCCTGAATATTTTTCCTGCAGTTTGGTTCAAGTAATCCTCTCTGTATTGATTTGCGGTAGGCGTTGAGGAAATATTTTCCGAGGCGGTGCCGGTGGTTGCAAGTCTCTTTTGGTAAGAAGGGTGTTATGATCTTGAGCAGACGAGGGGCTGTAACTATTACTTATTTTGAATTCATGCGTGAGAAACAGAACTTATCCTCTACCTACGTGCGTTATATGGTAAAGTTTACAATAAGTTGTGTGTTCGTGACTCGTGACCTTCCCTCAGTTCCCTCCAAGCTGTACCTGTGATGATGTAGTAGCCGTTGCGGTCCCTTTACCTCCGAAATTAATCAGTCTAGCCTACACTGTCTTTGAGTTTGCTACAAAGTACCTACAAATTGTATTTAAGTCGCCTTCATTATTTTACCTAATATAGAATTGCCTCCTGCACATGCAGTCAGGGCTCTTCTCACAGGCGTAGTCATTTATTTCATCTCCCCCTCATCCCAATCACTCACCAAATTTGGCGAGTCAGTTCGACTCGTAGTCTGAAGCTGGAAGTATCTCGATATTTTTCTGGGGTATTTCTATCCAGTTGATTATTTTTTAACACTTATTATTTAGTTTGGCGACGATTTTTGAAGAAGAGGCTGTGCCCCCCAAAATAGGGATATGCCCCATCCAAGCCTTTGACACTTTGGCAGCCTTATATCGCGTGCTCTACATTCACCATTCTCGGAAGGCTAGAGCCGGTGCGCTTGACTAGGAGGCCTACTTTGCTGGGATAGGTACATCTCACCTTGCCAGTCCATTCTACACAGGTGGATGGCACGATTGGCACGTCGCAAGTCTTCTCTTCTTTAGTGGCCCGTCACATCATGCGCAGGTATAATAAATAGCCAATGGGTGTTACTATCGTTGGTCAGGTCAACTCACCGATTTCGCTCTGCATCATCATCCTCTCTGGAACTCGGACCATCTCGAACTAACTGTGCAATGTGCCTTATACACCTTCCAGGCAATGCGGTAGATGAATTATTTTTTACTTGCACCGTCCTAAAAAATCTATTTTGCTTCCATATTCTACCTACTTAGGTATGGAAGGTTGACAGAACCGATGTACCTGCTACTTGACCTGTTGATATCATTCACATATACCTAATTGTGTATGTGTATGACAGCGGAGGTGTTGATAAAAGTCAGCTCTGTACCGTGATCCTGTTGCTAGCTACTTAGCACATCCGCTCCAGCTCGTTTTGAGGTCGGGTGCCTACGGATCCAATTTGGCCATATTGGATTAGATAGCAGAACCGGGTGTTGCTGGGTCGTGGTAGGTAGCAAATAGCAATTAGTAGCTACGGTACGGGCACGCAGTACCTAGCTACCTACTGATGACGGTGCGTTGCGATGGCCCATATAACCCATGGCCCAGGCGCCGGCCTGTGTCGCACCAGTTGGCCCGGCAAGCACCGTGCGCTGCCCGACTCGCATGCCAAGCCATGCTCAACTGGCGTGAGACACGAGTCTTCTAGTCCAAACTAAGACGTCGGGAACATGGCAACATATCCGTAGCGTAGTTAAGAGTCTGCATAGTTGATTTCGATGTTGGGTCGTTTTGTGGACTAAATAAGGACGTTATTTAGGTACATGTTGTTTTTTTCTGAGCGCGCCGAAACAAGGTTAGTAATTAACTACCCTCACTCCGCGTAACTGTTAATGTCTTATCTAGGAACTACTTTCCTACTGTGGATTATTCCCTTATTCATTTTATTCTGGTATAAGCTGAGGATGAGATTGTCATCTCTGCCATCCTCTGCAGTTCGTGTGAGCCAATATCTCTTCACGCTATAGTCTGTAGAAAATTGTGTGAGGATAGTCATGATCATGAACCATACCCTATGGGCCATGGGTCAAGTTCCCAAGAGTGCGCATGGTTTTGGGATTGTAACCTCTCCCGTCACTCCCTCAGGAATTTTCGAATGCGCTACTATATTATTGTACTTGTACCTCAAGAGCAGCTATAGGCTCTTCTCCCCTACCAGGTACGTCAAAAATTATCTACTTCCGTCCGAATAATTATGACGATGACATTTTGAAATGTTCCAGGTGGGTATGAGGATGGTGGGTACAGACGTAGTGTCAGCAGCCCTCCATGCTGCTGACCCAGAGCCCGACTCGGGATCTCACCTTGACCCGCACAGTGACCATCATCTGGACCCGCACGGAGAGAATGCGTCTTCGGGTAGTAACGAGGACCTCAACGGCGACGGCTCCCCACTGCCCCCTCATTCCACCCACTATGACTCAAGTGACGGCGCTATTTTGGTAAATAGAGCTATTGCCTCATCGTCTTTTTAAAATCAAAGCAGACCGTTATGACTTACGGGTGACTATTCAGTTCTGTTTGTTTATAAACAAATAAACGTATACGTTTATTAATATCACCTGGACAGGGAAACAGGTGTTTTTTGAGAATACAGAGACACATTATTAACTGATAGTAATATCATGTTATTTTGGTTCAGGTGCACCGATGTGAGAAATGCGAGACATATGAGACGTTGTCGCGGACAGCGCTGGCGGCGCATATGACCCGGTGCAATATCAGCGGCAGTGATAATGGCGACGCTGATGACGGCCGCAGGGGAGACCGCAAACTCTTCGAGTGCGATGTCTGCAATATGAAGTTCTCCAATGGTAGCTCACTATTTTTTCTTTCTCGAAAGAGTGCTATTTTCTTGCAGAATCCAAAAAAGTCGGGAGGTGCGTAATTTCCCAGTATACTGGAAGTCAACATGCACAGAAAAAGTGCATAGAGTCTATCCTAGTCCTAATATCTCAACTTCGTAGGGTGGCTTTGATAAAAAAATACCTAAAAATCACTTCCTGATAAATATCTCTTTTTTTATAAAATTTCTCCTGAAAGTACCTGTACTCCTGCCACTCAGTTACGTAGCTTCTATAAAGTAAGTACTTCTAAGTGTGCCACCTCATTTGTGGAAAATGTCGTACGTCTAATATTTACATCTATCACGTGTACTTACTTTACTATGGTTTTTTCTATGGTGTCAAATTTGGCGCAAGTGGGGTAGGGCGTTAGTATGTACATAAGAAAAACAGTTGCAAAGGTGCTAACAAAAAACGAAAATAATTTCAGGAGCTAATATGCGAAGGCACAAGATGAGGCACACGGGTGTGAAACCTTACGAGTGTCGAGTTTGTCAGAAAAGGTTTTTTCGCAAGGATCATTTGGCTGAGCACTTCACCACCCACACCAAAACTCTGCCTTATCACTGTCCCATTTGTAACCGAGGGTAAGTATCCTTATTCTTATGGCTACCTAAGGCCGTTCTCACTAAAGTCTGTTACATTCGAATTTTAATACGAAAAAAATCAGAATTTGACTGAATTATAATTGAAAGTCATGAGGAAGACCTTGTGCAAAGTTCCTGTTAGCTGTTCATAGCAGCAATATAATCTGAAATGTCTGAACTCCTCAACAATGATTGATTAGAATATACAGATTATTGTTCCAAGACAAAAATGTGAAACAACTATTAGAATTTATAGGCTTTCACGATCCTTCACCAAAATTTCCTTGTGCAGATTCCAGAGGCAAATAGCGATGCGCGCTCATTTTCAAAACGAACATGTTGGCCAGCATGACATGATTAAAAGCTGCCCACTTTGCTCATACCGTGCTGGAACCATGAAGAGTCTTCGGGTCCACTTCTTCAACAGGTATTTACCCATCAGCATACTCAAAATTTACTTGTCACTGGAGTTTCAATATTTTCCTAATAAGCAATATTTCTACAATTTTATCAGTTATTGTGCCTACGTGTTTTCCTAACCTTAATCTTGTTCAGGCACGGGATTGACTTGGATAATCCGGGGACGACATCGCCTGGGGGACCAATAAAGGTAGAGGCCGCGCCCTCGGCAGTGTACAGTGACTCTGGTGACTCTCAAGGAGGCCGCAGTGCCGACAACACCACCCCACCCATGCATTTCCTCACCCCACACGTCGAGATCTCCATGACAGACGCCTCTGCATTCTCTCCCAGCCGCGTGAGTACTTTTGCCCTGAAGGGAAGAGTTTTCTTCTAACATACTGAGAATCCGAATTGAGTGGGAAAATGATAAAGCCAGTTTTCTTGAATATTTCCCCAGAGGTAGTTTGATTTTGATTGGTAGAAAAAGTCTCAGATGAACGCTTTGGGGACATTTTGAATCCGTATAAAATTGCTGAATGGACAAAAATAAGCACAAGACAAGGGACACCACTCTTCCAGTTTACGTCTAACTCTGATGGCCGATGTCGATATGTTTAACAGCCTATCTTTGCAAGCTCGAAAAGTATTAGATACCTATGGCGAAAAATTAAAAATTTTTATCTTTCCCCTGTTGCGGCAGGCTAAACAGACCTTTTTACTCACATTTTCTTCCACTGGGTGAGAGAAACTTAACCTTTATCTCTATGTCTTACCTTACTGTTATTGTTCTGATTTAGCCTGAGCCTGCTCCTTCCGAGCCTCGCAACGGTGAGCTGAGCAGCTCTCCTCATAGCGGGGACTCGAATGTACCAAGCTCCAGTCACCCGGGCGACGTGGGGGACCGCGAGCGGGTCTCGCCCTCCAGTGCCCCACCCAGTCCTCCGCCATTGCCGGCGCTCAGTGTGTTCCCTCTTGTCAAACAAGAGGTCACTGACGTTGAAGATATGTGAGTTTCATTTAATGTCAGTAAAATTACTTGATTGTTTTATCGCAACCTAGCCAACTAGTTTCTCGAATTTCAGAAGTCTGCTATATTTCAGAAGTCTGCTATATTTCAGAAGTCTGCTATATTTCAGAACACAATGTAATTTCCTGAGCGGCATGTTATTAAGGAAAGTATGTTTGTTGAACAGTATACGTATTACGTAGTATTTTAATTTTTCATTTGCCGTTTTGCTTGTTTTCCAAAGGTACAACGATAAGAAGAATATCAGCAACGGCCCTGTGAACCTAAGTATGCACAACAAACATGATACGAGTCCTCCCCCAGCGCCGCAGCCACCACCCAGCTCTGCGTCTCTCATCAAGGTAATGATGAAATGTTGGTAAACTCCGATAGGGCCATTCCGGATCTGTTAATGCAAAGTTAACGACGAGATAATGACGAAATGTAGTAGTTGTAGCTATGTTTTACCATTAGGACCTTAACGAGCAAACGGGGACACTAGTTCGCGTTCAAGCGAGACAACCACTCTGGTCTCTCATGAGTCGTGACTACAACGCTCACTTAGATTAGAAAAATCAATTCCTGAATAATGGATACTCATTTCAAAGGTGTCGCCACTCAAGTCACTACTGCGCGACGACCTGAAGCGGAAGCTCACTTCACGGGTGAACATGCGAGTGCGGCCTCCGGGGGAACAGCCCGGTCTGGGGATTATCCCGCCTCCTCCAGCCGGGGTCCCAGGCGGTGAGGACCCTCCACCGAGGAAAGAGATGCCTCCAGCGCACGTTCTGGCGCTCCAAAACCTCCAGTGCGTATTCTGCGGGATCTGGTTCCCAGACCAAACACTCTACTTCTTGCACAAAGGCTGCCACTGTGAGAGTAACCCGTGGAAGTGCAATATATGCGGTGAGCAGTGCGGTAATGTCTACCAGTTCAACTCGCATCTCTTGAGTAACACGCATCAATGACAGCCGGCCCGGCGTCCGTTTTCGGACGCCGCCTCAGCGCAGTACAGCTGGCATAGCCGCTATGTGCGGTAGATTGGTGCAATAGTCGAATAGGACGTTAAAAAATAAAACAGTAGTGAAGTGTCTTCAAACACATTGTGTTCAATATGTATAAGGGTCACAAAGTCAAGATGGCTGGTTAAAACGGGCTTATTTGTTTTCTAGTGTAATAAGGAGTTTGATCTTTTTCAAGCATTTTTCATTATTCATTCGTTTATTTACATATTTGAGATTCTGAGTTCAAAATACTTTGCTTCGTGGCCTCTGATCGCTATTTAAGAGGTTGGATGTATATTTGTAGCTTGCTTCTTTTAATGTCTTTTTTGTTACGTAAACTGTTTCTCCCGCATACAAAACTGAACTGTGGATTTTGGGTTCGGGCAATTCATAGAATCTTTAAGACACTTTCATGTTTTAATAAGACCCTGCCCAGCCGTTGGGTGTGCAGTGCTTTAAAAAAATGGTGAATATAGTTAAAATCAGTTTACATTACAGGGAATACGTTAAAAGTAGTCATAAAATGAATCGTCCTATTAATTCTCGTGAGTCTTGACTATGCCTCTTATTTTAGTTGCATTTGATTTTGTCCTAGTAGGGGGCGTGTGCCTATGAGAAAATAAAAATGACTACTTCTCAGCATTTCGAAACCAATTAATTCAGAAAAAGAATTGTTATCTTGCCCAGTGGTTGACTAGGATATACGAGTACAATAGTAAGTATAGTATTTTCCCGATTGAAGTAGATCTAGTCATTTTAGAATTTTAGATTTCTCACTCAGCTCTCACACGCCCCCCCCCTCCCCTCCCAACGTCGCCCAAAATTACAACAAAAGGAGAAGTTGTAATCACCCTGGTGAGAGTTTCTGTCTTCTCTTTGAGAAACACAATATGTCGTAGATAGGGACATTCTGTAATTAGTTAAGTAATCTTGCTGACGCTGCCTCTTAAAGGTACCATTGAAATCTGCTGCACTGTGTACGTATATTAAAAATAGGGGAACAGTAGGTGATAGAAAATGGGCAACCAGCAGCAGATTTCTGATTGGCTGTTAATCACTACACAAGTACCTGGAATTTGTTAATTGTAGATCTTAGAATAATAATTGTTACTGAATCGCTCTTTTAGAATATTTGCTCAGTGACGATAATACTCTCGTACCTATACCTACTCGTAAGTAGATAAATTATACATATTTTGACTTCTAATTTCGTAGAAATGGAAGTATTGTTTTTTATATTTTATTGAAGAACTTAATTTTAAGAATCAATTACGGTTGGATTATGCCACCACTTTTCATTTATTATAAAATTCTAATTAGAACTTGTGTTTTTGTGAGTGCCATAATCAGGAAAGTTTGATAGAAAAATTACCTTGTAACAAACGAGACTCGAGGTTGTTCTCTGTAATTCTGATCTATGTGCCTCTGGTTCCTTGGTATGGAATTTGGAGTATCTGTATATTAGCCGCAAATAAGAACTTCAAAGCGGTGTTGAAGAAACCTAAACTTGTTCCCCCCCTTCGTACATATAGGGGTTGAAATTTTTGGATTTCGGTTTGGGTAGGTTTCATGATGAGACAGTAGGGTAGCTGTGTTCTCGTCAGGCTTACGTCACGGATGTAAATTGACATATTGGGAAATATTCTATTGTGGCAAAGCAGTTGTTGCTCTTGGTACATTCTACTGACGAAAGACTGAATATACATATGCTATTTGTACACGTTTTTTCTGCACACTTTATGAGGAAAATATTGGATATTTAAAAGTTCTGAAATATAATATATCTTTTTAACATCTGCAATTAAGTGACTACATAGGTCAGCCTGCATAGGTTCGTATGTGGTGTTTTTACGATCGAGTGATTTTGTCAACAAAAAATTTGTCCAGAATTAACCGATCGTAAAATCACAACATACTTAGCAGGTTAATAATTTGTGACCTTAAAAATAGGTACACATTGTATTTCAGAATATGAATATCCGATATTTTCTTCATAAAGAAAGTGTGCAGAAGATTTTTCGATTACCTATTTTAAATAATGTTTTTTTTTTTTTTTTTCGTCGTTACTGACATAACATTTAGATTAGCCAAGATATACTTTGTTCATCAGTAGCCATACAGTTGTGGCAAATATAAGTGATTAATGAGTCCGAAATCTCACGAAGCACAGATACGATGTTGAAACTTTTATCAAGGTTCTCGGGTAGTTGCGAGCTTATAAATTTATAAAGTTCTGTTGGTTTGGACATTAATTCCATTAGTTAATTTCCTCTAAGGCCATACTACAAGAGATTCAAGAGTTTCATTCTAAGAATTTCTATATTAAGTAGTACGATAAATTATTACATCAAGAGGCAGGTTTGAATCCCCATCTCAGTAGATTTGGGACCTTCGAAATAAAAAACCCTTCAGGTACAAAAATATAAAATACAACATTGAGCGACAGTCGAAATCTTGCATAGAACGCATTGCATTCCAATGCCAAGAAAATGAGACTATAATATATTACCCTAAACTGTTAATAGCCATGCAGTACTAAAAATCGATTTGATTCCAAAATTCTACAACTCAACATTTCGAACAAATGGCGTATGAGCATTTTTCATCTTTACTCCCTCAGTAGTGCTACGTGACCCTCCTGCACTAATTAAACCATTACTTTCCTACCTATTCAAATTCGCGGTCTGAACAGTGAGGCACACGGGACCACAATGCATCCAACAACAATGTATCGCAGTGTAGTCATCATTACGAGTAAAAGGGAATCTGAAGAAGACACAATAGTTACTTGACGATATTCACTATACACTAATTTAAAAGTGGGCTGCACATTTATCACAAATTCATTCCATATTTTTCGCAGACGATATCGAAAAATTCTATCTTCAAGCTACGAAAAAACAAAAGAAAGCAAAGCAATGTTCCGTCGTATTGTGAGTTGTAATTTTGTAACGTCTTTCACATGATGATAGAATGTACTTAAATTTGCGGTAAATGTGCTACAACTCACTTTTAATTCTGTGAAGATGAAGAAGATGGATGCATGGCGTTGGAACTTTTTTAAAAAAAATTATACAGAAAAGAGCATATACAATAGTAAGGTCAGTTTTCAATGATCACTCCACAAAAATAAAAATCCTGGCATGGGTCACCAGTTAAGGGTAAACACAAATGGCACGAAAATGGTACCTATTTCAAAGAAGTAGCAAGTTTATTTATTTTGAAATTGATTTACCAAACAATCGAGTGATTTTTGTCACAAAAAAAACTAGAAGAAAATAATAACAACCGTATTATATTAGTTTCTGGTGTTAATAATATCATCCATTTTCCTCATCAACACGAAAAGTGTTTGAACCTCTTTACCGAATCTAATGGAACTGCAGAGACTGTTGTATTTCCTCTACAACTATGACCCCGCTTTCTTTCTTTCTTTGTTTTTTCGAAGTTCGACCATGGCGTCTTCCACTAAACCCATTTCGTCTTCACTCAGATTGAGCTCGCCAACCATGTATTCTGGAAAGTTGTACTTGTACGCTTCTTTGCTTGATTTTTTACTTCTTTCTTTGGCATCTATTTTTTCGATAACTTTTCCAATTTTTTGAGTTTTTTCTTGACTCTGCTCCTCGGAAGCATCAGCAAGGAAGTCTCTCAACAACTGAAATAAAATTATATACAATTAACCACGGACGCTTTTTACTTCAAATGTATTCTGTGGGTTCATTCAGAAAAAAATATTTACAAGAAATCGCTGCCGGCAACACGGAGCGATGAATATCAACCTGTCGTGGTCCATATATGTCGTTACTTTCACTTGTACATAAAGTAGGGATTGCATTTTGTCATTTAGTTACCTTAATGGTGTCCAAAAGAGATCGCGAGGAATTGTCTGGCTTCGTCTCTCCGAAGACTCCTCCTGGCATGGAAGGTGACTGAGCTGTCTCAACAGCTAGAAGCGTCTCCTCGTTCGCCCTCTCCACGGCTGCGCGGGCCTTCATCAGACTGTTAATCTCTTCCCGGTCATCCTCTGTGATGTTTGGCTCATCGGGCTTGATGCTGGTCTTCTCATCTACCTTCTCAGAAGTTTTTTCAACTGGTTTCTTTTTTCCGTAGGAGGTCGCTTTTTTCGCATCACCCTGCGAAAAATTATTTTTGGACAATCAGATCTCTGCGTAGGTAACTATAAAAGATTTTGACCATTATTACGGCTCGATACTCAAACGGTTTCGTAACACTATCTAACAGTACAAATATTGAAATTTCTTTGTGAGATCTTTTATTCTTGAATAATTATAAAGATAATTTCTAGCAATATTGGGACGCCAGCTAACTCAGATGCTAGAGGATTACCTACTGTTTCACATAAATTACGATATGCCAATTAAAACACAACATACACAGATGTTGCAGAAAATTTGTAAATTTTGCTTAGAGACACGCATAACGTATATGGAACTGCGAGCTGACCAGTCAGTTATAAACATGAAACACTTTGTGGAGAAAGAAAGTTGGAATAACTTGCATTGGGTACTCTACTCTACAGCAGGCCGTCACCAAAAGCGGTGACGATCACAACAGTCGTACCACAATCAATACTGAGTTTCTTAGTTCGCCCACTTTGAACACAATGGGCATGTAGGTACTTGACCACAAGGTACGACCGCAATAAAACATGAAAGCAAAAAATATAATAACTTACTTTTTTGCTGCTGTTTGGTTTGAATGGCAGGACGACGTCTACATGCATGGGGGGCGGCAATGGAATCGTTGTTACCTTCCCTGTAAGCAAGATAGTATGATGATCAACGAAGAAAGGGCGTTACCTATTGAGTCACGCCGCATCGTGCCCATGGTACCTATCCTACCTCCTACCTTCAGTTAATTTGCCCCATTAGGTCTCCGACGAAGCGTGAAGCGATCGTCCCCGTGAGAACCTTGCTACTGTAATAGCTATCTCCAGAAACCGAAAAACATTTTCATCATGTTCCGGTACTACCTCTACATTATTATTTTTTTATGCACGCATTATGAGGAAACTGTTGGAAATTTAAATGTTGTGAAATATAATAGGTCTTTTTAACGTCATAAATTATGTTGTAATTTTACGATTGTGATTTTGTCAACGAAAATCCAAAATTAACCAATCGTGAGATCACAACATAGCCTCATAATTTATGACGTTAAAAATACATACCTATTATATTTCAGAACATCTAAATATCCAATAGTTTCCTCATGGTGTTTATAAAAAAACGTAAACAAACACGATTGTGTGGTTGCTCTTAACGTCAGAACAGAAACTAGTTTAGTACATATATATAGGTGATGGTGGTTTTACAATCGATTAATTTTTGACAAATTTGTTCTGACACTAATCACTTGACAGTAATACCACCATGTACCTATTAATGCCATAACAAATAAGATCAGTTTCCTCAAGAATATGTCATTAAGAAACATCAACGAACAAATTGTGTCTACAGCGTTATGGGTCAGAATTTGCCAACCACTCTCACCTGCGGTTGTAGAGTTTTCGGTCGTCGGCTCTGCAGTCACTGGCTTGCCTTCCTTCCCCCGTCGGTTGTTCGTCTTAACTTGTTTGATGAGCGTTTTTCGGCTGCCTGTATTCTTGAAAGTGAGCTGTGATGTACTGAACTGGACTTGGGCCATTTCAAGTGGGAGCTCCCCACCGTTGCGGAAAGGGAATGCAGGCGCAGTGGTGGTCGTGGGATCCGTTGCGATGACAGCCATGGTAGAGGTAGAGGTAGGAGAACTCGAAGTTTCGTTCCATCTGAGTGGCTTAGTTGTCGTGGCGAAAAACTTTTCAATGGGTTTAGGTTTTGTGAACTTAGAAACTTTTTCAAACCTCGTCAAGTTAGTTTTCACACGAAACAATGGCGTGGATTTGGGATAAAGCGGTTTATTCTTAATTTTCGATTTCTCTACAGGGATTTCAGTTTGATTTTCACTCGGGACCTTTTCAAGTTTCGTGAAGAGATAATTTTGAGAAGCTTCAGGAGTGTATTTCTCAGTGGTGTCAATGTGCCGCGTGGACCGTCGGCTAGAAGCCCAGCTTGATACAGGTGTTACCACATAAACTTTCTCATTCGTTCCAGGAGCAATAGACACCTTTAGGTCAGACCATCTTGGTCCGGGGGTGGTTTCTTCGGGGATTTCGTTTTCTTCTTCAAAGAGGGGCGTGGTAGAACGAAACTGCTGGAACAGTGTGGTGACTAGGTGAGAGGTGCGAGGAGTGGGTCCTGAGTAAGCCACAGTAGAATACTTGGAGACAGTGGTGAATGGCTGGCTATTGACGCTCACCGATGAGGCGGGGAATGGTGTGGTTGACGGCTCATCGAAGTTAGGCCCGCTTGTGGTGGGGAAGTAACCGTGCGGAATTTTCTTGGAAGGAAGAAGTAAATGAGAGATGGACGTACCTGGGATGGAGGAAACAGTGACAGCATGCGCGTGAGAGATGACATCTTCAGGATTTTTCTTCCCCACTATCTTATGATTGGAATACTCCAACGCAGTCCAGTTGTCAATATTTTTCTGTAATCTTATGTTTTGTTTTGGCTCTAACTCTTTCTTCAGGAGGTCACGTATGTTTCCTGCCAGAATGTGCTGTACCTGACTTGTTTCGGACGGCTGTCCACTCCAGTTGTAATTTTTGAAGTTATAGAAATTCTGGGGCGGAGGAACCTTGCGCGGCTGGTTCTGAGGCGGCTCAGTAATAATAATAGGGGGCCATGTTCCCTGCTGCCCTGGTTGTCTAATACTCTGGTTCACTGGCTGGAGAACACTGCCCAGAGCATACTGATCGTTCTGTTGGTTATTCACAGTTGTATAAGGAATAATGATCTGGATTTTCTTTGGAGGTACAGCAGAGTCTGAAGGAATCAGAGTTGTGGGATTCATAGGCTGCGGCATCGGAGGAGGAAGGAAAGCACCATTGACGACAGACGCCACTCCTTGGCTTTCGTGGGGGAACAACGGATGGAGATAAGCGGTTTCGTACGTGGGGAGTAGCTGAGTCAGATGGGGAGGCAGAGGTGGAGGGGTGAGAATATTTGGATCAAGTTCCCCTCGAGGCCCTTCTATTTGTTCGTATCTAGAAGCTTTTTCATTGGACTTGTCAGATGTGACAGATGCAACAGTTTTTTCGGGGGAGGAATTCTGTGAAGATACTTTGGTACTTGCGGCCGGAGAACTGTCCGAATCACCAGTCTTTTTCGACTGGGCATCTTTACTAACTTCCAAGATGAAGTCAGAAACTTTCTGCTTTCCCGTCTGAGATGATTTTTCATAAGTATATTCAGCGGATTTTGAGTTTTCTGCAGGTCTCGCAGAGCTGACGTAAGTATTTTGTTGAGGCTCCACTGGGCGCGGAGAAGTGTCATATGCATTCAGGTATTGTTCGGCCGGGATTTGAGAACTGACACCAGTGTTTTCGGGAGGTCTTGGAGCATTTGGTTGAGCGTTGATGTCAATGTAAGGCTGGGGTTGTACTAACTGGAAAGGATACTCAATGGAAGATGTGTACTCGGCCAAAGGCACGCTCTTGACTATATCCAGTCCTCCATTGGGTCGATAGTTATGAAAACTTTGGAAATTTTGAGATGCATGAGAATCCACCAGTGAGCTGGACTCGGAGTGCTGATCATGAGTCACTACCTGAACGTCTTGCGGAGAATCAGGCTCAGAAATAGTAACCACGACGTTGGAGGATTCCTTCGGTGGTACAAGTCCTTGTGGCTCCGGGTGGAATGGAATACTATGGTGAATGGGTGCTACCGGATGGGGGCTTAGTTCAGGGAAGGGGATGTGTTCTTGAGGAGGAAGCAGAAGGTCCGGAGACACTGGCAGATTTCCCACAGGCAAACTGACATGTTGGGAATGATGATCGATGAGAGGTGTTGGTGACAGGACATTTCTCTGAGTCTCTGGAGAGACGACGGCTGCCTGCTGAATGGAAGACTCAGGGTAAACTTCCACGTGTGGCACCAACTGACGAGGATGATGGTGGCTCCCAGAAAGACCAGCAGGAGATTTGAATATGGGGGTCCACGGAACACTATTACACGGATTACAGTCTTTCTTTGGGTGTCTTTGAGACTGTGGTCTTCGGTTTCTTGAATATTTTGAACCATCGTCCGACCAGAAAGGGGGGAAACGCTCATAACTCGGGGGTGGGCGGAGGTAGGAGGGTTTGGGGGCAGTTTCTGAGGAGAACCACCGCGGGTGGCGAGGGCCTGACACTGGCCGCAGTGGCAGATATCCTGGAAGAGGTCCTCCTCGGCGGGTGAAGCGGGCAGAAGGTGTGAATTGCGGCGGGCTGACCACCGTTAGGCCGGAGTGAGCCTGGACATGGGACTGCTGATTCCAAGGTCCAGCTGACCTCCATGTGATGGGGCCCGACGGCTCGCTAGCACCAAAAGCCAGCAGTAACCACAGCACCAGGACCACTGCCTCTTTCATCTGGAAACAAAGAACAATCCCAACTGAGCTAAACAAGGGAAAAGAAAATGAACGAGATACCGATCACTTGCAACTTTCTTTCAAGTCTCTAATTCAGGGGTCATCAAGAAAGGCATGGTGAGCGCACATGTATAGCCGGACAGTGGTTGGGCAGGTACTGTGATACGTGCATCACTCACACGTCCACGGAACTGACAGTAGAGGGTAAAGCCAGTAGGTATACTCCGTATACTTATGTAGCTATCCCCGATAGCGTACCCTCTTGGCTGTTCGTGACTAGTCCGCAACCCATAGAACCTCCAGTTCATGTGACCTCTGAACCCTGCACGTCCTTTTCCCTTTCTGTCACTCTATACATTCTCCAGACTACTCTCCAATCCAATGATTTTTCATAGTTTCCCTTTCTAGATTTGTCATCGTTTTCCTTTCCATTGTGCTAATAAAACAGGACCAGAAACCCGTACTTATCGGTAATGTCTTTGAGTGCCACGGAACAGTTCGGCCTCTAGGTATAGATACCTACCTAACCTATGGTACTTTATTCCATCTATTAAAAAATGGAAATTCTGAATTACCTTTGCGACTTTCCAACCCACGGAACCCCCACGATCATGGGAAACCTAAAATCTCGGGTGGGGACCATCTCGGACTCAAGCTCCTCGTTAGGATCTACATAGACATATTGTACATCATATGGGCCACGGCAAGACTATCTCACGCCGCGGGTAACGAGAGCTCTCCACCAAACGTGATGAAGATGGGGCGCTCAGCATGCACAACGTGCGTCTGCCCATGGGGCCATCCCATCATCAACCATTACTCCATTATAGATCTTACCACTCTCTGTAAAATTCGATACCTTGAGTCCGATCTTCATTTTCAAACACTATCGGTAACAACAAGAAGATTTACAAATTTTCCACGTTGTAGGTACCAACCTTATCCATTACAATCCATTGCCTCTCTTTAGTAGAAGGGTTTGACAGGGGCCTCATGTTTTTTTTAGGTAGGAACAAAGACGATAAGAAAATCCAGGCATATAATATAATAACCAATGAGGCACATGTGGAAGTTGGTAGAAGAGGCGACAGTATGAAATGAAATAGGAACTGCATGGACAAGCAGTTTGTGATTACATTTTCCATTAGGTAAGGGGTCTTTAACCACGCGTGGCTGCTAACAACCTTGAACCTAGGACTCGCGGCTTACAAGGAAAGTGCGCCCTATAGCGGTCTCACAGCCGGTGCTTCTGCCTGCAACCGGAGGGGCGCCTACACTTTCCCTCTTTAATCCCAGCACCATATGAGCCTACGTCTCGGTCGCTGGAAGAAAGAAACCCCTATATAGTGAAGTCCGTGAAAATACGACCACACCCCCATACTGTGAGGTCAGTGAGAATATATGAGTATACGAGTATACACCCTCATACTGTGAGGTCAGTGAGGTTACGACTACCCCCCCCCCCCCCCCCCCCATACTGTGAGGTCAGTGAGGATACGACTACTCCCCCCCATACTGTGAGGTCAGTGAGGACACGGCTACTCCCCCCCCATACTGTGAGGTCAGTGAGGATTGAGGATAACGACTACACCCCCATACTGTGAGGTTAGTGAGGATCTACACCCCCATACTGTGAAGTCAGTCACATTCTGTGAACATCAGGTAAGCATCAGTTATCCGGAGGGTCAAGCTCGAAAGAAAAATATTTCGCTAACCTACAGAAATCATCATTGATCATCACTCTAAAAGCTAATATAAAGCCACCAAAAGTTTTGTTTTTGCGTTGAAGATGTAAGCACAAAACCCCTTTTTAACAGCCGGTTGAAGAAACAAACTGATTAGAAGTCGAGTGGCGAAGACGCTGGTTAGCTATGGTAACTGGCACCTGGCATAGGTCTGTGTGAAGAGATTAGATTGATTGTTGAACACCAGCGGCTAGGTGTAGGACCCTATGTAACGCCCATTACGTTGTGGACTTGTGGACCTACGCGGGGAGTTGCTATAAATGGCCAGCTGACACCTGATGGAGAGATTTGACCAAAGGGCCATCATAAGGAGCAATGCCCGTGCAGTCGCAAGGCGCTAGTATGCACAGTTTCTCTTCTCTAGCTCTGGTGTGTACGGCGAAAGGTCGGGGGGTCGAGCACTTCTTCTACAGCCTTGCCGAACAATCCGGAGAGTTACCGTTGACAGCGCACCCGCTTCAAACTTGGGTCAACCCTTTGCAGATTACAAGGGGTTAACCACTCGTTGGGAATCTCTTTGCATGGGAATCATTGAAAATCTTTATGAAATTTCAGGGAATCTTGGATTTTTTTGGAGTGGTTACCCGCCCTTCGGGGTTCATCTTTCTATGAATATCGTTGGGAATCTTTGGAAATCTTAATCTCAGGGAATCTCAAGGAATCTTTGGAGTGCATGGTTACCCCCTCGGCAGATTATTACAGCATGCCTCGGTACGCCTTACCATATACTAAGTAACTCGCATGACGGACGCATGGGGTCCGGCCCAAAACTCCTTCAGGCACGTGAGACTGCAGCTCAGCAAATGTTCAGGGAAATTTGGCATCATAAAGGCAAAGAGAAGGGGAAAAGGAAAATATACCTAACTACAAAAAATTGACGTGTTTTAAATCGTCTGATCGAGAAACCGAATCTCAGCGCTTACCAGTGGCTATACCATCAAGGGATAAAAGCGAATTTATTTCGGCAAAAGAATTTAATTCAAAGTTAAGAGCCACTGAAGCCGGTCTGGCACGGTACAGGTACTCACATCGATCTCTACACACCTTTATGGTTACTTACAAAGGTACGTACAATACTTGTTCAGACTAGTAGTTGTACACCTCATTTCAAAGTTCCCACAGTCAGAGTGGAAAGTGCCTGCAACATCTGCACACAATCGCAAGACCTTCGTGCCGAGATATGACCGAAATCCAAGCAATTTCATAAACTCTAACGAATGAAAGTGATTCGTAAATGCATGTGCATTCTTATAATACCTACACACAAATCGAGTTCAATTTGAAAACTGAGAATATTGGCGCGGTGAACGACAAACTGGCGGAAAAAAATCAGGGACATTTCATTTTTATATCATCGTGAACGTCTTTCGCCCATACCTACTCTAGCTGAACCTTGAGTGCATAAGGATAAGGTGGGGGAAACGCGAACACGAGAATGACATTCCCGGGTGCCTGGTTCTCTAGTAGGCATTCTGCCACACCGTGGCTTTCCCTACTTCATTAGCCGACATGCTCCCACATGGGGAGAGCATGGCAAAAAGACCAACAACGCCAAGAACGTGCGGGTTAAACCTACAGACAACGCAAGTCATGATGTCAATTTTACGGCACACAGAACTCAGCACTGCTAGAAAAAATTGAACTCATAATACAAATTATGAATGTGAGACTTGGACCTCCCTCGGTTAGGCAATAAAAAATAATGAAAACTCTGAGGCGTAAGAAAGTGCAGCAGAACCATATTAGCGGAAGCACAGTCCCTATGGCCAAGGCATGGCTTGGGGCGCACGAGATGAAGTCTATGAATTCTAGAATTTAGGGTAAAATTAATGGAAATGAGAGGTGTCGGTGCAGATGTTCTTATCACTTCGCATTATAGGAACAGTTAGCAGTGATGACTGATGATTGCAAAACGGGCCCTGGGTTCTTATATTGTGGGCTGTAAAGGATAAGTAACAAATAACCATACAGGCCTCATCACAGGGAAACCGCACAGGTAACCCTTCAGAACATTCTCAGTTGACGACGCGCACCATCAACCATCACACTACATGCAGTAACTAAACCATTATATCATTACCATATTAGGTTGCAAGTACAGCACAATGCCCAGTGGCCGCACGGGGCGGGCGATTACCAACTGGAATCATGTTTGACCAATTGACACTCAGAAGATATGAATAACCAGATGGACTATTGATGACCAAAGCCAGTTTTTTTTAAGTAACTGTCCAAAACTGGGAAACTGAATGACATCAGATACCGAGAGTGGTTGCGAGAGAGTATGAGGATGCAGCCAATACTTGTAGATAAGTCTCGAACCATCTTCAACTGAGACAGCGCAGTGGCTCCCACGGCACGAGACCCTGGCCCTCAGGTATGGCCCATGGCCATGAGAACGATTGTACACGAAGTGGCACTTGGAAAGCAAGAGTAATTTCCGCTAAAAATATTTCACAGGGTCGCGTGCCACCTCTTTCTACTCCTCCAACATGTAAAGTGACGAGGTTACGGTCACGACACTATATAACAACTATATTTGGGTGTCATGCCCTTTAGGGGGGGAAGGTTCTTTCGATGGCTGTTTTTATCAAAAACTTGGATATTTATGACTATGAGACATTGACCGTTGTCTGAGTCGAGAGTCACCATATTATATTCTCTTCAACTGCGTGACTGTTCTTGCTGCTGTCACACACTAAACCAATTACCCATACATGCACTTGGGAATAACTGGAAATCAAGGTGGACTAAGGTACTCTTAGGTTTTTGGTGACAGGACGGGTACAGTATACACACGAGAGGTCTACAGGCCACCTTGCATTGGAATCCAATATAGGACAATCCTTCAAAATCATAAATCTAGCGACTTGGAGACACAGTGGAGTCAAGCAGACACATCTCAAGACACGTCTTAGTGTTCAGTAGAAATGCACTTAACCGTCTTTATGATCACCTTGTAAAACTGAAGACTACAATCTTTACAAGCAATTGCTTTTACAAATAATTGATCGCGTAACTCAAATGTGAAATGGCCGATAAAAACCTCTTTCACCTCATCAGTCATTTACAAGTTGAATGGTAAAGCGGAGCAACATTTCCTCTTCCACATCGCGTGCGACAACCGGAATAAACATTGCGTCGGTCATAATGGCAGGTGGCAGGCGAGACGAGTGGTTCGTGATCACACCAAGGATCAAGGGGGAATCGGTACATCTATGCCAGGCCATCTCAAAGCTGATGCCCATTTTCGCATATAGGTATATGAACACTTCGTGCATGCACTTCTTCGTTGAGCACGAACAAAAAATGTCAACTTTCCAAACACTAAAATGCACTATACCTAATGGTGACATCACTATTTTTTATCTATGCATAATTTTTTAGGCCATATAGAGGGCTCCTGAAGAAGTTAGAGTGTAAAGGAAGTAGATAAGTATAGGTACACATTGTGAGATCAATGAGATCATAATATGGAGGATTTTGAGGCAAACCTCAGCCTTGTCTTGCTCTCTCTGATACACCCCCCAAATTTTCTAAAATACGAGGTCTCATCAAGAAAAATTAAATTTGAGTTAAAATCCTTCGAAAAACTATCCTTGCCTATAGTGATGCACTTAAATCACTTCTGTTACTAACAAAATAAGCAATAATAGGTATACCTATGCATTACTGCAAACACCCTTCAGCGGCTCCCGATGCAAAATCATAAAAAAATAAAGGACATATTACGAATAACCTACACGCTGTATTATTAGTATGATTTTATTTAACGCGCGACGTTCAGAGAACAAATGCGTCGATGAGTTGGTTTGTTAGATGTTTTTGGCCGAAGCGGAAGACGAAGTGGCCGTAGCCGAATATGAGTGGGCCGAAGCCAGTTTAGGAGTGGGTCGAAGCCAATACATCCATGTCGGAAGAGGAAACTTTTTCCGTTCCGCCGGGATTCGAACCCGGACCTCTCAGGACACAAAGCGGACCCCTTGACCACTCGGCCACTGAGAGGCACACGCTGTATTATTATATCTCGTTACATCTGTAAGCAATTTAGAAAATAACTTAATACCATGCATACCTAAGTATTAGCTGCATTGCATGGGTTTGCGGACCAGTGATTACTTACTGCAAAAGCTAATTACTACAGATACACAGCAAACAGCTTCCTGATAATTAACCAGAAGGAATGCGACGGTCATCACTGGAGAAAAGAATCTGAAAAACACATATTCGTGCCCTGCACTGACGCAACACCCCAGCAGGGCATACCAAGGAGCTATAGAAAGCCGCCAAAGCCGGTACTTATGCCTACGCCCAGGGCATATCCACACAGCCGCACTTTCTGCAACACCATCGGTAATTAGATAGTACTACTTCCTTCTGACCACTGCCCCTTTACGTAGGCCAGTTTTTATTCTCATAAGTCTTATAACACACTGATCAGGACGTGAAAGTATTACTTATAACACGGCAAGGCAGGTGTATGTATCTACCTATCTGCAGGTACGGAAACCCTCACAAGTAGCAATCCTACGTAATGATAAAGATTTCAAGAAACACGATACAAAATATTGGTTTCTAGGTCCAGCTCAGCTTTGGCAAGTTCAATCTGAAGTTCCCTAAAAATTGTTAATTACGCAAACGGAGAACTTATAGTAACAAATATTCATTCATGAAGTGATATGTGTAATGGGACATACTTTTCGACTGGCTAAAACTTTTTCGCGGACCTATGTCTCCAGGCCTTGTTATACAACACATGCACCTACCACATCCTCGAAAATTGTTTAGAACAATGCCACAACAGGCTTCTACATACTGGAAGCCCTTCTCGAGCCGAAGCAATAGATTTCTCCCTGGGAAGCCACCTGGAAATAGCATGTGAAACTGTTTCAAATGCCTTGGACCAAATTTTGATTAAAAAAAGTCTTCGTCCAGTTTTGTCCCGTTTTAATTCTAATTAACGCCAATACCTAGAAACAACAGTAGGTATCTATATCTATAACCGTGGCAAATGTGCTACGACGGTTTTCGGAATTTGAGATGACGGCGTATAAGGCGGAAGATGAAGCAACTCGCACACTTTTCCACCACTAGATTCTTATAAAGATGTAGGTAAATGGCGAGGGGTTAACCACTCGTTGGGAATCTCGTTGGGAATCATTGGAAATCTTTATGAAACCTCAGGGAATCTTGGAATTTTTTGGAGTGGTTACCCCTTCGGGGTTCATCTTGCTATATATGAATATCGTTGGGAATCTTTGGAAATCTTTATGGAATCTCAAGGAATCTCTGCCGGAGTGGTTACCTTCTCGGTAAATGGTCAATGAAGAATAAAAGTAATAGCGATTGAAGCTCACAATGGATTGAACGTAGTGTCCAGTCTAAAGCTTGAAAGGCACTCACAACGAAGTGGGGAGATAAAAATAAAAGGCTAATAAAGAATCTCGAGGTGGAGGGAACCATGACTGCGGGATGGACGCCACGCCAATGTTGATTAGGAGATAAAGGAGACGAAGTCGTCGGGCTCCTCAAGGGTCCACTCAACCCTTTCAGGCCCGCGTACCAAGGGCAACTAGTTCAACAATTCAACCCGTTGAAGCCCACTTTCAAGCTAGGTAAATACGAACAGTGCGTCTTCCAAGCCATCTCCAAATTCCCCCCAACCAACCTCCAGGCGGTCTGACAACCCGTGCGTTACTTTCATTCCATAGTCCATCGTCTGGACTTTAAAACAGATCCCAACAGCTGAGATACTCAGCATGTGAAAATGGTTGACAGTAGAGCAGAGATAATGTGAGTTTAAGCTGAAAACAAGTCAGATTATGGGGTTGGAAAGCTGCACTTGTGACATTTGTTTATTGTTCAGTTATGCCATTGCAGGGTGCATCCCACCATGCCCAGTTAAAATTAAACTGGAGATTTTGTACTATGTTTACCATGCACGTTAATCTTAACTTTTAAGTTAAATTTAACATGGTAAATCTCCAGTTTAATTTTAACTGGGCATGGTGGGACGCACCCTTAGGGAACTGAAGATAACTTACAGCAAGTCAAAAGCAACTGAGAAAAGTCGACAGTGTCGACAAAGTGACAGGAAAACTGCCTTTAGGCAGTAGGTACACTAATGTGTATAGATCGAGGCGGTAACCACTCCAGAGATTCCTTGAGATTCCATGAAGATTTCCAAAGATTCCCAACGATATTCATAGAAAGATGAATCCCGACGGGGTAACCACTCCAAAAAATTCCAAGATTCCCTGAGATTTCATAAAGATTTCCAATGATTCCTAACCAGATTCCCAACGAGTGGTTAACCCCTCCGGTGTAGATAGATACCACACCAGGTCACAGGCCACAACTCTGCAAACGAAGAAGTACATAATTCACCACAGACAATCATCGACATCAGATGCAAACTACACCATTAAATGATGAGCAGATCAACATTATGATAAGTTGGCTCCATCCAATGTTCATGGTCAGTCTGATCAGTCTTGTGGCTGCTGATGGGATATGAAGAAGTGAGTTGTCACGGAGAAACCACAGGATGTGACTCTGGTCGGAGATGGACTCACGCCACTTTTACTCTCCACACGTCGCCGTCAGACACTTCACAACCCGACGGGTGGTGCGCATCATACTTCACTACCACACATGGTGCATAGGGTTAGGAGCGTACTGTACATTCAAAATTACCATTACCTTCGGAACTTTTGGCATGACAGTCGAGGAGCAGGACTAAGCAAGCTGCGCTATGTATTATTAGTTTCATTTCATATCACTACCTATGTTAAGCGTTGCGATAAATGGTGCAGAGAAAATTAGACTGAAAACAGTACCCCGGTGAGTATGCTAGCATTCGGTATAGATACCATGACAACCGAATACAGCGTTTTGGGAGGGACGAAGGAAGGAGAATCAAGTCTCTGATCTTCTATCTTTTATACCATGACGGTTGAACTGACAACTGACATACACCTACACACAATCAAAAGATGTAAAAAATTCAAAATGCTATCAGCTATCACATTGGCCGCATTTGTGGCGAGATCTCATTTTCGTGCCTGTGGCACCTATACCTCTTACACCTAGTACCTATATCGATATACTATAGGTATATACTTAGGTACATAAAATTAAATTGAAATCACGTATCTACTTGTCTGCCATATTTCCCGGCTTGCGGCGGAATCTTTTTTCCGTGAGATTGGTACCTAGTAGGTAGGCATAGCGAGGTATACAGAATTGAAATGCAATCAGATCTGCTACATTTGCGGTTTAACTAGTGGGCATAAGAATCGGCATAAGTGAATGTTGCAAATGTGTACTTATAGGCAAAAGGATGGTCTCAGGGCGCGCAAAGAAAGCGTCCGCTCTGCTACCTTGCTTGTGAACCTCGCTATTAGCGGTCTCGGCGAAATCAGACAACGCAATCTTGATAGAACTGCCTACCACAAGACTGCATCAATACGTCCGAAACCCGTCAAAACCACAGAAACAAATGTTGCCAACAGAACAGCGCCCTAAATGGATTACCTATACTATCAACAACGGTGAGTAACGCATCTGGGCATCATACAGAAGAGATTGACTTCCGACTTGAAGAGGATGCAATATAATGGGTACCTACCTATTGAGGATTTCTTCAATACAAAATCAAGCAATATAATCAAGCCATACACAGGTCGACCAGAATTATCCAGACTGATAGTGCACGTATAAGTATATAGGTACGTTCATTGCCTATTAGGTATACCTTATACCTACCTCACCAATCGAATTAATTGGGAGACGAGGCAAGAATTTTTTGCCATTATTTTTATTTTTTTCTAATCCTTCAAAACGTACCTATCTGAGTCATGATTTCAGACAAATGCGTAACAGAGATTTAATAAAAATCGGATGAACGGTATGGGCGTTATCAGAGATAAAGTAAGGCTAAAGAGATGAAGCACTTCCGTATTGGAACACGGCCCGATTTTCGGCCGCATAGTTTGTGATTGGGCCGCTTGAGGCGCTACTGACCTGTCATGGCGGACGCGTCAAAAAATTCAAAAGGTTCCCTACACTTTTTTTTCTTTTTTAGATTTTAGCTTACAACCGAATGATTTAACCTTTTTTGCTAATGTAGTGGCGACTAAAACCTGTTCCATAGTGCTTGCATAACTTCAATAGAGGTAATGGAGAATTTAAGAAATAGGTCTCGTGACTATAGGTTTTAGTCAAAATTTATTTATACACCACAGAATTTGCGTAAGAAGGTAAAGTGACCTCCAACTAGATATCTCTCCATCATTTCCTAGCAGTTTGGCCCAGTGTATAACGGAGAACAACATTCAGTATCCAACTTCGCAGACGAAATTCTCATTGAAGGGAATATCTTCGTGAGTAGGAAGCTGGACGGAGAAGTGACTGCTGTATTCTTGAATTAGGGCATCTTCAAGTCAGTGCTTTATCGTCAGTCAGTGGCTCGTCGACTTCACCCTAAAATTAATTACATTTTGTGTGAAAAAAGTCGTGCTTACCTAAATTACCAACAAAAAAAAGTAATTTAAAATTAAATTGCGAAAGCCTAGCGGCTATGCCACCAGAATACCTCGAAAATGTCAGAAACTAGTGAAGTAAACTGTGGAAATTTTTACACAAGGTACGTAACGCTAACTACAAGAACATTTCAAAAACATTTCATAACAGTTAAAGAAATACTTAGCTCTTTTTTATCCAAATGATGAACGAAAACGGTTGATACACACAAGGGACGCCACGCCATCTTGCAATAAAGCGATCACCAGATGCCGTGGAGGGGAGGGGCTTAGTACCAGGTACTTCCGCAGACATGATGATATTGGCTGCTCAAAAGCTAAACATGGTTTTCTATTTGCAACCGAAAAAAGCATGTCCCACTATGTTTAGCTTTCAAAGCAACCATATTACATAACGTCTATTGAATACCTGTATACAAATGACTAATGACGTCACAAAATTGTTTTGTGCAAGGGCCACAGGAGCGCTGTAAGCATCGGGGCGTATGCGCCCTATCTAGTGACACCAGCCTAGAGCAGGGAACTGACAGACTAACAGAATTTTTCAAAAACTGCTTTTTTCGACTCAGTGGACCTCAGGATCACCAGAAATAGAAAATCTCGATTTCAGAATTTTACATGAAAACAATAGGTACTTAGTAGGTACATTAATAGCAGGATAGTCTGCAAGATGTGACGAATGCCGAGAAAATGATGTGAGTTCTATGAAAATTGATCTTGCACTGGCCACATGAAGACGGTTCCTACAAGGTATAGCCAGGTACGCATCTGGGGACTGAGGTACACGTCTGACGGCTTTTTAACACAAGGAAAGAATTTAAATCCGGGCCTTAATTATTGTGGCTTTCACTAACGTGTGGGTCACGATTAAAATAGGCAAATCTATAGCTGATGATCATCAATCTGACTCGTCCAAAATTGATGATCGTTGATCCTGCAAAGCCGAACATGCGGCTTTCCCACTAATAATTATTATTTAATGAGGGCCTGTACCAGCAAAACTGTTGTACAGCCACAGATATGTGGTGTCGTACCCACGATGTAGAAATGATTTTCTATATAGGTAAAAGTCACAGTCGAAACCTCCAGAATCCTTAAAGAACCGAGAACCGCAGGTATTGAAAAACAATTTGTGAGACCGTTAAAACAGCCAAAACCTATTTCACGTTTGATGTGCACAATAGGAGCGAATAGAATGGGCATAGAAACGTCGGTACAAATAAAGAACTATAAGAGCAGAAGACTAGGAGAAAAAGGCGGAGAGGCAGCAGCGTCACAGACGACCGCGCGCACTCAACATCTACTGGACTGTCCACTTGTCCCATAGAAGATCAATAGTTTTCTCTCGGCGTCTTCGGATAATGACAAGTTATAGATGTACATGGTACAGCAACGTTTACTTGCACCTCACAACTACTCCCATGCCTGGCTCTACTTTCTCAATGCACTAGTTCTGCGAAAAACACTTCCCGCCTCTTTCTCTCGCGCAAATGTTGACATGTGCAGTGAAAAAGCAAACAAGGAACGATACGCTAAGATAGGGCTTAGTAGAGGCAGTTCATCTTTAAAAACATAGGTACGTGTGTTGCAGGTTTGTGATTCGGCCGTTTTGAGTTTTAGGCCCCAAAGAACAACAAGTTTTGCTGAAACCGCTCCTTCGTGAATGTACCCTTTCAGTACAAGTTGCGACCAATCTCAGACTTGGCTATATCATCAAGCACTCTAACCTACAGAAGGTGCCCACACTAAGAAATACATTACTACTATAAAAGTAACTCTGGGCGTGTTTTTTGATTTGGATGAGCAGGGTTGGAACGCATGTACTATTTGTGGATAAAATGGAAGTTTCTGGACTTACCTTTGGTTTTTTGCTGGCTGAACTGCGGCTCTCGCAGGACTTGGCGCTAAGGCTCCGACATCAGGGTGTCCCCCATTCCCTCGGCACTCCGGCCCTGAAACAAACTTGCTGATTCAGTTTTTAAAGGTATAAGAATCGACCGATCAACTAATCAATTAATCTAGACTACTTGAGAAATAGGAATATCCGATCGAGAAGGAAGTTTTTATTTCTTGTGGGTATAGGTACAAATTCTTAGGGGCTTTTATACTAAATACAATATGTCATACATAAACCTACCTACCTACCTATACTACTACTTAAAGAATATAGGTATCGTCAATGAACTTTCACTTTCCACTAATTATAGATATAGTATTTTAAATTTGGGTTTCATAAAATGTAATATGAAAATGCCTCGGTGTAAGAACCTCATTTTCTAAACATTTGATCGCAACCCCGGTACCTACAGTGTCCAGAGTATTACCTATCTACACTTTCTACCAAATTCTCAAGTATCAGTGAGTCTGGATCTTTTACCAGTAGCAGTGAAAAGTGCGGGTCTATGGGAGGTACATCGGGTAACTGGGCTGCAAGACACAATGGCGCGGGAAACAGGGCAACATTTTCCTCGAGTCTAGAATAGCGTTCATTCTCAGGGCATTATTTAATTGATATTTTAAACGTATTAGGTACTGCATCAGTGTAGCACAGCTCATATACCTACTGGTGTTGTCTTGTGCTATCATCTCTTTTATAGACCAAAGTCTCCCTTACTTTTCTATTTTGGTTGGTACGTATACGTGGGTTATTGGTACATAGTAAACCAAAAGCTTAGTTTACCATTAGCCAGGAGGCGATGAAGGCCTGATTGTACCTACTTATAGTTTATGTATAGGGAGGTACTAACTAGAATCGATCTGTGATTCCATAACCCTCCGGCGCATCACAGGGTGTATTCTCTATGTTACTGATACATGCATGTGAATAACATGGGAAAATGCCAAAGCGAACACTGCGCTAGAAGGCACGGTTTCACAATAAGCGATCGCACGCCCTTACTTCAGTGAGAAATCGATTCAGCATTCGTCACATTTTTCCTTCGGCACAACAGTACATTTGGTAGGACAATTATATTTTCAGAGCGAAATGCTGCGGCAAAGCCCTTTTGACTCCTCACTATAACCACTCGAAAAAATCGAAATAAATAATCACCTATAGTCATTATCTTACACTATACAGGTATGTGTTGGAAAGTCCAACAATCGAACTCCTCCTCAGCGAAGACGCTGACATAGGCAAGTACTATAGGTACCTACAGTTAATTTAATTTAACCGAGAATTTAACGTAACCATACATTTAGAAGTTTGCGACAATAACTGAGAAAAGAGAAAGAAAGGGTGCAATAAATGAAGTAACCTGAAGAGTGGAGTAGCAAACGTCTTTGTGTTGGTATTTGGAGGTGGGATTTACAAGAGATGTGTGGGCTGTTTGGGACAGGAAGTCTATGCAAGAAGTCTCCTCACTAGAAACTAGAAACTGTTCAATCCTGAGACCTCCCAGGACCCAGGCCCAGACGAAAATTGAAGGACATTGTATAATACTAGAACCACAAAAATTGGAAGATAGCTCTTGGAAGAGGGGGAGTTCAGGACAGTTGCGTTTACCTAAACTACCTGAACGAAAAGCGGAACAGAAGAATGGATAATATATTTGAAGAATGAGCCATGAAGCTGTGTCCAATCCACCCGCAGATTACGAAGCGGAAGTCGTAATACTTGGAAGTCCACCATGCACGAATGTTTTTATTAGTTTTGAGAACTATTTGTCTCGTTTTAGCTTCCAAGCTTTCAAGTGCGTAACACTAGATTACTACTTAAGTATACTTGGGAGAAAAGATTCACAGCCTGTTGCCTTTGATCCGGGCCCCTAACTCTGAAGCGGTGAAGATGACCAGTGAAGATCAGGAGCCTAACCTTCAGGGCTGAGTAAGCTAGAGGCAGAAGAGTTTCAAATGCAGGAAAATAAAATACCTACTCGTATAACTGGAATTGAGTATTCCTAGCTCCCCACCGAGGGGTTAACCAATCGTTGGGAATCTTGTTGGGAATCATTGGAAATCATTATGAGATCTCAGGGAATCTTCGGGGTGCATATTTCTATGAATATCGTTGGGAATCTTTGGAAATCTTTATGGAATCTCGAGGAATCTGTGGAGTGGTTACCCCCTCGCCTCCCACTTATCCGTTATACCTGCAAGATTCTAGAACAAATCAAAATACTGAGGGGTGAGGCTGAGAGTTCTTGAGAGGAGGGAAGGGGGATTATTTGGGAAAAAAATAGACGTGTAGGTACGGTACAGGTGAAAGTCCAAAGACAAGACATGCGGTTGTGTGAAGGGGCAAGGAGACAAAAGTGGTACCTATACACACGAGATTTCAAAATAAGGCAAATGAGATATCCTTGAGTGAAGGGTAGGGGATGAAGGATAAAAGATCAGATGTTGAAGAACCGGGAAAACATTAGGTACATTTGTAATACACCTGTACTACATTACTACATCTTGCTTTACAACTTAGATATGTACCTACTTAGAAACAAGGGACAATACCTACAGATAATTTTTTTAAGTAAAAAGTTACGCACATAAAATCCAGCGATGGTAAATCCTGCTAATAAGTAATCCACAGGTTCATCCGCCAATGCACAAGGGAGTAACTAAAAGATTTAGACGAAGTATACGGGGTGCACAAGTTTGAGTCGATATTTTGAGGTACAGTGGAGGTGCGCGAGGGCCCGAGGGAACTTGTCTACTGGAAGCTGTGTCTGCACTACACACGGCGGTCCCACCACTTTCGATCCCACTTTCCTTCCCACATACCTAAACCTGTGCCTGGGACATCCTGTGTGATTTACTCGCCACAGTTACAAACCTCAAGGCTGTTGGGATAGGTTCTGTCAAAAACTGATCAAAAAGGAGTGTAGCTTATAAATTAATAGGTATAAACACATGCGCATGCAGAAAGTTTCAGCATAAAGGAACCTATAGACTTAGGTGGCAGGTTTTTATTTTATAGGTAGTACAGGGACTTCCAATTTGAGATTTGGCCCAAATGGGGTAGGAGAGAGGTGGGGTGTTAACAAAAGAACAAGTAAGTACCTAAGTACCTAAGTAATTATCTAAAAAAATTTACAACGTGGAAAAAATTTAAACGAGTGATATTTCGTGCAGCACAATAAGCAGGCGATTCTAGTGGCATAGGTATATCTACAGGTATAGAAAACTGAATCTCGAATTTCTGGTCGTTACGATCTTTTACCTCCACACAGAGGAATAGGTAGATGTATAACAAGTAGGTATGTTCTATATACCTTGAGTTATTTAAGCACTAATAGCAATTTTAGGAGTAAATCATGGAATTTCTTCGTGCTGGACAACTGGACAACCCCAGTCTAGTACCGAAGGCAGGCCCTATAGGTGAGGTACATAGGTATTAGGTATGTGCCTTTCACCCGCAGTCATAACAACCCCGGTAAATTGTGTCAAGGTCATCGTTAGGGAGCTAAGTAAATGCGCCACCCTGCGGTAACCTATACACTCTCAGAGATCACAGGGTCTGGTGGCGGAGATTCCAGCCGCTCTCGGCTACATTAAGAAAAAAAATAGGGGTGGTAGGAATGAGGGGATTGAATGGTCGACCTGCACCCCAGGATACCTGAGTTTTTTGTGATGCCTGATATGGGTCAGTCGGCCGAGCGGCGGACGGGTCCACCCCAGAGGGCATGCTGTGCTATCTCAATCACAAACAAACCTATAAAACTCTTAACAACCCCATATTCTTTGTACCGAGTCGGCTTGAATCAGCCCCTGGCCCCTAGCTCCAAGGCTCAAGGCTCCGAATAAGAGGTGTCACTACTATGACGGTATGACAGGCTTCTCGAGATTTACACTGTACTTCTGAGTAAGTACATAGAAATAGGTAGGTATACGGTATACGTCTACGTGCCATGTCTGTCAACTTATTTATTTTTAAAAGTTAGCGGGTAAGTACGTACCTATACCGACCTCAGGATTTCTAGGTAGGTAGGTAGGTACCTAGGTAGGTATAGTTATCTGCACATACAGGTACCTACATTTCTAGCTATATTGGTGGATATATTTGTAGGTAGGTACCTAAATGTCGGAATACGGAATGCGCCTTTAATATTACCGGCATTGAGTCTGTCAGGCAAAATGCTAATGTGGCACCGGAGCAGACCGCAAGTGTGAGACTCCAAGCCCCAGCTCCAGATCCTGGCCTCAGCACCAAGCACGCTCGTTGTTTTCATTAGGATGCTGGAAACAAATAATAAACAATAAACATCATTGATTACTAAATGAAACAAAAAGACCAAAGAGACACTTTCTAAGCCCATACCTAGGCCAGAAAACCAAGAAACGCTCAATTCAGGAGCGGGTCTTTGAGCTCTGCTGGAACCAAGGCAGAATCCATCAGCGCAGCGGTGAAAGAAAGGGCAGGGGAGGGGGGGGGGGGGGGGCTCTTTCACCATGGCACCCTCCACCAATATCAACCCTTCTCCTCACTCGAGCTTGTTATGTTTATCGCAGTGTCACTGATGAATAAATTAACAAATAATATTTTAGTTGAATTTCCGGCTTGTTTTCCACGCTTGTTTTCTTCAATGAGGCTTTCAATGCAGAGGCGTCAGTAAGAATTATTAAGAGAGCCCAGTTTCGAGAAAAGCGAGCAAGAAAAACAATAGGTGGCCTACTCCCGAATAAAAACTACCTACCTACCTAACTACTTAGTGGCCCAGCCTCCTGCTTTTGCCACCTCGGTCAAAGTGTAGCCCGGGACAGTTAGCCCCCTCCCTGTAGGTACATATATAGGTAGGTAGGTACTAGTTACACCCCTGTTTCAAAGCTTTGGTATGACAGCTGCAATATATTGTTGCCAATGGACAGCAAGTTTGCCAGGCCTGTACCTTCGATAGGTAAGTAATAGGTACTGTGGTTCTACCTAAGTCGTCTCCCTTTTGCAAGCGCCCGCTCCCCTCCACCGCTCCACCCCACCCATTCTGTCAGCCCCTGAAGAATATACTTACCTACCTACAGATAAAAAGAGAAGAACCTGCTATCCTAATAAGCAGGTAGGTATAGGTATGTTGACTAATATAAATCCTTAGGAGACTTCAATAATTGTGGCAACTTGTCACCGCATGAAATCATGCAACTGAGTCGCCAGACAAAGCTGAAGAGATGTCAAGACGTCAATGCGTGACCTTGATAGCACACGGCACTTTCTACCTAACCTGCACCTAGGAATCAAACCAATAGACCAATAGGTATCAAGGTAGGTATAATGGAACCTATGAACTTACCATGCTGAGTCTAGGTAGGTACCTACTTACCAGCCCCTGAGCTGCATCATAAGCGATTAAAGAAGGAGGAGTTTTTGAGCAGGCATTGAAAAGGAAAAGAGGTTAGGTAGGTAACCTCTAAACCTCTAAGTACCTACCTACTTACAATTTTGATACGTACTTAACCCATTTAAGCGACAATTTCCTTAGGCTTACCTGTTAAATTAACGTAAATAGCAAGTACCTAAATACTTCAAGTAAATTAAATATTAAAAGAAAATTAAAATTATAAAATACCTCATGGCCGCACAGCATTGATAGTAAACAAACAAAATAAACCGAACATAAATTTAAAATAACGCGCTAATTTTTGTCGCAAATTGAACAAAATTTGTCGCACATCGATAGTTGCACGCTTCGTCATTGTTCGCAGTTCTGCAAAAAATATAAACAAACAAAATGGCTCCTGTGTAATAACTTTTTGTTTTAAAACATTTTAATGATTCATTGACTGGGAATGTCAGGTAAAGTAAATAACCGTGAAATAATTTATAGCTAGTTTTACACTGAAATATTTTCACAAAGAGGTAGGTACTTATATATTTGGTATCCATTTTTTAAAGTTCCGTAGAAAGGGTTTCTTCCAAGATTTAGGAACGGAATAGGAAGTGGGTACTTAGGCAAACTTGTGCTTTGTTAATTTCTCTTCCTGTCATGTTATATGAAAGTTTATAGTGTAATTTTTAGTAAGTAACTGCTCATTCGAAGTAAAGACCACAGTTATGGTTAATGGCTCGAAACTATGCTTAATCATAAATTATTGACATTTCAGTGAAGGAGAAAATGCACTGATCTTGAAGTATAGGTATATTTTGCTATTTACAGATAATGATATAGCATGGTTCCATGGGCCTCTGGCTCGAGAGGACGCAGAACTTCTTGTTCGGGAGCTCGGGGAAGAAGGATGCTTTCTGGTGAGGGAAAGTGCCACTTCTCCCGGTGACTATGTCCTTACTCTTCTCCACAACAATGAAGTCGTTCATTACCAGTTACTAAGACATGGAGAAGATGCCTTCTTCAGCATCGGTACGTATGAATGATGATGGGGTTGCTTTGTTACGGTATGCACATACAGGCAATTATAGAATTATTATTGGTTTTATTTTTAGATAAAGAGCGGATTTTTCACGGGTTGGAGACATTGATTGAAGTTCATCAGGAAGAAAGTAGTGGCTTGGGAACAAAGTTGACTTCTTTTTGCAAGAAGGATGCACCACCTCACGACACAAGACGCCATGGCCGAACCAACCTGTTGCATAGGGCAACAAGAGAAGGTGCTATATTTATTGCAGTGTTTCTATAAATGAAACCATGAGAATACTGTACAAATGGGTTGAGTAAACAAAGCCACCAGACATGATGTGGATATAAGTGTCGTTGTCCAAAGGTTGTATTAAAACTGAAAAAATAGTTTTCAAGTTTGGCTCGTTTGCCACGTGTTGTTGCACTGACAAAAATGAGAAGTAAATGCCTAGTAACTTGGTCAAACAAAATCGCAAGTGCGCTGTTTCGTGGTGATTCCTCTTTACCAATACGTGTCCGCCAACATCATCATAATTTTCTTCTTTCATTTTACAGGAAACTACACTGTAGTCTCTGAGCTGCTTAAAAGTCGACATCGCTCCTTGGAAGCAAAAAACCAGGATGGGCAAACGGCAGTCCATCTGGCGAGTCGAGCTGGTCACGACGACATCCTGTTAAAACTCATAGAGAGTGGTGCCAATGTTAATTGTCGCGACACCGCTGGACACACTCCTTTGCATGTAATTGGTTAATTGATTTGTGAGTGGGGAAAAAATAGGTTTTCGCTAGTGAGCTTACCATATTGACGTTATTACTGTTCTTTTCTTAGCTAAAGCGAGAATAAGGAAACACTTGTAACTTCTCTATTGTTTGTTTGTATTGATGCTACGAGTAATGAAGAAAATTAATGAGGTCAACGTTTTTGCAGTATGCCTGTCAATTCAACCACGTGTCAACAGTCCGACTGCTTGTAATGAAGGGGAACGCCAATGTGCAGGCGCGGAATGCAGAGACGGGCTGGGTGCCGCTTCATGATGCGGCGTCGCGCGGTCACAGTGAAGTGGTGCAAGTGCTTCTTTCTCTCAACACGCCCGCTCACCCCCGTACACCGAAGGGAGAAACTCCGCTTATGCTTGCTCAACCGTTTCCCGATTGCGCTAAAATTTTACGTAAGGTTTATTTCTTATATTTCCTTATCGTAGAGTTTATAATCTGAAATTGCCACAACGTTTCTTGCTTTGAAATAACCGTTTCGCTGCCCTGCGGTGTAGACTCTACATCCTTGGCGGTAACAGGTCTCTCTCCTAAATATTTTATTTTCAGAGGCTTGGCATCACCCCCGTAATGAATATACAAGCAGCAGCATGTCAGTTACTAAACGAAACAGAAATAAATAATTTGTTAAGTCAAGCATAGATAGGTATAATAGGTATAAATAAGAATAAGATGGCTGGTAATCGTACTCAATTTTTAACCTTTGAAATATCATCTTTGCTGATAAATACCTACCCAACATATTTAGTTTACTTAACTGAGCTGCGATCCTTATTATTATTTATATTTATTATAGAAGATTATCGGACAGTTGAACCAAACTTGCGGAGAGAAAGTTGGTACCATGGAACGTTGGACCGGCGCGAAGCAGTCGAGCTCTTACAGGAACATGGAGACAAAGAAGGATCTTATCTCGTTCGGTACAGCGACAAACATGGCGGTATGAACGTACTCACCATGATGGTGGGTGGCCAAGCCTATCATTTTCATATTAAGACCAAGGTAAGTGCCACGAAGATAATAACAGAAGCGAGCTTTTTGAAACGTAGGATAATCTAGGTCAGGTCTTCATCCTTGTGACATGCTGATCTAATCATTTTTTCTGAGAATAAATTTTTCTTGATCGCTAAGTTTTCGCTGACTATTTTTTCCTAGCCGTCGCTTTTGTTTTATCTGATTTGCTTTTTTCACAGGGGAACTATTTCTTCATCGATGACGGGCCATTGTTTGAGAGTATGGAGCATGTAATCGACTACTACAGCAGGATGCAGGATGGGCTACCTACAGTGCTGCAGAGCCCGGTTCCACCGCGACCCAAGCCTCCGCTTCCGGAGTTCCCTCGCCATGGAGTATGTGACTGTCAAAAACCTCGCGACAGAATATTGTTGAAAATTTATTAAAATAATCGTAGTAGTGCCTTGCGCAAAATTAGTGAGAAAAAAATGCGTTTATTTTTTTGAGCATTGAGTGAAGTAGTGTACGAGTATGTTTGGAGTGTATCTTTCCAACATCACACTGGTCTATTCTAGCGCATATTATATGGGCCATTAGCTGTGTTATAATTTCATCACTGTCATCTTCCATCTCACGTTTGATCTGGTTTTCAGCTATCTGCAACAATGCCTCATAAGAAGAGGGGGGCAAATCACTCGAATAAGGATGGCGAGCAGGCACTGACAATGGGACGCCGAGGATCTGCCCCTTTGAGGTTGATGGCTCCTCAGCCCGGGTGCATTCTAGCCGCTCGACTCAAGCTCGGCAACATCCTGGGGGAGGGAGAATTCGGGTCAGTCTATAAGGGCACCTACCAACTCGATGACGGCTCTACGGTCAGTATACATTTAATTTATGCAGACGATTTTTTCCTCGATAGCAACAAATTCAGTGGGACGCACGGTGTACCTAATACAGTGTCATATGTTCTTTCAGATTAACGTGGCTGTGAAGACATTGCGGGATGAACAAATCCCGATAAACAGGACAGAGTTCCTGCGCGAGGCGAAAGTTATGACTAGTCTGAATCATCACTGCGTTGTCAAGCTCGTTGGTAGGTTTATTATTTCTGGAATGTATGACTTGGATCGATCTCCCAGTTTATAGACAAGGGTATAAATACAAATGGAACGGTGTTTTTGCTGATAACGTTCCTAGGATACTTTTTTTTAACATTAAGGTGAGTAATATTTTACAGATGACCTGACTATCCTGACTATCCTAAGAATCTACTTATACAAAAAAACGTAAAACCTTTTAAAAAATCAAAGAAAGAAAAAACAATGGTCACGAATGATTGCAATGGAATAGACCATAATGTTCATACTCAAACACTCCTGGGACTAATTTTACTTTTTTACCGGTTATTTCAGTTATAATTTGGTTTATTGCAGGTCTTTCGCAGGGTCCGCCTTTGATGATGGTGCAGGAGTTAGTACCGCTGGGCTCCATGCTTGCGTACCTCCTCGAGTTTCCTGATAGAATTAATCCGAATTATGAGCTCAAGTTGTGGGCTTCACAGATAGCGTGTGGTAAGAATACGATCCCTTCGTAACTCTAGTGTGTTTTTCTTGAACTCGTAATCGTGCAAAAACAGTTTTCAATATTTCCAAATCATTATATTTCCAGTGACTCCAGATAAAATCCAAAGCGTAATTATGGCTTTAAAAAACTGTGCTTAGATGTGTCAGTAGTAAAAGTATTTTTTTAAATATATTTCCATAGGAATGACTTATCTCGAGGCACAAAAGTTTGTGCATCGGGACTTGGCCGCGCGCAACATCCTACTGTCCTCCCGGCACCAGGCCAAAATCAGTGACTTTGGACTCTCCCGTGTCGTTTCTGGGGAATACTACAGAGCCACTGTTGGCGGCCGCTGGCCCATAAAATGGTGAGTTCATGTAAATAATATGTCACAAACTCTCAAATTGTGAGAAATTATGTTGTTTGGCACTAGACTTGCCTCATTGAAATCTAACCGACTTACGTCGCCTTTTGATCCTTTGATGTCGGATCTTCCTATCATTGCGAATACATGATTAGGTGGACGTTGTGACTGCCTTAAGTGGCAATAAGATGATGGATATTTCCGTTGGTTGATTGAATTTGCAAACAATGTCCACATCTAAGTACTCGTAATGTAAAATAACTGTTGTCTAATAAACCAATATATTACAGGTACGCACCAGAGTCTTTCAACTTTGGGACGTTTTCTCATGCGAGTGACGTTTGGAGCTTTGGGATCACGTTGTGGGAAATGTTTTCATTTGGCGAGCAGCCCTATGGTGACCTCAAAGGGAGCGAGGTAAACATTACTCATTTTTATATGAACATCAACTTTTCCTTCCGTTATTTTAAAAGACAATTATGTTATCTGAAGTAGATTAGGTATTTTCTAATCTACTTTCTTCTGTCTCTATTATTCTTCTGTGTTGATGCACGGCAAATAATTTTTTTTTAGTACTGCTACTCAGCATCCGCTCATCACTTATCCATGAATCATCGGCGAATATATTTAAGTGCAACTATTGCGTTAACTGTCAAGCATCCGGTTGGTAGCCCGGATAGGGATGATACGGTTAGTCAGACCCTTCCCCTTCTATAAAGGTTTTTTGGCAGTGTACCGTGCATGAGTTCCACCCCACTCGTGTTGCGTGGCATTGCTGTAGCCAGACATTGTGTGGAATAAAATGTTTATTTTTGTTGCAAAGGTGATAAAAATGGTTGAAGCCGGCGACCGGCTGGAGCGACCAGACAAATGTCCCGTGGACGTATACGCTGTAATGCAGCGGTGTTGGGCCTACGAAGCGTCCGATAGACCCACGTTTGGCACATTACTGGATACCTTCTCCCAGGACCCTGAGTATATCAACATCCGTGAGCTGGTGTTGGATGCCTGCATATCGTGAGCCTTATATCATTTATTTTTTAAAACGTTGCTACTAGCAGCAAGTGATTGCACCTCCTTGGTCACTATTATGTTTTTAATAAGTGAGACCTCACTGGCGTGCAAAGGTAAATATTTGAATTTATCCCTTTGCAAGCAGGCCGTCTAACTGTAAACGTTTTATGTGTGGTATGGATTTATATTTGTAGTTCTGAAGTACAAAGACAATCATGGTAATATGGTTTACAAGGAGGACGCAGAATCAGCTGTTCCTAGACATGTCAAACTTTGGTTCTTGTCCATTGTGTTAAAAAAGGTGGACCTAAAGAATATTTCTGGGGGCTGTTGAATGTTCTTAATCTGTCTTGTACCTAATACGATATGTATTCTGAGTCGTACATCAGAATTTTAAATAGCGAGGTACTTTCAAATAGCCTTACTAGATTACTGCCGGATGCTTATTATCTTATGACGTTTTGTTTAGTAAGGGGCACGATTTTATTAGTACCAAGAAAGTAGGTGTATCACGTATCACATACCTAATTGTTCGTTGATCAGTTTTAGTATCCATATACATTTTATGCCTGAAAAGGGAAAAATATTCATATCAGCCTTCTTTAAGTGCCTATGCAAACCATCTCAAGTCCCATTCAGCCAGATTCCTATGCATTCAAGTAGGAAAAATACATGAAATTAATAGGGGCTGCGGCCGTGCTCAAAAGAGAACTTGTTTATAGGCATTGTCACTGATTTGAGATAACTTTGACTCAGAGTAACGCCTTATTCATCACTCTATCAAGTATATACCTAGGTAACTGGAAGCCAGACAAATCCGTAACCTTTTTTTACACGCACTATTTTTTAAAAATTTTCTCAACATGATACCTTTATCTAATGTAGTAACCTGTTGCTATATTGACATTCTTTTCTTTTGGTTGCAACATTAGAGACTGACTTGCATTTAGTCGTGAAGTAAGATTTTAATAATGTGCCAACGATGTAGGATGGGGAACATACTGATGGATTATTTTTATGTAAATAGGGATACCTATGCTAGATTGTATCACAAGTATGCAGGCCTAGATACGAATATTCAGCTGTGTCGTTGCGAATGAATATTGTTTTGTTAAATATATATTTTTAAAATTTTAAACGGAGAGAAGTGCAAGGCTGTGATGTAGCTATTGTCGTAGCTAGGTATATAGTACTGCGAGTACCTAAACATGTTTTTAACCATCTACTTTTTAAAAAAATCAAAATTAGGTCCCATCGGTTGAGAGTAGTTGTGGGGTTCTTGTGAACTTTTCAGCTGATTGCATTATTGCATGTAGGTACCTATACCTACTCTATATGTAAATTAGAAGTGTCCGTACAAGGGTATCCAGATGGAATGATTTAAGTAATTTTTCTCTCTTTTCCTAGGTACGGAGTGTCAGATGTGAGTACCATACCATGTAGGTACGGACTGTAACTAAATACCTAGTTAGTAAGTAATTAATTATCTGCCAATAAAAAGATATTCCTGTAAAATAAAATGAAAATATTCCATAGTATAGGTGTAGACATTCTTGGATATAAAAAAGGCAAAACGCATTCAATCCGCCGCAATGCCACGTTGTAACTTACATAACCAGTTTTTTCTGAATTTTATATCTGATCTGTTCACGATAGAAATACCCACAACGACTCAACGGCTACAATGTTGTATACCTACTTGGAAAAATATTTTAAGCAACTTAGAGAGATCCCATATGTGTTACGTCACAGTTGAATTTATTTCAATGCTAAAGCTCGAAGCACTTGCTGTGATATAGGCTAAACATCGAAGGGACTACCTACCTATGTTAGCGGTTCCGGCGGCGCACGAGCGCTGCCCCTGCCTTGAGTGCCGGTGTAATAGAATACCCACCTGTCCTGGGATAAAAGCGGTCAGCCTACTACGGGCTACGGGTCCGAGACTCCGAGTGTTACCTAATCACTAGCCGGAGACATTCGCCCATGCCGCTATATTTCCAGGGATGAAATTATTTATTTCTGTGGCCTGCTGAGTGTTTTTTTTTGGTAAGCACTTTCATTACATCTCCCCAAACTGTTCCTTTTAAACTTCGTTTTAATTCTCAAGTTGTAACGCTCTTTTTTAGGTCCTTACCGATACTTATTGACCTGAGGAATCGGATTTGCTAAAAAAAAAAAAAAAAAATCTGTTCTTTCCTCCAGGGCCAACCCTTGAGGAAGTCATTGGTTGAGACCCACCTAGTGGAAAGCTTCTTTTCGTGTTCCGAGATAGAACCTAGCTTTTGCGTTACTAGTAGGTACCTACTTACGTAAAAACCCGTGGGTGAGTGGGGAATTGACGAAAACTCTTGTACACTTTTGTTTTAGAGTTTTTATTTTCGCAAGATGTCTGAAAGTTCCGTTACGTCAGTGGAGAGCGCCCATGAGCTCGATAGAAGGAAGCGCGGCTATTCAGCTGACCAACAAGTGGTGCTGGCTTGGAAAGACCTGAACGTGTCTGTGCCAAGGAAAGTGCCCAAGCAGAAATGGTTGAGTCAACAGAAGACAGAAAACCAAGTCATACTCGATAATGGTCAGTTTTTCCATTTATCTCTATAAGCCCTGAGTATCGCAACTCTTGAGCGAGGGTATAGGGTCAGGTAGTAGTCGTACTTGACTTACTCACCATGTGTGTATTTTTGTTGTTGTGATTAAGCTGTTGTGATAATGGACATAAATAAATCACTAAAATAACCAATGTAGGTAGGTACTTACCTAAGTTGAAAACCAAACACTTGTAGGTATACCCAATGTTTGGGTTGATTTGACTCTTGGGTGATGAGAAAACTTGCTGTTTGTTAAGTATATCTACTACTGTTGAAGTGGGCGTTTATTCGCCTCTTGGTGAGGGGAGATCTTATTCCATTTCAGAGGGATTAGCCACAAAAGTGAGATTTTCCTTTTTCACGTCAGAAACTAGTTTAATATACCTACCTACTCTGGTAGGTTATTCAGTCTAGAGATTTTGGCTTCCAAAAAGTTTCAAACAGTCATTCGATTACCAAATCGTGATATTAAAATTAGTTTATGATGTTAAAAAGATATTTGAAAACTTTGAAAGAAGTTACTGGAAATATAATAGCCAGTTTTAAAAAGAGCAATTAATTATTTTAGAATTATGTTTCCGCAGTTACTGGGTACTGCAAATCGGGAGTACTGATGGCTATTATGGGGGCGAGTGGCGCAGGGAAGACGACGCTGCTAGCTACTGTCAGTCAGAGAGCGAAGATGAAACGAGGTGGTGACATTCTGGTCAATGGCCGTGCCGTTTCGCGGGAACTGATGTCCAAATTATCCGGATTTGTGCCGCAGCATGACCTTGTCTACCAATCCCTAACTGTCACTGAGCACATGGAGTTTATGGTAAGGGTTAAGTTACATTTTTTAATGAGAAGAGCGGGCACAAGTTGAGCTGAGGAGCAGCGTTACTAATTGAAAGATAACCACAGTTTTCAGCTCCCATGTATAGAGCTAGCTTTCATCGTGCTTTCAGATTCGTATAAGGACGTGTAGGTACTTTAACGGGACACTGTGTAAACTAGAGTATAGGGTGGTATTTGTATGAAAACATTTTGTTCACAACCTCTCCACTACATTCAATCCTACAGTCTGTTCATTCAATTCAATCTCTCTTTATTACTCAGGCGCGGCTGATGATGGACCAGCGTGTTCGACGCATTCATCGTAATCGCAGAATCTACTGCCTTCTGTCAGAACTAGGACTGCTGCGTTGTTGCAAAACTCGTTTGGGTCAGTTATCTGGAGGTGAAATGAAGCGTCTCTCTTTAGCTGTCCAGGTCAGTACTTGTGTCTTCTGCAATAAGCACAGATTCTCTGAAGCTGAATACAGTCCTTTCGGTATCAAGGTAGGTGCATTGGGAGGTCTGAAAAAGGACATGTAAGGTTTTCTTTTTTTTTTTTTTTTTTTTGCGGGGCCTTTTGCTAGTTGCCCATTTACGCGTGGGCCTACGCCTGGCCTCTGAGCCATTGTTGATAATATTGTTTTTATCGATTCATCCTCGGAGTTAGACCACTCAAAACTCTCCTTTTTGTAACAGTGGAATTTACCTGATTGAGTTCAAACTTCCGTACTTTTTCGTCTTTACTAACTTGTAAAAATGATTTTATACCTCGACAGTTGTTAACGGACCCGCCACTGCTTTTCTGTGATGAGCCCACTACGGGGCTGGACAGCTACTCGGCGGGTGTGGTGCTCGAGCACTTGCGACAGTGCGCGGAACGTGGGAAGGCCGTGCTGGCCACCGTTCATCAGCCTGCCAGCGGCCACTTTGAACTGTTCCATGAGGTCCTTCTTCTTGCCGGCGGGCGCGTTGCCTACTTGGGTCCCGTCCTCGAGGTCTCTTCATACTTCAATAGGTGCGTCCCATAGATAATCGTAATCAAGTTTCGAAACAAAAAACATGTTAAGAGAGGGTGGCGCAGTGGGTAAGACATCCTCCTTCATATTGCTGTCTCCTGTCTCCTGGTAGTCAAACCAGTACCTTGAATTGTCTTTTTATAAACTTTATACAACTTTTTTTTTGTATAAAATTTGGCGTAGTGATGTGGTCAATCTGGCTTAAACCACAGCATTAAAAAAAATGTTTTTACAGTGTTGGACTGGTATGCCCGGCATCCTATAATCCTGCTGAGTTCTACGTCCAGCAGCTTGCCGTTTTGCCCGGAAAAGAGATCGAGTGCCTCAACAAAAATCAGTGGCTGTGCGATGAGTTCTCCCAGTCAGTGAGGTAATAAGATATTATTTATTCTTGTTTCGTTTAGAAATTTTAAATTTCTACACCTAATGAGATAATGTTCTCTCAACATACGAGTATGTAGGTACCAACCTAAAACGCTGTGTTTACTGAACCCTACTAATAATTATGTGTTTGTTAAGTCCTCTGTATTACCCACCTTTTCGTAGTAAGTGATATTTATTTCACTTAATTCAGAGGTAAGGAAGTGAAAGAGTTCGTTCAGCAAGAGGTGCAGCCTACTGGCAATGTTCACCCACGAGGGCTGTTTAAAGGCAACTGGTCTACTCATTCCTCAACAACCAGTGAAACCATCCTCGACACTGACCTTGAGGATGAACGCGAATTCAGCTCCTATCTTTCGATGTAAGTGGTATAGGTATTTTTTTTTTCTTAAATGAGATTTACAGTTTACTGCTCTGCAGACAGACAGGCAGGCGGGCATATTTGACCTAAATTGGAAACTATCTATAGCTGTAACTTTCTTTGTGAAAGCATTCTTTCAAAGTGCAAAAAAGGCGAGTAATCGTAGTACCAATTTTTTTCAGACATAAGCAGTAGGTAGGTACTACTTATTCAGACATATAGATAAGCAGTAAGTAAGTTCTACAACTTATTCTTAGCCAGTAATCGATTAATCTTTTTAATTTTGATTTTTCATGCTATCAGAGTGTTGAAAACAAGGTAGGTTAAGATCATAGATCTTATAGGCCGTTGTGTCATGGGCAAATCTTACCAGCAGAGCACCCACCCCATAAATCAAAAATCATAATAAGTAATACAAAAACTAAGTCAGCCATCCAAGTACGATGATCTTACTGCAAGGATGGAAAATTCTTTTAGTAACAACCTATCGAAGAATACCTATAGCGTGAGAAATCTTTCCCTATTCCTAACTTTTCAGAGAGAAGCCGCATCACATGACACAGCTATACTGGCTGATATGGAGATCCTTCATAGACATGAGGAGGAACTGCGCTGACATCATACTTAGATTTTCCTTTCTTATGGTACGTTTTCAATCATTAAAACATGTGTGTTCCATTAGTTGCATCTAATTATATACAGAGATAAAATAAGCTTAACATTAAATGCGAAAGTCTAAAGTATTAAATTCTTCGCATCTCAAGCTCACTGACAGATATTGCTGATGCCAGAGATTGATGCTCTCTCAACTGAAATCAAATCTGAAGGAAATTTAACAATAGCTTATAAAATTAATAAAAGCCTATTTAAATTTCTGAACATGTGACTTAACTGGAAAGCTAGACGTTTTATTTTACCATACTTTAACCCCGCCGTGTTTAAGGAGGGAGAAGACAGCAAAAAAATTAAATGAATGTTAATTAAAGTATATTTAATCAGCTTGCGTAGGCAGATACAGTTGTGTTTTTCACTTACATCCTGATATTCTGTTACAGTTCATTGCAGTTTTGATTTCCACTCCTTACGTTGATATCACGCGGGAGCTAACTCAGAAAACGATTCAGAACATGCAGGGGCTGATGTACCTCATAATCACTGAGGTTGTCTTTACGTTCTCCTACAGTGTGTTCCATACATTCCCCAAGGAGATCCCTATCTTACTCCGGGAACTAGCCAATGGCTTGTATGAGCCCGGACCCTATTACATCTCCAAAATGACTATTATTGTAAGTATCTTCTTTCAGACTCTTGGCGGTCGATAAAATAAATAGTAGGTACTGTTAGCACTAAGTATTGCAACTTTTCAGGATGATATTTTTGTTCTGAAATATAATTTAAGTAGTCAGGTATCGTTTTCAACATTAAAAACTTGTTTAATGTGGGATCACAGTCACGTTCTGTCTTTTTTTGACAAGTCACTGTGTTTTGAATTCCCAATTTGTCGGAATAAAGCTTCTGATGTTAAAATATATATATTACACATCATTCCTTGAATGAAAAATTAGCAAGGACTATTCTGGTGCCAGTTGTTTTTTAACTTTATGGCTAATCAGAATATCGTCGTTTAATCTGTTAAAATGTTCCAGTTTACCCGATCTGTGGTCGAAGCAGTGCTCTACGCACTTTTCATTTTCTGCATAGTACAACTAGATGGTGGATTTGAGGGACTGTTATGGTTCATCATCCCTGTCGTCTTTGCTGCTCTTGCTGCCACTGCATATGGTAAGGCTGGATTGAAATGTGGACTAAGGAGGTAGATTAGGTGCATATTCTACAGTAGGGTTGTATGCACAAAGAATGTGATGTTACATACCTACAATTATCGATATTTTTGTCACAGTAGAAAAAATGTACACCACTTCGTTCAGAACTGTTTACCTGCAAAAACGCAAATTGCACCAGAGTTATTTTTTCTCACATTTTTCATAAGAAACAGTTCATGAAAATTTAGTTCTTGTGTGCTGTATAATATTATATTCTTTTTAACATAATTTTTACTTAACTAAACTATTTCAGGTTCTCTCATGTCCGCTGCGTTCGAGTCTGTGACCACGGCCAGCTTGGTGTCAGTTCCAATAGAACTGTTAGGACTTATGTTCAGCGGACTCTTCCTTCAACTCAATGGTCTTCCCGAGTCCATGTCTTGGATCAAATACGTTTCTCAATTCTATTATGGCCAGGAGGCTGTGTCCATCACACAGTGGCGGTTCGTCGATCACATCGGTCAGTATCTTCTTTTGATAATATGGAGAAATAAGAAATTAGATGGTTGAGGACATGGATCGTATTTTGATTTTGGTTACTTTCTTTTCGCCATCCATGATAGTGAGAGACTGTTTGCCCCCAAGGTGGCACCTATTTCTTTCACATTCATGTTGTAAATACTTATATATATTTTCTAAGTCTGAAATATAAATCTGTCAACGCAGTAAGGAAGAACTTGGGTAGGTATATAATAGTGTCTGACTCTTGTTTATTTTTTGTGCAGTTTGCCCGTATGATCCTACCTTGCCCTGCATTTCTGACGGAGACGGCGTTCTCAACAAGTACGGCTATCACCGAGACAATTACTCGACTGACTTGCTGGGATTAACTTCAATTTACTGTGTGGCGAACTTCTTCGGTTTTGTCTGTTTATGGTTCCGGAGCCGTCAGTCCGCAGTCTACTGATCTTCACTCTATGCTTCTTATAACTAGGAAGGGTTTCTGAAGTGAGAGGAAGAGGGGAGAGGGTGCGACTGCGACTGACTACCCGCCGGCGCCGGCTACAGATTCCCTCTACGTAACCCAGCATACTTCACACGCCCTTACCTACTTTTTTAAGAATCGTAAAACTTGGGTTGGTATAAGATGGGGTCTATTCTTATTATAGGCAGATAACCTGCTTAATTTTTTTACTTCAATATTTTTAACAATTAAAAACTGTTGCAAGACGCATTGGGTTGGCAAGTTATTGTATCTATTACCAACATTGCATCTCGTACCTACTTCCACGTATTTGTGGTTACTAACTTTGGACGTCTTAAAATATTACACGAGTACGAGGCAGTTGTACTTATAGCCATTTATTTTAGGACCCAGAATGCTGAAAGTTCCTGTAGAAGTCGTTGATTCGTGATTTCTGTTTTATTCTGTCTTCAATATCTTCGTTTGTGAGAGAGAGCAAGTGCAACCTTGAAGCCTGTTTTGAGACGGGCATAGAAGCCACATTCTGCAAAATTATTATTGGAATAGCTGAGAACAGGTTGGCGTAAACAGATAGAGAATGACTAGGGAATAATGAGACAGTATTCAGTTGATCAATAGGTAAGCAGTAATAAATTAGGACGTACCTAGGTATAGGTACAACAGTCTGTTAAATTTGATATCCTTTCAATGAAACTTACGGCCAGTTTGAAGATGAGCATCGGGATAAAAAGCCAAATGACCAGGAATTCCATTTTACTGGTATTTTCTTCACTTCGGCGGTTTGCGGAACTCTGACCCAAGTTGTTATCTAAAATTCAGCAACGTTTACGCGGACTATCGCTCACAGTACTACTTTTCTGCTGACTCAGACACTGGTCGCAAGGCTACTTTGCCTACTGATAGAAGGCCCGCGTCACCACAGATAATTTACTTGTCGCTTACGGGATGTAAGGTTCTTTGTACCTACTTAGGTACTTACTAAGGTAGGTATATTTTTAAATCTACCAAACCTAATGAGATTGTATAGGAATGGGCAAGGCAGGAACTTACTCTCATTTTTAATGAAGAACGAGAATAATACCGATATAAAGTAAAATGTGACAACCGAAAGAACATTATCCCGCCAATTTTTAGTTTCGATAGTGGCTTTCGATTGCCCGGATATAATAATCGATATTTCTGTAGTTATTATCGAAAATTAAACAAGCGGTACGACACGGTCGGACAAAACTTTACCTGCTTATTTGCGTGATTCCTAGAAATAAACCCTTGGTTAAATGATTAAAGACGGAAAAACTTTTTGACGAAAGGAATGGTCCCAGAATGTTCTCCCGAGTACTTAGAGACCCCACACGACATACTTCGGCAACCACACAAAACTACCCCCTAAAAATAGGTGGGGTGGATGGGGAAGCTCGGAAAAACGTTTCGACAAAATAAATTGTCTCAGAACGTTTCCCTGAGCATTTTGATACCCCATACAATGTACTTTGGAAAGTATCCAAAACTCCCCCCATAGGGGGGGGGGGGGTGCGGCGAAAAATCATTTTGACCATATAAATTGCCTCAGAACGATCTCCCGATCATTTTGAGCCCCCACAACCCATATTTCGCAAACCACTCAAATCTACCCCCCTTAGGGGGTGGGGTGCTTGGATACGTTCAGAAAAACTTTTTGATACAAAAAATTGCTTCACAACGTTCCCCCGAACAGTTTGAGACCCCATAAGCCGCACTTTAAAAGTCACTCAAAATTGCCCCCCCCCCCTGGGGGGGGGGGAGGCTCGAAATAAGCCATATACCATTTGTGACGAGTATGGCCGTTGTCACGTGTCATATCCAGAACTACTCATATACCACAAAAAACTGAATCCACTGATTTCGCCCTTTTACAGGTCCAGGGGGGACTTCCCCCTCTTTTTTAGCGGCCAGGGAGTTATGCGGGGATAGTGGGTGGTATCATTGGATTCGTAATTATTTGTTCTATAATTGTCTAAAATTTGATCGAAATCGTTAGAGCCGATTTTGAGCAAATATTTTTTTTCTACTTTTTGGGGGTGTTTTAGGGGGGTAAACCCCCTTAATTTTAAAGGGGGGAAACTGGGCTTCTGGATTTTTATTTCTTCCAATTTTAGAAAGGTCACTACCGATTTTGAAGAAAATCGGTTGAAAAGTGTGCCGTCCAGGTCAATGCCACATACATAGCTACATACATACATAGCTACATACATACATAGCTACATACATACATACATACGTACTGACACGGCGTACCTGACCTCTTCTAAAAATTCCTGGGGGCAAACTTTTCGTCGGATGACAAAAGTGAGTTGGTTTTCATATTCCGAAGGCATGGACGTTTCCGAAATGTATATGCAAGTTCCAATCGCTTTTGAGGTCTGGGAGCAATGACGGTTCAAAGTTGAGGTTTGCCGAAAATTGGCCCGCACGAATACAATACTTTACCTTACGTATACTCCGTATACAGGTAAAGTAAAAACACCTCAGCCCACCTCAGCCTCATCAACCAACAAATTTTTAATTTTCTGTTTTCTTTGCGTATTTAGCTGTTGTGACGGAAAGTTCAGATCAGTCAGCAGTTTGCTAGCAGATATTTTTAATTTAACATTCTCAGTATCATGGCATATCCTACTCCCGTAAGTATTAATGTTTATTTCCTACCAATCTGAAACTATTAGCCGAAGGAGAGTCATATCATGTGTTTTTTACTTTTTATTTTATAGGGTGGTCCCTACAACCCATCCCAGCTGAGCTATCCGGGTGGTGCACCCCCCGGTGTCGGCGGTGCCCCTTATTACGGGGCAGCGCCAGCCGTTTCTCCTGAGGTCCAGCAATGGTTCGACGCTGTGGACCAAGACCGATCGGGAAGGATTACAGCTTCTGAACTGCAGAGCGCCCTAGTTAACGGTCAAGGCAAAAATTTCAATTTGCCTGTTTGTCATCTGATGATAGGTTGGTGTATAAATCGCTGGAATTAAAATGAATGACAAAATGACCACGATCTATGACTATGAGAAGTACGAAGTAGTTGATGAAATCATCATCCCACCTTAGTCATCGTCTATACTGGTTGTGTGATTTTTCTTTCTTTCTTTCTTTTGTTAATATTTCAAGAATACTTAACGTCTCTAGTAACTAGGATATTTCCTCACTGATTCTCTGTTGAAACTTTACCAGATAGGATGGCTACAGTGGTTCGCTCGAGGCAGCGGAGAAGGGATGTTGACTCACCTCGTTACCGCTAGCTAAAGAAATGGGTAGAGCAGGTGCTTAGAGATTCAAGTTACATATTATTCCTTCGCTCCAGAATGAATCTCAGCGCACCTATTTTTATGCCACTTCTTATTCTAACCTTGATTTTCTTCAGGAATGTTTGACAAAGACGGATCAGGAACCATCGACGTCCAGGGGTTTGAAAATCTTTATCGCTACGTGAATCAGTGGCTGGACACGTTCCGAGGTCTGGACCACGACCAGAGTGGAGTTGTGGAAGAGGCGGAGCTAAGCCAGGCCTTCCAGCAGATGGGTTACCGTTTCAGCCCGCAGTTTGTCCAGACCATCGTGCGTCGTGCTGACCCAGCCACACACAAGGTCTCCGTTGACCAATTCATACTACTCTGCATTCAAATTCAAAAGTTTACCGGTGAGTTTTTTTTTTATTGAGTAATTAAACCTGTATACGACACTAGAGGTGGGTAAGGGTTTACTTAAGTCGGCCTGTTACGTCTTTCCACGGCAAAATTTTGGTTCGGTGTAAAATACGAAAGAGATGTAAGTTTGTATTTTTTTAGCGGAATTTCCAATGGGCTGTCCGGGAATGGCCTCACCTGCTTTCTAACTTGTCACTGAGAAAATAAAGTAATCATTTTGAACCTATTCTATCAAAAATAACTGAAAAATTATGTTTTAAAGTATGATGAACTGGTGAAATTTTGTTTTAGACGCATTTCGCGGTCGAGACACTGAAATGAAAGGCGAAATCACAATTGGCTTCGAGGACTTCCTTACGATAGCGCTGAGCTGCACGTAAGTGCGTGAGTTAAGCATTCCTATACTCGACAAATTGCATTGTCACTTTTAAGCTAGTAATCTCAATGCCTTATTCATCTCATATTTCCTGCTGATAGCGTTATCGATATTAAGTAACTAAACATCGCCTTTCAGTGTAAGACGCTCCAGCATTCAAGTGTTTTATTGTTCGTTTTTTTTTTTTTTTTTTCGAAGTTTTTGGAGGACGGTCTGTGTAATAATATGTAGTAGAGCAGGCAATTTGAACCACCCCATGTATTTTCTTCCTTTTTACTCTAAGAGGATAAAAATCTCTATTAGCTTTGTTTTATTGATTATGTCGATTGGTCTAATGTCTAATCTGGAGAGATATAGTATTAAAATATTTTCTGAATTCCTGTGCACCTGTAAACTCACAATAAAGATCCGCATAGTTTATCTTCCAATAATGTCACAAATTATTGTAAGAGAGTGAGCTGAAAAAAACAGCGATGTACTGGTACTTGAACTGTTTTGCTTATAATTGAATTGCACATTATATTATACATACAGTTAATTGCTCAAAGTCTCTAATTATGTTTCTCTAAAAGCAGACTGATAGGACCGACATCTGAGCCAAATGTTCTTATATTTTCTAGGTCCCCCTTGGCTTGGGGAATGACGAAAAGTCACACGGCAAGTTCAGTAGGTAGGTGTTTCAAAACTGGTTTGTATGCAACAACCTTAACAGTACCTATACCATTTATACCTGACAGAAAAGTATCTCACCGCTCAATTGCTTCACACGGAATGGCCGTTTCAGTTTAGGAGTGAGTGATCTCTTCCTCATAGTCCTCTTCGTCGTTTCTTTCCCATGGATTACGCTCTGTTACGGTATGCCCAAAATCTGACGCGAAGTTTTTCGCTGCTGGAACAAAATATCCAATGGTTTGGATTAATGTGAGTGATGACTTGTGACGTCAACTGAAACTTGTCATTTCACTACAGCGCCAACGACTCGAAGAAGATCTCGCATATCTTTGGAAGCATTACCTTCTCACGCAGACACAGGCAGATTCTAAAACAACTCATGTTTTATGCAAATCGCCCGCAGTTGAGCGATTCCATTTCAGTTTATTTCAGTGGTATTCAATTCGAAATTCAAAATTGCCTTCGGCAGCTTATTAGTTAGTACGTTCGACTTACAGCGAGCAGTGGCAGGAACGGGAGCTTGCCTTCGATAGACAAGTGTTGTCATCTCCCTCATCTTAAATACTTTATGGGCTGTGAACTGTGCTGCTGCTGGTTTATCTTGATCTGAAATAGAACTTTAAGGTAAATAATAATAAAAAATAAAAAGGTACCGTATGTCGGTTAAGTTTACCCAGTTGTTCTGCCGAGTTATAGGTACTAAGTAAGTGCATATTTACCCATCTAATTTTTAATTTCTCTAACTGTGTAATTTCTGTAATGTTATCTAACACTTAGAAATTTTAAATGAATTGATCGAGAGCCTACCAGGAATATTAGATGCTTTTATAAATCCAGGGTTCTCAGTGAGTGCCGCCTCTACTGCTGCTTGTTGCTGACGCTTCAAGCCACTGCCGAAAAAAGATTGGTTAGAGTTGCATCTAAATTGAATATGACCCTCCAGTACCCTCAGGATCATGGGATACCAAATATCTCAAAATAGGAACTGCGCGATGACATTCCTAGCTCGCTAGCTCTTGGAATTACGTAGGCTTAAGCTTTATACGGGCTAGAAATTAACAAAGAAATTTTACTTGACTTACCCGATCTGTACATTTGAATCTAGATTTTCTGCCAGCCCGGTACTGTCTGGTTTTGGTACTGAATGGTACTGAAGGCACTCTCGTAGCAAGAAGAGTACTGAGCTGTAGACAGGTCTCCTTGCTTCTTTGAATTTTTGCCTTAATGCTAAAATAACGATCGAGAGTAGGTAAGTAGTTAATCATTTGGAGTTTTCTGGATTCCAGCTTCTCGCTGTTATTGCATTTTGTTTTTAGAAATCGAATAATATCTTCCCTACCTCACCTACTTATCTATACCTACTTACCTCATGAACTCAGATCCAAACGGTTCTTGTTGAAGTTCTTCTTGAATCCTTTTTAATTCCAATATTTTCGCTTCATCGGCTGCTGCCTTCCATTTGAGTTTCCTTATTTGTTCCCTGCCGGATTCAACACTCTCTTCAAGCTGGTTTACTTCTACCTTCAGTTGATCTAATTCCTTTTGGCGCTGTCTGCGGGTTGACCCACGGTTCTGAATTCCAGTATTTTGGACAGAAAGTTCCACAGCATTCCACCAAGGTGAACTAACTCCATGATGTTCGTGGAATTGATTCATTTCCTCAAGAAAAGTTAAACTAGCCGTCCATAATCCTTCTAATTTCTGGTCCTGAAACACAGCATAGGTAAGTACACTTATTATGCACTAGGTATATACTTTGACCCTTTTGTATGGGGGCTTATTAATTCTGAAAAACACTACTTACTAGTTTCTCCTCCTCGCTCTTAACACACTTTTTGGTTTTGGCAACGACTTCATTGTAGGCACCCAAGCTGACGTTCAAAACACTGTTTTCTGTTCTTAGTTGTAGCTCTATTCTTTCAGTAGCTGAGGATTCTAAATTAGAAAGGGACATTTTGTCGGTAGAAGGCGGGAAAAATTATAAGCCACTTTCACATGAATTCGTCTTCAAAGAAAGGTAATTTCGTTCAATATTAAATAGTTGATTGCGAATCGGAAAACAAGTTGAAAGACAAACACATTGCACCGTTGCATTGCACCGTTTACTGCCGTTTTCTTTGGCACTGTCTGCTGACACTTTGTTTGATCTTTCACTACATGTTCACTGCTGTACCCCTGTACCGCAGACCGGCAAATAAATTATTATACAATGAACTGAAAAAATTTATGGAGATATTTATATATATATTTTTTTTTTGACCTAAAAAATTGCTCTATAACTTTAAAAATTTGATTTTGCTGATGTCGTGGCACGAAGTCAAATAGCAAGATGGCGGCCATAAAAAATTTATCTAAAAAGTTGTTGTTTATCATTGCTCACCGGAAGTATTTAGCGGCTGTCCGGTTTATTTCCTTTGATAATTCAGTGCAGAGGCGTTTTATTTCAGTAGTAAGTGTGTCTTGTATATAATTTGAGTTAATTTTTGTGTCTGTATTGTCAGTTAAGGTATTTTTTGATTGGCAGAATTTCATAACCTAAAAGGTACCTAGCGTGGATGCCTGTGTCTGTGTTATTCTAGTAGCGTAAGAGTTTGATTAACTAGGCTATGTATAGGTGGTGTAAGTGACGTTTATATTTCCAACGTGTAATTTCTCATATTTACAAATTATAGTTTAGTATAGCTGACACCTGTCACCCTAGCAGTACTTAGATATTCACAGTGACTGACCATTGTAGCTCTGTCGCAAGCGCAGTGCCAGCGCCAACGTTTGGACCATTGCCCTAGTCTGTTGAGGTACTGTCACGGAAAAGGTTGCCCGTCCTCACTTCTGTAACACAAGTGTGTGGGACTGGTGACTGTTGTGTTGTTAGCTCTTCATCTTCTCTTATTAGAATTGGTTCCGGTGTGTATATCGTTGATGGAATTAGTTCTGCGATCATTGCGGCTAAACGTTAACACTCCTGACAAAAGATGAAACAAATGCAGAGTCAAAATTGAGGCTATTGCAGTAATGTGTGTTTTTTATTATTTGCCCAACTGTCGTGCCTTGCCATCTGTTTTGGTCACCCCTACCCTACTTGATGGCTTCACTCTTGTGTTCAGCTGAGCCGCCATCACTATAAAGCCATTTCCGACTTATAACTTCCTACTAACTGGAGCTGGATATTAATATATATATTTTTTTCTCATACTTAGGACAGCATGGTTTTTAAATACCCTGAAGCGAAAAGGGACGAAACAGTAGTGGAAAGCCACTTTGGAACGGAAGTCCACGATCCATATCGTTGGCTGGAAGACCCGGATTCTGAAGAAACAAAAAAGTTTGTCGACGCTCAAAATAATCTCACCACGCCATATTTGGAGGGTAAGGTTATTTTTCACCTACAGATTAAGAAACCAATGGAAATCAACTCATTGCTATCTGCAGTAGAGTTGAGTTGAGGTTGTTCGTAGTGGATGAGTCCTTTCATTCTGAAGTTGATCTAATTTGAAGGTGGACGTTGTGGTGGTCATGGTGAATTTAATGGACGTATGGAGCGTTTAAATGATTGCCATAGGCATCAGAACGAGGTAGGCACAACTTAATTAGTTTGTTGTACTTATTTTTGTTTGCAGATTGTTTTTCGCGAACTGCCATCAACGATCACCTCAAAAAACTGTGGGATTTCCCAAAGTATGGTTGCCCATCGAGGAAAGGAACGCGCTACTTCTATTATAAAAACACAGGTCTGCAAAATCAAAGGTGGGTTGGGCCATGAAGTACTTATTGACCCTTGAGAAGGGATCATTCTTCTAAGAAGTATTTCTTAACTAACCCTCAATTTATTTTCTAGTGTCGTCTACAAGCAGGAAACTCTATCTTCTGAAGCTGAGGAGTTCTTGGACCCTAACAAGCTGAGTGATGATGGAACAGTTGCACTGTCTGGGACGGCTTTCTCGGAAGACGGTGCTACATTTGCCTACGGCTTGTCTTGCAGCGGTTCTGATTGGATCACGGTTCAGTTTAAGAGAGTTGATACCGGGGAGGACTATCCCGAAGTAAGTAGGCACCTCCCTTGATCTAGGAATATGTCTGACCTCGGTAACCTGATGTGATTACAACCGCGCCAGACAGGGCCTGCTCTAATAGCCTGTAATGGCAAAGAAGATCTCTTCAACTTCAAGTAGCATTGAGAGATTATATTAATTTGGAAAAGCGCTTGTATTTCGGCGTTTGTCAACCCAAGCTAGGTGTCCGTGACGCGGAAAAACATGGTACTGCTGTTGGGTGCCGTTTCCAACCGTAGGGAGTTTTTTTTGTGATGTCCCATTTTGTCATTGTGTCATCAGTGGCAAGTGGCAGTCCTTTGTTTTATTAAAAATCAATTGACTGAAACAGGTGCTTCGTAAAGTCAAGTTTACTTCGCTAGCTTGGAGTCACGATCATAAGGGGATTTTCTACGGCATGTTTCCCGAGCACACCGGCACGGACGGCAGTGAGACGGAAAGCGTGGAGCATCAGAAGTTGTACTACCATCGCCTGGGAACAGATCAGTCTCAGGACGTTCTTGTGGCCGAATTTCCTGAAGAGCCCAAGTATCGCATTGGTGTTGCGGTTTCTCCATGTGGCCGGTGTGTATAGCTCAACTCCCAAATGTAAAATATGATTATAAGTGGGATGTCACATGTCTAAGGGTCGTTCTCATTGACGTTAGTCAGATATTTGGTCGGCCCTCTCCTGTGACGTATGAGATTTGATGTGCATTTAAAGTTGACTGTCAAAACCGCAGTGTGTCATGTATTGCCATCGGGGCTGCGCCTGCTTGTATTTCGTTTGGTCAGCTTTGTTCAGTCATCATCTGGTCTCCACATTTGGATAGTCAGTGTCTATGTTACCAGTTTTAACTTAAGATGAAATCAGCATGTTACGTGATAAAGCGGATCAAAGTAATGACTATGAGAATAGTATGCATATCTTAAACTATTATCATGGAACTCGTTCTATCCTAGCTATTTTATGTTCCAGCTATGTGATATTATCTCCAATGAAGGGCTGCCGCGATAACCTGCTGTATGTGTGCGATCTTGAGGATGTAGGTTACGATATACGTGGGCCTCTACCCCTTACTCAAATTGTATTCAAACTGGAATCCGACTATGAATTTGTCACGTCTCAGGGCAACAAACTTCTCTTCCGTACCAATAAAGATGCTCCAAACTATAGGTGAGACAAATTATTTGCTTTCAAGATACAAGGTCTATATATAACATGTAGGTAAGGTGAGTTTATGGGAGTGGGAGTATGGACTGTAGGTGGCGTTGATGTGAGTAGTAGTGTGTTATGTTTACATGCCAAATTGCCGCTGACGATTCAGCTTACATGTGGAATTATTCCTCAGAAATAGCTGACTTTCAGGATTCTTTTCTATATTTGAGTCACTTTACAGTGGATGTTTTTGCTATTCAGATTAATTGAAGTGGACCTTTCCTGGCCAGAGCAAGAGAACTGGAAGACCTTGGTGCCCGAGCATCCGTCGGACGTCTTAGATTGGGCATCCGGGGTGGGCAATGACAAACTTGTTGTGTGTTACATTCGCGACGTGAAGTCTGTACTGCAGTGCCTGAGCCTTTCGGATGGCAGCTTGCTGTACACATTCCCGCTTGATGTGGGCACCATCAGTGGGTTCAGTGGCAGCGAAAAGCATACAGAGGTGTTCTACCAGTTCACCAGCTTCCTTACACCGGGAGTCATTTGGCGCTGTGATTTGAGTGAAAATCCTCCTCAGCCTGAGGTACTTTTTTTTTCTTTTTCGTTGACTTAATCTTTCACGAGGGTATATCTAACTCGGCTGGTACCTTTCTGATAACAACACTATAGTCGAGGCACTGTGGGTCGGGAACGAGGATTTCGATGTGCATCGAATTGTGCCTGCCAGAATCGGATAATAATCGCTGATGCATACCGTGTCAGCATATATACCCTTATTGGAACGTAAATTAAACATTATGTCAAGGAGTTTTTTAAGGACCGTGTGATATAATATTAGATTTAACACGAATTTCCTAATACTCATCGAATTTGTATACTTCAAGTCTTGATTTTTGATTATTCTTCTGTTGTTTGCCTTTACGTGGTTGTCTTGTTTAGGTGTTCCGTGAGGTCAAGGTGGAGGGCTTCAACAGGGAGGAATACACAACGCAGCAAGTGTTCTACCCCAGCAAGGACGGAACGAAGGTGCCAATGTTCATCGTGCACAAGCGGGGGCTTAAGCAGGACGGGCAGAATCCTTGCCTGTTGTACGGCTATGGAGGTTTCAACTACAGCATCCAGCCGGGCTTCAGTGTCACCAGACTTGCCTTTATTCAGCTCCTCAACGGTGTTCTAGCTATCCCCAACATTAGGGGCGGAGGGTATGTTTACAGTTCTTCTCGGCAGACTTAGTTGTTACTTATGGAAAATTAATAGAAGGCAGATGGCAGATCAGTATCTTATATTTAGGTAATTTTGATTGTTACATATTTATGAATGATTATATTTTGTCTTTATAAATATAATTGTTTCCTGGAACTGTAACATTCCCCCTGGATTACTTCCAGCTTATCAGTTGTTTTTGGGTTGTTGCAGAGAGTATGGTGAGAGATGGCACAATGCGGGCCGACTTGGCAACAAGCAGAACGTATTCGACGATTTCCAGGCTGCGGCGGAGTACCTGATTAAGCAGGGCTTTACAAAGGCCGCCAAGCTTACCATTATGGGGGGCAGCAACGGAGGCCTCCTCGTCGCGGCTTGTATCAATCAGCGACCTGAGCTCTTTGGAGCCGCCATCTGCCAAGTCGGGTAACTTCATTTTTTGTTTTGGTACTAGTTGAAGCTGACTGAAATGACGTTCTGTAAGCGGGAATTTTGAAAAAAAAAAAAAAAAAAAAAAAAAAAGAATTATTCGGTGTATTCCGGAAAATGTGGGACTGCCACGTCATTTAGGACAGTCCTTTGATTTTTTTTTTGTTGTGATAACTGGTAATTGGTGTTCTTGCAGTTTAAAGTATTCCAAACCTGGGGTCTTACGTTTTTAAAACTTTTGTATGATAGCAGAACATATTGTTTTCAGTGTGCTGGATATGCTCCGATTCCACAAATTCACTATCGGCCATGCGTGGACCACAGACTACGGCTGTGCGGATGAAAAGGAGCAGTTTGAATTTTTGTACAAATATTCGCCCCTACATAATGTGAGAGTACCCGCAGGAGATGTACAGGTAACTGCAAATTTAGTGGGTTCTCTCTCTTTCGATACCCTGCACTGAGTAAAATAATTTGTAACATTTGGAATTTGTATTTAGTACCCTGCGACTCTGCTGCTGACCGCTGATCATGATGACAGGGTTGTGCCCCTTCATTCACTTAAGTACATCGCTACCCTGCAGCACGTCCTGAGAGACGTCACAAAGCAGACCAATCCGTTGTTGATACGTGTCGAAACCAAGGCGGGTCACGGAGGTGGCAAACCAACTTCCAAAGTGGTAAGTTCTTTCTTTTTTTTTTCTTTTTTTTTTTTTATCTGGTTCTATTTTCCGTTAGTGCCAGTGTAACTTGCTAAACAGGCGGTATAAGCCGCCATAGTACATTTAACTGTTTCCCGCTCAAATTAACTTTATGCATATTTTTCGTTGACCAGTAGCGCGACTCCAGTTTTGGGCCAGTATGATTTCCAGGAAGTATCACATAATTGCAAAATTTATCCGTAAAACTAGCTAAAAATCGATTTCGTCGTTTTCATACTCTCCTTTTATTTACAATCCGTATAACCGCGGGAATACAGATAATAGAAAAAGCTGTTGAATGTTATTAAAAATGTATTAAAAATCAGTATAAGGGGGCAAAAAAAATAAAAAAAAAAATAAAGAAATAAAGCAAACCTCTTCACTGGATGGCGATTTTTATAATATTTTTATAACAATTTATAAAAAGATAAACTGAAATATGAAATAACACATTTTAAATTTTAACTGGGTTTTGATGTGAAATACGAATATGGAAGTAGAGCATAATTTATTATTAGATATTCAATAATTATTTGTATTGCAGTCATCTGTTAAATGCTCACGAAGCAATTTTGCAAACTGTTAACCCTTCGTAATAAGAAAACCGCCAAAGAGCAATGTTGTCTTGTTTCAGATTGATGAGTACACTGATGTATTCTCCTTCATCCTCAAATCTCTCAATTTGAAAGTCAACTCTTAAAAAAAGGTCTAAATAGCAATTGTAAGAGTATTTTATATTTTATCAGCCTGTTTCATATTGCTGCAGACACTGTGCCTTTAGCTTTCTCCCTCTTATGACGGGAGTCATCGCTTTGTTCTGAATTGTCGCTTAATAGACGGTCATGGAGTTTAGAAATAGATGTGTGAGGTCTTCCTCAGTTTGGGAGCGGGGTGCAAGTTTCGTGACGCGTTGTTGGGGGAGGGTTCCTTTGACCAGGGCTGGCACGTCATCCGTCGTGTATCCCAGTCCACTCAGTCCGTTCTCTATTTTCATTACCTCCATATACCCGCGGATTGTGTCAGCTAGCACTTCCCCTACAACAAATTTCCATCATTTCCTAAAAGTAAGTTGCAAGTATCCATATGGTTTTCGCTCTTTGCTTCTATGACGTGTCTCCTCGTGCCCTTTGCGGAATCTCATATTATGGCATCAGTCCTTTTCTTAGTCGAACTGTTTTAAATTACTTGCTTCTAAAATATCTGACATTAGGCCTATTCACTATTTTCACGAAAAAAATGAACATTCTGTTGAAACACCCCTGAGGCCTGAGTATGTTGTTTTGACTCAAGCAAGACCAGCATCTCAATAATTTTCACTCCTTATTTACCAGCATCCTCCCGCTTGACGCGCGAAACATCTGCCCCAAGTAGCTCAGCCGCTTGCAAATGGCGCTCAGGGCACGCCGAAGCAGTATAGCGGAACACTGCTGGTGCGGTCACTACTACTGATAATCCATGTGGAATTATGGCGTGATCTTTGCTGAAATAGCAAGAAAAGAGAAGTAGTGTGGTATGCAGCTTCCACAATGATTTCACTACGATTGCCTCATTGTCATTAAATTAAATTCACGTAAACAGCTTTGATCATATTCTATGTGCGAATGATAGGTTGATAGGATGATACTTCTACTAAGGAAAAGTGGTTTAGTTACTGAACCAAGTTTTTCCAAGGTCGGTAGGAACAGGGGTTCCTAAACCAAGAATTTCTACACCAGTTTATTTCCCTGTTGCTTTTGAGATCAGTGGTGAAAATAATTTCACTTACTTATAGTCTGCTGGCTGGTGGTTGGACACGTGGCCGGATATGGGGTAAGACATGCCATGACACAGATGAACCCCAGCATTGCCAAATCCCACTCCCGCCATCGTGGCTGCTAGGTGCATAGCAGCTCGCGCTTCCATGTCGTCTGCCTGGTAAACTGCCCTGAAAATATAATCTGCTGCTACTGAATGTAATTTTATTTATAAACCATACCTGGGCGCTAAGGTGAAGAAGTAATTTCTTGATACCTAGGGGGTATTCCCGCGTTCTCCGAGCACCCGATTAGCGCCGATTTATCACCAGCCTCTATAATGGTATTTACCCGCACCACTGGATGGTAATGAGTATAACCAGTTGTTTCTGTGTGAATTACTGGCACCGTGGGTATGAATTTCGATTAGAATTTCCTCCTGTGTCAGAATGCTACCTTTTAAAATATTTGTGCATGACTTTGAGGGCGTACTGTGCCCAGACGTCAGAGATTGGGTTGGATCCATTGTAGGCTGGTCTTTCTGCAGGACAGCTTGGCCGAGGAGAGCGCTCGGTGTACGGGATCGCAGTGAATGACTCCAGAGCGTGGCAAAGAACGTCAAAGCTATAAAAATGATTAGGGGTAAAATCATAAGCACAGGTAGCGGCGGAACCTGTAGTAAGATAACTTCTCACTTCGCATCAGTTCTGTAACATGGCTGTTAACTGAAGTAACTGAATTTAATCTCCATGCCGTCAGTTAAGCTGTGGCTCGACGTGACCTATCTGAAATATATTCTGAAATATCCCTGCACCTAAAACTATAAAGGCGCAGCCCCCCAATTTTCCAACGAAAAGACAAATTTCCGTTTTGTTCTGTATTGACTGGGTTAACGCGGCTGCCCCTACAACTTACCCAGTATAGGCTGCCACGCGTTCAGGGATCGTAGCTGTGTGCAGAGGATCTACAATAGCCAGCACAGGACGAAGTGCGCGATTAGAGATGCCAGTTTTTGTTTTGATCTCTTCGAAGTCAAAAACACTCACGCCTGTTGTTTCCGACCCCGTACCCGAAGTTGTAGGGACTGAAACAAAGTAGGGATAGTTTTGTAGTCAATTTTCCCGATAAATGATCAATAATCGTAATAAAAACTAACTTACTAGCTATCATCGGCTTGAGGGGGGCTGTGACAGGCTTCCCCTTTCCGATGGGTAGATTAACATAGTCGAGCAAACAGGCTGCTGGGTCAGCTGCGAGCAGATTGGCGGCTTTACACGTGTCCATCACACTGCCACCTCCCACTGCAACGAACGCGTCGAAGCGGCCTGCACGTGCAAAATCAGCTGCTTGGAGCAAGCTGTTTAACAATTTGAAACATTTAAGTGGTGTAGGGAAACGAGTTGACTTATTTCCGCAGTAAGACGTACACACCTAGCAAGTGATACATAATATGGCAGAGGCACTGCTTGATTGACCTATATTGATCTTCTATACCTTTTGTCAGTTGGCTCCACACGAACTTTGTCGAAAAGCTCTACTTGCACTCCCTGGCCCGACAGGCTGTCCAGCGCAAGTCGAACAGGTGGCAGGCCCGCCAATGTAGCGTCAGTGAACACGGCAACTCGCTTTGCCCCCAGTGCCACAACGTCGTGCCCCACTTCCCTCGTTACTCCTACCCCGTAGCGCACTGTTGACGACACCATCTGAAACCCCATTGTAAATGATTGGGGTTTTCTTTGTTCTTGTATAGGAAGTGATAGAAATGATATTACTTACTGTCGAACCGTAGTTGCCATCTTCACTTTTACTGTACCTATGAGAGCTTTTAATTAAATACCCTCTTAAGCTAATACAGATAGGTACCTACTACCTACTTACCTCAAAGGCGTAGTCTTTATCCGGAAGAGCGTGGGGGAGGGACGTAAAATGCCCTGAACCTGAGTGTGCAGGGCAAGTGCATCTACAAGTGAGAATACCGCCTGCCATTACACGAGACAGATTAAGGGAGGGTCACGTCATCTCATGCAGTTAAATGTCAGCAACAGGTCCAGCACCCAAACATAGCACGAACATTCAGATTCAGACCGAAATCACTGAGTATCGTCGTTTAGAGATCTCCGAAGTAGGTAGGTAATTCTGAACATCGGTAGGTAAATGCTCTAAATTAATTGAGCAATAGGTAGGTACATAACCTACTTATCCATTTATATTTTATTAACAGCGAAAAACTGCAACTCACCCTTTTCCCAGTTTTGTTACTAAATCAATCACACGTTTAACCTGCATTTTTTTTCTCTGAAACTTTGAAAATTTCGCCTTTAGACAAGTTGACAGGAGGTAGGTATTTGATAACGAATCAGATAAAAGCTTCCGATGATTTGCTTCAAATATATGAAACTGTCTTGTTATCTTCCCCAATGAAATATGGATTTGAACTTGAAACTAGATTTATCTGTGAAGGAATGAGAGAGGATTCTTGTTCATGTAATCAACAGAGTGCCAACATTGGTATGTTATAGTACAGAAGTGCCAACATTACCTACTTATGGCGGGAACGGACTTGGGCGAGTTCGGAGCTATTTATACTTTCGCGCTTGTATGAAAGTTGACAAAGTAATGTCACCGTATAAAATTTCCAGTTTGAGATTTTGGGTTGGGCCTGGGGGTTAATGTATGGACCGATGACTGTGAGAATTATTGAAGAATTATTATGGCTCAGGGGCCAAAACTAGAGAAATTTTTTGGAAAACCGCAGAAAAAGATAGTAGGTAGGTACCTCTTTCTTCGAAATCTATATAGCTAAAAATCACTGGCCAAAATATTGATTGTTATTTTTTAACTGGATGCGATAGATGCGGCGCGAGTGACGGACTGTACTGTAAGTGTACAATACCTACTTGTCTTGCTGTTTTCTTGAATCTGAAATTGGTACCTACCTAACTTAAAAAGTAAGAAAAAGTGAGATCATTGCCGGATGTTTAATTTAATTTTTAGATGCAGTCGTACAATAATAGGTTCTATTGACACTCTTTGGTTGTTTCAATTTTATTTGACCTACTGACCGTATCGATTCAGTCGGTCCATTTTGTATAGTTTTGATTGTAATATTGTAACACTAACTCCGCAGCTGCAGTCGGCGTTAAAAGTATATCGTACACTTACTTACTTGTAGTGCTGAGTCGTTATCAACACGTATATTGTGGTGCCTATGAGGGCCATGTCAGTCGTGTCACCTTGCGTGAGTTTCATCTGTGGTCCATGGTCGTGTCAGTTTGACCTTGGTGTTGAAGCTGAGTGACGCTAACGTTGAGATAACTGCCTTAAAAACCGTACAAAATGCCCTTAAGTGTCCCATTAGACAAGCTCAATAAGTGAGCACTTTTTGGAACTACCGACTTCCACTTTTGCTAGTATTAGTTAGCTTTATCTACGGCACGCTGTTGGATGGGTTTCTTCGATTTATGGCTTTTTTTCATTTTTCTTCTTAAACACGTTTTGTTGAGCTTTTCCATCGTGAAAATAATAGCGGTAGTTATACTATAGCTCATCTATAGATCATCTAGTTGCTAGTAAAATTTGTAATAGGCTGTATCATCAGGCATATAAATCATATCATGCGCTCATAAAGTTGGCAAAATCCGCAAAATCTAGAGGTCTATTTATTTTTGAAGTTAAGCTCTGCGAAAAGATGCTGTGTGACTAAAGGCTCACAGCAGAATCCCGTACCCCATCCACACTGCAGGGGGATTTCCGACTTGACAAAGAATGAATTGGAGATGAGGCAAGCTCAACATGGGTACGAGTCGTTAAGAAGCCGGATTGCCACGACAAAGGAAAGCTCCAGAGATCATAGACTACTCAGTATTTTGTGAGACTTCCTACTTCCAAAGCTGCCCGTTGCCCGATGTTAGAAGCACCAACTCCCGCCAGTTCCTCAAATCAATCCGTATTCATCTTACTTTCAGACCCAATTATTTTCACAATTTCTGAATCTGCTTTGCGAGGTTTAAGGTTAGGTTTTCTTCGACTGATTATTTCCCAGACTCTGTTCTTTGATGTTTGACTCAGATTTGGGACCTATATATGCCGACCTAAAGTGATATTTCTCTGCATCTATCCTCCGTAGGTGCGACCCATTTTGTTTTGGGAGAAAAGAATTCTACAATTGAGTGGAAGACACGTGTTCGAGGAACTCCTAGAGAAGGGGAAATACTGTATGCTGTTATACTATGTGGATCTCACGACTCACGGCACTCAGCCTGATATTTTAGGAGTCAATAGGATTACCCAGCTGCGCATTAGGACTGGTTTTCCCTAGGAAAATAGGTCAAAATAGGTAAATACCTGATCGGATCGGACACAGAAGAGCATTTGGACATTTGGATCAAAACGTGGTTGGCTGTTGTGCCCCGCTCGATGGAGAGTGGAGATCGGCGGAAACGCCAGTCTTATCCCGGAAGCGACCTAGACCTCCTCGGATCGTGAGCTCGGCACACCCGATTTAAATGACACGATACCTACGCTTGTCAGGTTCATACTATAGACTCCGTTTCTGCCTCTTTATCTATTTTGTCACATTCGTAACAGAATTACCTAAATGCTGAGCTATGAGCGGCCCGGCTTGCAGAGAGGAGGCAAGTTGTAAATAATATTGTCGTGGTGTCGATGAAAGTAACACAGGCCCAATTTCCACAAATTATAGCTTTTGGAGTCATAACTGGCTAGAAATTTTCAGAAACGGATGGCAGATTAAAAAAAAAAAATTGTAAATAAAATAGTAATTTTTAGCACCTGCAACATCGAATCACATCCTCCCATGCATATTACAACTTGCATGAGATCATTGATGTGAATCAGGCCCATATCCAGAAAGATGAGGTCATGGGGGTTAACCCCCCCCCCCCCCCCCCCCCCCCTTGGATACGGCTATGATGTGAATAATCATTCGATGAAAATAAATACGACAGATGCAAGAGACTGGATTTTTACAGTTTGAGCGCAGTCCTCAGTTGTTAAGACAATAAACATTTGATATTATGACGTCCAGGCGCTGACAGAATTCTAGTACTTCTTGGATTGCAATTACGAGGTATTTTCATATTCGGGCTTAAATTGTGGAAAGCTGTGACAACAGCCTGAACTACATATTCTTATATTATCAATGACCACAAATCAAGGCTGTTTACTATCCTGGACCTGCGTACCAAGTTTTATTGGGGTACTGAATAAAACTAGACAAAATTGATCTCATTTAGGAACTTTATTTCGACCGAGATATGCTGTTATAAAGTTGTCAGTAAATTTTAAATTATATCTACCTTCTTATTATAACTCAAGAATCAACTTTTTAAATAAATGCCGATTGCATGACTAACCGCTAGTGGATTGTGCCAGTTTCAAACTGGTTGTCAAAATTGTTTAAAGTCATAAAATAAGGTCATATCAGTGAAAATAAAGTATTTCAAATTCAAACCTAACCTAACATACTTGGGATATTTCTCGAATACCTATATGAATGTGGTTTTTACACATACAGTGTATCGGTAGGTAGGTAGGTATATACCTACCTATACGTACAATATTATTAGAAATTTTAGATTTTCACTGAGCGACATATTTTTAGGTATTTTATGGAATTTTTTTATACACTTTAGCACTCCTTATTCACCGTAGGTATACCTTCGGTAAGCTCTTTTAAGATGACACTTGAGCGGTAGGCACCCCTTAAAAACAAAATGTTCCCTCATCGTAATTCATTTATAGTGAAAGGCGAGCGTTATTGTTTTCTGTAGTGGCATAATTGAGGGAAAAAAATACTTATTAGGTACCGGAATCTCCAGAATTATCAATCCACAAATGAAAAATAATTTACCCATTTAGAGATCAAGCTGCTAGTCAGTCACCAGGTCCATATTTTCACGAACACAATTTTCGGTTTTTCATGGTGGACACCTGCCAAGGTTTGCACGACTGCTCAGTTAGCTGCAGCAGCTTGAAACTGTGGGCAACTCTGTGTGTGTATCAGCTGCGCTGGATTGCCACTATATGTTTGCTCTCAGTATTTCGATAGGTGCATTTCATGACGTCACGTCTTGGTTTCTCCGCCGGGAACTGGATGATAGGTGTGGCCATTCCTGTTGACTAGGACGGGTTTACGTGGGATTGAGTCCAGGTCCATATGGGTACGAACCACCACCTTTTCCGCGGCCAAGGATCCCAGCTCTTCGACCGCCCTCTTCTTCTCCTCCTCCACCTCGTCTTCCACTGCCTTCTTTACATCCTCGACGTCCCCCTCAATGATTGCTTGTGTTGTACTCTTCAGCACGTTATCCTTCTCGATATTTTTCTCGTTGGCTGTAGTATTCAGATTCTTTGGTGACGAGAAATTGGGATTCTTTTCAAATTTGTTGATTTGACTATTTTGTTTAATGACTAATGGAGTAATTTCATTATTTTTTACAGTGTTCTCCTCGGAATCGTCTTTATACTTTCCGAGTAAAGCTTTTTCGGGGTCTCTGTCTTGACCACTGTCCATTCGCAATTTGCGTCTGCGTCCACGATTTCTTAGTGTAACGACTGCTACTAAAACTATGAAACATATTATTAAGATACCGACAATAATGTACATACTGACAGATCTCGATGCTGAAGACTCTTTGATGTTGGGTGGTTTTGCGAGTGGACCGGTCTTCTCGTTGGCCGTAGCTTCCTTCGTAGCAGTCAGTAGAACTGTAGCATTGACAATTTCAACTTCAGAGCTGAAGTCTTCTGTTGTTGATTCCAACAGTGGTATTTGTGTTGACGGTTCTCCTGCACTTTCTTGATCCTCTTTTACTATTAAAATCGCAGCTTTTCCCTCTGTTGTCGTTTCTGTGACCTCAGTTGTGGTTATAATCTCGTCTTCAGTGGTGGTTGGAGTCGTTACCGCCTCTTCAACTTCAGTAGTCGATGTCGACACTGCTGCTCTTTCTTCGGGAGTGGTCATCTCAGAAAAGATTGCAGAGCTGTCGGTAGTGGTGATGGGGAATTCTGCTACTTCTATGATGGTGGTAGGTGCTTCTGAAGTAGCTCCCTCAATGGTGGGCGCCAGGGTGGTGGGTTGCTCTGTACTTGCTGCTTCAGCATTGATGCTCATTTCTGTCTCCTGAATAGTTGTTGCTTCTTTTGTCTCGGTCAGCTCTTCGCTGTCTGTAATTTCTGGACCGCTAGGTGTGGTAGTGGAAAATTCGTGTTCTACGTCACCTGGCATCGGAGAAATTTCTGGAATTTGCCCTATTACTTCACCTTCTTCATGCTCTTCAATGATACCATCGTTATCTTCGACAGTCTGTTCAAGGGCAGTGGCTTCTTCTCCATCGTTCCCTTCTTGAGACTCCAATTTCGTAATAGACGCTATGTGAGCCTCATCGTATTTTTCAGTGCCTTCCTGACTGTCATTATTTTCATCTACGGGAATTACCGCTTCACTTTCACTTTCATTAAATTTTCCAACTTCAGTTTTCGAGTCTTCAGACTTTCTCTCATCATCAGTCGTGTCTTCGGTTTCCTCATCTATGAGTTTTCTTGCATTTGACTCGTCAGTTTCGTCAGACCTACTCGAATGTTTCGATTCAGGTGGAAAAAAGCCACTTCCTTCTTCTTTGTCCTCGTTTGGAGCTTCATGCCTCTCGGAATCTTCATCTTCCGTTTGGACCACCGGACGTTTATCGCTAGCCAAGACATTGAGCGTATTTTCCTGTCGATTATCATCGTCTCTCCTTAATTCTATGGTTTCCCTGTCAGGGTCACCAGAGAGATCTTTAGTGACATCTTCCATTCCTTCTTCATGGTGAAAAGAATCATAAATCCGAGTTGCTGCAGCATTTGGGGGCGGAGGCTCTTCTTCTCCGTCTCCGGAACCTTCATCTATTTCGATGCCTCTTTTTCCTACACTTGAAAAGTCTTCCATGGATTCCCTTTTGTCTGACGCGTGTGCTAGCACCTCTTCTTGTAGGCGTTCCATGAAGGTTCCGACTCCTTGGGGCATCGGTCTTATCTCGCGGAGGTCATCGTACCCAGTGCCTTCTGCGCTGCGTCGAACTATTCCCTGTGCGCTTCTGGTCATGTTGATGGGAATCAGCATATCAGCGAGGAGGTCTTCGTGTGGAGACTGGTGCTTCGCAGCCACCATCAGGATGCAGATTTGAAGGCATGCCACGAGCCCCGGCCACACCATCGTGGAGACCATTCCTGTAATAATAAACCGAGTAATTAGTATTGACTTTTTTGTTAGGGAAAAGTTTTCTTTTTTCGAAGTCGGATCTTATCGATTATTAGTACGAAGGTTTATGTAAATTCAGCGTTTTTACTAAAAAGAAATGATCTGTAGTATTTTTTCATCATTTGGGGATATTTAATGTTGATCGAAATGCAAAACTGGAAACTCATTCTATAGGTGTAGACCCCCCATACCCCGTATAGATACACGTTTCAAGCTGCGCAGAGCCCTGGCGAATATACCTAAATCCTCTCGGAAAACATGTTTACGACACCTCGTCACTTGGAGACGCATGTCTTGTCTTAATGGAGGATAAGATAGTGGTAAGGACAATGCTGCCCCTGCACTCACTTTTGAATGACATCGCCCTTAATGGAGGGTACGTCTTGTTCACTGCATCTGTCAGGTTTCAGGTGCATTCTGTGATGGCCATTTAGCCTAGTTAGAAATGCTTGCTAAAATTACCTGATACACGTTCCGTTATGTTCAGTATATTAGCACCAGTATCTCGCACCCTAAGGTGACTAAGAGAGTACTAATTAAGGAGTACTACCATCATTTGTTTGAGAAAGCATGCATGGGTGTCTGACGAAGATCGTTGGTTTTTCTTGTTTATTCAGGAAAAAGGAACTATTAAAAATGAAAATTGTCTTCCGGCCTTTGTCGCTATACTACATATCTACTGAGAGGCGACTGAGGGGTGAGAGATACGAAAAACCCCTGTTGTCCGTTTTCAGCTTGAAGCAGCAGTATAGTAGGTTTATATAACAGTACAAGAGTTTTTTTCGTGAGGGCACTTTAAAACACAACGAACAATTTAAATAAAAACAGATCTTCAACCGCAGGAAACCACCCCACTTCAGCCCAAATGACAGCCGGGGCCTTATCGAATTTGTTGTTGAAGTTTTGTAACTTCCTGACGTTATCCAGCCCCGTCATGTCACCCGCACCTACAAATACATTGTGATGAATGAATCATTTCTCGAGAAAAGATTTTGTATCTACCAGTTCTTGAAACTGGCGATAATTAAGGATGTTATCAGTTCTTCAGTTAGCCCTTCCCAATTTTCCCACTCATTCCGCTATTGAAGTTTGAATGGTTGAAATGTACAAGAACCCATGCGGTAGGGATATAGTACAGTAACTAATTAACACATGCATACCGAATTTTTCTCATAAGTTTAACTTTAAAGCGGCTTAGTTTCATAAAGACCTATCCTTTCTAAAATAATAATATTAAATGAATTAATGACCCAAGTCCCGATGTCTCCATCAGCTGAAACGGTGACGAGCAATTTACCGAAAAGTATAAATGTTCTCATTTATACCTGTAACCTAGGTATCTATGAACTTGTCTTTGATAATAAAATAAAATGTAACTGGTCCATCTTTTCTAAGCCAAGTCAAGCGTGCCCAGAGCGAAGTAGGCGACTGCAGGCGGCTATCAGGTGTCGGAATCTGAGAGGCAAGACCGTTCAGACCACAGAGGGTGACCACTAGTGACGGACCACAACACTGTCCCAACTATTTTCTCAAATTACCGCCTTAGAACCCGGCATATAGGGGTGACACACCCAAGATTAATGTACAATATAATTGGGTGGAAATAAACTTCTTTAGATAAGTTAGTTATCACAAAAGGGGGGATGGGACAAGGAGGTTTGACGACTTTATTTTCTTGATGTTTTTCCAACTTTGCTTTAAAAAATATGGATTATTACAAAAACCGCGCCTTTGAATGAACTAGCTACAGACTATGAAAGTTGATATAAGGAGGGGCCAATTTCAACAGTTTTTAGATTAAGTAGATACTTAAAAGTTGCGGACGTTATTGATATATAAACGAATACAGTAATGTATTCACTAAAACTTAATTGTGGGGGGGGGAAGCGAAGGTTGGCTTAACCACTAAAAAAATGTTAAGCGCGTACCCTTTTGGGAAAACCATTTTTTTCAACTCAGAGGACATGGGAAACACAAAATCTCATTTTCGAAGTTTTTAGTAGTTTCTCGCTGTAATGTCCAGGAAGGAACTAAAACAATGTCCAACGTATATGTTATGAAGTCTAACCGACTATTAGGACGTGTTAAGTACGGAAAAACTCCGCGTAGGACGCCTCTTTATGTCTTCAGCACAGCAGGCTACTAAATTATACATTATGGAGGTGAATAGCTTGGCCGAGGTCATTTCCAAACAGCGGTGGCTAAATGAACCATGTTTATGCCATGCTAATCTACTTGGAATCTATTGTGCAACCATATAAGCTCGCAGACAGATGCCCTGGGGTGCCAAGGGCAAAGGTTAAAGGCAAAATGCACTGAGATGTTGTTCGAGCCAACAGACAATGTCTCACCGTGCCACTTGAAAAAGAAAGTTCTGCTTGAAAATGAAGTATATAAATTGTTTCGGGAACTGCGTTTGGTCAGAGCAGGACTCTTTCACAAGTTTGAAACGTCTCAAAGATGCTGTCCATTCAGCCGCGCCGCGTTTTCAATTGCATAGGGTAGGATAGGGACGCTTTGGGTGTTCTCTATTATAATAGAAGAGTAATGACAAGATTTCAACATTTAGAAAAATCCAGCCCTTATTCATTCGATTTTCTCCATTATCGAAATTGATGAATTTTACTCCAATTAATTTCATTTTTTGATTTATAGCCAGAAATCCGTTTTCTTCAAAGTTACCGCACAGTTCTGTTGTCCTTGGCTCGAATATGATACGAAAAACTGTGAAGACATTTTTTGGAAGTCGGTACATGGTCCAATATAGGTATAGATGTTCTTCGAAATCTATCAGTTGAGCTTTTCGACATTTTCTAGTAGGTATAGTACCTACAACCTGTACAACTGCCAGTCACGATAGACATATTTTTAATGTACCACCCTCTCAGACTAGCCCCTGACTCGCTGCATTTGATTTGGTAGAACCGAGGCAGCCTTGAGGGGCACAGGATGGTAAGACCCCTACTGCCTGGCCTTATAGTGGCCTGGCCTTATGTCTCCAGTCTGGATCAGTCGGGCTGACTCCCACGCGATAAGCTCACGAGTGCCCATAGAGACCAGACCGATGACAGCCCAGCCCCCACTGCTACCTCTTCATACCGTTCATTGATATACTTACGCATAATATGAGGTCCCACTTACCCCGCGGGGTATAGATGACCCCAAAAATATTTTTGCAGTGTGAGACCCCTACCACCCTACCCTTTTGCATGGCCGAAAATAAGGACTCGGAAGGAACACACGTCTAGTAAACCTTCAAGGGGGATAAAGATTAATAACAGCTTTTTGTATAGTTTTTGGTAAATCAACTGGACACTTGCATGCATTGGGGCTGTTGCATGGTATTCGAGGGGGTAACCACTCCAGAGATTCCTTGAGATTCCACTGAGATTTCGTAAAGATTTCCAAAGATTCCCATCGACATTCATAGAAAGATGAACCGCGAAGGGGTAACCACTCAAAAAAATTCCAAGGTTCCCTGAGATTTCTTAAAGATTTCCGATGATTCCCAACGAGATTCTCAACGAGTGGTTAACCCCTCGATAGTATCGAATTTGGAGAATCATATTATATCAGCCGCGATAAAGGACTTATAAGCATGCATGTTGTAAGTTGTAATAGAAATTTGTTACAAAGGTCTCCTTGGTAGATATAGGGGTTGCAAATTTTTTATTTCCGGTTTCATAGTTGGACATTAGAGTTGCTGTGTTGTTGTCTGTCTCCTCACTCTCCTCATGTGGAAAAAGCTGTGTTGCAGCAAAGTAATTGTTACGATGCGTACCCCAAAGCTAACTTTTCATGATTTGCCCACCATCCTATTTATGTAATGGAAAATTAAAATTAAACAAATTATATTGAAATAGCAATCTGTGGTTTGCCTTCATTCGTCTGATACCTAGCTATAATGCTCGCAGGATATCGAGTGTCAACCAACCACACACTGTCGAATGTGGTGACCGATTTTCTGCGACATGCATCTTGCAGCTTTCCTTGGTGTACTAAATACAGACCGCAAAACTGTGCCTTAGCTGCATTTATGACCACAGTATTTGTTGTGGATGGGAATTTTTGTAACTAGATCTTGACATTGAGAAAGCGAAAAGCCGGCGCCACTTGAGTGATACGACCTGAGGAGATACTACGTATCTGACTCACCGTTTCCGGAGGAAAATAACGCCATAGTGATTAGCGGGTAAAATCCCTCTTCATCCCGTTTATAGCGAAGCCGAGATAATATCGTTGGTTTAGGGAGGGTGGGCGCAATCTATACTATACAGTGTATCAGCTGTGACGTATTCGCAAGTCAATATACGAGAGCGGCCAAAGTATACAATCCGGCTCCGCTGTATAAACGCCGTGCACCAGCCACAAGCACTGCACACTGTCCGCGTAGCCAAATCAGCCAAGGCCAATCGAGGCCGGCAAATCCCGCGTCAGGGTCGTCGCTAGCATTGCTGACTTCTGACACTCTTTGCCAGAAAAACGAGCCAATAAGAGCGCAAGGCATAGTGAGGAGTCCCCTAGAATGATAGCTGGTGTTGGGTTTTCTTATACATCCAAAAGAAATTAACCCTATGTAGAAACCTAAGTGGATGCTTTAAGCTCCCAGTGCTGTCAAAACGTTCCCAAACAAAGATTTGTGTTAATATCAGTCATAAATATCCTAAGATTGTGAGTTTGAAAAACCGTTGGGGACTTCACACTCGGATTCTCACTATAGTCAGAGCCGAGGGGTTAACCACTCCAGGAATCTCTTGGGAAACATTGAGATCTCATGGAATCTTGGAATTTTTTGGAGTGGTTACCCCATCTATGAATATCATTGGGAATCTTTGGAAATCTTTGTGGAATCTCAAGGAATCCCTGGAGATAAAGATAAAACAAAGGGTTTATACTTTCTCCGTGCGGGTTTTATTTGATATTTTCTGGTAAGTTTTGTTGCTAAATTTGGTTATTTATTGTCATGATCTAAATTATTGTGTAACGTGTATGGGTTTTTATATTTATTCGTTAGATAAATGCGGACGATGAAGGAGTAGAGGTATAACGAGGAGGCACCTACCTACTTTGACCGGCTGACCAGTACTTTGACCCCGTAACCCCGATCCTGCTTATTCACCAAAAATTCCCTGTGGCAAAATCTTCCAAATTTTCTACATCACGGCAGCTAAGTTCTAAATTACCCTTTTGATGGCTTTTCCCTGTTTTCCCCCTTAAGAAAACTGTGGTGGCGCCTGTATCAACTTTATTCTTTATTTAGGACACCTATATCACCTTTTCTCTGAACTCATCCTTCCCTGAAATCATCACCATCATTTAGGCTAGCTGTGGCATTCAAATTGAATTGTACACTCATCATTCTTAGTTGTACAATTGGTAATAAATTTTCACGATAGTAGCTGCGCTCTCACCATACTCTCCCCGAAAACCCCGAAAAAACCCCCTCGGTCAGAGCCACGTAGTGCGCTCTTTCAGTGGTGGGCTCACTAGTACTCACTAGAGACTAGGGCATCCTGCAAAGCCAAACCTAGGTGTGTGGAGGTCTGCCCAAGAGGCTGTAGAGCTATGAGAATGTTATGTTATAGTTTTACGGTTTCACACTGAGTCACTGACAACTGGTTCACGCGACCATGTTTTATAGGGGAAAGGGCTGGTGGTTGGTTTATGACTATAAACCGTAAAACGGTAAGACTTTCCCCTCTCTCTAAGAAGTAACTAAAGCAGGTAGGTATAATCTACGTACCTATGTGTGTATCGTATATTCACATCATCGGGGATTGGAGCGCAAGGAACGCCAACGAATACGTTAGTTTATCGTTGCACTGCGTAAACATTTGTTTCGAGATCTGTCGTTTTGAAAGAAATCAATATTGACTTTTCAAGAATGACGCCACTATCGATAAGTGGATATTTACAAGGTCATGGGTCTGCAACATTTTTCCTTTTGCTCCATTGAAACTTTGTATCTTCTGCTTTTTACGGGAAATAAAAATTTGCGATAGGCCGCATGTCGTCCCAGTATCAAACCCTTTAGGTACTGTAACGCTAGAACCTTGTGATACGTTGGGATTTAACAATCTATTGTTCATTTTGATCCTTTATTAAATCTTTAACAATGTTGCCTCCCTATATTCGAGTGGATATTTCATTGAATAGCAAGACTGTGTTATATGGTACCTCTATATGGTTCCTTAATTCAGTATTCAAGATGTCGCTTGGAAAACAAGTGGTATGCGACAGTGGTCTCACATAGTTTCCCACATATGGGTTTTCTGATGCAGTCTACACCTCCAGTCGCCACTGCCCCATTGAGAGGTTCACAGTGAAGGCAAAACACATACAAAGAAATTCTAAACAACATTGATCGGAAAAAAATTCCCATTGACCCCAAAGGAATAGTCGCAGTTAGGGCTCAGATCTCTACAACTTCCTCTGTGCTACAACCTTGAAGGTGTACAGCTCTATACTGTATCTTCCAAAACTACTTTTCCCCAGGGATACCCCTATAATGGCCATCAAAAGTACCATATAAAAAACTAAAATAGTGCCTCTCAGTGGCCGAGTGGTCAAGGAGTCCGCTTTGTGTCCTGAGAGGTCCGGGTTCGAATCCCGGCTGAACGGAAGAATATTTTCCCCTTCCGACTTGCATGGATGTATTGGCTTCGGCCCACTCCTAAACTGGCTTCGACCCACTCATATTCGGCTTCAGCCACTTCGTCTTCGGCTTCGGCCAAAAACATCTAACAAACCAACTCATCGGCGCATACGTTCTCTGAACAAAAAAAAAAACTCTAAAATATTATCAGAATCAGAAGACCTGCACTTCTACAGGCCGTGGTTTCTGATCTCTGAAACGCCTTTTGCACGGACGATTCTCAAAGTCAAATTTCTGTACAATAACATTGCTTTCCTATACACTTCGTATCTGTGGGAAAGTAAAAAGTAGTCGAGCCTCCAAAACCTATTTCTGGCGCGTGGTTATTTCCCGTTTGTGGCGCGTGTTCCTGGTGCATCCCATCCAGACTACGGCGCAATTATAATTCCAGGCGCACAGGACCCATTCATGTTCATCCGCCCATGCTTCTCAGCTGCGGCAATCATCCTCCCTCCAACACCTTCCTCAATCGCTTCTATCCGTCCTTTCCAATTTCAGACACTGTCCTTCAGAAATCCGAACCTGTCGGTTGTAGGATATTATAAATGTACCTATACGGTGGTGGTGAGCGTTGCGGAAACTGAAATGTTGGTTGATCTGGCAAGGACGTGCCTCTGAAGCGGTAGGTAGGTCGGTACTTGGGATACTTGTGCATTCATTCCAACTGCCGCCTGGCCTTATGAGGCGACAACAGGTCTGTAACATAGGTCCATTGATCGCACCATGTTACAGTCCGAGCAAATAGAAATACCTGTATCGCCTCTTACCTATCCCTTCCATTTAGTTATCATATTTTATAAGGACTTGTGTGAATCCAAGTATTTTAACCGTTCTGAAGCTTGATTTATCTAGGCACAACATTTATGTTACGTGCATGTGCCTCTCAGTGGCCGAGTGGTCAAGAGGTCCGCTTTGTGTCCTGAGAGGTCCGGGTTCGAATCCCGGCGGAACGGAAACATTTTCAGCTTCCAACATGGATGTATTGGCTTCGGCCCACTACTAAACTGGCTTCGGCCCACTCATATTCGGCTTCGGCCACTTCATCTTCGGCTTCGGCCAAAAAAATCTAATAAACCAACTCATCGGCGCATATGTTCTCTGAACGTTGCGCGTTAAAAAATATATATATATATATATATATATGTATATATCTGTTACGTACGTACAGGTTTGAGGGTAGGTCGGTAGGTCCTACTCTACATTTAGAACTATACCTACTATCTACGCAGTTCATCGAAAGCACTTTCGATTTACTGGACCTATACAAGAGTACTTCCCCCAAATCGGTGTGGACTCAGTCGACAGTCGTCTCCTCCTTCAATTATGCATGAAAACTCAGCTTGCAAATCTTGCATAATCAAGAACATGATAATTTTTTATTTGTGGTCCCTGTATCGCTGACCTTAGGCTATCTACATGGAAAGAAAAGAAGTGCGGTTGTCTATATCTCATGTGACCTGTCATTGCAGTTCGAAATCTGACACTTTATAGAAGAACACAATCAAATGCATTAGAATGACTGGTAAACGTCTAACTTAGCCATAAGTTGAAGGCAAGTTTTGCTGGAGGTTGTTCCCACATCTCTAGTTCTTACCTTCTTACGAGCATAGCTCTTCCACTTGCATTGGCACTTGCACCTGATGCATGGCCATGGACCATGGACGTACTCAGACACAAAGTTAGTTTTGCCTGAATCTAGTAAAAACAGTAGTTAAATTATTACTTTAGACATAGAGTGCTGCTTGCTGAAGTTTCTTAATGACACTTTCCAGAAAAAAAACTTTTGGATATTTCTTTGATTTAAAAATAAATGTGATGTGTCTTTTTAACGTCATAGAGTGTAACTTTCTTACCTACGTAGTAGTTTTACAATCGCATGATTTTTGTCAATAAAAAATCTGTCAAAGTTGAGGTGACCGTGAAACTATAACCGATAACTATACCATGCACTAATATTTTATAGGCGTAGCAAGGGGGCTAAGCCCCCCTCCCCCCATGATCTAAAATAAATACCCTGCAGTTTCCTCGGGGATGTGTCATTATGTCATTAAAAATCATTAACTAACAGCTAACAGCATTCAGTTGTTAGCCTTTCTAGAAGCAACCTTTTCCTTTTTTTACCCAGGGTTTACGGTAGTATCCCTGATAAATAAGGAAATGTACAGGGTTACTTGAGCATGTTTAGACTAAAAATGTAAAAAAATTATAGTTCCAATGTAATAGATAAACTTTTTGTGATATTGGTGATATTTTAAATGTAGGGTACTTCATTATTTGTGCGCTTGTATTTTAGTTCACTCATAGTTTATTGGATCTGAGTCAGCTATTGCTGACATATGTACCTACACATTGCGGTGCCATAGCGTGGTTTTGCTGACCAAATAGGCCTGCTGGGTGCGAATCGCCTGATGGCATGACTCACTGTTAGGTCACTTGGAAATAAGTTTGGCAACTTATAGTTACGATGCTTCATTACTTACATGGACGGGAGAAATTTTATCATTGCATTATTTTTCTTTTTTCTTTCTTGACGCTATGGTATGGCGAGAGCGAGGCTACTGTTTTTAGCAGAGTTAAGATTGTGAGATTTTTGGTTTCCCATGATCGTGGTGGTTTCTGTAAATTGTCTGTCCGCCTAGCGTCTGCATGGTCCCTGCACCGTTTGGCAGGTTGCGATAAAATTTGGTATGTTCTTTCCTATCATTTGATGCCTTTTGTACTTTTGTACAAAGGCGTAGCAAGGGGGGGCTGGGGGGGCTTAGCCACCCCCTGGATTTTTCCGACCTACACATATCGTCACATGAAGCCATGCATGAGGAGAAGGCCTGGGGGGCTGAGCCCCCCCCCCCCCCTATAGGTTTTTGGTCCTGCTACGCCCATGCATTTTTACTGACAAAATACTGACCATAAACATTTCCTTCATCCGTATGAACCTTCCCAAGAAGTAATTCACAGTATTCGATACAGGATACAGCAATCGTAACGCTACATACAATGGTTGTACCGTAAATGATAATTATTCAGTACGTCTCGCGCAGTCTTAGAATGATTGACAAAATAATCCTAACGCTGTAGGATTTGAACCTTTTTTCTGATAGTCATGACAAGGTAGAGATTGTTAGCTACAAACTATCTGCATCCGAATTTATGCTGGTGGTATCTTAAAAAAGAAAAAAACGTTTGACCGAATTTAGTAAAGTCTGGTAAGGTACTGCGAGAAAGTCCCAGAGTTCTTTTCTATACTTTTTTTTCGAGTAGAAGAAATTGAGTCAGCATTATTTTTTATGATGCGTAGTCCAGCATGCATGTATGCTCATCTCCAGCATCTCCCTAGAAATGGGTGGTGAGTCCAGCATAGAGAGCTACTGCGTAATGCGTCCTGTCAGAGAAAGCAGGAGCCGCCTGGTGCCAAGCGACTGTTTGTCACGGCTATCAGCAAGAAAAGGAGGAAAGTATGGACACCTACCGCGAACCCTGTGCACAAAACACAGCACACTGCCGATACGCCTGTCGTCCAATTATTCGCTTAGTTACCTTTCGTAAAAGTGAGTGTAATGTGTAGAGAAAAATTACCCACTGATGTAATATCTTGTATTTATTTAACAGTAACATTGCCTGCGGCGTTCCATATAGCCTAGTGATCTAGCGGTTATCGGGCTTGGTTCCCATAGCGGTGAGCGGGGGGTTTCAAGCCCGGTCCTTTTATTCCTTTTTCCTCCCAAATTTCATCGAAAAGGATCGAATGGTATAGGCACTAAGACTTCTCACGGACTTTTTCCGCAGAAACCACTTTTTCGACTCGCGGCCTATACCGGGATCGTGGGAAACCTAAGATAGCAATTTCGAAATTTTTCTTTCAATGAGGACTTTCTATATTACTATCAAGAAAGTGAGAAGGGGAACCGGCTGAATTTAGAAATACGTGTATATAACATAGGGCAAAAAGCAAATTTAAGAAAACTCACTGAAATTATACAGGGCAGTGTGCTAGGTAGAGAGCACACTTGCGTAGTTCTTGATTTTCGTATACTGTTTCCACGTTTCATGCCGGACTGCTGTAGAAAGCATTGCAAGTGAATTAACACAATAGCATAAACTGACTACATAACATCGATCCCTCCCAAAAAGGATTAGGCCCATCCACTGCGCGCACGGCATTGCTTATTCGTTAGTAAAATTAGTTTGACTAATAGGTATATATGTTAGCAGTAATAATAAGTAATAACAGTATTATTACGTATTATTACCAAACAAATATTTGAAGGCCTCAACGTAATAAATGATCCTGGGCTGTAGTATTTCCAGATATTTTTTCGTGGGTAATTTCGACAAAGGAATGGTATCTGTTTAAAACAAAATTAGGAAAGCAGTTGCTCCATTCTAGAATATCCTATCCCAACTTTCAACGTGCACAATAATTACAGAAGCAAACACTAGTATCTACTGATGCAGTACAAATAATGGTACTTGTCTGTTCAATATTGTGAAAACCTCCTGCATGGAATTTTTATGCCTAATTCCATCCTGTAATATTATTTCACAGATAAACTTAAAAATCTTATGCGGAAGATATTATTTGAGCGATCCCTTTGGACCCTCTGATCTGAAGTTGTGACCGGCCTCGGCTACAGTTCACAACTGGGGCTTACCAACTTGCCTTGGGACTTGGGAGTAGGGGCAACCCATCTCCAGATAAGTTACTCCAGCCATACTGTGTGGGCTTGTTAATCTAGGTCACTGACTTCAGCCTTGAGACCGTGGGATCAGCAGCAGGGGGCGCAGGGGAGGAGTTGAGGAGGCGACATTATAGTTGTCTCCTTTGCACCGGGAACTGACTGATCTCTGGTCATTGACATGTCATGCTCTCAAATAGAATTATCGCCACTTATCAGAGAATCGGTTTTGGACTATTGAACTTCAGATGACATTGGAAGAGTGGAGGAGGGCCTGAAGGATAGAATCTTGTCTATTGTATTGTATAAATCATATTTGCAAATCTCCGAGGTTGTATGGTAGCTTTGCTACTAAAATAGAAAGGACCCGTCGGCATTGCTTATTCAGCAAACCTCGGTGTGGTCACGAAGGAATAGGTATATGACGTGTTCGTGTTGCCATCTGACCAAACTGACTCATTTGGACCTTAGTGTTTTCAGTTGCTGCAGTAGGTGTTAGGAGAAACGTGATGATAAGTATACACATAGTTCTCATGTTGTCAAATCAAACCTACTTGACTTGCTTTCCGGGCAATTCGTTGCTATATCAAAAGTAACCAAACCAGCCTTAAAAACATATAGGGATATACTTAGAGGAACTGCGTCGGAACGTGGCGTCTATGAAGCAAGTTTTTGTTAAACGGCGTCATATCATGACTACCTAGGTACACCGGGACGGAGTTCCCAACCTCGCATCCAGGCATCCAGCCTTGAATGGTGAACTTGAACGTTGACACCTGATTCTGATTCGGAAGTGAGAACCGGGTCTTGGTATCGTACCATTTATTGTCCACGTACCCGTCCCGTCCATGTAGACCGTCGAATTTCGATAACACCCAAAATACAATAAACCTTCAGCCACCATTAGCACTATCAGTCTCAAGGACAGACTGGAGACGACTCATGATCGTGAGAATTAAAGTGGAAGTGATTTTTTTACACTGATTTACAGTTGTAAGTACATACCTACATCTATGTTTGTGTTGTGACAGACTGCTTTTGATATGACTCCCTTTGCACCCGAAAAAACTTCTCACACTATTCTAACTGGTAATAGAAGGTGACTTGTTGCTCTCGATCGACGCCTCCTGTGGCATGTGAGTGGGAGCATACACTCAATCAGCACCGTGACCCATATAGTGGCTACTGCGTTACAATCCTGCATCCATATCGGATGAGTTAAGTAATGTTCAGGCGCCACTCAGGTAGCTCTCAGGGACTCCCCGGAGTCATGTCGTTGAACTTCCTGGTGGTTTTGATGACAATAATGATGATGATGACTATTCGATTCATGCAAAAGAGATCAAACAAAAAAAGACGACCCTTCACATGTCTCATTTCTTACGTCCTAGTCGATCTGCGGATGTTTCTGTAGCTGTATACCTCATTGACCCTGCCACTTTGGTTTTTCCCCCATAAGTAGTTACAAATTTGGCCTTGTCCCACAGACGTTGTTAATTCAGAAGTTTCAGAATGACGCAGCTGGAATTGCCACAATGTAGGTTTAGGTACCAGTTACCTAGACCGGTACTAGCAGAAAGTACCTGTGTCCGGTTGTTTACATGCTTTATTTAGCAAACCCAGCCACGAATAGCCGCCGATTGATCTATTTTTTTTTTTTTTTTTTTTTTAACGCGCGACGTTCAGAGAACATATGCGCCGATGAGTTGGTTTATTAGATGTTTTTGGCCGAAGCCGAAGATGAAGTGGCCGAAGCCGAATATGAGTGGGCCGAAGCCAGTTTAGTAGTGGGCCGAAGCCAATACATCCATGTCGGGAGCGGAAAATTTTTCCGTTCCGCCGGGATTCGAACCCGGACCTCTCAGGACACAAAGCGGACCCCTTGACCACTCGGCCACTGAGAGGCACACGATTGATCTATTATTAAGTATAGTAATAGTAACTTAACTAGTTAAAAATTTATTCAATCATTTGTGGTTTCGAGATTCAGATGGAAATGAACGTGTTGATATGTTGGTGTAGCCACGTAATTGTTATTCCACATGACACGGATGGAGTCCCAATAATCTCCCTTTTGTGGTAAGTTCGGATAGATTGCATATACGTACCTTACAAAAGTACAATCTACTGTGCGGTCGTAAGGTCAGTATAGATAGAAGATTCATGTGGGACTCAGGATGCTCGAGGAGTTTTTTGAGGATTGCCAAATATGCCTTTTGGACATAAAAATAGTGAATGATGTTTCCTGCATGGGGATATGTTATCTCGTCAAGAAAGTTCTTCGATCGTCCTTAATCCCCCCCTTCTTCCTGGGATGAGTTTTTAGGGGATCGTGAGGGTTAATATATGATCAAAATACTCGGGAGTCTCTCCATACCCCCCCCCCCCCCCCTGTTTTTTGTTCAATTTGGGCTTACCTACCTGTGGAGTCAGTCATGCAGATATCACTTCCGACTGATTTTCAACTATTTGCCAGGCTAATTCACCGAACTGAACTTGGTTACCTAAGAGTAACCGAGGAAGAGTCACTGGCAAGTTGTCTCTTATTGGTCACGACTCCTGATCTTCATTGGCCAAACTGACAGAACCAGAGGACGCGGTGTTGCTACCATGCTCATTTGGGATTAAGGCGACTATCAATTGAGAGTGTATCATTGAAGTTTTGGGAAACAAACAGAAAAAATCCGATTTAGAAGATGGATTGGTAAGATTAAAACAGAAAATTAACCATGATGTCACAAAACGAAAAAAAAAACTCCTGTTCCGAACTTATACCTACTAAATCAGCATGACTCCCGAAATATTTATCTGGAGGCGCGTACAGCCAACCACTTTGGAACAAATACAATAAGGAAACTTACCTAATATTTTTGGACTTCTGCGGTGGCAGCAGGTGGTGTGTGCGCAGGGGGTGTGCGTTAGAGTACTCGTAAAGGTGCCATAAATGATGGTGCGGTGCGGTGGTGTTCCTCGCGGCCTCGCGCTACCTCGTCCACAAACGGACTGTTGGTGCTCACTGCCTCATATCATGGTGCACCTCAGTCTTCCAGAGAAACTCGCACTGAAGCGGAGCTCGCCACACTTGTCTCATTCCTGCCAGAAAGGGCGAAAATCACACCACTACCCCTGTCCCCTGTCCCCCTCAGAGTGGCAAAATGTCACAAAACTTGGACGCTGCTTCCCCTATCCCTGTTGGACCTTTGCCTTTCTTAAATTATTGCTGTATTTATTCCATCCTAAGCCGCCTACTTGGAGATTCACAAAGACGCGACCATGCAGAGCTTCTCGGCTCCTCCTCTGTTCTTGCATGGTCTCTGCTAAACCTTAGAGAGCTTCTAGTTAAGAATTGCATTGATTAGTAGGTACTTTTTAGTGGTAAACTCTGCGGGTACCAAAAAATCTTTTCCGTGGTATTTTATGTCTGAAAACATAATAGTTGTCCTTTCCGTGTGCTGTTTTTTTTTTGTTGCTGTCAAATTTATTCCACATCTACTTGCTGTCAAATTTATTCCACATCTACTCTGACCCGTTTTTGTTGGGTTATATAATTAAATGGGTTTTGAGAGAAAAGTGAGAAATGCCTGCGGTAGTTATTGTCGTTGGTGGAGTAGGTCAGCTGAAGTGTGAATGGCTGTTTATTTGCATACCTAGAAGTTGAACATGAATAACAGTTGACGCCGTTCATGCATTTGTCTAAACTCAGATAAATATTGCCTTTTCTTCATTGGCTTTTTAGTTTGATTTCGAAGAAATCCTACTGCTGGGCTGGGTATCAGCGTTACCATTTTTTGTACAAAAAAATGTACTTACTGATATAAAAAACAATTGTATTTTCAAAATTCGCTGCAAGTTACAAATCGCCAAATACTAAGACATACATATCATTTCGGGGTACAAGGTTGAAGCATGATGGATTTTCGTGGCAACCCCCATGCATATATCTACCTGTATTCTGTATTCTGCTGTTTCTGGATTAGAAGTGGACTATGAAGTAAAAAGTATTTACCTTTAAGAGGACGCTATACCTGACGATGCATTTTTTGCCGCCCATAAGATTAACATTGCGAGCGGCGATTCATTTTCAAGGTTTACCCTTGGTTGGAAAGACACAAAATTTTGCCTGTACCTAGCCCTAACAATGTTCTAGGTCGTGTTCGAAGCAGATTTCCCAATTTCTGACTGGTTTCTTTTATTGCAACTGTTTTGCAAATGCTAGCATCGCATACCTCAATAAAAGTGCTGTATCTCGAAAACCAGTAAAAAAATGGGAAATCTGCTTCGAACACTCCCTAGAACATTGTTAGGGCTAGGTACAGGCAAAATTTTGCGTCTTTCCAACCATATGTGTAAACCTTGAAAATGAATCGCCACTCGCAATGTTAATCTTATGGGCGGCAAAAAATGCATCGTCAGGTATAGCGGACCCTTAAGAGGAAGTGACACTCAAAGTCATTTTCATAATTATTATACCATCACTCTGATCTGATAATGAAAAACTCTTTGTGACGAATGTCTTTCATTTAACAGTCAAGATCGTATCTAACAAACCTTATTGGCCAGGGGGTGGCCTTTTAGTGTTTATCAGGTTTCTCTCCTTTTGCTTTGGTGGTATAGGGCTTTTGCACTGGCTTTTGTTGGAGATTCAGCACTTGAAAATGGCACTAATACAAATGCTTAGAGAGGTGTTGTCGCAGTCAGCCATATGAGGAAGTAACCAATCAGTTAAGTGTGTTAAGACGAAAATAGTGCAGAGTCCAAGAGTCAAGGTTGGCTATTACACACATAATCAGCTTATTCAAAACTTTGCTCAACAGAATGCGCAGTGTGCATTGCTCTTATCAATCTTCTCTTTGGAAGCAGCAGGCATAACTGCTAGCACTAGTCACTTAGCGGGTAATGGCGAAGCAAATCTATACACTGGCTTATCCCGTGTTTAGCTTGCTGCTATACACTGCTATAGTATCATTTTATAGGCAGGTGGTGCACCGAAATTCTCGATCTGGAGTGTGTGTCCTATTCAGTAGGTAGATATAACTGTCAACTCACAACTTCTGACCCAAAGTGGTTTCCTATAAAGTTAAACAAAAGTGCCACATGGCTTCCAGCTTTCTGGTTTCGAGTGGTCCGTGCATGCGGAAGTGTACCTACGTATCTCTCACAGTCTCACTTATTTCTGGTTGTCGCCATCATGTCGCCGCGTTTTTTCACGATTTTTTCAATTGTTTATTGCACAGGTTCATTTCTATGAAATTGAAGATTCTGTGTAAATAACACAGTTGTCTGTTTTCTATCCATATAGATACAGACTGACCTGTAGCGAGGGGGTAAACCACTCCAGAGATTACTTGAGATTCCCTGAGATTCCAGAAATATTTCCAAAGATTCCAAACGATATTCATAGAAAGATGAACCCCGAAGGGGTAATCACTCCAAAAAAAATCCAAGATTCCCTGAGATTTCATAAAGATTTCCAATGATTCCCAACGAGATTTCCAACGAGTGGTTAACCCCTCGACCTGTAGGAATTAATCTTATCTGCTTCCCCCGAATTCCCCTAATATATACCCTCATGGCCTCATGTTATTTAGCGACGAGAGGTCCATATATTTGTAGTTGTGTTTTGTGAAAACCTAGATGTTTTATTTGGAATCTAGGTAGACGACCAACTGAAAATATTTTGAGTACGCTCATAAATACGTAAGAGCCCTCCGATAGATATTTATGCACATATGTGCGATTCATCAGGCTGATAGGGCGGCGCATGTGTGCGTTGTAGATAAATATTAAATACCTAGTAGGGAGTTTGGTCTTAAGAATTATTTACACGAGGCAAGGAGAAGGAGTTGTGAGTATTAACCAGCACTGGGGTGATTTAGAGCGCGGAGGGTGTGTGGAGAAAGGGCGTAACCTACACCCCCTAGTGGAGAATCAGCCAAATATTAGTGAGGTGCTTCGAAAATTCATAATGCAATAACTTGCTTATTTGGATTGATGCCACGACAGTTTTGAGCAATTGTGCTCCGCGGCGAATATGAGGAATATTAAAAAATTACTGGAAAAAATATTAAAGAATGAAAATAGAAGTTCAGCTAAATGCATAGTTGAAAAAATTAATAAGACTCCAGCGGAGGAGGCTGCGCTTTGAAAAAGAAGGCATCCTTCCCTCGCGTGCACACCCACTTTTATGAAAATTGCATAATCATAGTTTCGGAGGCTAATGAAATGCGTGTACACCCACTTTTACGAATTGCATAATCACAGTTTCGGAGGCGCCATGAAATACATGTAGGTGCACCTACTTTTACAAACTGCATGATCGCAGTTCTGGGAGGCGTATCTGAGTATCTGAATTTCAAATTTTGGCAGATATTTGCCCACCTCATCCGCTGTTTCGCTGAGCAAGGGTGGGTATATAGGAGGGCCCATTTGGGATAAATTGTACGGCTACGGTCGCACCCCTTGTTTACTGAAGTCATGGCTGCATCAGTTATCTTTTCCTCGGTTATTTCCCTAGTAATTCCCAGCAATTCCCTATCTGGGATTTATGCTGTAAGAACCATTAGTTTAACTTATGACTCGCCTCTCTTATGGTATACCTAGAGACACAAAAATATTGAAAGTAATCTTGGGTCTTGGGTAGCCCAAAATCTTTTTCCATTACCTTTTGGACTTGAGCTAAGAGTCCCAAACTTTCAACTTTACGAGCACCGAATCTCTAATGTTTTTAAAAGTAGTGAAAGCGGACGAAATTAAGTTCTTATACTAATGCCAGGAAAAAATCAAAGCCGGTCCCTTCAGTGTTGGATTCTTGAATCGTACATTTTATTGAAGGGAAATTTTGCTTGAGACTATCCTTTCCCTAGAGAAAACTCGGTATTTTTGGCGGTTATATCCTTTTTTCTCGGCGTTCGAGTGATTTTTGACTTGGTGATTCCGCGCTCCGCATAAAGAAAGACACATTGCTCATCCTCGCTACGATCTTGTAAAGCTTCTCAAAATCCTTCCCGTCCCATAATAAATATAAGTTATACTTACCTTATCAATTATTAACTTTTTATAACGGCATCAGTCTAGGTTTGAATTGACTTTTCCGGACTTTTCCTTCCTTGAGCCATCGCACGCTATTAGTTTCTAACTAAACAAGTTTAACGCCCCTGCTCTGAAAGCAGAAATCTTTTACGATATTCATGTGTACTCTTTGGGCTATTTTTCGTCTCAAATAAAAGTTAGATTATGACATTAAATAAGTGCCGTCCAACTTTTAAAATGTTGATCCAGCGCAACTGCTCTTCTGGTCTTCTTTGTCCTAGGCCCTCAAACAACTTCGGACGTAGAAATAGTGATGCACCCCCACTCCCCCAGGTGCGCAGCCTTTGCGGCCCAAGTAGAAGAGTTAAGAAACCAATAAATCAATAAAGGTAATTTGAGTAATCCTGTATGTCTCATAAAGCATTGAGAGCTGTGGAGGGAGGCTGCAGCCTCACCATCGACCTTTCTAACCTTGCTTTTACTCTGCTATACGAGTAGCTGGTCAAATGTGACTAGTCAAAGGTAGATGGGGGACCGAGGGGTTAACCACTCGTTGGGAATCTCGATGGGAATCATTGGAAATCTTTATGAAATCTCAGGGACCCTTGGAATTTTTTGGAGTGGCTACCCCTTCGGGGTTCATCTTTCTATGAATATCGTTGGGAATCTTTGGAAATCTTTAGGGAATCTCAAAGAATCTCTGGAGTGGTTACCGCCTCGTGGGGACCTTGATTGTTCAAGTAGCTTGGACATAAGCCAGAATCCTATTCTTACTGAAATCTGTTGAAGTAAATCCTTTCAGAACGAGATCCGTTTTATACCTATACAGTTGTAAAGCTTGAATCCATCGTCGTTCTCATTTTTGTGTAAATATCACTGGAGAAGATTTTTTCGTAGACGAGTTTGAGAACAGAGGATGCTTGAGATGTTGAGAATAAAGTAAGCAGGATTGATCCGGATGAAAGGAGTCATCAGTCAGATCCCCTGAAGGGCTCCAAGGGGTTCATAGCCTCCCAAGTCCCAACCCCATTCCCATTATTCTACAATCCCTAATTCCTAATTCCTCCTCTATCTTCCACAGCTGCCACGTTTGCACATACCTCGACGGCTTGATGTATGCCTTAGGAACTTCTGTACCTAAACTACTTATTGTGGTATCCATGCAGCGAACGCGTTGACATACAGGAGTGCATGAGAAATAATTTTACATTCCCTTCCATATTGTATTCAGTTAGAAAAGTGTTGAGATGGTGCGAGAAATCTATGTTGAGTTTTTCGTCACAAAATGCTGATCAGGTATTCGAGACCCAAAACGTCTAGAGTGTTTGGGGGGAGGCACAAGAAATGTTGTGTATCACTAGGGGAAGTATGTGCTCCTATGATTACATTTTTTAGAGTCATTCAGGCATTTTTTATAGTCTGCTTGATGATGTTGCAGTGGTACCTTAGTTACTACCCGTTTTATGCGAAAACTAAGAATATCGTACAGTATAGGTATAGGAAAGTGTAATGACGCAAAAACAACGGTTCATACCCTATCCCCTGTCCCCTTTTTGGCCTTGTTCCTATAATGCTGAAGAGAAAAGAGGAGAAATTGAGCAGGTGTGGGTGTTAAGGAAGTATATAGGTCCTGCCGTGAAAATCATGAAATCCTCTAATAGGGCAATAACTTGTCCAATTAACAGACAAAAACGTGTGGAGGAAGTTTGTGAGGGTAAGGACTGGGAAGGAGCGGGGAGGGAGAGGAGTGGGGTAAGTTGGGAGACTTCAAAGGGCCAAAGTTAGTAAGTAGCGCACACAGCTCAGATAAATAGATTGTAGAGGTAACGACGGTGGCCGGTCACCCCTGTTACTCTGAGAAGCAGTCGATATCTCAATTAGCCCTCAATACTCCAACCCCTTTCTATTTCCAACTTCACAGCGTTCTTAGACCGTTCAAACCACCAAACTCCTTGTCCAGAGAACTTGTTGCGTCTTATCTGGTGGTGTTAGGATTCGTAAGTTCGGAGAAAGACTTCCAAGTGGACAATCCGCTTCAAACTTTGTATAATTAAAATCCTGTCAATGAAGGGATTGGTATTTGCTTTTTAATTGTTGAAATCCTGAGGGAGAAGCTTCATCTGTTAGCCTGCTCTTGAGTCTGAAAACCCACAGCTCTTATAGCTTGTAAATATTGTACCTACATGGTTTTGTTAGAGAGTAGGGTTGGGGATTACAGTTTGACGAGGGCGCTCGGTCAGCAGATCCCTTGGAATAAATGTAAAATCCCTCCCAAACCAGATGAGTGTTTTATAAGTATATTATCAACGAAAATTCTCTTTGGGAGTGGCCAAAGTTGCGGTCCTCCTTGCAACAGTAATTTTGTATTTGCTTGGAGTCGAATATTAGTCTGCTATTTTTTAGATGCTTCACCATAGAACTGTTTGGCTCTTTTTGTGGTCTAAAAATATGTGGGATTTAATTTATAATCGTACCTGAGACAAACATTGCACTAGACTTGTGCAAATGTGCATGTGCAAATGTAACTTGACTTCGGGATTTCTTATTTTATTTTTTGCTGCCTCCCGTATCTCGGTTATGACTAAAGTTGGCTCTGTAGGTAGCACTACAAATTAATAAAATATCCTAAACCTTTTCCCGAAATTTGATGGGAAGTGCCACCCCTAAGACGCTTGGCCGGCTGGGTTTATGTCCGAATGGGCGGGATTGCCTTCGTTCCGCATGATTTGCATCCACAGGATCTTGAGACCAGAGACGGGCACTTCAGATGGGTAATAGGAATTTTGAAGATTTTGAGTTGGTAATACCTATCTAATGATTATTTACTTACTTATGTTTTTCAAGTAAGTACTTATTTTCTGATCATGTACTACTTAATTTGAATCTACAATATTCAAGGAGAGAAAATAATAAGGTTTTAATTTTATCCGACATACAAGACAATTGCTTATGAACACAGATATGCCGAAATTTTATGGAAAATGTATGTTTAATTTCAATAATAGAAAATGAGTCCTATAAAAGCTGGTCAAAGAGGGACTCCTATTAGTTGTCTTTATCTGCTCTGTTGCGCGGCCAGCATCATCTGTTGATCCGTTAAACTAGGTAAATATTTTGGAAAACTGCAAAGTTTCATTTCAAAATAATAAAGAGAAGTAAGATATGTAAATGTCTCGCGGTTTAGGCGAGGAATAAGGGGTGGGGATAGGGAATATAGGGGTAAGAATGTTAATAAGATTCATAACGCTGCAGTAAATCACGGAGACTCCTTACTGAACCAGATAAGCCGGCCTGTTTCATAAATTGTGATCTCTGTGTTGCGAAAAGAAAATAAGAGACTGTATTGCTGAGAAAGCACCTCCCCACTGCAGCTCGGCTATTTTCAACAGGCAGCATCTCATTCCTTTATTACTTCAAAAGGCAATTTTGGAACAAACATTGTACCTATTTGTACTTCCATGGAACCTATTTCAAGTGAGAAATTATATGTAGTACCTACTTTATTCCCTGACATGAAACAGGTTGGGCGAGTGGGCTGTCCCCTCAACTGTCCTTCTAGTGTGTTTGGGTCTGATCCAATAATCCTGTTGTAGTTGTAGCTGTTCATTATGGTGTTACTTAGTGATTTTGGGAAATATACTAATAATGCATTTCTTTTGGTGGGATAAAGAGTAGGCACAAGTTGTTTCTACAAGAAAATCAACAAAAATTGCATATTTTCTGCTATTTTATGGTTCCTATGGTGGTCTTTGTTAACTTTCTGGATGAAAGTATACAAACGTAGCCATTTAGAAACCTTAACAGTATAGAGGCAACAAGCACTAAGTACTTCTTCAATATGACATGGTAGGCCACGCGAATGCCCCCACGTTTAAAGGAGAGCGGTTTCTTCTGATTTTGGGAGGAGCAGCAAAAACGTCTGCAGCGCAGCGGCACGTAATTATATAAATCTAATATAATGTACATATTACCGAGCTTGTCTTACGATTTGATTTATCTTACTTAATAATTTTACACTTATCCACAATTTTAGTGGAGGATCAAAACCGCCGCTGTTGAGACGGTGCGGCCTCGCTTCAGCTTCTGCTTCTGCTTCATAGTCATAGCTGGTGTCGCAGTGCGGGCCACGCTGCATTGCACAACCAACACTTCTTCCTGGTGCCATTGTTCCTCCACCCCACTATAGGCACCCTAAATTAGGCGTGCATTTCAGTGTCACGCATAGGCAAAATCCCCTTCCCCTTACTGCAGAGTCTGTGGCAATGAATCTGTATTCATACACTTACCTACTACTTGCTGTACCACACACTGTTAGCAGACTGACTCAGTGAAGTCATCGGGGAACTAGGTATATAGACTGTCTCGTACCTGCAGACGTCCTTCGAGTAGATTCCGCCAAAAATTGAGTTATGCCATGTTAACATTGCCATAACTGTTGAATTCGAAAAAGGTGACTGGTAAACTGGGCATATGGGATCTGAGATTGATACTTTGTTATAGGAAAATACTGATATCTGCGTCTGCGCGAGACCAATTTCATCCTAACCTAAAACGTTTGTGGGCATGATGGAGTATGGAGCCATTAATTTGGAAGTAGTCAGCACTGGGCTTCTATACAGAGCAGTATAGTGGGCCGCGGTCCACTCTGCAAAGCCCGGCTGGCCTTTGCCGACGTTAAGGGTTTAGTCCGTTTAATTCTTGTAGGATTAGCAGTTTACCTGCGTCTTCCTTCCTGCAGGGATTGGGGTCCTCCACCTTGAAGCAGTGGGGATCACCATTTCAACCCTCCTTAACCGTATGGTTCGCTCCAACTTTCCTAGATCTCTTAGCTGTAGAAGGTTAAATCCCTTCCCGGTGAAACGGGATCAAAGTGTTAGTCTTTTACTGTTTACTTCAGAATCGCGGGTTAGCAAGCCAAACATTTATGGAAAATAAGAGCTGCATATTGTCGGATGATGCTATGTCTTACTTTCATCTAGATACCTATATAGCATACCTGTACGGTGGAAGCTCGCAGTACCTACTTACAACTAACACAAGTTATGCATCCTCCGCCTGTTCGTGTTCACTTTCCACAACACTTACCTAATTTTACCCCGCACTCAAGCGCCTGTGGCTTCTATGGTGCAATGACAATCAAAGAGACGTCGGACATACCCTATTATTTTCGAATTTTTGTAATGGCTCCTGAACCGAAATAAGCCGCCCACAAAATAAACTGTGTCTTAGAAAGCCTAAATCTAATGAAAAAGTTGTAAGAAGGGAGTTAATAATAATTAAGAAATAAGAGTTTTGATAAAGAAGTGTTGTAAATCAAAGGAGGATTACTGGCTGGTAATCTTCTAATGTAGAATGAGTTATAGAAAGTGGCTACATTTAGCATCGTAGAAAACATTGTTCCTACCCTTCGCCTTGGTATGGGAAAACCGTCTTATTACATTTTGGAGGGTGGCTACTGTTGCAACTTACCCGTAAAATGACGAAGTTCTGCTATGATTAAGCATACAACGCGGTTTCTAATTTCAGTGAAATCTAGTGGGAAATTCTTAAGGATTTTCCTTTGTCGGGAAATTTGTCTTTGAACTTTTACGAGGTGTTTTTCCGGTAACGGGGTCGCTAATGTGCAGTTCATCCGCTACTGAATGCTCTCATTTTCTTCTCTTCAGTATGCGCCCTTCGATGCAAAAATCTTTACCTACTTCAGCAACAGCCGTCATCTCACTCATCTGAGGTTTTACTACTCGATTTATATAGATGTAGATTTATGAGTAGGTAACTTATAGAAATGAAAGATTTGGCCCTATTACCGCCCGAACACTGGCCCAAGAGTTTTAAGTTTTTTTTTTTTTTTTTTTTTTGTTTAACGCGCGACGCTCAGAGAACATATGCGCCGATGCGTTGGTTTGTTAGGATGTTTTTGGCCGAAGTGGAATATGAGTGGGCCGAAGCCAGTTTAGGAGTGGGCCGAAGCCAATACATCCATATCGGAAACGGAAAATGTTTCCCTTCCGCCGGGATAGTTTTAAGTTTTTATATTGTACACCTTTCTACACGTTCGGTTAAATATACTTCTATACTGACTGTGATGAGTTGATTACACTTGATCCGAATTTAAAGTGTTTTTTTTAAATTTATTTTTAATTTTTATTTTAATTTTTCTTATACTTTCTTTTTCCGTGTTCTTCTTATCTTTTACCATTTTTCTCGCCTTTTTTACGAATTAACACCTAGAACTCCCCAGGCTGCGCCTCTGTTCTCAGTGAATTTGATGGCAGGAAGAGAGGGGCTGTCACAGTTGATGAAGGGGTTAAGACGGGCTGGGGGGTATATATCGGCGGAACCCCAACAATCAGCAGTAAGACACGGTGCAGACAGCAGGATGTTGTGACGCCCCGTTGTCACCTTATCTTCAGCTAAGTTCCTTTCTTTGTTGAGGAGTTTGGTAGTTCGGTAAGTTTCCTCCCGTTTAACATCCGTTGTTTAGGAGATGAGCGAATGAAACCTCAGCATATCAGCTATGTTGGTTAAATTCAACGTGACTTCGTCGAGAACATGATGGGATTGAAAAAGCAAAAGCTTTTGAAAACCTCTTAAGCGCTTTGTCTTCCTAACGCTTTGTCACTCAGTCTGGCGTTTCTCAAGTCAAAGTTGAGGTGACAGGAGATTTTCTACGTGGTTCAAGTTTTTGGAGAGACTTGCTTCAGCGTATAGGGTATAGGGTATAGGTATATAAAGCAGTCCGACTTTCTGAAAATCATAGTAATTATTTATTTATTTTCATTTACTCTGAGAACTTCGCCACCCGGTTGGTACATAAGAACTCTCTATACATCTTTTTATTTACTGAAAAAAGTGGTATGAGGAGACAAATGCCTATAAAATATTAGGTCTGTTTCATAGGCTTGCTTACCACCTGAGTTGAATACCCAAGCACCTATCCCTTCCTGCTTCTTTACTCTCGTATCTTGTATATGGTTGCATGCACGGCCTATGTGTACCTATAGTGCGACTTTGTTTTAATCGAATCTCAGCACAAAAAATCATCTTTCAACAGACCGAGCAGAAGGTTCGGAAACTCGTTTCTCGGCTTCGGCCCAACTGTGGACAACTGTGACATAAATGGAGTTAAGCTAACCTAAGATGATGACAACCTTTATAAAATTTCGAGTGCACAATATTAATCTGCATTACTTAGCTACCGCTGTTCACAAGTGAATTCCGAAAAAATACGCAATATCATGAGAATTCGAAAATGAACAATGCTCAAGTTCCTCCCCCGTCCTGTTATCATCGTACTTTTTGGTTAATATTTTTAGAAATAGATTTTTTGAAATGTAATTTCCGGGTTGGGTGTGATTGGGTTGGATAGCGATAGCGCTGCGACTGCGGCGACTTGCTCGCCTTCTGCTGTCTCTTTTCCCATTCTCTCTAAATTAATCTATCGCGGCCGCCTTCACCGCGGTTCATCCTCCGGAAATTTTCTTCTTTTCTCTACTTTCTTCTTCCCTCGATAACAGCCGCTCTGTGGATTGTACGCTTCTTCGCAGTGACTTGGGTTTTGACGGCTGAGCAAGCAAACTGAGGTGAATTGAATTCTCTGCTGAAATATTTTCCTGTTGGCTAAGAATTCTGGAACATCTTAGCCTTACCCGAGGGGGTAACCACTCCAGAGATTCCTTGAGATTCCACTGAGATTCCATAAAGATTTCCAAATATTCCCAACGATATTCATAGAAAGATGAACCCGGAAGGGGCGTAACCACTCCAAAAAATTCCAAGATTCCCTGAGATTTCATAAAGATTTCCAATGATTCCCAACGAGATTCCCAACGAGTGGTTAACCCCTCGGCCTTACCTATACGGCTCCTTTTTTTTATGAAAAAACTGAGGGAGTAAGTGGCTGAGGGTTCATTAATTTTTTTATTCAGTTTCTTCTCTGATAGTTGGCAAATTAGGACCTACATGCTAAATATTTTCTCCATGTATAGCCTCTTGCTCTTGCCATTGGCATAAATATTTTTATTTCATAAGGGTGTGTGTGTATACTTCAGACTTCAGAATATGACAAAATTTTATATACAATTTGATAAATACTTATTATGATAATTGAAATAACGTGATTAAAAATTAACATTTTTCTTCATACAATTTTTATTGTTAATCCAAATTATGAGTGAGTAATTGGACCCTGACCCTAAAGTGGTTTTCTTAATATTCTTATTTTGACAAGTGACCGGGTGACAGGTCACAGATCTCCAACAAAAACCTCCAAGAAAATAAAATAATTCGAAGTGAATTGAAAAGATATGGTTTCGCTTACTTGAGCACGAAAGATGCAATTACAAAAGAGGTAGAATCGAGAGGTAAATATGGAACAATGAGTGTTCGACAATGGCTGGTGAGGTTACCTGTGGGAACACTCGCGCCTTATTGTCACCTGTCTCCGCTAAATCCTGTCTTACTCTCAGCACCGGATTGCCCAAAACACTCACAATTTTACTGTTCGAGTCATTTCCTATTACATACCTGATTCAGGTGCCTCTTTCGTTATCAGGTGACCTGATGATTGTATCAGAGAAGGTATAAAACCTTTGGAATCTCTACAGTGAGTAACTTTTCGTAGGTATATCCTAAGTACTTGTATACCCGAAAATGAAAAGTATCTATACACTAGCAACTGTCATACGTAATTCAAAAGTATCTACCTGAGAAGTACTTAGTTATATAAATGAGGGTAGCTAAACACTATTTGCCTCACCTCTCTGCTCTGCCGACTACCTAGCTAACTGCTTGGGCATCACGACTTAGAACCTGAATCCTGAATCTGCTGTATGTTAGTTTCTTGGGTGTCCTTAAAGAAAGGTGCTCACAAACCTCAAGTGTCCCGAGTTTCGACTCGGATGAATTGTTAGAACATGATTGCTGAGTCAGCGAGTCAGCCCCGAAACCACCATATTCAGGCTATCACTACTATAGGCATGTTTTGAAGTAAAGGGTTGAAATACTTCATTGGAATATATTCGAGTATCGGACACGCCGAGGGGTTAACCATACTCGTTGGGAATCATTGGAAATCTTTATGGAATCTCAGGGAATCTTGGAATTTTTTGGAGTGGTTACCCCTTCGGGATTCATCTTTCTATGAATATCGTTCGGAATCTTTGGAAATCTTTATGGAATCTCTGGAGTCGTTATCCCCTCGGGACACGCCCTGTACTTCAGGTGTAAGGGTGGGAAAAGTGCATGCCCCTATATCTGTATAATAAGCTAGCAGTGCTTTGCAGCTTTGGAGTAGCTGGTTGCATGCACTGCTTGCACGTTGCTTGGGTCACTGACCTACTTTTTGGGGCTTCACAACGAAAAGTGTACACCAACTCTGGAACTGTCTAAACATGAATCTTCAGGCGTGAAATCACGTGCTCATCGACTCTTGAAATTATCGTCGCCGCAGATAATTGAAACGGTACTATACTGGTACTATAAAGAAATTCCACGATTGCAATAGGCAAGTACCTACCCACACCATCCTTAATACAACCCTCAATGAACCGGGCTGCTTTGGAACCAAAATCGTACTGTTGTAAGAAGTATAGGTAACTTCCTGTAACCAAGTGGAGCACATGCTCAAGACGGTGCTGAGTATTAAAATCGTTGATCCCACTTGAAGCAATAGTGATGGCGCAACATTCTTCCAGAGAGGAGATTAGCAGCTGCTGACATGATCCCATTCAGTTCTCACCGAGCTGACGAACTTCTCTACAACAGTGCCCCGAACCCCGAAACCCTGAACCAAATCAGGCTACCATATTTGTTCAGGTGCTAGTATTTCCATGTTTCCTACTAAGTACTTGGATGATAGAAGCAGTAATGTACTCGAAAAATGTAATTTCAGAGTATTACAACAACGAGTATAGGGTACATTTATTAATTTATTGACATAAAGCATGATACGTTTCCTTAGAAATGGGGCTGTACACTCATACACCCCTTCCGAAGACAACTTTTCCACCGATTAGCCACCGACAACAATAATCTATTTAAGATAATATCTGGGTACGAGACATCATTCATCTGAAATATAAAAAGAAACAAGTTAGGGCGGCATTTTTTTTTAACAGGAAATTGCTATTTTCGGGAGGGGGTTTACAAAAAGTAGAACACAACACAAGGAACTGACATTATGCTCTCACACACACCTGTATCAAGTACTCAGCACTCTCAGCAGTACCAATGATGGGCTTCTGACTGTTGTCAAACCGACCATTTTTTTCTTATACGATCCTACGCTAAATACATAATAATATAACATATTTTTTTCGTGAAAGCTACCGAACCTCTAGGGCAAATTCACACATGAGGGAAATTCCTATACCAACCTAGAAAGTCAAGAAACAGTTCTTTCCTCCAAAGATATGGAGAGGTTTAGCCATGACCAAGGCTGCTTGAGTTTGATCTTGAATACATTCAATCCATCCTAAATAGGTACCTACCTAACTGGGCTGGTAGTGGGGTGCCGGGCTATCAAAGAGTGACATTTTCAGCCGCTTGCACTTGGCACGACGGTTCTTGAACCAGAACTGGACATTCTTGGGCTCAAGCCGGGGAAACTTCTGCCGGTAGGGCATGCGATTCAGCTCCTCAGTATATTTCAATATCAAGTTGTGAGAAGGATGAGTATTCAGTGAAAACCTGAAAACAAGAGTGTTACAATATTGCGAACTGCCCTAACTTCACAAAAACTGGTTTATGACTGAGTTCGTTAATAGGAAAAATCGGACGAAGGGGATAAAAACGGGGGGGGGGGGGGGGGGGGGGGGTTGAAAAATCTTCTCCTTTCTTCTTCAAACTACTTTCTGAGGAGGGTATTGGTAAGTAGGGGCTGGACTTTCAGACTTTTTCTCAACGATTCAATTCAGGATTGCATGGGGTGGATGAAAAAATAAACTTCGAAATCCAAATTAAATAATTAGTGACACTAACCATTGCTCGAGACGAGGCACCTCTGTCACTGGATCAATGAACGTTCTGTTTCGTTTCCGACGTTCGTCTGGTGACAGCAACAGGGAGGGGTCTCGGGGGCCCAGGGGGCCGAGCCCCGGCATGTAGTGGCTCATGTACATTATCGAGTGACTGAACATCGAGTTAGGGACTAGAGGAAACCCTGGAAGTAATTATTTCACACAGATAAGTATTTATAACACGAATAGTACGCAGGAGGACATACGAGATATAAACCTCATGGATAATTCGCCGTGCACATATTTCGATGCATTTCAAAATCCTGATAACCCCCGCGGGTATTAAGTAATTGGGCTATGAAGAAATGACCTCATTTACTTTTTTCTTAGTTCTTTTGTTCTTTCTACTTTTGGACTTTGGACTCTAAACTTGTGTATAGGAACAGGAACGGATGAAATTAATAGTGCATAATATCCCTAATTCCGGACACCTGCAGTCTGCATATAAAGTCGATACTATGGCTTATGGCTTTTCAGGAGAGTAGGTATAGTTTACCGTCGGAAGTTACCTGGAGGAAGTCGGGCCACGCCTCCTCCAGCCGGGCTTGGACTTCTAAGCTCATCAACGCAGTTTTTCCTCAGGTCCAAACTCGACCTAGGAAAAACATTGTAAAAGTCCGAGCGGATTATTGATTAGCACATCCGCAGGTCATCCATAACCTAGTTAAACTGAGTGAAAAGGGAATAGTAGTATACCTATAGGGAAATTAGCGCGGGTTTAAAAAAAAAACTGCATAGCAGGAATCGAACGCTGTGAGGTATGAAGGTACAAATAAAATTTTGAACTGACGGTGGTTTTGGGATTCAATGAGAATGAAATGAAAAACTAGGAAGAACTCGAAAGCCGCAACACTGATATCACTATAGAATAGGCACCTAGTAAGTATTTCTTCGAAATCAACGTAAAAAGATACCAGAGGTAGGTACCTACACTTGATCTGCCATGTTTAGTTTCGCTATCGCAGAGGACCTCCCACAGTTATGGCCGCTTCGTATTATCAGGAATTATCACGTTAATGTTGGGATGAAATCAAAGTGGTATCTTTATTTTCAGACTCATAAAGTATTTATGAAACTATCAGAAACTATTTGACCCAATATTAATGTATTTTATTTAACGTGAAATGGGAAATCCGTTGGAATACGCTTAGTGATATTTTTTGTGAAAGGGAAAGATAAACTTGAGGAGCGCACAAATAACACAAAACCCATACAAGGGGGAGTAGTCCCGTTCACCTAGACCCAAGTGTCCCCCACGCGATACATAACATCAGCCACTCGTGCATGCAGAAGGAATGCTGAATGCTTACCTTCCATCATCGTGGCCATCTTCTTCATCAGTGAATGAATCTTCCACAGTATTACTGTTACGAGGCTGCTCTTCACCATTTGGGTCCCCATGGGACGGTGACCGGGGTCCGAAACTTTCATCCTGTTCTGGTTTATGAGAAGGGCTACTGACAGGTGACGGGGGATTCTCCCGTTTCATACTCCCATCAGGCATCTCTTCCTTTATTCGATCCCGCTCGAGGCCGCCCTGCATATAGTAAAATAAGTATCAAGAAGAATGTTATCTTTTTTTACTTCATATTCAGGGATTAGATAAGTTTATTAGAAAAGTTTATTACATTTGTCACATATGAAACTAAAAAAGTACCTCACTGTGAGGAGCGCTTGTCGTGGTAAGGGAAAGTGGCATGTCAGCATCGCTGTCATTGACGTCTATCTGCTGGCTGTCCGCATCAGAAGCCCGGGACAAGTCGTCATCCGACAACGACTGCTGCTCAGTGTTACGCCTAAAACAGTGTTTTAGTCGCTGTTGCGTACATGTACACATAGATATAATAACTATGGGTGACACTGCTGTTGTATCACGGGAAATATGAATAAACTATATAGGATTTCTTGAAATACAAGGTGTTCCGTCAAGTTTCAGCGCACCTGATAGGATTATGGAAGCCCTGAAAACCGTTAACCGGCACGTTGAAGAGCGGGGAACAGAAGCCGCGGAGTTCAGCACGCTTTTGGGCAGCCCTTGCATTTTTGAACCAATATACCACATTGTTCATATCCAAAGGTTTGCGACCTCTTCGGCAGTCGAGGCTGTTCAGCTCCTTCACGTACTGCTGAATCTGAGAAAAAACGTGGCGTAAGTATAAGAAGCTATTCTGGAGAAATAACGGGAAAAAAAGTAATGAGAAACTATTTTTCTCAAGAAACAACTCCTGGTCAAATTAGAAGATTCACCTGTTGTCGACTTGGGTGCTGGTTTTCTTGAAACCATTTCTGGAGCTTCGGGAGTTCCAGTTCGGGGTCAAAACTGGTGCGCATGCGTGTTTTCTGCGCGAGTTGTGCATGAAGGGGTGACGGCACCCCGTCTGGATCTTTGCGTGGGGCACCCACCCCCACACGCGGGACCTGTCCCGCAAACGGAGGCGATAGAGTTGGTGAAAGTTGCGAGGACACCCATGCCTCGAATTTGCCTCGTAGTTCCTCACTGGGCTCACCCACATGCTGAAGCGTTGAACTTTCTCGGCACAGATTGGATAGCGTCAGCTGCGGAATGAAGAATTTGTCTTGAATGAAGCTGTGGCTTGCACGAGTACCAATTCATGGCGGTATTCTACGAATATAACGAATTCATACTCTGCTGTCGCACTACGAACGTATCCATATTATTTTTTTAAGTTCATGTACTCAAATGATCCGTAAACCCTATGGAAGAAGCTAGTGAAAGGACCCAGATTAAGTGGTTACATGTGTAGCGAGGGAGTGAAAAAAAAATTAAGAAGTTGAAATGAAGAGAGCAGACACAAGATTACCAACACAATGAAGGGGATGAAAGCTCATAGAGCTCTGGCCGTCTTTATGAGGTTAACGTGTCATCTTGCGGAAGCAAATAACCTTGGCAGAAAAGAGGAGGCAGTAAATAGAAACAGCACTAAAACCATCGCCAAAACAAACAGCATCCAACTGTGCCTGGTATACCTATCTCCCGGTATCCTGCTTTTCCTAAAACCTGTTAATTCCATATTTGATAAGGACACGTCACTCTGATTTACAATAGGCTACGCAATTTCTTGATAACACGGTGTTAAATCTTTTTTAATTCCTTATCACCGTCTAATATTTTAATTCAAGTCTCTGGCAGGAGGAAAGCCTGCAAATAGAAGAGGTGAGCGAATGGTGCAATGATGTCACACCACAGACGCACTGTTCAAAAAGTCGCTTCTAACTGGTGGTTAGCGGCAAGATTTATTCCAGGTTTTTTACAAGTACAGAATCTAAACCTTAATAAAAGGCATAAATGTACCAAAGAGATCATGACGACCACTCTCTTCGTTTTTAATTCTTTGCACTCACTGTATCCAAGGGGCAACCGGAGCGCACGAGGAGTCCATGGCTTTGGATGAGAAGTAATTTGAGCAACTTGTCCTTCATATCGTGAACAAGGGAAGGACGAGGGCGGAGAACCTGGATCCGAAGCGTCGCCACGGTACTCAGCTCCCCCAGCAATTCACCCACGGTCACAAGAGGACTGGGTGCCACCGCGTCCAGTGCTAGTGGTCGCCAGTTTCTCAGGAGAATAGCACCTGTGGTGTAATTAGGAAGCATTGGGATCGAGGGGCAACCACTCCAGAGATTCCTTGAGATTCCACAGAGATTCCATAAAGATTTCCAAAGATTCCAAACGATATTCATAGAAAGATGAACCCAGAAGGGGTAACCACTCCAAAAAATTCCAAGATTCCCTTAGATTTCATAAAGATTTCCAATGATTCCCAATGAGATTTCCAACGAGTGGTTAACCCCTCGATTGGCATCGACCAAAATCGGTTTGAGACTGTATAAAATGGCAAGTTCGGCCCGGCCAACATACAGAGGGTTCTCAGACCGTTTTTTCTGTTATACTGAGTGACTGGAAAAGAGCTCACTTTGATCTACCATTTCCGGTTTACACGTACAATGCAAGAAAAAGTAAGCACTGACCTTTGGCAGAGGCTGCTGTCTCTTTTGGATAGCCCAGCCTCGTGAGGGCGACGATCAGAAGTTCATGCACAGCGGTGTTCACGGGGATGATTACGTAGCTATCCGTCTCGACATGAGCCTTACGGCGCCAGGACTCCCGATCTTCCTCCAGGGAAGAAATAGTTTCCACTACGCAGTGAACCGGTAACGATTTCTCTGCAAACCAATCTAGGAATAGTACTCAAAACGGACAGTTGCATTGATGACTATGGGGGGTGGTTTCGCGAACACATTATTGCACCCTTTTTGTGTACATCGATATGCACACGGGACTGCAAACCTGAAGCCTACCACTTGTCTTTGGAGTAGAAGTAACACAGGGTCACCTTTTCGGTAACACATAAATATTCAACGCTTTAAGTATATGGCGAAAATAAATGACGACGTCGTTATGCAAGGCAAAGCACGAGGTGAACGACACCACCCCCAACCCTACACCGAAAGGTCCCACCCCATCAGCCCCATCTACTCCATCAGTGACGAGGGGAGAAGATGAAATCATCATTTCCAGCTAATGTTAATCAAAGCAGAGTTTATGTATTTTTCAAATGGCATTTCATTTCCTTGCTATCAGCATCTTGTGGCCGTAATGTCGCACGTTATCCAGACTAAGTCATTTCCAGTTTCAACCTCTCTTACGACCAACATCATTCACACAAATCCTGCATTCTTTATTCCCAGAGAAGATAAAGAAACTGCCAAGTGATCAGTATCCTTGATGTGTAGTGTACGTTAATAGCAAATAAAACTAAGCATCGCTATGTAATAGTAATAATAATGAAGGTTGAGACTAAATTGTGTTGACTGTACTGAAGCGCTGAAATTAGTGAAATTGGAAAAGCAGCCACGAAGACACAAGGGACACGTCTTATACGCTTTGGCAGATGACACAAGAGACACGTCTTATGTCTAGGCAGAAGATACAGCTAAAACTAAGCATATAAGCCGTCAAAAGATGTGAAAATCACTGAGGTGAAATTGTTAAGGAGAGCTGTAGGGTGAAGTTGAAAGCCACACTTTTGATCCTCGCAGTCTGACGCACCGCTGAAGTAAAGGGAATTACCATAGTTTCAAAAAAGAGCTCCGGGAAATTCAGGGGAAGAGGGTTGTCAGCTAATCCCTCATGTATCGGCAAGAGTGAAAAGGCGTAAGATGAATAATTCTCGGAAAGGAGGCAACGCCGAGGTGTTGATTCTAGTTCTTCAACTAGTTACTAGTTACTTCAACCTCGCGAAATCTCCGTGAAATAGAGTTGACTAATTCGTCTTAGCAAAGACTTTGTTGCACGGCTTAGGCTTTCACCCTACCAAAGCTTTCTCCATGCACGCATGGAAGCTTCTTCATGGGAAACTAGTCCATCAAGGATAAACCATCAGGCATCAAACTTCTGTCCGCCAACGGTAATACATGCAGTAATAACTGCCTCCATACCGAATGGAAAATACTCGCTACCAAAATGCTGAAATTGACAAAGGCGAAAAAACTTGGTCCAAAAAAGTTCATTTCCTCTTTTAAAAAATATAAAGTTGAGATCCTCTTCAGTGAACAAAGCAATTAATCTGCACCTCTAAAAAATACATTAAAAATACTACGCTACTCTCTGTGATGAGCTTAAGAAATAATTGCCCGTATTTTTAAGAAATGGGTATTAATATCTTTTACATAAAACACTGAAGAATAACTTTTTAAAGAAAAACAAAAGAAAGGAAATTTTAAAGCGATCTTCCCGACTAAAATAAGTCAGAACAAGTATACAATAATAAGTATGCTATACAGGGAGGCCAATCCCCTTTTTGTTCTTTGGTCTTGTAGAGAATGAACACTGTTGAGTAAAAAGGGTAAAAAGGTTGTGAAGCTTTGTGGCCCGCGTCATTAATTCACTGAACCAATTTTTATCGCGTTCCAATACGCTGGCCAAAACATTACTCTCTCACATGCACCCTTTTAGATCCTATTTTGCCGAAAGAGTACCTATCTGAGTGTAAGTCACTCATTTCTCGTAGACATGAGACGTCCAGGTCCAGGTCCACGTCCAAGTATGGTATAGGTATATAGTATTGTATTCGTAGACTCTTACCTGTAAGATGCTTAGCGTCAGCGGCAGGATCTTTGCCAAACATTGCAATAGGCGGCTGCTTGAGACCACGCTCAGCGGGCGACGTGGGTGAGCACGTCAGCGACAAAGCTTCGTTCTGAAACAAGATACAAAAATCAAAATTCGATACATACAAAATTACAAAGTAGATACAGATCGCAGAAAGAGTAGAGGGTGGAAAAATGTCAGGTTCGCACGACTGGTATGTAAGCTATAGAAGCTACGAGCAGATAGAATTCGAATTTTATTTTCAGATAAAAACCCACTTTAAGAAGAAACATAAGTTTGCTATTTGTTTACGTTGTTTCCAACAATTTTTTAGGACGCAATGTTGGATATTTAAATGTATGTCTTCTTTCAGCTTAACGTCCGAAAATTAACTGGCCATGCATATTGTTATTTTACGATCGATTTATTTTTGTCGATAAACAAATTGTCCAGAATCACTCGATCGTAAAATGACAAAAAAGCCAGTTAATTACTAACGTTAAGAAGACAATATATTTCAGAACATTTAAATATCCAACAGTGTCCTCAAAAGAATGATCGGAAAAAACGTAAACAAATAACAAAGGTATATTCCGCCTAAGTACCAATAACTTGTTGGGTAAGGTGAACAGTAGGAAAACCAGTGCCATCACGCATGAGTGGAGAATTAACTGGCAATTTAAGAAGATGAAAATTCACAACAACTGTATATTTTCATATACTGAATAAAGAATCAACAAGAGGTAAGATAATAAAACGTCACATTGACCTGTCGGCAAACTCTGCGAGCCTCGATTGGCAAACCCTCCCTTCTGTCCGCAGCATATAGACACAAGGTACACATGAAACTCATTCAAAGAGACTACATTTACCACCGACCAGCTGAAACTGAATTAAAGAGGAAAACGTATAGATTATAAAAATGTGATGGCTCCGGTTGACACTAAGTTAACAAGCTGCTCAAACCTCCGTTGAACTCACCGAGTCACCGTACAATACGCACGGCTCGTCGGAAATTGTCCCCAGCCGGAATGCGGATTAAGACGCTACTAAACCCTAAACCATAATCCGACCACAATGGCCACACTGCTCGTGTTGGGACTTCAAATTCCCCCGTCCACGTGAACCCACGTTCAAACATACGGTGAACCGATTTCTGCCGTGGGGAAGATTTAGAGATTATCGGAGCGACCGAAAATGAAAAAGCCGCTCATCGCTCATCGCTTTGTAACGTCCCTTTGCCCAAGAGCAGTCCCTTTCTGACGATCTGCTTTTACGAGAGTCAAAACCCAAGACTTTATCCATTTTTATTTTGCTTTTGATACATTTTTTTTTGTGGGTCAGGAAGTCAGTTTAGCACGCAAGTAAAGATTCCAAAAATCTTGCGGTTGTGACGGGGGGTAACCACTCTTGAGATTCCACTAAAATTCCATAAAGAACTCCGAAGATTCCCAACGATATTCATAGAAATATGAACCCCGAAGGGGTAACCACTCCAATATGAAGACTTCATAAAGATTTCCAATGATTACCAACTAGATTCCCAACGAGTGGTTAACTTCTCGGGTTGTGAAATGTCAACTAGTGGAAAGTACTTACATGACAATGAATGCCATATTTAATTTCTCTCGTACCTACATGATCCATGATCTTTAAGGGTGGCTTGCACCACTCAAACTCGATAAGATAAATTTTATAACATTACTAGCATCTCGCATGTTTGGCTATCGCAAGTGTTATCGCATGGTTTAGACTTTAGATGATGGTTCTCCTCTTCGCATTAGCTAAACATATGCTTGGAATATTTACACAAATTTATCTTATTGGACTCGTGGAATCCACCCTCAGCCGTTTTGTTTCACAAAAGTACGGGATTTGGCTCCTCGTGAACTTTTTCCCCAGAAAAAGCTGTGAAATACCCAACACCTGACATCACCTCGGTTTTGTTTAAGTATGCTCCTTGATAATAACTACCTACTACCTAACAGTAAAAGCTAATATCTCCTCAATTTAGCGAATAGAACAATATTGCCTTCCTCACCTGATGAGACTCGATGACAGCATTTTTGGCGTTTGCAACAACCCAGGCTTCTGCGAAAGTTTCCATTGCACTTTGAAAGTCCATTCTCTTTTCGAAGACTAGCCCGAGCGAAGTGCCGGGAAGCAAGTCATACTGCTGGCATAACACCGCAACTTGTAACCTTCATTGTTTTCACTTTATAACTCATGACTCATCTCATGACTTATCATTAGGTATGAGAGAGGGAACACACTATGAAGAAGAAGAGAGTAACCCCGGGTAGCTTTCAGGACAATGTCAAAAGAGACAAACCTATATTCCTACACCTATACGTCTTCTTTTCCATTTTCTATTCCATCCATTGAGGGGAAGGTATAAGTAACAAAAAACATATTGTTTTATCAATGAAATATTGAGAAATTGAAGTAACAGCAGAAAACATTTTCCGAAAATTTGCCTAGGTACATATTAGAAAACGCGTCTCCGTCTGAGACGCTTAAAGTTGAAACTGAAGATTGGTAAGAAAATTTTCTGGATGTTCGAGAACAAATAATACTTTACGATATCTCAGGGATAAGAAAATTTAGTTTTTTGAAAAAATTCGAAGAAGTACCTATAAATACTCCGTTCCGTGGTAAAAATGTACGTATCTAACCTTTAAGACCTTCCGGACTCAGTTAAATCGAAAAAACCAATAGACTGTTTACTTGTATTGGAGAGAGGAAAAGTATGTGTAGTAATGCATATTTCAGAGAAGTAGGTAAGCATGAAGTAATGCATGGTGGAGAGAGGAAAAGTACTTATAGTAATGCATATTTCAGAGAAGTAAGCATGAAGTAGTGCATGGTGGAGAGACGAAAAGTACATATTTTTGAGGGAAGTAAGCATGAAGCATGGTGGAGAGACGAAAAGTACGTACTTATAGTAATGCATATTTTTGAGAGAAGTAAACATGAAGTAGTGCATGGTGGAGAGAGGAAAAGTACGTAAAGTAATCCATATTGCAGAGAAGTAAGGCTTCGGGATGACTTGCTGCGATGAGCAGGGAAGCGCTGACCAAGTGACCAGCGATTATACCCACTAGGGTTTCGTTAAGCAGGGATCAGCGACAACATTGCCGCTCCTGGGATTTAACCACTTATTTACTCTTTTGCGGGCTTAAATCACTTAACTGGCTAAAGCTGTCAAGCTTCTGTGTCCAAGGAAACACGAAAGGATCACTTCTTTGGTTTCTGCAGCGAGTGCAGACAGCGAGTAAGCACTTTTTTCAAGACGCCGTAACTCTATGCTTCATGGATACCAAGAAATTATACATGCGAAATAAATGTCTCTCGGTACTACGGAGGACACAGAAGAAATTTGAATGTATGAGGAACTATACGTGAGAAATTTGGGTAACGATCAACGATCACATCCATACACTGTTCCAATTTTGTCACTAACTCAAACGTAGGTTGATAGATTACGGGGGTTAGGAGCTTTTTAATATCCTAAGTTTGACCAAAATAAATTTAACTATCTGCAGACTGCAGGTACGAACCCTCGCGACATTCTAACTGCTATTTCCACCTCTCCTAGAAGTAGGTAGGTACGTGACATGCACTATTTTAGCCACAGGTTTTGTACTGAAAGTTGTATAATAAATGGAACTGAACGCGAAAAGAATACTCAAACAGCTACTTACTTCCTTAGCTGACCTTATTTTAACCCCCACTCTAGTGTCATTTAGTGGAGAATAGAGATTTAATAAGAAAAAAGATCAATGTTTGTAAGGGCAAATATTGAGCTAATGCACTCAAGTTCTTAAAAAATTTAAGAAACTAAAAAAAGAAAAATGTACCCTAAAATACCGATAGGTACCCTCAGTTTGACAAATACAAACGACGATCGCGGAGAGGGTAGTGTGGTAGAGGGAACTTGAAATGGGACCTCACGAGGCGACGACCGGCAGCCGACTGAACAGTTTTCCCGAGCGAGGGTTACGATGAGCCGAAGCCACAGCTATAGCTACTGAGCTACAGCTACAGCGTACAGCGGGCTACAGCGCAGGGGTCCGCCCTCCACCTTTTTGCACCCCACCCCCCACCTTCGACCTCATCGGCAAAAAAATCACAACGCTTACTTAGCTTTTGGATGATTTTCGCTCAAGCATTACCCACGGTGTTTCTGGATATTTTTCGTCGGCCAAATGGAATCAGAGCCATTTTCAGCATCTTCAAATGCTGGTTAGTAGTGAGTTAACAATCAATATCAATATAGTGAGTTATCAATCAACAATAACATCTATACAGCCTGACGCTGAGATGCCGTCAGATGTCTCCTGAGGCAGTTGAGGGTGAAGACAGGGTAGGGAGGAGTTATTCAAGCTGGAGTGGAGCCTACTCATATTTCAGTAGTTCTGTACTACTCGAGGGGTTAACCACTCGTTGGGAATCATTAGAAATCGTTATGAAATCTCAGAGAATCTTGGAATTTTTTGGAGTGGTTACCCCTTCTGGGTTCATCTTTCTATATGAATATCGTTGGAAATCTTTATGGAATCTCAGTGGAATCTCAAGAAATCTCTGGAGTGGATACCCCCTCGGTACTACTCTTCGAAAAAGAGGAAACTCGCCCAAAACTAAAAGATTTTGATTTTATTTACATAATTACCTACCCAATACAATAAAACGACAGAAAAGAACGTTCGTTAAATAACACTCGAAGCGCCACTGGTTGGATTTTTAAGGGTGGACCGTCTTTTGCTAGATTGATGCTAGATTTCTATCTCCGATTATAATTAACATTGGGAGCGGTAAATTATTTTTAATTTTTTCCCTCGGTTAAAAAGGCTCAGAATGAGGCCTCAGCATTCCTATAGCAAGTATCGACGCAGATTCCCCATTTTGCAGTGGTTCATCTCCCCCTTTTCCTCTTAATAAATTGAGTTATGCGGAAAACACTCCAAAAACAGTGAAATAAAAAAACTCACTGGAAAATTGGCAAATCCCGGTACCTACCTACACTTTGCTAGGAATTTACCATGGGCGAAGCGAAAAAAAATAATTAAATAAAGTTTAAAGATGGAAAAAGCCCAACCGTATTGTATAAGCAACAAGTTTATATAGTTCGTTACTTTCTATAGGAACTCACTGGGTATGTTTTGGCCGAAGCTGTGGAGGAGTCGGCCGAAGCCCAGATTTAAGTCTGTCAGACTGCTTAGACACTGCGAGGCGGCTTCAGGTGCTTATATCTAACAGACGGTACACTCACAGGCACTTTACCGTCTCCTCGAGGGAGGAGTCTTAGGATGAGTTTTGGATGAGGCCTACTGGTTAGGGATGAACTTCGGCTATAGGGATGTTGGGATGAGCAGGGCTGAGCCGAGGGCGGGGCAGATAACCCGCCGCGCCACGCCCACGTCCCACAGCTCGCAGATTCGCTCAGCTCGTATCGATTTCCAAGGCGCGCTCTTTCGTCGTCCTGCTCCCAGACAGTGCTTACTCTACGCCAAATCATTCAAACAAAACCCCTGAACCCGGAACATGACCAACCTGTAGAGTGTAGAGTTTCAATTCAATGACGTTTGCACAGCTTCATTGCTCCAGAATGAAGAGCCCCGAAAATTACCTAACACTTCCAGTGTGATAAATTTACCAGCGAGGGAAGATGAGTGACGATATACCTATCATCAGTGCTGGTTTTTCTTAACGGGAATAAATAAGTACTTAGCAGATATGGATCCCCAATTATTCCATCCATCTTAAGAGAAATTATGAAGTCGTAATATGAAGTCGTAAAAAAGGTGCCTCTCAGTGGCCGAGTGGACAGGGGGTCCGCTTTGTGTCCCGAGAGGTCCGGGTTCGAATCCCGGCGGAACGGAAAAATTTTCTGCTTCTGACATGGATGTATTGGCTTCGGCCCACTCCTAAACTGGCTTCGGCCCACTCATATTCGGCTTCAGCCACTTCATCTTCGGCTTCGGCCACAAAATCTAACAAACCAACTCATCGGCGCATATGTTCTCTGAACGTCGCGCGTTAAAAAAAAAAAAAAAAAAAAAAAAAAAAAAAAAAAAAAAAAAAAAAAAAAATATCGTAAGTAATAATAAAGTAATAAGTCGGAACGTAACTGTTCCTATGAAGTAAATTTTCTTTTCTGAGGGTTTGTCCCACCATGCCCAGTTAAAATTTAACTGGAGATTTTGTCCTATGTTTACCGTGTTAAATTTAACTTTTAAGTTTAATTTAACATGGTAAATCTCCAGTTAAATTTTAACTGGGCATGGTGGGACGCACCCTAAGAGTACCTACTTCTATATTAATCGTCATTTCCAATTATTGATTGCTGTGAAATTCTGAAGGGTTCTCCAGTTCTCCAGTAGGTACATGTAATGTGCCCGTGGGCCTGGTCGAAGGACCAAGACTTCGCTCGTGAATTTCGAAGGTTCGTTTAAAGAACGAACGAAGAAGGTTCGTTTAAAGTTAAAATTAATTCTGCTGAATAGAGAAATGAGGCGGAGAGTTGAGAGGGATGGACGAGGGAAATGACATGAGTGAGCAGAGTGAGCGGGCAATGAGATTACATATCATGTAATCAGTTCGAAATAACCTTGCCAGCAAATAAGGGAGAAAGGATTATTCTAAGCACTAATCTCCAAGGCTTCTCATTCATTCCCTTTGCCACCGCTAAAGGTAAAGGTGTACAGAAGACCTTGAACGCTGAATCACATTCCGGCTTCTTCAAGCCTATGGGACCTTTCGAAGGGGACAATCCGACCAAAGCAGAGTATTCATCAACTTTTTCAATTTTCCGAGACTTTCCCATTTATTTTATTTTATACATTTAGTGATTTTTCCATACCTCGCTTGAAATTTTACCCGCGGCTGTTCCTCTCGTCAAAACCGTCTATCAGAGGGGTTGGAGAAAGGGGAGAGCAGGGAGATCTAAGGGATTAGAAAATCTGAATGAGACGCATCGTAGCGATTATGGAGGGAATCCGCTTAGCCTAATCCGCGCAGGGTGACAACGGTTCATCGCACATGGATTATTTTTAGAGGAACCAAATCCCCCGCTTTAAATCTCTAAGCCATTAAAATCCTTTCTCATAGGGAAATAGAGCTGATCTGAGCTCAGTGGGCTTTGAGCTTCGACGATTCACATACGACGATGCATGAGAAGGATGAAATGCTTCAGCTACTCAGCTGAAAATCTGCCTGCACAATTCCCAAATAATAATGGAACAGATTTAATGAGTAAATCTTGTTCTTATTTAGACCTAATTCATTGGTTTTTTTTTCGTCCGAAAATTTTGAGAAGTGAGCGGCTTTTGAAAATTCATTGAAGTTATTAATACCTACTTTCTCGCCCATCACCATGTACGGCTAACGGGAAACAACAGCTAAGGAAGCTAAATGCGATCAGCAGAAGTTATACTAAGTAGTTATATAGGGAAATGAAAGTAAAATAACTAGCAAACGGAGGAAACTAACACCACTTGATGTGAATCTTGTTTTTCCCATTTACAGATTTCCTTCCGTTAAGTCTGCACGAGCTTTGTTGACCGGATTACGAAAAGGAATAGTCTGTTGGTTGAAGCGCAGCCTGATGCAGATAAGACGACAGCTATCTGCCCGATTAACTGTCGGCAGGGCCAAAGCAAAGAGATAAGGATTAGTGAGTTGAATCTGACTTTACCTGTGATTTGTCAATATGATAATCGCCTGTGGGTACAGTCACACATATGCGCCCGATAGCGGCACAACGACAAGCCTTGTCACGTAACAACTGAAAATTCCGGTGCGACTGTGCTCAAATTAGTTTTCATATTTTCATCAATAGTGATGCTAGGTATCGTAAAAACACTAAATTAATGTTGCGCTAGTTGCAGTCAATACAAGGTTCGAAAATATATATATATATTTTTTTTTTGTTTACGCGCGACGTTCAGAGAACATATGCGCCGATGAGTTGACTTTTTATAGATTTTGTGGCCGAAGCCGAAGATGAGTGGGCCGAAGCCAGTTTAGGAGTGGGCCGAAGCCAATACATCCGTGTCGGACGGGGAAAAGTTTTCCGTTCCGCCGGGATTCGAACCCGGACCTCTCAGGACATAAAGCGGACCCCTTGACCACTCGGCCACTGAGAAGCACATGTTCTCTTGTACAAGATGTTCTCTTGTACTTTCCCGTATAGTTATTTTCTAATCTCTAAAATATTAAGCCATAAATTTGGCCATTTCAGAGATGTGCAGCTCATCACAATCCTGAGACAAGAAACTGGCTACGGGTTAACGTTAAAAACTGAAACTGGCACCTTGGCTATATGATGGATTGTAGAATTTCAAAGTTTATTTTCTGCCCACCTTCTCGAGTTCAAAATTGTTTTGAAAAAAATCTGGATAAGATTTCTAGATGATCCCAGTCCATTCCCACTATTAACAAATGCTATAGTATATGGCGTTTTTGAAACTTCTCAGGTTTCGGGGTTTTTTGCGCCATTAGACTTTGCAATTTCACCAATAGACGGATGGTTTCTCGAGTCTGCACACCAAGATGTGATCAAAATCAGCCCAGTGGTCTGGACAGGTACGAAGATATTTTGACTCCGGGGAACATTAAAAATCATAGAATCGATCACAATACTACACTTGACGTTTATACAGACGCGATAAAAAGTGTACCATAGCCGTATCCACGGGGGGGGGGGGGAGTTTAAGGGGTTAACCTCCCCCCCCCCCCCCATGAACGGAAAATTAACATGGTAATGCCGACGTGAAGCAAACAAATATAGACTAAAACCCTCCCATAACCCCAACCCCCCCCCCCCTCCATGACCGATTTCTGGATCCAGGCCCGTATCCAGAAAGTGGTCATGGGGGGGGGGGGGGGGAGGGGTTAGTCTATATTTGTTTGCTTCACGTCGGCATTAGTTAATTTTCCGTTCATGGGGAGGGGGTTTAAACCCCTTAACCCCCCCACCCCCCCGTGGATACGGCTATAGTGTACGGGTATTCCACTGATTAGGTACTACCTTCCTCCTCTTCCTTGTATCTTGGCCAGTCAATATCTCTAGGCCTTAAACTTTCGGAGTAGAGGGGGCCGCTATCGGCTGGATGGAAGTTTTTATGGAACGCGTGGATTCCATTTGCAAAGCATTCTATATTCTATAACGACTAATGAGTTATGGAACACATGTGGTACACTGGTACAGAGTATCGCTTCGACAAATCCACCTCATATTCTTCTATACTTTCTTCAAAACGAAGTTTCCATTGAGAGCGGTTTTCAAAGCTCACAAGGGAACCATTATGTAGATGAGGCAAATAACATACGAATAGATGTGCGGCACATGAAAGTGAAGCCTGATGGGGATTGAACAGGTGCATAGCGAAACTTTATGTTATCCCCAATTACGAAACTCTCCACTTTTTAACAGCAATCGAGGGGTTAACCACTCGTTGGGAATCTCGTTGGGAATCTTTGGAAATCTTTATGGAATCTCAAGGAATTTCTGGAGTGGTTACCCCCTCGACAGCAAAGTTCGTTTCAAGTCAAGCTCACGAACAGAATCGCTCATGGCGAAACTTCTTCTGAAATGCTCTCAGAAGTTGTTAAACATTTATTTTTACAAAAATCTACGAAATAATCGTTCTCACTCGGCTATGCGATTCTTCCCATTTCCACTTAAGAATCGCACATCCCGAGCTATAAAAATTTTAGAGCACGAATTCAAGCAGAAAAATATCTGAGCCCCGCTCGAGTAAATGAGTTTTTAATCTGGGAGGAACGTCTTAATGCGAGACAAGGAGGGGAGCACAATGGAGAAAAGGACGGAGGACTTATTATTTCAATCTCCTCCGTATTATTCTTATTCTAATTCAGCATTTTTAAATAAAACCCTTTTCCGACAAAATATGACTTCTCACATTCAGCACAGCTCAAGGAGAGTGAATAATGACCTCCGTTGATGATAGTTCTCGGGATTTCAGGGATTCACCAGAGAGACATAATGTCACGACGAGAGATAATTAACTGATGGAGGCTAACATCACCTGACAGCAACAATCTGTGGATTTCAGTCAAAATAAACAAAAAAGTTATAGGTGCGAAGTATTCCAAAGAGAGTACGTACCTAACAGATCCAACAATTTGGAAATTCGCTGACATTTCATGCTTTATATCATATAATTAAATACTTTAAGACACTCAGCTCTCAAGGAGCTCTCAAGGGTTGATCTGACAATCGGCAGTTAAATATTATAACCTCAGAATTAACCTCCGTGGGGTCTCACATGTATTACTAACTATGCGTTTACAATAATATACTGGCAGCAGCGTGGTGCTTGCTCCCAAAAGGATTCCACAGTTTGGTTAAAATCAATTAATTCAGCAGTTGAACCGTTTTGGATCTTAGCATTTGAACTTTTTGAAGATGGTTTTACATTAAGTTTGGTAAGAGGAACAAGGATCCAGACTGACGTCCCCCACACAGTTGTAACGCCCTTCTTGCACGCTACGGAACGTTCTAAGCCTGTTCAAGGGTGATTTCGCTCTCTTTATTTTGCATTCGTTATTGTTCTTTTTCCCGAACAGGCTGTGGCTTTGTTAGCAGCGGATTAACCAAGTCCTCTTCTCCATTATCCTCTTAATTGTGCGTGATCAATCCCTCCTGCTTTCAAATTCTACTCCTTCAATCAACCCCCGACCCCTGTTTTCTCATTTCGCATTGATATTTCTTCAAAAGGTAATATCTCACCATATTCATCAAATTCAATTGCCTGCCCACCACCGACTTCTCTTCTTCAGTTATGTTTTACTACATAAAATGTATACTGAGTCTGAGCTCGACTTTTCTGCGGAACTAAGAATCATCAAGAGCATGCATATAATGTTTCAGAACGACCTGCAGTCTTCTTGCTATTCATTGCTTGCGACTGATATTCAAATATCCCAAATTTACTACGGTGCACACTAAATTTGATTACCATCGGTTACGATGTAACCGTAATGTAATCTTTGGAAATCATTATAGAATCTCAGTGGAATCACAAGAAATCTCAGGAGTGGTTACCCCCTCGTGAGAAAACATACTACCTGTATACGTACAGCCATTCACACTGCAATCCTCCACGACTATTGGAAACCGGTAATACCAATGAAGTTTTGCACATTCTAGCTAATTTCTCATCCTATGAATTTGACAGTGACAGGTTAGAAGGTAAAAGGTATTGCATGGGGGAAGGGGAAGGGGGTATTCCCAAAAGAGATATGCAATGACAATTCATAAATCAACTCTCAAGCTTTACTTAAGTCACAAGTTCAAATAAAACTCAGCAATTTTTTATTTATTTTGGGGACTTCCATAAAACCAGCGATACGTATATATTTACATAAATTTTTCTCCTTTGATACGAAACTTTCTTAACTTAATTCATTGCATCAAGGCATCTTTTTCGTTACAGTCAACCTACATACTTTTTAACTTTGCAAGATCGGAGAGGAAGATCTCAGTGGAGTATCGGAAAAGACAAAGGTCCCTTGTTTAGATCCCAGATCTGTCAGCGTTGTACAGTCATGTAATAAATTTTCACGCGGGTAGTCCCTGCCTACTGTATTTTACGGGTACTAGAGCAGATCTGCGGAGACTCTCTTGATGCTCCGGGGCCAGTTAAAGAGCTAATGAAATCATTACTGAAAAACAAGTTAATCAATTGAACAGAGAAGTTCAGTTAAATGCAGACTTTAAAATGAAACAATATACTGAGAGGACTGCGCTGTAAAAAACAAGCACGTGTACACCCACTTTTACATATTGCATAATCACAGTTTCGTAGGCGCAGTGAAATGACATATATATGTCCTCACACCCATTTTCCTAAATCGCATAATCATAGTTTCGAAGACGCAGTGAAAGACGTGCATGTAAACCCATTTTGTTGCCCCAGAACCCCCTGCCCCCCAAGAGGTGAGTTCGCAAAATATGCTAAGTGGGGCACCAAAATACTCGAGGAGGGCAGTTTTTACGTTCTGTGTAACCATTATACACTTATACATGTACATGTCGTACCCCTACATACATGCACATACCTACAACACAAAACTCAACTGGAGTTGATTCCCTTGATGCATGTTTTATTATAGAAGCCCTCCATCACTCCCAAAACCAAGGCTACGTAATCCGTTTAACATTCGCTGGCTGTAATATTGAATTTCGATAGCAATTACGTGTAAAATCTAAGTGAGAGGTAATTTGGTTACTCCATTTGAGACTTCGCCGTTAACCCTTCCTTTTCAGCGGGGCGGAGGAAAGACAGTCGCGTCTTGATGCTTCTCTTAACTCAATTCTGGGAGAGAGGTCTATAGATCAGAGTCAGAGAGGAGGTTAAAATCGGGCTTGAGAAGTGGAAAGTTAGAGGAGGAATTTTACATGGCGACGGAAAAAAATGCAAGAAGCTCTCTATCGTCTGAATATACAAGGATTTGCATCACTTCATGAGTTGATGAGTGTCTGTACACTTTTCTGCGATCCTTAGCATCGAGACATGCAAGGACAGGAGAGAAACTTTAATGACATCATGACAAAAATGATTTGTTCCTCACATAGGAAGAAAATTTACGTTGAGGTTAAATGGATGTGAGTTCCTAGAAATCTTATGTTGTCCGCTTCCACCAATGCCCTTTCACTGATAAATAAGATATAGGGGTTTGTGCATCAACAGCAAAAGCCCAACCTTAATCAAACAAATATAGTCTAAATCAGAAGACACAAGCTCACCCGATCATATTTGGGGGACCCTTCAAAATTACCCATAGTGAAAGTGCACTGTATGACTATGTACATCTTATTTATACTATGGCCACTAGAATAGTGCCTGTATACCTACCCCGCTATATTGAATCGCAATTTGCGAATGTGCTGGGGTCCGAGAGCTTCCTTTGACACAATAAAAGGGAGCATTAATCTGATTGAAGAGGTTTGCGGGGCGCTCAAACATGAAAAGGGGCTCTCGGCCCATTGGCGGCCGCCCCACTGTTTACTCTGCGAGATATCCTTAATTTACCTGATTAATAACTCTCTTCCGCCAAAAGCACTTACCAGACATTGCTAATACGAGCAGCGACGGTGGGACACACAGCCGGGGTTTAATATAGTTAACTATACAAGCATCCATCGCTTCCACAACACTCTGTTACAGTGACATCAGATAAATCCATTCCAGAATAGGGAAGGTACAGTATAAACTATAAAGTATCAAAATCAAATCTAATGTAAAAAAAATTCTGATTAATGACACGAACGAACCTGGGAATTTTCTTTATATTTTATTAAATATACAGTCCTCTCGATCCACACAACAACATCTAAAGAGACGGAATCACTTCATAAATTATCTCCCTGTAACGCGAACCACAAATGAAATGGCCATTCCATCGTTGATTTCATTACATACATAAAGAAATTATAACACACGCCGGGCAGAAAGTCATTCAATAGGGCAAAAATACTACACTTCCCGTGAAAACACCCCACCTAGCATTCCGAAGAGGAATTTAACTATGGTACAGACAGACAACTGGCCCTATCACGAACTTGAGAGTGGTTGACCACAACGATACAAGAAGCAATAAAAGTTGTGCTGGTAAACCAGATGTAAAAGTGAAGTTTGGGTTTGGAGGCTCCCCCCTCCGTCAACAAACAATATCGATCCCTTGAGCCGATCTCCAGGGGGTCATGACAATCTCAAGAAAGATAATGCCGCAACTTGCCGAATCTTTGGGAGTGGAGGAGCTTGCGGTCTCCAGGATTACGATGGCGAATGTCTCTGTTCACATGGGCCCCCGACCCTGACTACCTCCCCCCTCCTCTTCCATCTCCTCGCGCGGAGCCGGATTCTGGTGAACCAACACCGCCGGGCACTTGGTCTGGATCCCACCAGCTTACAGCCCAACAGCAGCCGACCAACACCACCGGGCACTTGGTCCGGATTCCTCCAGCTTATTATATGTACTGCCCAACAGCAGCCGTCCAACAGAGGCAGAAAGTATGTAGGAAAATCGTCACGCTGAAAAACGGCTATAAAGCAGTTTCAGTACACTCGCAAGATAGCCACTACAAAAAATCTACACAACAGCGGACTGAGTATCAACCATCAAGCCAGAGTTATCTTTGAGAAAATTAGCGAGCCACTCCAGCAGAAAACATTTTTAAATCCATAATACCATTGCTTGACATAAAGACGACTTTATTAAGACGAAGCATGGGGATTTCTAGGGATCTTATACTACAAAATGAAAAATAAACTCTATAAATTGACCGAAGTAAAGAGATGAGGGTTGCCATTTTCAGCTTACCCTACGCCCCAACTTCTAACTTTACGCCATAAATATGAAAAGATCAACTTTCTTGCGAAGGATTACTCTAGTCTTTTGTTGACAGGAGCGGAATAAGGGCACGAGATTACCGCCGGTAGGGTGGGCTACGCCTGCTACTAAATGATCATATAATTTCTGTGCAGTTACGCGCACTTATATACAGGCTGGGAACTCTGGGAAGTGATGACCAACCACAGTTTGAACATAGGTTGCGCCTGGGTTTAATTCAGGTAGAAATATTCCCTCAAAGTATCACAAGCGTCCGTCCTACCTAAAGATGCTTAGCTGGAATATGTACCAAAGATCTTTACTATACACGGATCTTCATGGCTATATAATACTAACTTCAACAATGAAAGGCATGTCGTGTAGTAACTAGAAAAGTTGAAATTTCTGAAGGTGCTATACCTGCTATAATGGTAAGACTAGTGAGCATGTGGCATGTGGACGGGGTGAGTGTTTGCAAGAGGCAGGAGTTTGTTCCTGGAAGGGAAGTGGAGTGACGTCACGCGGTAATTTCTTTACGAGCGTTCATGCCCCGATAGTCTGAGTTCATTTATTTTTTTAATCCTTGTAATCACGGCAAGGATTCAGACATTTTACAACCTCGCGGCCGCGGACCAATCATCTCGTGATCCTGGGCTTTCCGTTCTCTCCAGATTTATATTTTCTTCCAAGACCCCCCACGAATTTTAATGAGAACGGAGATCTTGGAACAAGACTGGGCTATTTCCAAGACTACACGGGACCGTGATAAAACCTTCTAACTGCTCTTGTACAACCCAACTGTGTAGGTCAAATTCAGGATGAAAACTGAACTGAGCTCTTTATTTAATTATCTTATTATTTATTACATTACCTATACCTATATGTGATAATGTGTAATGGCTATAGACAGAACGATGGCTTTACTGCAAAGTGCAACGTAAGTTATAAGTACATACATGGGGGATAATTTAAAGTGAATATACTATTAGTAAGAGACACTTTCAAAAGCATATACGATATAATACCTATGGTAGGTACTTGTATTGACAAATTGTAGGATAACTGATGTAATTTTCCCTCAGGTTTCGTTTGGGCATAATATACGAGTGCCATTACAAGTCAAAAAAAAAAAAACATCATCAGCTTCAGAGAATGACGATTAATGAGCTATAATATATATTAATAATAACAAACTCCCTCGACTTTTTTTGAAGGGCTTAACCATGTATTTAAGCTTTTAAGCGATGGTGAATTCTTCCTCCTTAGCCTTAAAAGACTCAAAAGTTCCTTCAGTATCAGCAAAGTTCTCTTTTATCTTTGGAATCGCTGAGACAAGGAGGAGGAGAAATAAGAAGGCAAGATAACAGTTACCTGAATTTCGAAAAGGAGGTTCTTACAAGAAAGTGCTCCTAATGATGAGATTTCTTAGTGTTAAAAGGGTGAATTTTTTCTCAAAGGGATTGAGTTTCGTTCATTTTTTAAACGAATTTATGAGCCGGCATATTAAGGGGATAATTTTATGCAAAGGGGGAATAACTGCCATACTTACCCTCTCAAAGGTAAGTAGGTAAGGGTACTATTGTAGGCAGTAGGTATGCAAAGGTACAGTAGGCAACAGTAGTTATGACCGCTGGTCTGGCATATGAAAGTTGGCATAGTAGGGTAGGGTAGGGTAGTATGGAATGGACTCACCAAGACTGCGCTGGCTGCGTCAGCGCTGGATGGGGTACACTATACGTTTCAGCACCCCCCACATTAGCTGGGGGTGTTTCGAAGCCATCACCCCGTGGTGGGGTCAGCTACTTAGTTCTCATCAAGCCTTCGATGGACTCATCTATAGAAAATTTTATTCGGCAATAAATATGATTGTAGATAATTGGAATCGTTGCAAAAACTTTCAAAATTCGAATTTCAGTAGTGGTCAAACGGGTACTTATGGAAGTTGCCGGAAGTTATACCTACTTTAAACTATGATATGTTATTATTAAACTAATAACAGGAATAAATATTATAAAGAAAGAAATCAGTACATTGTAACATAAACAACCATCATTCTACAGTAAATCTGAAGAAAAACAGTGCAACTACCTATTGTACTACCTGGACGTCCATGCACCGTTTTGGCACTTTAAAAAATAATAGTGCAATACCTCACCCCAACCAATCTTCCCGCAGTCATTTCTTTTTCTTACTAAAATTTGGTCAGAGCCATAGATAATCGATCTTTTGAGACAGAAAAAAAAACAAGTTTTTAGTTTTATTGTATAGTTCTGCAAGGCGCAAATGGGCTTGCCACTCTGCCAATTTTTTTTTCTTCTTATTCCGACTCTCTCCATACACGTACACAGAAACAGCCATATACTTAAATGTACGTGTATATACCTATATCTACACCTCGCACACATAAATGAACGATGAATGTCATAATCAGCTCGTCCCAACTGAAGCAGAGCAATATAAAAACCTGGGAATGATGAATAATTAAATGTGGAGGAAAGGTGGAAGCTGGCGGAACGGAGCACAGAAGCGAAGAGGATGTACAGAAAAAGTATACGAAAGCAATTATGGATTTAATCCTTCTTTCTTAAAACATGTCTCTCGTTTTTTAACAAGAGCGACGAATACTCAGATTTATACAGAACTCCATCAAAGAGTGAGACAAGCGCAGACAACTGCCTCCTCACATCACGTCTCCATTAGGAGGTATACAGTTTTCTTATAGATACCTACATGTGACTCTTAAACAGAGTGGCATTTGTGAAAGGATAAAAGAAAGGAAGAAAAATGAAAGTAAATAAATATAAGAAGTACTTCTTGCTTGACCATCAGTCTCACCCCAACCCACACCTACGCAATATCTACATCATCAACATGCACGGCAGTGCATGCAGCCAAGTTTTAAAGAAAAAGAAAGCGCGACAAAGCCTCGAGCACTGCCAGCATGTTATACAGGAACCAGAGTTGTGCACTTTTCGTGCCTCTCTACAGGAGGCAAGTGGGCGTGGCTCGAACAGTGGGTACCCTTCTCCTGTAGTAGGGTCCCACGGGACCTCCAAAATTAAATTTCAAACTTCTACGTCCAACCGTACCTGAGCAGTGACATCCCAAACTTAGCTGTTTTTGAGGGTCACTCACTGACTCACTCACTCACTCACCTATACAAATTATTAGCATGTTCCAGCAGTGCGATAGAGCTGAAACTCGGCGCACTTGTAGGTACCATCCCGTGGACACCCAGAAAAATCGCAAACCCGAAATACCTTCAGTATTATAGGTTCAGGTTCGATTCAAAGTTCCCATACTAACTTATGGCAGATATTTACAAAACAACAAACACTGCCTCCTGCTCCTTGTCCTAACAATAAATACCTACCTACTTACCTCCAATGTTGTGAAATGTGTATATGTCTCCTTATTCCTGTCAGGTACGATTACGTACTACTTTCAGGCATCAGGTACAAGTAGGTACTATACTTTCAGGGATGGGAAGGGAATTTGTGTAGATTCATCAGGCAACTTATTTTCAGGTACGAGTAGGTACATTTCAGGTATGGGATAACAATTTGTGTAGATTTGACAGGGAACTGATTTTCAGGTACTGGTAGGTACTTTTCAGGTATGGCAAGCTATTTTGACTCCATTCGAGTGTCAACTCATTTTCAGGTACGAGTAGGTACTTTTCAGGTATTTCAGGTATGATATTGGTAATTTGTGTAGGGTTGACAGGGAACTGATTTTCAGGTACTGGTAGGTACTTCCCAGGTATGGCAGGTATGGAGTCCATTCGACAGTCAAGTGATGTTTTACCTACTGGTAGAAACTATTGTACCACCTTACAAAAATTATATGATATCCGACCAAAAACACTCTGTGTAAAAAACACAGCCAAGTTTATAACCCTCCAAAAATTAGCCTAACTCAAAAGCCCTTAAAAGGGTTTGATATAAAAAATGTTGGCCAAGTTCTTCACATTCCCGCTACCACTCGGCCCCCAAAATTAGTGATATCACTTATTACAGGGCCAAGTTCTTGGCGCGAATCACAAGGATGTTGGCGACATATTTTGTCATGGAAATGCCTGCTCTGCAGGATACCGTTTTCTAATACCCCTTCCAGCCCCCATCCAACCTTAAAGTCTGTGTCTATGACCGGCTGTGAGGCTTACGTGATTTGCGGCAAGGACTTGGCCCTGTAATAAGTGATATCACTAATTTTGGGGGCCGAGTGGTAGCGGGAATGTGAAGAACTTGGCCAACATTTTTTATATCAAACTCTTTTAAGGGCTTTTGAGTTAGGCTAATTTTTGGAGGGTTATAAACTTGGCTGTGTTTTTTACACAGAGTGTTTTTGGTCGGATATCAATATCTTTGATCATCAGAGAGAAGCTAAGAGAAGAGACAATATGCACCTATACAGGCTATTTGAGGTAACAAAGGCTACTTCATCTCACCGATCTCAGCCCTTTACTAATAACAGAATAAGAATAATAGCTGGCGGAGGCCCTACACCCTATCTGATTATGGTTTCAGAAAAGGTAATTTTGGGGCTTGCGAATCATTCCAAAATTCCGTCTATCCTGTAATTTGGCCAACTGTTGGATACATGCCCAGTAAAAATAGGTGTTGTACATTTTTTAAGATTTCTGTATTGTAACTATAGGTATATTATATGTATCTATAGACAGCTCCCGAATAAGCTACAAAGGAGCTTCCTTCAGCCAGTTTCCCCAGTCAAATAGAATAGAATTTTAAATTTAATGGAATTTTAAAATTTTCAAGAAGAGAATTGAAGACATCACCTAGGTGATGCACACGGCGACAAAATTACTAGTATAGGTATCTATACCTAAAGAGGAATATTCAAAACGCCAGATACCTACGTGTGCACGGTAAAATAAATTTTACACAGTTTGTTCACCATTAATTGTAAAAATTGCATTGAAAGCGCTGAGAACTTGCGGCATTTGAGCAAATATCCAAGATAAGAACTGTTTCATTTCTCAGCCTCAATGCGAAGAGGACGAGGTTGCTGGGGGAAGCAGACGACATTAAGATATTTTTCTGGGAGATGAGGACTTTCTTTGAGAATGAAAACGTGTCTGAAATATAAAAATCGAGATATTGGTCCCCACCCTCCGCAAACACGAGGGCTTAAAAATTAACAAACGAACCCGCTGCCGCTGCCGAGCTCCGCCTGGGAAATGGCAACCCCCGCCCACCCCACTCCACTCCGCTCTCCCATAAGATAGCCCGTGCTTTTCCTGCTAAATGGGACAACCAAGCTCCAGATGATTGCCACTGGCAACGTGTACAATGTCATCTAAAATTATTGTCTTATATTAATATTCCATATTTATTATAGTAACTGGTTCTAGCATAAGATGTGGTGTGTAGGAAAGTTAAGAGAAGTCGGATTAGTCTGGAACCATCACTCAACAATAATTAAGGTCAAAGAATAGTGAATGGGAGAATGGAAGAACCAGAATGAAAATGATGGCAAGAAAGAGGGATGTAGGGTATAGTGGCAAGAGTGGAGCATCATGCAGGTTTGACACAAGTGGTTGCATCGCCGGCGCGGGTTAGATGGGTGTGGCCGATTCCGACTTTGGCGAGCAGCCCTTCTTCCAAAAAGAGGTTTAATAATATGGTGCTTAGCTCAGTCTGTAGTCTGGGCCTTATATAAAATAGAGATATAAAAGGTGGGGTGGAAATTTGGGAGTTGGCGCAGAGCGGCCTCGAATTCCGAAATCACTGAGAGCATAAAATGGGCAAAATATCGATAGAAGAAGTGATCACTATTTCACTGTAATTTTAAAGTAATTCCAACAAGAAACAGGAAGCAAAGTTACCTACCCATCTTAGCTATAACCCACAGTGTTTGTGTTTTGAACTTGAACCATATTATGACTATGAGGGTTCGTTATTTAGAACCGCCGGTATCTCTGCAGTGAAGTGACTGCGAATTCTTGTTTATGCAATCATTAGTATGTATGGAAACTAGAAGTATAATCATTTTTTATACTCCGGTATATCGATTTAGAAACCGCCCTGCCCTCCTCCTCTCAAGTAGCTACAAATGAGTAATCGTATAATGTGAATGTAGCCCATGCTGTGTACAGCCAATGCAGTAGACACTGTACAAGACCCAGAGGTGCCGCTAACGGGGTGAATAGACCAAAAGTAATGGCGAGTGTCTACCTACTTACTTCCTAAAATAATGTAATGTGATCAAAACCACATTATCAGGAAAATATATATAAAGTGAGTTCTCAAGAATTATTTGGGGATTACGCCCCCACGCCCCCTCTTCTGTAGTTTTCCATCAGAAATTTGGCAATCTGGCATTGGCATTTACTTATTTTGATTTTGGATCACCAGCTCAGGCCGAATCTATATGGTCACCTCGGGGACATCACATGGTTCCATTCACAGTTGAACTATCTATTATCAATGTTTGTTCAAAAAAATATATATATTGAGCCAGTTTTGAGGAAGAAAATAAAAACCGCCCTTTTTCCGTTCACTGGTGGCTTCGCTGACAACAACGAAAAGCATGTTGACAATGCACAACTCCTAATGCACAATGCTTACCTACCTAACTGGATCTGCGAGAACATCTCAGGACATCAGGATTAAATTCTGAAGGGGGGACCTCCCCGTCTTCGCTCACATCCCTTCGGTAGGTACATTAGCTATAGTGAATGATAGAGGGGAAAAGTTGGTGACGCGTTGGCGGTGACGTGGGCTACGTGCCGTAATGGCGTCACTCTCAACACACGCTGAATTGGATGATAATGGTCAAATCGGCCAACTAAAGCCCGCGCGGCTGACCTCGGCAAAGGCGTACAGCTAGTCAAAATGCAGAGGTAAAGTACCGCGGCAAAGACGTACAGCTAGTACCAACACCAGAAGTACCAAATGAAAATACTTCTGAGGGGGGCATTAGAGGAACACAGAACTGGGTCGCACGAGTTTGATCCCGATCCCATCAAAGTCATCGGCATATTTACCTCTGATATCTTCAGCCCGTAAAGTGAAATGTATATCAATAAGGCTGCGGTGGTTCGGAACGCACCTGAAACTGCATACGTCCCCGACGGATGGGGAGCTGGTATATTTGGTAGCGTTGCCAACTGAGCATACGACGGATAAATCTTGAAATGGTCCACAGAAAAATGCAAAACTACCACTATCACTCTTAACGGAATTGGAAATGTTTCAAGTATACACTGATGATGCGAGAGAGGCAACATATCGAAATACATTTATTTTGTAGGTACGTTAAATAAACACAGCATTATTTACGTTCCGATTCCAAATTTTCCCGTCCACATTTTCAACAAAGAAAGGTTTCATCTGGTAAGTATAGATAAAGTAAATAAGGTCGTCCTCGTGTGTTGACACTACCCCTAATGAGGTCCCATAGCGTCGACAAACAAGATGCGAGGACAGGTGGAAATTCGTAGGAAGGAAAGCCGAAAAATCTAGTAATTTGAGTAAGTAATCTACGAGAAAGGAGAAATGCGGTGAGGGAACACAGGGACCAAAGGAATCATTTCGTAAGTGCGCTCTAATTTCTCTCAAACAAGTCAAGGACCTTCCACTCAAACTAAGGCATGGGCGGGCATGGGTGCCGACTGTCGTTCATTCGACCAAGATCTGGTGAACAGTTGTAACAGTAAATTACCCAATAGAAAACCTACCTACCGGTATGAATCAAAGGAATTTAAAGTGTAGATATTTAGTGGTTCGAAAAGGAAACAGGGTCTCTCGATCAAGTCAAATAGAGCTAGCCAACCAAAACTATATGGCCCCAAACGCTCAAGCATTTTTCATAAAAACGAATTACTTAACTTCCAGAATTTTAAGTTTTAGCGGGGTAATTAAGGGTGCGTCCCACCGTACTCGGTTAAAAGAAAAACTCCGATTTTCTCGGAAATTTAACATGGTAAACATGGGAGAATATCTTCAGTTTTCTCTTAACTGGGCATGGTGGGCCATTGGTGGGACGCACCCTAAGTATATTTTTGGGGGTGAATAGGAATATCTCTGGCCAAGAATCGGTGGTTAGGATTTTGGAAGGTTTATACAGGTGTATGTGTCAATGTTCAAAGTGCCTCCTCTGTGTCTGGGTATCCTCGGAAGAGTAGACCCCATTGGACAAACAAGGAAATGCACACCGCTGAACCGTGCGCCTATGCTTCAGATGTTGGGGCAGCAGCACTCAGCGAGCAGAGCGTTAGTGGTCACGTTATGATGGACTGCGCACCGGTGGACTGATTCCGTGAGTAGGGCTAACTTTCTTTATTTTATTTTCCGAGTCCTTGACGAGCATCAACGCGGTATAGGAGCTACATTAAGCAAGTCAGCAAGTCACACTAGACAAGGCCTCCGATCGTCTAGTGGGCTAATTCCACAACAATGGGACCATACACAGAGCAGAATTATGAAGTGACAAGTGATATGTTCTGATTTACGGTATGGGTATGTAAAACACGGGGCGGCCCAGCCGAAACTTGACCCAAAAGGGCAAACGGGGAAAACCTTTTGAAAAGTTAAGCACTTACTGCGGGACAGAGCGTTATCCTTCTGTGCTTTGATGGCGAGTGTCAACACCAGAGGCGCATCATCGATATGCATTATCATAACTCATATGAGTCATTAACCAACTTTAACTGTACTTTGGGATTGTGGTAAAAATCCTTCAAACACACTTCTGGAATTCTAGGACAATTTTAAGGATTCCAGTGACTCGCACTTTTGGTGCATCAGTAAGATAAACTGTAATTCCTAGACAATTGTAGTTAAATCAAAGTTAAACAATAGGGCAACTCTATTTGTTTAGTTATCAGAAAGCTGGGAGCCACTGCCACAGAGGCAGTATTCCTGTGAAACCGAATGAGAACAGTGAGGAGTGAGAACCGTCTCCGAATGATAAAGGGTCACTAAAGTCTATGGAAACTTTTGTGTAGCAGGATACTCCTATTTAATCGTTTTTTCACAAGGTGGGTAAGTACATATTGCAGGTATGGTGAGCGCTCAGAAAACTGGAACTGTTGCTGAAACTAGAGCTGTAATAGAGGGTCTAAAAAAGTATGGTCTCCCCAGTTTCAAGGATGCTTCAGTGCAATGACATGTCTGAACTCACTGTTCTGGCTAAACGTCATCATAATTGAACAAAATATTGATTCAGGATCACCACGGAGGATGGAAGGACACCATACGGTGACAGACAGGCGGCGGAGCGGAGATTCGACCCCGGAGAACGGAGTGGTTATGCGCCCACTAGGCCGCGTTAAGGATGCCAACTGGCGAAACTCCCTGGAGCTCGAGCTCATCAACGAGAAGTACGAAATGGAGAAGGTCATCCGAAGGCCGTCGGCCATCCCCAAGAGCCCAACTCTGACCAGCGCCGATTTTGACGCATACGCGGACATGTTCGACAGCATGCCTCTCACAGAGGAAACCACATGCGGGTTCTGGTTTCTGAAGGGTGCGCTCCTCCAAAAAATGGCCAACAAGAAGGTGTACGTCTGTCTCTACGGACTTCTTGGCTGTTTCATAGGCGCAACCTACGCTTATTTCAACGGAACCATAACAACATTGGAGAAGAGGTTCCAAATTCCTAGCCGGACGACTGGTGAATAGTTTTTCCAGAATATTTTCTATTTCCATCACCTGTTACTGTGTAGATATAGCGTTTACCAAATGATTGTGTCTATGCAGGTTTCATTTCGGTGGGGAACGACATCAGCCAGATCTTCACGTCCATTTTCTTGAGCTACTACGCCGGAAAAGGCCACCGGCCACGGTGGATAGCATTCGGAACTTTCACAATGGTACTCTTCTGCGTGCTAACGGCGCTACCGCATGCGATGTACGGTCCAGGGGACGATGCACTGCAGCTAACAGAAGAATATGGCAGTGGCCATGATTTCAACACAACCTTTTTGGTCTTGGGTAGGTACAGTACCTATACAAACCCTACTTCCCTCCTCATGCACTGCTTTTCTATTCCTACGGTCACCCCAGGAAAACCACTGTTTTGCAATAACTTTTTTTTCACTAGAAAAACAAAGGAAGAAGACGTTATGCCAGCTGGAAGGAGTGCACTGTGAGAATGCAGTTGGTAGCTTCTACCCACAGCTGATATTGTTTGCGGCGCAGTTCATTGGAGGGATTGGGGGAGGTCTGTTCTACTCCCTTGGGGTATCGTACATGGATGACAACATTCAAAAGTCAAAGACTCCAGTGCTCATAAGTGAGTTAGACGAATCTTCTTTCCAGCTTTTGCAGATTCTGTTAGAGAGATTACTTTAGGACAGGACATTGATTTCTGTTGTTTCTGTTTCCAGGTTTTTCATATTTCCTACGAATGCTTGGTCCAGCTTTCGGGTACGCCCTTGCGTCTTTCTGTCTGAAAGTCTACGTGTCCCCAACACTCACTCCGACAATTAACATGGCGGATCCACGTTGGCTCGGCGCTTGGTGGTTAGGTGCGCACTTCTTTATCTTGAATGGCTTGTTTCTGTTCAGACGCAATGAGAAGCGTGGATGCATGCTAACTCATTTGTTGGTGTTACAGGCTGGCTTATCTTAGGCATCATCACTGCTTTATTTGGATTCCTCATTGGCCTGTTCCCAAAGACCCTTCCCAGGGCCGCCGTCCGTCGTGCCATAGCTCAGGAGAAGAACAAAGGCAAACCTCAAGAAGTAGAAGAGGCAGCATCATTCTCAGGTAAAGCAAAAAAGCAAAAAACAAGCGCTTCGTAACAAAAACAAAAGGGAAGTAACATTATGTTTCTTAAAGATGTCAGCTATTTCATTTATGACTTCTCGGCTTTTCAGATATGATAAAGACCCTCCAGAGACTGATGAAGAACAAAACTTACGTCTACAATAATTTTGCTTCCATCTTCTACTGCCTCGGCTACATGCCTTATTGGATCTTCATGCCAAAGTACATAGAAACTCAGTACAAACAAAGCGCTAGCGTTTCCAGCTTCGTCACAGGTATGGCGAATAATATCAGATTATAGTCTAAACAACAGGTTGTATCACAGTAGCGTAGAAGAGTACAAGTTACAAGCCATAGCATCAGTAATTAATTATTCTCACAATTTTATGACCTTTCTTCTAAAATAAGGAAAATACTAGGTTTTAGGCTACTAGATCGAGAACGACGTTGCGTGAGCAAGAAGTGTTATTATTGCGAAAAATCTTGCAGTGATAGAAATCACAGAAAATCACAACGGACACGCGCAAAAAATTGATCAAGGCTATTTCAGCAAGAATTAGGCTCTGGTACATGATCAAGACCAAACAGCCACACACTCAAGAATAAGAACAAGCAACGCCAGTCGCTGTTCTTATGACGAACTCTTCCCTTTCAGGCACGGTCGGACTGGTATTTTCGGCGGTGGGTGTCCTCGTTTCTGGCATAGTTATCACTCAGTTCAAGCCGCGAGCTCGAGTGTTGGCAGCGTGGAATTTCTTTGTAGGAGCCATCTCCGTTGCAGGCATGATTAGCTACGTGTACCTGGGCTGTGACGCCACGCTACGAATTGACACAAACTTACTACCCTCCGGAGAGTGAGTAGTACCTAAAGTTACTCAAGCCATGCTGGCACGTATATGACAACGTTAGAATCTGAACTATTATAAGAGAAACTGCATGGTGTCGAACGAACTGATTTCAGGCTGAACACAAGTATGGAGTGCAATGCGGCTTGCCACTGCGACTACGTGGCGTATTCTCCCGTGTGTTCTGAGCAAGGAGTGTCCTTCATCTCACCGTGTCATGCAGGCTGTCGAGGCTCCGAAGACAGAAATGGCACCAAGGTTTGTCACGAACTTTTGCAGAATAAAGGAATATTTAGTTGAATAAGTTTACATCGAAAATATTGAATCTTCAACAAGTCCATTAATCAGGAAAGAATATTTTCCAGACGTTTACGGAGTGCTCCTGCATCAAGCCTCTTCCTCCACTTCTAAACGAAACTGTGGGGCCAGAAGACAGGTGGGGGACTGCGGTTAGGGGTAACTGCCCCATCGACTGCACCACGCCGTTTTACACCTTCCTAGCCGTGGTCTGTCTATTAAAGTTCGTCGGCGCCTCTGGACGGTCCTCTAATTTCCTAGTGGGAGTTCGCTGCATCGAAGAGAAGGACAAGACGGCGGCTATGGGCTTCTCTCTCACCATCCTCAGCTCCTTTGCCTTCGTACCATCTCCTATCTTCTTTGGTTACATACTTGGTGAATATAAAAAAAATCTGAACATCCTCAGTGTAAAAACTCTTCAATTACGAACCTGTAATATTTATGAGGGGTCCCCTTTCAGGTTCCAATGCAACATGATTATTTGCTTTAACAAAAACTAATATTAAATTGTCTATTTTTGCAGATACAACGTGTATGGTATGGGGGAAAAATTGCTCGGGAACTGGAAACTGTTGGCTCTACGATGGTTATCAGCTACGTTATGTGATGAACCTGACCGCAGCATGTAAGTTATGGGCGATCAGTGTCACCATTAAAAAATCAGATGACCATTTTCTACTATAGAACTTGGTTCTTTCTGAAGGTTCAGATCACCTCAACATTTTAACTCTAATCAAACAAAACGTACCCGCATGTGCTGGCGAAATAACTTTTTTAAGTCCACGGCAGTCCTCTCTTTAATTCTCATTCGTGACTCACGCAATTTTGCTTCACAGCTAAATAAGAACTAAATACCTACTTAGTTCGTAAGAGTGTCCGAATTATATTAGTGAGAGTAAATTTTGAAAATAAAACTGAATTGAGAAATCTGTGCTCACTACAGAAAGATCTCCAGAATCGGTCCTCACCGCTAGCACTGCGAAATACAATGGGCACTCTGAAGAGACTGATCCTAAGTTTAGCGTAAGCATGACAAGGCTCACGGCAAACAACTAACAAGGTCACTTAACTTCATTCTACATGCAATTTTCAGTTTTCGTGGCAATTGGAACCTTATTTGATGGAGGTGTCTGGTATTACGTGAAAAATCTCAAGATTTTTGACGACGATGTGGATGTGAAAGCTGTTGGAGCTGGAGACCTAGCTGATTAACATCGCAATCATCCCTCCAGAAGAGAAAAGGTGACACTTTCATTTAACCGTTACCGTCAGTCGTAATGTACCTACAGATAGGTGGGTACTTCAAAATCCGATCTCGTTCAAACTGTCCTGAATACTATTTGTAAATAAATATGAGTCGTTACAAAAGTCTGGCATTTTAATCAACTGATGAGTCGCACAAAATGACACAATAGTGGTGTACGGTTATTTCAAAAACGGTTTCAGACAATTTATAGGATGGCAACTTGTAGGGACCTTAATAAGGCTGCTATTGTTCGAGAGCTTTGTGACTATTACTATGGCCTTGGCCCTTGTTTACAATTCTCCACATATCACGCACTATTTCTACAGCCCACGGTGGAAAGTGGGCCGCATCATCCGTCATTGGTACTAGTTTTCATGGAAAGTCACGCAGAATAGGGGAACTTCAGGGCCCAATTGAGTGAGCAGAAAATCGGAAGAATTTTTCGAAAATCTGTTACTATAACTGCAACTACTACAATATTATGTACCTACTTCGCAATCTACCAAAAACAATTCTGAGTTGTCAACAAGATAAAATTGAACGTAAAATTTACGTTAAGATACGATTTGACATAGTAGGGGCAAGTTTTTTGGAGCAGTGCTTTCACCTTGTTTTGAAACATTTTGGGAGGAAATCCCTACCTCCAAAGCTGCCAAACTGAGAGGGGTATTGGGCAGGTTCATGACGCACCACAGCTCAAAAACTATGCTGCCCCAGCTCCTGATCTCATGACTTATTTCGCCGCATGGCAAGGGTCATACAGCCTCCTACTGATCAGGGTTTCAAGAATGAACTCCGCGGGCAGATGGAGATACCGAATCCTGTAACGCCTTGTACAAGACTCGCTCATCCCTAACCCTACCCCTCCAAGAATCCAGAATCCTGATAGCTCAAAAGATAAACGGGTAGCACTTAATTTTTGCAAGCCATTTGATTTAACACCTAGGTTCATAATTACATAGGAAAGTATCATTACCATTCATCAAACGCTTGCATTTTTCTTTACAAATCACCTCCAGTGCGAGGATTAGAATGGAATAATTATGTATATAGGACTGCAGGGCTCACAGCAACTAAATTCGATCTCTCAAATAGGAACATTCCAATGTTTGCGGAAAGTCATCAGATTAAGTATGAACTGTTTAGGTAGTTTGACTGTCCACCTTTAAGGGTTTGAGAAAAATGGCTCATGAGCCTCTGACAAGAATTATCAACGGTATGCCGAAATATACTGCTACATGAGTGTCCTATTCAATACTGCTAAATGTCATGTAAATGATATCCTTAGCTCGGAAGATGGCAGCCTTTGATGGAATGGATGGATTGTCCAACTTGTCGGCAAGAATATTGTTGAATTCAATGTCAGCCCCACGGAATGTCCCGGCCACTGCTGAACCTCCATGCATGTAAAACAAACATTGCTTACCTGGGGAAAAAAGTAGGTATCAAATTAGGCAGCCTAAATTATTGGGGTAGGTAAGCAGGCTTGACCTAGACCATTAAGAAGTCACTCACAAATAAGATAAATATCTACTAAACCTTTAAAATTCACCGATCTTAGTCTTGATAGCACTGATGGGTAAGACGGCCTTCCCCACAGATAATTTGCATCCTTTACTGATATTTAAAGAACTTCTACACACAGGCTTACCATTAACGTTGGCCGTTGCCTTCAAAAAATTTTCTCTGAGGTGCGATCGGATTTTCTGCTCATTTTCTTTCGAAATTTCATCAGACATCTTTTAGCACAACACGGACGCGAACAATTTTTGTTTGTTGTTGTATTGACATCCGTGGTAATGACTGCCAACGTTACAACATTCAAATTCAAATATTGAAAAAACTGTACAAATCAAGATATTTAATACGTTAAGTATATACTTTTAAATAAAAATAAATTTATTTTAGTTTTATATATTTTTTACGTTATTTTCCGAACTTTTGCACTGCTTGCTCTGATTATTTTCCCGCCAATCTGAACCACTGCTGCCACTACAAAAATGAAACTGTTCATTGTTTACGTTGTTTATGTTGTTGCTTCTCTTTATATAAAAGAAAAGGTAAAAAATATTTTTTTCCTGATTTTATTGAAGCTGGACGTTTGGACATCTATTTTCGGTAAAATAAGATTATAGGTAGCATAGTCCAGGAAAATTACCCATTTAAAGATTATGTATTCCTGATTCTAATCATATCCGGATTATATTATGATTGTTGTTAGAAAGCAGCCTTTGCATCGAGGTACCCTATCTGTAGCTAAGGAACTGTATTAAAAGTACTTTGTAGTCCTTTTTCGAACCTTTCACGTGTGAACGGATGGTTGGTATACATATTGGAGGTTAGGTGCTCTTTGTGGCGTTTGTTGATGGTTCACCTTCCGCTTTGTCAGCTTCATGGTAGGGACGTACCTACTTCATCTTGAAACGAGGCAACCTCTTTAGTCTTCAGTCCTTGGACAAATGCATCATATAACCAACTAAAATCTTGTTACAACACAGTACTTATTAAACGGAGCTCCTTTGCAAGCTTGTTAAAGTGTAAGTAGTACCTACCCAGCCTTAAAGGCTTCACTCTTATTATCCGGCGATGCTGTTACTTTTTAGGCCAGATGCATGGTTACGGAAAGTGCTCCCGCAGCTTGTACGTATGGAACATATGCCGGTTGCTGCATTTTAAGAAGGGGGCCTTTGCGAAGGATATTCCGGCAGCTCCGGGGTCATTAACATGCCGCTATCTACCGTTTGATACGGGGGAGCATATGTAGAATTTTTCAATTGAAGGTTTCGTACTGCAAACATAGCGAGCAACAACGGCTCATCTGTCTCACGTAGAGATGCTTTCCGAGTTGATTTTATTAGAGCGGGGTGGCGCGGCGGATGTCTAATGCTTTTTATAGATAATCCCTTTGGAAAAGGGGAAGAAGAGGCTGCTAGAAGTCTACGTAGGTACCACCAGGTACCTACCAGGTAGACTTCTAGCAGCCTCTTCTTCCCCTTTTCCGAAGGGATTTTCTATAAAAAGCATTAGACAACCGCCGCGCCACCCCGCTCTAATAAAATCAACCTGGTGGTACCTAATTCTATAGGTATAGGCATATAGCGAAGTAGGTAATAAGTAATATACCTACATAGCAGCTCAAAGATAGAAATAGGCCTATTAAATAAGGATATATATTTTTGTTCTCTACTACTTCATGAGGTTATCCGTCTTTACTCTCCAAAGTAGTTTCCTATCTGATACTGCAGTTATTAGGCAAAAGGGCTAGAGAGCACCTTTAATTCTCTTATTTTACAGAGTGTACAAAAGCTTGTATTCCCACTGAAAGAGTTAGCTCCACTTAGCCCGTTTCCGCATGTGGCCCCCCTGGTATATCCCCTCAGTCATTTTCTATCAGCTTGTAAAAAAGTAAGCGAATTTCATGAAAATACTTACGTTCCAGGTAATGAAAGCGAAAGTCGGATCATCTTAGCCTGCGCACAGTGGGGATGAGCCACAAACTAAGAAGCGTGGAAGCTCGAGACAGAAGGGTATAGTGGCGCGAGGCATTCAGAAGGGACCCACATGAGACATATGAGGAGGCACAGCGTGGCTCAGTGTTGTTCCTGTCGTGTGTGTGAGCTGTGTGCGGTTCGATTTTGGAACACTCTCATCGTGCTACTTCTGTGCCTTTGCGAAATGCATCTGCTCTGTTGACAATTAGTAGGTGTCCAGTGCTCCCTAGTCCCCTCCCGCAGCTAGACGCATATACCTCTTATCCTACGCAGTATACTGTATAACTGTTAAAAATGCGCAGTTTAAAACTAAAATTCAATCCTATTTTTTTCAGGCCACAACAATAACTTCTTTAGCCAATTTAAAGCACAAGAACTCTTAAAATAACATTTGATGAAAATGCTGATGCCAACGCCAAGCCTGCCGGCCGGGAGCGAGGCGGGGGGTGGCGTCCTCGGCGGTGCTGAAGGTCTCATGTCAGGTCTGGCTGCCCTGAACTCGGCCGCCAGCACGCCAGCCGGTCAACAGAAAGACACCACCTGGACAAAGCTGTTTGTGGGAGGACTACCGTACCACACCACGGACGCCAGTCTTCGGGAGCATTTCTCCGTCTATGGGGAAATTGAAGAGGCTGTGGTCATCACGGACAGACAAACCACCAAATCCAGAGGATACGGCTTTGTAAGTACCTACCTATTCGTTGTTAGTCGTACTGCAGTCGAAATTAAGAAAACGTTTCTGTCGTTAGGGCCGAAAATAGTAGGTAGTGGGGCCATTTTAGCTGACATTTATCAAAGAATCCAAGAAAATTTGGATTAAAGAATTTTGGATATTTTTTGTTCTGAAAGACAGACTGCGAAAGCCCTTTCTACAGACAATCTGTACATCATATATAAAACTAGTTTATAATGCTAAAAGTCCAGTTTAACGATAAGTTAAATTTATAATCAAATGACGCGGAAAGAGGCTAACTGTTCTCTAACTAAACCCTAAACCTCATTTGCCACTTGTCATAAGCGAAACATGCGCTTGGGATATTTATAACTTTAACTACCTATCTGATCTGGTGACATCCGCCATAATATAATGTCTCTAGTTCAGTGTTAAAAAAATTCTGTTTCTTTTGCAAAAATTTAAGCAAAACCACTCTGTCTTCACTTTTTTGATATGATCAGGTCAAAATACCATTTTTTGAGTGTCTCTTCGTAATTTTGTATCACTTTGAACCAGGTATATCGTACCTATATAATGCTAGCTAGTATAGCTACCGATTGAATCCTTGATCCATGTACCCGTGTGTGATCCTACAAGGCATCTGCGGGACATTTGTGTAAACATCACACTCTGCGACATAAGTAGGAAGGTATTCCTATATACATAGTTACCACTTTGACTATTCTCTTCTGTTTGTCCGTTCGGCTCTCATTTTCTATACTGGCTTTGTTGGTTAAAAAACAACTGAGATAAGACTGATATAGTACCTTCCAGTGAAGTACTTCAAAATATCGATGTAACACCTTTCAGGCGTCCAGCCAAGGACCGTTTTCGTTATTCCTATAAATCGTCTTCAGACAACCGATTAATTTTTTTAGTTCCCTTTAGTAGTTGAGGAAATAGCGAAAAGAGTGCATGGTTGTGGAAGATTGGTGAGGATCACATCCCCTTATTTTTTCCCTGAGATACCTTCATATGCCCATGGGTAGGTATGTAGTTAATTAATGCGCTCCGAGTGAAACTATAATGCAGAACTTGAGGAATTCTGTTAAAATTATGTTGGACCTTTGCGATCAAGACCTTTTTGAAATGATGTTCATCGGAGGGAATTGGATAATCATTTAATCTCCCTCGCAATTAACTCTTATGTTTATTTTCGAAATTTTCACTTGACCAGAATTAGGTATGAAATAGGACCATATGTGATGGGGGAAAGGGGTACCTACAGGAAGTTAGGCTATAGCGCCGGAACCAAGGTCCCCCGCCGAAGGCCTTGCGGTCATGGCCGTGCAACCTGAGTCCCATGCATGGGACTACGGGTTGTAATCACAATCACCTGGACATTTACTATCGTACCTATACCGATAGATCTAGGTGCAAATACAGTTCCCGAAATGCAAATCAGTTCATTCCATAAAATCCGAGAAAAAGTTCGCACTGTAAATTTATGACGGTATTACTATTAATAAGTACTAAGTAGGTACTGATTAAGCGATGAAATATGTCGAAACTGTGGTGGTTCGGAATTCATCTGAATCTGCAGGCCTCAATGTCTAGGAATTAGGTATTGCTTGCTAAGCACTATTTGGTTTATTCATGTAGCTATTTATTACTGCTTCTGCCAGATAAGGTCCCACGGGGAACATTTTACTTCGGTCATGCAGCATCCGGGGTTTTTTTTTTTTTTTTTTGCTACGATACCTTACTATAGTTTGCTGCCACCAGTACCACCAAGTGCGATTTTCAGCTAGAAGTGTGATGTATGGTTTGCTGAACCGCTGGGGGAGCACACCGAGTACGAGCTTGCTTCGGCTCTGTGCGGTCGGGCTATCTTAAAATCTCGAGTTGGGGCTCGGTCTATTTTTACTGGCGGGACTACGACAGCTGCAGGGCCACGTGACACTGTCTCCTCTCCTGCTTGTTACGGGTTCTCATTTTTTGGTAAGCATCGACTTCTGGGTCTCTAAGGGGCCCGTGAGGGCTATTCACCTTCATGTGAGCGCGCGGTTTGGTCATTGACATGGTCCATTTTTCATCAGCTTTTCATGTCTTGTCAGTTTCAGGACACCCATTCGTGCGCCCTGCGTTAGGTATCTAATCATCGTATTGGTAGAAGGCGTCTGGTTTCCACTATCTTATGGTAAACTATACGAGGTTTTTCGTTCTCTTAGTGTTGGTGCGGGTTACACTATTCTTTTGTATGTGGTAGTTTGGTTTATGCATATAGGAAGTGAGATAGATTGGAGCCCCTTTGAGAAGAGAGCGGCGGCCTCCGTGCCTGACTGCCTGGCCCCTGTCAGGCAGTCAGGCACACATGGCGCCCATCTGCTCACAGCTGAGCCCTATATGCGCCTGCGCAGACGGGCCCCAGACGCCCCAGCCCTTTCGCCCCGTCCTCCCTACAAACCCTATACAGGCACAGCTCCCGTTTCACCTCCTTCATATGGTTTTTCACGCAAGAGAATCCTCTTCATTTGAAATAGAAATTTTTAAAAATCTTTAGCGATTTGACGCTCCAAGTAACTATAGGGTAGGTAACTACCTACCTACTTACTTACACTTCAGATGAAAGCCTTATCTGTTGAGTTACTATACGAACGTTCAGGTGCAAAGTTTCACATTTATTCATTTAGGCTACCTATATATTTACCAACGTTTGATTGCGGTTGAAAAAACTCGGTTGTCCATGAGGGAGATGGTACGAATTGTATGAAAAGGCACCAGACACCCCTCTATTTCTGTTGAAAAGAGAGAAATATATCCAGGATTTGGTGAGATAGGCAAATAGGGGGGTCACGGTACCCTGACACACCTGGACCGCCTGGCCAAAGCAGGCACGCGACTTCCTCCCCTTCCCAAGATGATCATGTATTGTGATGAATAATCCAAGGTGCGCATTTGGTGAGTGGCTTACACGCACGTCCCCTGGCTATCTTATTGTTGTAAACAGCCTTGAGGTCAAACACTTTACACCAATCAGCTGATTTATAGTATCGGCTGTTGACGGAGCCTTACCTGAGTCTATATGCCTGCCTGCAGTTGCTATAGTTCAATCTTTATTCAACTATTTAAACAAACCCGAGAACTTTCCTGGTGCAGTTGCGTGAAAGAACCGTTGAAAATGATTCCATCATACTTTCCCAAACCTACCATATAACCATTGACTTTAGATGTGCAAAGGCAATAAGTGTTGAATCGCAACATTAATATTTCAATAACTGTTTTTAATTTAGGATTTTTTTTATACGTCAAACTACTTACACGGAATCTTCTCATTTTGATCAAACGTTCAGTTCTAAAGTTATTATAAGCTAAAGCTATTGTACGATTATCACAGGGGACCCCTGGACCCTGCACCCTATACGTTCAGGTTGTTCAGCTCCAAAATTCAGCATAAACCGGAAGACTAACGAGGTCTGGTTGCTATAGACTGTCCATGCAGCGATTGCATGACTGAACTGTGGCGGGACGATAGTAATACCTATACAAACAGAATAAGCCTTCAGAAATCATCCATACTTAGTTGAAATATCGAATGCATTGTTCTTCAGTGTGCATTCCCTTGAATCCTCGGCTCTTGCTTAGGTACTGCACACCTTGAGCATATTAGGGCGTGTTGGCGGGAATAAGGCAGCAGCTGGCGCAGATGCACCGTTGCTGCATGAAGGGTGGCGCGTGGCAGCGCACCTGCGTGTACCTATACCTCCACTTACCAGCTACCTTACCTGGCTTCCCGCGCTCCCTCTCAGGGGAGATCCTTCGGGGTCGCCGACGACGCAACCGTTTTTTCTCACGAGAACTTTGTGTTGTGTCATATGTTTTTGCATTTCATTGAAAGGGTAAAACCCTTTTCTCACAGCTTGTGCCGTTAAAACAGGAAACATCAGTCCCATTGTCAGCAGGCGCTGTTCACTGTCCTCAAGCTATAGCTACGTAGAAAATAACGAAAAAAATTTTGTTGAAATTATCCTGGATCAAGCTGCCTCGGTAATAATAAGGGGCTGCCTGAGGCTCAGCATATATGTCTTCCCAGAGACAGTTTCGATAATGGGAAGGCTTTCCCCATTTTCTACCTCAAATTGCAGAAAACTTGTAGGATCTGTTCATCTGTTCATCGTATTTTCAATTTTCTCTTCAGTTCATATTTAAGATTTAAGATGACGAACTTCTTAGTGGTGAGTAAAATTGCATGGAGACAGTGTGGCGCCGGGACAGTAGGGTGCTGGGGACAGACCACGTGCCCATTTGCAGCTGTCGGCCGCTGCTTGGCTGGTTGGCTGCCTGCACCCCTCCTGCTGCCGTCCTCTATTGTCTGCACCCCGGCACCCTTCGCAACCGTTACTCTGCTGCGCAAAAAACAAAAAGACCGGATCATCCCCTCTGGCTGCCGTGGGATCTGCAACGGTTGATTTTATTCTAATCAGGTTTTGCCGCCATTTAACGGGATGAAATTTAAGACGAGATTTCATGCAGACTATATGTTAGGTATATAACATGTCTTTCTGTTGTCTTTTTTAAAATATCCCTTGAGTTGAATAATTGGTTTTACGAGATTCTTATGGTAGCTTTTGTTTCAGGTGATAATGGGAGACCGACTGGCAGCGGAAAGAGCTTGCAAAGATCCCAATCCCATGATTGACGGACGGAAAGCAAATGTGAACCTGGCCATATTGGGGGCTAAACCCCGGGGTAACGTCCCAACCGGTGAGTAATATCCAGTAGCCACATAACAAACATACGTCTTGCTTTCAAATCAGTGTTTTTTTTTTACTTTTCCGGCATTTGGAGTTGTCGCGGGTTCACTTACCGATATACCTAGCTGTTCCGAGTACGGACTACGGCCAGATGTCTTGTAGTAGGTACGATTGTCATGTTGGTGGTTACCTATCTTGGGCGAAGATGTCTCAAAATGTCCTGTTTTTGTATAGCTCGCCCCATTGCTAGCTAGTCCTTCATGTTGTACAGGCGTAGTATAGAGCACGAGAATCTCATATTATAAGAATAAAGGCCTGAAGAGGATTTTTTTCGGGATGTTCGTGAGAAAATAATATGAGGAAGAATAGGTGGCTAAATTTTTGAAAAAGTAGGTTTTTTAATGATTTTTAAAATTCTGCTTGTCTTCTCCGTAGAAAAGTATTTCATAAACTTCGAACTGAGTATAGAAATATTCAAAGCGTAATTGGGTAATGTAGGTACAAAGCGCCAGTTACAAATTATTTTTACTGAGAATAAATAGGTATTGGGGGAGAGTTTAGTTTAGACCCAAGTTCCAAGGTGCGATGATTGTCGAAACCTTTATTGACCCCCCCCCCCCCCCCCCCCCCCCCCAGCACAATAGTCCTACCGGATCGTGAGAGCGAGGCTGCATGGTTGGAACGGATTTGGACTTAGATTTTTTGGCATAATGCAGGTAGTTGAGCTGATTGAGCTGGCTTAGGGCCAGGGCCTACAGCGTCCAGCAGCATGGGGAGGGGGTATGGGACATCGAGGACACTGAGGACATGTGTCCTGGTGCTCCGCCAACTCTGTGTCTCCGTCAGCTACTCAGCTATTCCCGGCCCAACTGACGTGAGACGCCTCTGGATTAATTCTCGAGAACTATCATATAACGCAATGCCATTCTCATAACGTGGGAGGAATTTAATGTGGCGGGCTACAAACAAAGCTTTTCATTGAACGGTAACTGTTGTAGACATGGAAAATGCTGAACAAGACTGTAACAGTGGACATTTTCTTAGCTTTTTTGGTTTTGTGGAAGTTTTTCATTATTTTCAGCCAATAACAAAGGAAGGTTTTTATTCTACAACCTTAACTATGTATATCGGGAGTGACTGACAAGTCACTCTAGTGCTATGGAGAAAAAGTTCAGTTGTAAAACCACTCAGTTTCCGGTATAATTGCCCGGTACACAAGCTGCAAGGGGTGAATTACAGAAAGGGGCCCTCGCTACCACCCCACTGCCCTGCACCACCACCCCTACAACCAAAGAACCCTCTTCGCATCCCAACTGCCCCTCATACTCAGCAGTGCACCCCATTTCGTCGAATTGGTCATGCAGCGTAATATTTAAATCAGGGCCGTGACCAGCCATTCAACCTGCGATGTGTACTTGTGGATTTTTTTTGTTTTGTGGATGTGTTTCAACTTTTACTGCCATCCTGATGGAGGTTTTCCAAATAAGTAGTGAATAACATAGAACAATATTGCTCATGCACAATCGGGTCTGACAGCAAATAGAGGTTGGAAGACTCTGCGACCAGGGCCAGCCAGGATACACAATAGCGGTGAAGTGGCATGAAAGTTCCTGCATGCGTGCAGGTGTGTACCTAGGTACCTATTGGTAATTGTTAAATGGATCTCCTGTTCACATTTCTATTTTTACTCTAGAGGTTGATGGAGAAAGATTTTTGTTGCCCGTCAAACCCAACTTCCTATAAACATGGAGCTTTTGAAAAGACTAGTGACAACAATACCTAAGTCACATATACCTAAACATGTATACCTACCTATATGAACTTGAATACACCCTAACACCTTACGCTCCAGCAACGTGTGAGAAATGTCACCCCCACCAACATCAACACTATCACCAAAATAAACCTCACCATCCTTCTAACCACCTATAAGTATACCTTCATTTATACCTAACAAAAAGGATGATGTATCTCTCGGCTGAAGAAAAGTCAGTGTAAATACCTATAATGAATACTATATAGCTTTTAGCTGTCAGATGTACTCATATATATATGTGAGCATTGTGTTGCCTTTTTATGGTGTCGCCAGGTAATTTGGAGAATCGATGTGTGTCTGTGTGAATTGTCCAGCACCATTACCGGTAATAATGTGTTTCGGAAACGAGCGGGTGGCGTGCGGAAGTGGTATCTCCGCTCTATATCGCCCTATCGCCCCATCGCCCACCTCTATACCTGTCCCTGTGGACATGAAGGCACGAGATAGGTTTTCCATGGCCTCCTGACTCATTCTACCGTACGAAACCCTATTTAAGTACCTACGCTACAAGTCCAATACGAAGATTACTTTAATTTTTCTGTTGCAGCTGGATTTACGTTCCCTGGTATCCGTGCAGGCTTCCCCACGGTGCTTCCTGCTCAGTACGGGTAAGTTGGCTTTATTCATGCACATCGACGTGAATTAACTTTTTTTACTTGTGGCACAAAAGACAGCAAAACCATTTGCCTAAAGTAATGAACATGATGGAGAATTGTGACGAGATGATGGAATAGCTAGGTTCATAATTTAGGTGTTCGTTGGATAGCCTTATTTTAATTATGTACCCATTATTTTCACAGTTAAAAATTTAACGATGGTGACACGCACGCCACAGGAGAGAGCAAAGCACAGGGGTCGATCGAAAAGTAATGAATGTTTTTCTATCGTGTACCGTGTGTCGTGGTGGATCCTCCACATGCCCCTGGCTGCCCGTATGTTAGTAGCCACGGTCGGTCATATGGAGCATCCGCTTCTGGGTGGCTAAAGCGTGCAGTTTTGTGTGGGATTTTCTCATGAATCCAAATTTTCTCTTGGTACATTTTGCGTCAATTTCTCCTTTGTCGGGGCTGACGAGTGCTGGCACTGTGCCGGGCTCCGTCAGTGCCGGCCGTGGATTCTCGATGTGTTAATCTCTTCCTGCACGAGGGTTTCGGGCTACGGGATCTCCGATCGCCATGTCTCTACATTGTTCTCATTTTTTTCTATCTTTGATGGCTTGAAAGCAAAATCGGGAATCATGGCGAGCGGACGTTTTAACATTTCTTTGCAGTGGCGGTGTGCAGCAAAATGGGGTCTTTTGGCCTTTTTCTCTTTTCTCGCCCTTCTCACACACTCAACCCCACAATAAAACCGATCAACTCATGTATGGGATACAGCCCAGTAATGTGCATGTGACCCTTGTTAACCTAAGAGTCAGATGACATGATAGGTCGCACTTTCCTCAGCCTCCAGACAGCTTCCATCCTGCTGACAGTAGCTGACGGCTGACGCGGGCCAGTCTCAGGCGCAGCTGCATCGGTGGCTGGCATCACAGTGTGTGTGAATCAGTGCTTTGGTATAAAGTAGCTTGTCTGCGCTTGGTCTGTTCGTGTGTCACCGTATGTGTTTTATTTTCTCAGTTTTTCATAATGGTATTTTAAATTTTAATCACAAGTAATATTTTCGTTGTTTTTGACTTCTAAAACCGGAACGTCGATGTAGTTTATCTATTGTCTAAACTCTGTCTCGATTTGTAGATGTAGTGTTTTTATTTTTTTATATTTTTTCGCGACCACTCCTCCGCGACAGTGGACTTTCCCGACAGTTGGTCATCCGGGGGCTTGTGCCATTGGCGCCTGTTGAGCTCAGCCCCCACTAAACCCCCAGGAAGCTAAACACTGGTGCGAACGTACCTTTAACAAAATCAATGGATAAGATTATGCGCGGATAAGCTCGGGAAATCGCGCGACTGAGCCGCATTCTAGGAAAGCTGGTCCCTCCCTCCCCAGGCGAGGCATCCAAGGTTTTTTGTGTGTTCCACGTGGATTTGCGTCGTTTGCTGCTGACACCCCGAGGTGCCATCGAGGTGCTCCAATCAGAGGCCTTCCCCACGTCCTCACTTCCTATTGGTTGCCACCATTCTACCTCTCAACAGAAAAAATTCCCAGTTTTGTACTTACACAACTACACTTTTAGCTTCTGAATTATTTATTTTATTCCCAGAGTCTGTCATACTGTCCCTCTTCAACAAATATCTATTATTAGAAACTCCCGAACCTTATTGGTTCCATCCTCACTGAAAAGAATTGCCACTATTAACGCACATAAAGTGACTTTCTAATTGCAGTTCTGGTACAGAGATCGAAAGTTGGAAAAAACGAATCAGAGTTCTAAAACATGAAAACTAAGTATCTACCTACCTAGATGATTTAATTGTACTAAAGAAGACTTACGGTAAAAACATGAAATCCAGATTCCTGACATGCACCTCTTGACAGACTCTGTTGATCAGTAACCCCTCAGTTTGTTGAGAGCATTGCTGTGAGCACAGACTATTTAAACACAAACTTGTGCGAAGCTTTTTAGGACGGTGTAGGAGGTATGCAAATGTTGGAGGAAGGGACTCACTCAGTAAATGATCCACGTGTTGCAGAGTGCCGCAGAGCTACATGTACCCTTCGCCGTACCTGACAGCCTCGAGTGGGTTGGTGCTGCCACCCACTGCAGGGCTCACGCACGCAGGCGCGCTCTCCCAGTTCTACGAGTACCAAAACCTGAACGCTGCTGCTAGTCTGGCCACGTTCCCAGGCTCAGCTGCGTACCCCGTAGACCCATACCCATACACTTCGGCAGCAGCAGCTGCTGGTAAGCCTGGCTAATGTGCAAAATAATTTAAATAAATACTGAGCTGCAAAATTTAATTTTATATATCCTCCCCACTTGGGGCCAGAGCCAGAAAGTTCCCGTTATTGAAGTTAAATACTTCGTAATGTAATGTGTCAAGTTCTGAAGTTGTTAACGATATTATGAATCATTATAACGCATGCAATATCTAACTGCCGGTGACGATATGCGAAAGGTGTTGATCGGAAAAACCAGGTCCATCAGGCTCTTTTCCTTCCCACGATCATCATCAGATCAGACGGATAATTTCGGATAATTTCAGCCTCATAACATCCTGACGACCCTGTTTGATTGCAGGTGCAGCAGCAGGTTACATGACGCCTTACACGTACACAACGTTGCCACAGACGGCCACAGCTACGGCATTCCCCGGCCTGTCGCCGTACCAGACAGGGGCTGCTCTACAGGAGGCCCGCCTCCAGTGAGTCCTTCGCACTCCTGCTGGACCAGACAGGGGCTGCGTTACAGGAGGCCCGCCTCCAGTGAGGCCTTCGCACTCCTGCTGGACCAGACAGGGGCTGCGCTACAGGAGGCCCGCCTCCAGTGAGTCTTTCGCACTCCTGCTGGACCAGACAGGGGCTGCGCTACAGGAGGCGCGCCTCCAGTGAGTCTTTCGCACTCCTGCTGGACCAGACAGGGGCTGCGCTACAGGAGGCCCGCCTCCAGTGAGTCCTTCGCACTCCTGCTGGACCAGGTCGGATCCTTCAAGTCCGTAAATTTTCGCTGGACCAAGCGGCTCCTGCTAGCTCAGAGACTCGCGGCCTGTACTTAACTAGTTGTAGTTTTCGTCCCTCCTCTAATCGCCACCGCCCAACAACAGTACTGAACTAAGTCACTCGGGTCACTGGTGATCAAGAGGGGGCTAGTTACTTGTTATTTTATTAGATTCAACAGATATGTAACTAATTTCCTGTTCTGTAGACCATGAGACTATGGACCTATTTATTTTACTAACTGACAGTTGTTAAACTTTACAATGCATTAGGTGCATGTCTGTTGAAGCGTCAGAATTGCGGCCTATGGACCTATTATTATGCACAGATCGGGCTGCTCTGAACCACCGTACAAAAGTAAGAAACAAAATGACAAATTAACGCTGCCCGGTGCCCATAGTGTACATAAAGAACAGTAGCCTAGAGAAATTAGATAAGATTTATGGACCAACACTAGTCAACCAACATTTTGTTAAATATTTCATTGGATGTTCACATAGCTAATGTCGTCTTAAGTATGGTAGGTAATTAGTAGTATCTATTATTTTTATTGTTAGGTTGTAATATTGACAATGTTTTACATTATCACGCACCTACAACAGCTCATGTGCTCACCTATGAATACCGTTCCTTAATTTTGTTACGTTTGCCTTTTCGAAAACTATTCCACGACGAGATGGTCCCACCACTTAATTCGTAGATCCTTGCACAAAATTGTGTCGAAAAGTCACTTATATGGTTATTCGCGACTGGTAAAGTACGGTGATGGACTTGAGAGCAGAAACTGTTAATCGGAGCGGAGCGGAAACTGGCTTGACATTTCTTTGTCATTATCAAGCATCGATGGCTGTATTAAAATAAAGAAGGCTCTGTCGTATATAGATTCTTGACGGCCGGTACTGCTCCCTCAAAAACGGAAGAGCATCAGCTATTGCAGTGAAGCTTAACATGAGTTTCACTAGAATCCTTTATCTCATGGCTAAATTAATAGAAAGCTTCCATTACGAGTATGTTTAGCTTATGACGGGAGTCAAACCATGCGTTAAAGTACAGTTGATGGATTTGGTGCTTGTCATAAGCTAAATATGCGGTCATGGCATTGACAATTTTATCCTTCGTTTACAAGAGACTGGTGGAAGTCATCCAGTACCTGTGGGTGTATAGTTTCCGTATAGAAGGATATAGGGTCCCTCAAGTCTCTACTTTAAGTGTCAGGTTGCACAGTATACTTGCTACAACCGTTGGTCTTGCTTATGTTTGGAGCGTTATGTGAACACCATCAAACGGACTGCACAAATTATTTTTTCGTCGAAGACTTGTGCAGTCGGTGATTATTTATGCAGAGATTACAAGATCTTTAAAATGTCATGGTTAGTGTTATAAATTATTATTAGATCACAGTAATTATATTATAAAATTTGTGTTTTGTTTACCTACTTTCCCTCTCGTTGTCTCGAGGAACATGGCTTGAAAGAAATCGTTGTCAAGGTGAAAAGGCGCGCTAACGTGGGAAAATAAATAAGCCGGAATTAGCTCCGCAGAGTTGCGGCTGACCGTTTCCTTCCGGACACACAGTGATGGGCCAAATATCGTCTAAATGTCGCACGCGCACGATTTTTTCTCTTTCCAATAATTAGTTTCACCTGTCCAGCTAACGGCTAGGTATTTTCATGGACTGTTTGTGAAATTAAACCTAGAATATAATCAACAATTAGACACACAATGGGAAATTATAAAACAGACAGTAAGATGGCTGCAGGAAAGGCACATACTGGGCTTACAGCAGCAAGTGAAAAAGTTAGGTAGCTCAGTCGTGAAAGGGGCCAAATAGGCCAAACATTAAAAACAGTCTTCAACTCGTACATGGTTAAGATTTAGAAAAAGCTCAGCACTACCATCTATTCTTTATGCCTGAGTAGGAATTACTCTACTCTACTTAGTGAACCACAAGGCTGAAATTCCGCCACCAGGAGGTGGGTGTAGGTAAGTATCCCCTTCAGTTAAAAAGCACTTTGTCAGATTAATGTCAAATCGTTTTCAGTTCTGGAAATGGGACGTTATTCCTATCCACACCTTCATTCCCCTTAGAGCCAAATAAAACCCAAAACTGAGCACTAGATTCAAGTATCACACAATTGGCAAAATTACGCAGTAAGATCCGCTCGGAACAGTAAAATTCTCCTCTTTTTCCACAATTATTAAACAATAGAAATTCACTCCTATCAGCTATAATTATTACTGTCAACAGGCAGTCTCTTCGTCGTACAGCTACTAGGGCAAGATAGGAAAACATGTCTTCCGTCGGGCTTTAAAAGGTCACCTATGCATTACGACAGTATTTAAACTTAGAAGATTTTCGAAACCAATTTGTACAGTTATATCCTACGAGGCAGTAGATCCATATGCTTAACGCCGCGAATATTCAACATTTTTATGAGGGAAAAAAGGAAATCACGTTTTGTGGAAATCATTGTACATTATTAAGAACCTTACGTGGTTCCTTGAGTTTTTTAAAACTAGACAATAGTAAGAATTAATATGCTAAAGGCGGCGCAGTGCCTTTTTGCTGGCTTGGGAACCAACAGCGTACCCCTTGATTGGCTTCCGTGGACTCGGTGACGATGGCGAGGCGATTACAAAGCTGCATTGCTTGGCAGGGTGAGGTGGGCAGCGGCACTGCGCGCAAAAAGAGAACTGGCAGATGGAGCAAGTGGCTGTCCTGTCCTTCAGTCGAGACGGGCCTCGGCAACGAGGGCACTTTTCTAATCGCCCTGACTGGCCAAGCGCCTGTCCTTCCTAAAGAAAAGAAGTTTAAAATAAAATACAAAACACTATGAGATACTAACTACCTAGGCGATTTGTAGAAGGATGTTCCGATAGAATTATGGATTAAGAACTTACGTGTCAATTTACAAAACAATTAGCTCTCATTTCATTTAGAGTAAACCTCGGAAACAATCGGATTTTTTTGTTGATAATATATGATGAATCATATTTACGAACGATATAAATCAGTGCATGAGTTTTTCCCTCCATCAAAGGTAAAGAGGACAGAAGATGAAGAAAACTACAAAAAAATCTCTCCGTGCCAAAATAAACCCCATTCGCGGCATCTCTGGGAAAAATAAGGAATAGGTAGGGGGGCTGTAGCTTTGTAGCATGACTTTCACGAAGGATTCCTGATTAGGGCGATCGGCAATACACCTTACTGACATTGTCTCAAAACAAACAAACGAAATACCCAACCATGCTCGGTTAAGGGAAAATCGGCGATTTTCTCACATGTTTACTATGTTATATTTTCAAGAAAATCGAGTGTTTTCTCCTAACCAAGGATGGTGGGACGCAGCCTAAGTATATTCAGAACAAAAGAATAACTTACACGAACGTAGTAGCAGAAGCGTTTGGAGCGTGGGCTCAACTGTGGAGATTGCGGACCTCGGCGCTTCGGGCTGGGGATTCGATTCTCTGATATTATGGACACCAACTTACGAGGAGTCGTCTCGTTCCGCGACTTGGCCACTTGACTTGACCTTCCCTAGACAAGCAGTATAAAAATTAGCATATGATAGTCCAAGCTCAAGCTCGTCCTTCACTAGAAACAATCTCACTCTTCGTACTTTCGAGTGTTCAGCTTTACAGGAGTCTTCGATTACTGCGACCTGTCAAGACACAACGAGAAACCTCAGCCATAACATTAATTTTTGAGACAAACAGTGACACTCAGGCACATTTTACTACTGACATTTCCGTTTCCGATACACAGCTCTGACTAATGAGAGTAATGAGCCAACGAACAAAACATAATGACATTAAATTAGGTTATAGAACTGACCTAAAACCTAATTTTCTTACAGCTAATTTATAAAACGGGTGTAAGTTATTTTAAAGAATTCTGAAGAGTACTGACACAATACTCTATGCTTAAGTTTTTTACTTTCTCTCTAGCCAATATGGCGCGAAAATTTCGAAATCGAGATTGTACGTCTTCTACGACCCGGAGGGTCCTCTGAGTTGAAAAAAGTGGCTTCAGGAAAAAGTCTGTCCGGCTCCAGTGCTAATACTGTTCATAAGATAAAATTTGGCGTCAGTCGAAAATCACGACGCAGGTACATTTTTAAGAAATTAAAAAAAAAAAGTTAATGACGAAATAGTGATAAAAAAATCCTGTCACGTTAGGATTTCAAACTTCCTAATAAAACAAAAAGGGAAGTTTTGCAAGCGTGAATTAGGTACCATCCACTGCTCTCATCCATTGCACTCAGTATCTGAGCTATTGCGCCGCTCACTACTGTCCTCAGTTACCATACCAACAATAAAAATTGAAAAGAAAAACATACTTACCCCGATGTTCTCTTTACTAGTTAAAACTACTTTTCGCGCATTAGCCAACTCTTGTCGGGAAGCCACTTCTACAGCCAAACGCCTCCAGCTTTTGGAAACAACTGTCATTCTCGTCAGGTCTAATGGCTCCAAATAGCGGATGATCTGTAACAAAAATTATCAAGTTCATTTAGGTAGGTACCTACACAATATCTACTTCGTGCCTATTGGAGCTACTGCCCAATAGAGCTAGGATCAAAGGGAATCTAATTTTCCATAGTATCACCGCAGTGGTAAGGAGTTCCCACAACTAAACGAGGGCAAAAAGTGATAAGGGACTCGGCTGAAATGAGGAAAAACCGCTGACAGCCTGCCAGCCAACACAGGTTCTTACACCACGAAGACGCTACAGCAGGTGGGCAATGTGAAGATGGAGCTAACTCTGTGGCCATTTTTACTGAACTTCTTGCAATTTTCTCAAGATTTATCATTTCAAAAAAAAAGCAAAAAAGGATAAGTAATGTAAATTACAACTACTGCATCCAAATAAACATAACTGGGTTTTGAAACTTACTTTATCAATTACGTGCAGCATGTTTCGCAGACGCAGATTTGTGAGAATGTCATTTTTCTTATCGGCAGTGGAGAAGGAACTGAATCTAAAGGGAAGCGGCTTGACGACGCACGCACTTGGTTGGACACCTTTATTAGCACACCATCCGCCTAAACATCCAATATCCACCTTTATGGGGCTATTTTCTTTAAGTTCTTGGCCCAACACATCAGCAGAAGTAAGCACAGTTTTTGCACATGTCTTCACCCTTTTTTTAGGACTACCAACAACAAAAGTGCGAGTATTCTTCACACTTTCCCGATCAGGTTCTTCTTCTATTGGTCGCAAATGACTGGTGGCAGGTTCATCACAATAAACGCTTAAGGAGCATTTTCTCTTGAATTCTCGAGGTAGTATTGATGTTCCAGAAGTCGGATGATGACTTTTCGGCGTTTCACCGTTGCGGAGGGTAGTAGCTCTGGAAATCTCATCTGAAGGAGGTGGCGTGAGAATACTCAAAGTCTTGAAGTCACTAGGAGTAGCCAGCGCCACACGTGTCGAAGAATCTTCGGAAAGGAAAGGCGACGACTGCGAAGGGCATCTATATCCAGCACCAAAGACCTCTCCCGCCAGACGCAAACCATTCATCTCCATCTCGACCTAAAAAGCAGTTGAACAGAAAATGTAAACAAAACATAAGTTATTAACTGCTTTGGGTATACATGATATATGTGTACCTACCTATGATTATGGCCTATGATAATTTTACCTCCAAGTAAACCCGCCAAGCAATAAAAAACTGAACATACCGCTCACCTTTTGGTTGTCAAACCAATGATATTTCCTTACCTGGGACTCTGAAACGTTAACCAGTAAATTAAAAACAGTGATCAATAACGTAGCATTATTATTATTTTTTTTTAATTTTAGCTCTTTACAATAGGATCCAAAATATTCCCCGAGAGCGTCACTGCCATTTCATTTTTCACCGTTTGTTTTGTATAAAAATGGCGGCTCACCACATTATTTGCTGCCACGAAAGGTTTTAGTTTTACCGCCTTTTTTCGCATCAGTGCAGAGTGGCAGAGAGCACTGTCTGGCCTTGCCCAATGCACATTGACTGTGGCTCATTGCTCAGATTGAGCTCTCTCCTACTCTCTTACTTCCCTATACAATATAGTTTCTACCATGTTTCTACACAGGAAAGTTTTTGGGTCGTTCCAAACATTCGATGAGGCGATATAGTGGCCAAGCCTGACGGCTTTAACCTAATGGTTTACTCAGTTTAGAAAGCCACAGAAGCCAGGTTCTAATCCCGACCGCTTAAAATTCCTCCATTCATTCTGTTGTCAATTGGACTACTGGTACCGGGGCGGTACCTAGAAAAAATCTATAGGTATTGTAGCTATATAAGCGCGGAGGGAAGGATACTCTAAGAAGGCCACTAGGTAGGTACCTACATGTGAAGGCAAGTCATGGGTTCTGTACTAAGCTTGCGCTGATACTCTGTTCTCCCACGCTAAGAAAGTCTGCCGTGACGCCCACCTGAATAGACACCTCTTCTGGCAGTTTACGCTGCCTATCTCAATGCGCTTTTCTGAAATGCTACTTTTGGTAAGTAGGTAGGTGCCTACCTAGGTATACCTTAGCTTGCCATGGCAAAAACTTACGCCAGAGAAAACTGGTTTTTGGAGGTGAGAGTCTATCCTGAACCCAACTAGGTAAGTAAGTGCATAATCGATCGAATGACTAAAAATGTAACTAATACCAATACCTACCTATGGAGTAAGCTTGATCGACTTAATCATTCAAATGTTATTATATTAAATGCTATTTAAAAATAAACAAAGTTTTCCACTTAACATACAGTCCACGTAGGTAGGTAGGTACATTAAACATGCTATTAGACCAAGGGTCGGCAAAAAACCAAGCAGATCTCGGTGTACATATCTACGACAAACGTAAATAAGACAGGGCGAGAAGAAAAACTTTTAGGGCCGCAAGGTGACACATGTTTCCTCGGGCCCAATTTCTACCTTGCCGCCAAATAGTGCGATTCCATGTTATAACTCAAGAATTCATAGCGAGAACTCGTTGCATTAAAGGCGACCACACGGCACACATTCGCTATTTGTTTACTTTTTTCTGCACACTTTTTCTGAAGCTTTTATGAGGAAACGATTGAATATTTATATGTTCTGAAAGATAATACCTATGTAGGTATTTGTAATGGCCGATATTATGAGGTGGTTAATCGTGATTTTTCGATCGAGGGATATTGTCCAAAATTAACCGATTGAAAAAGCACAATTACCGCCTCATAATTTCGGCCGTTAAAAATACATATTATTTTTCAGAACATATCAACATCCAATAGTAAAAGGTTCAGAAAAAACGTAACCAAACACGACTGCGTAGACGCCCTTAAGCCGGAATATACATGTTTTTATTTCGAATATTTCTTTGAAGACACTGTTGTAGTTATATTCAAATGTTCTGAAAAATAATATGTCATTTAACGTCAGAAATTAACTGGCTATGTTGTGATTTAAGGTCGCTTACGCAATCTTGATTGTATCTATACGTTTTTTCTGCACATTTTATGAAGATACTAGGTATATCCAATAGTTTCCTCATAAAGTGTGCAGAAAAAACGTAAAACAAATAGGTAAGTAGTGAGTATATTATGTTCGAGATGAGTGGGTAAATACTGAGAAACTATTGGAAATTGAATTGTTTTGGAATAAATACTTTAAAATATTTGTTAAAATCATACAAAATTAGGTAAGTATTCCAGATTTATTTTTTAATTGTTTCCGATAACTTGTCTCAGTTTCTTTTAACCGACAGTTCTGCATTTTCATCATTAAGTGATAATCAAGAATCGAACTAAAGGTGCAAGCGTAGTGATGCATAAGTAAAAAACTTAACTAGAGCAATTTGATCGTTGGCTCTCGTAACACAGATCGGCAGACACAAAAGCTAGAGGGCACTGTTATGCTACCTTGATAAATAACTGATAAATAAGTGACCTGATAAAAATAGACAGATACCGACACCCTGTAATATAGGGACGATTAGCGACAAAATATTATAAAGTTTGGCAAGGTTTACGCTGTCATTCACGCCGCATGTTCCATAATTCTTGGGGGCTGTGACGGTGAAAGTATTAGGAATATGACAAAAATCTGATAGTGGGTAGCGAGAAACGGCGATTTATGTGATGTAATTTTTACGGGGGCGATCTATATCTACAATAGGTTCTGGTGTGCTAAATATCTCCAGGTACTACAGGTGCCAAAGCAAGTATGAAGGATAAAGAGGACTTCAGCTTTCATAATTTCAACTACATCTCATCACTGATGAAAAGGAAATTCCCTCCGATACTTCTTCTCTATTATAATTACGTTATCATCGGACCCAATAATAAGAATACTTATGTAAATAGACAAGACTAGTTTTGATGCTTTCCGTGTGTCAACCATTCCAACGGTTGTTCTGCGGGACAGGTCCACTCGCGACTGGTAACTAAGAGGAAGATAGGCAATTACTGGGTAGCAGCGAATTGACGCGTTTCTCAAATCACATGTGTCGCTTCAGTCGTGCATAATTTCTCCACTTACAACAAAAGAGTTTACAATTATTTCTTTAAAAATACATCCAAGCAGAAACATTTAAAAATTGAGTCAAAAAAAATCTGTAACACATAAAAAATAGTTTGGGGGCGTTGTCTGGTCTGAAGGAACATGTGTGGCGCGAGGCGACAGGGGAGGCGGACGCTCAACTTGACTGCTTTAGTGCTCGGCAGCTTGCAGCGCGTACTCGACGCTCGGCTACTCTTTTTGTTCTGTGGTTTCCAGCTAGCAGAAGATGGAGCCTAGGCGTCCGTTTCCCCTGCTTTTAGTCTCAACCTCGCGAAATCTTCAAAAATTATATCATCGCTGTCATCGATTCCATCTCTAGAAACAAAAAATAAACGAATTACAATACAAAGAAGGAAAAGAGAGCTACTATTTTTTTGTCAATCGCACTTTTTTTTTGCGCGCACTGCCTATTAAGGCACATATCGCACTTGTCACACAAAATATTTGAAGGCCAAGTGTAAAGTCAGCCCAATCCGTAAATACAGGAAAAGGAGGCGTCAGCAAGTCTTGACGAATGACCCTGGGAACTGAAGTTTGCCACCTAATCTGCTAGTATATTTGTACTTCAGTATAACAGTATAACATTAAAAGTAAAAAAAAAAGTTGCGTACCCATCGAGCTGGATGAGGTTGGTGTCAGTGGCAGGATCGGGTTTGCCCTTGCTTGGACTGGGGCTGGCGGGTGGATCCTCGGGTGGCTTGGGGTGCATCAGGACAAATGGCAGCTCAGCCGTGAGGTCCCCGCCCAGTGCTCCTAGGCACAGCTTCACCTTTACCTTATACTGGACAATGATGCCAAGGTTTTCTTTCTGCGATGGATCCACCAAACTATAACAGACCCACAAGCATCCATCAGACATCAACATGGCCCACTTCCTGAGGTGGCGAAAACAAAATGAGTCCTAGGTAACGCCAAAATCTTGCAATGATTAAATAATCACTACTGGTGATTCAATACAAAACAGTGGTTTTAACAACAAATCAAACTGCCAAATAAACTATCTGGGTCTTGAGGTTGTTAGGACAGTTAGGAAAGAAATTGCGGTAGAAACACACATTACAGTTGTTTTCACAGTAGCGTAGCGAAGCACACCAGTTACGAGGAAACTGTTTGATGTTTCCTTGTTCTGAAATATAACATATTTATACTCTGAACGTCGGAAAGTAGCTCAATATGTCGCGGATTTACAATCGAGTAATTTTCGTTTACGAAGATAACCCAAGCTGCGTCCCACCATCCTCGGTTAAGAAAAAAACCATCGATTTTTTTAAAAATATTATTAGGCAAACATGGGCTAAAATCACCGATAATCCCTTATCCGAAATAATCTTTTAGCTCTGTACCATTCGGTTTTTACCATGAACTAATTAGAATTTAACGGAGGCCTAAGTCGTAAAATCACAACACAACAAAGTTGACCTTTTTCAGAACAAGTAAATTTCGAACCATTTCCTCAGAAACGTCTCATGGGGTTTATCCACAAAATAATGTTTGTTGGCGTTGTTATGTCAACTTTCTGAGGGAACTCTTGCATTTTTATTTGTTCTGAAATTTAGCATGTATTTTTAACGTCAGAAACTAGTCAACTATGATGATTTCACGATCAGGTAATTTAAAAAATAAATAATAAAATAATGAAATCACTTGATCGTAAAATCACAAATTAACTACCTAAGTAGTTCCTTTTTTTTTAGTTTTTTTATAGTTTTAGTTATTGACGTTAAAACATAATATATTTCAGAACAAATACATATCCAACCGTTTCCGCAGAAAATATATAGGTATTATATTAGAAACCATTTTGGTGCCACTTGCGTTCTTACCATTAAAAAATGTCAATACAAACAGCACAGCATCTGCACTTCCACGTTACCACATTTTTCCTCGCATTCCTCTGACATAGAAATTTGTTAGCAGAAAGGTTCAATGTCAGATTAAAACCAGAAGTTAAGGTTCTCAACATGAGGGCCCAAAGAAGAGGTTAATAGTGGGGAAAAAATAGCTGAAGTAGACACTTGACACTAGAGTTAGAGTTAGGCTACTCACAGTGTAGTGCTAGCTAGATTGGTGTCTTCGTGCTTTAGCTGGCCATCTAGCGCAAGTCCGCACTTATCTTTGTTGTCTTTGAGTAAGGGTGTCACCATAAACACCTTGGAAAGTGTGAAGCCGGGGCCAATGGGACAGCCCTCTCTACAACAAACACCACCACCCATCACACCACAGCGCCACAGGCAAACCGACCGTAAACACAGCCATATGTTCACTCCTTTATATTTCGTCACGTTTTCTTTAGAGAACGGTTGAGGGTAAATAACAACATATTTCTATCTTCTGACAGCTAAAGTTTTCCAATGGTCTATTGCCACTGGTTGACGCAATACATTATGTTAACAACAAATAATTAGAATCATTTTTTCATTCAGATTGAGAAAATATCCAAACATGTACTTGAAGAATATGAACGTGTAATACCGGCCTAAGACTCTTTCGTTCTTTAACTAAGGCTGGACAGTCAGCATTTGCCTGTGTTTACAGTATCACACCCCAAAACATCCTACTACCACCACAACTTGCAGCCCACCCTGTCCATGTAAAGCTCGAGTGCACTGACACTATCGATTGTGCTCCGGCTGGACGTCCCACTTTCCATATCCCAGCAACACCCATCCCAACAGAGCACCGTGCACAAGCGAGGCCACTTCACTCAATAACAAAATAACAAAACTGCCTCGAGTATTTCGAATATTGTCAATTTCTTACCAATCGATAAGAAAGAATAAAATAATCTGATATCGGGGTCCAGCAGCCAACCCCTTTTTTCAAAATTACTACAAGGCACTGTCTGCATGCTGACTTTTCACTGTATTAACAGAAAAGTTGCGATACTATGATAATTAGAGAATTATCTTTCACACCGTAATATGTTTCCACAGTTGTTCACAAAAAACGGACTACCAATATTGTTAACTGAACTTAAAAATATTCATGAAGCGATTAAAATAACGGTAAAAAGTGAAATGGCTTTGCTTTCCAACCTCCAGCACCCAATTGACCTCACATGGTACTGCTGGCGAGATTGCTGTCTTCGTGCTTGAGCTGTCCATCCAGAGCCAGCCCTCGCTTGTCCTTGTTGTTCTCCAGTGTGGGTCGTATGCTGTACACCTTGGAGAGCGTGAAGCCGGGGCTTACGGGGTAGCCCTCACTATGGATACCAACTTATTAACCCAGGCCTTCACTCCAATTTCTTTTCCTACTTATTTTTCTTTCACTTGAACTTCTGCTGCAGTTTTTTTATTAGATCTATATCCACCGATATTCCGACCATTTTCAGGATACTCCCACGATTGCGTTGAGATTGGAATGGGGATAGAAATGGCGACGCAGGTGTATAGACGTCGCATCTTTTGTTGATTCCAAAAACTATTACGCCGAAATATGTGAAACTTTTATAATTAATGCTGGCTATGTCTACACGCGGCAGCCCTTTAATTCTTCTGATCCTTCACCAAGAATTTGTTTTTACTTTACGTTCTTACCAACTCAGAAGTTGATCGAGAATTTGGGCACAAGTATGAAGAAAGCAAAACTCATTTTATTAAATTTGTACCCATTTTCTATTCTGCAAGACTTAGCAGTTGGCATATTCCGTTTCAGATTGGTTGCTGGCATAAAATTAATAACGTTTACACGGTTGTGTGTCTCTGAGTCAACACCACGAAATATTACGAGCTGCTTAGATGCTAATTCTACAACCTTATTTTTACGATCTGTCAGTTATATATATCGAAGCCAGAACCATTGAGAATGACTGTATAAATTTGGCCAGAAACCAACAGATGTTGCAGCTAATAAAAAGCAAAGTTGGCAAACACACTGCAAAACTAACCTATACAAAAAATAATAACAACATGACTTACTCGCTTTCGGTTTCCGCCACAGTGCACTTGTATTGCGCTGTAGAGAAGAGACAAATGTCCGCGAACTGTCGCACACTCACTTTGATCTTTTTCACCGACCTATTCGAATTGTTGGCAATATGTACGTTCACTGCGATATTCTCACCATGATGGTACAACTGAAAGAAGAAAAAAATCAGTCCCAAGGTTCAGGGGCTGTTATGATATCTTGCACTTATCTACTGAAGTTTCAACATAATTTAGCTATTTGTTCTCATTATTTCTGCACACTTTATGAGGAGACTGTTGGATGTTCTGAAATATGTCCGACATTAACTGACTATGCGGTGATTTTACCATCACGTGATTTTTGCCAACAAAACATTTGTCCAAAATTAATCGATCGTTAAATCGCAACATAGCCAGTTAATTTGTGACCCTAAAAATACATATTATATTTCAGAACATAAATATCCAATAGTTTCCTCATAAAGTGTGCAGAAAAAACGTAAACAAATAGCAAGTGTATACTCAGTCTCAACCAGTAAGGTTTCACCTTATTCATTTCCGCTTCTAATGCAAACCCAATTTAACTACAGTCCGAACGATTTTCGCGAAACACAACAAAATGACACTTACTTCTTTGTCTAACGACGCCTCTAGGTGAAGCTTGTTGGGGCTCATGACGAATTCTTTGGATACTTCAACGCTGGGCTGTTCACCCTGCTTGCTGGGTGCGTACATTATCTTCCTGATGGCCAGCCGCACGGAATTTCTAAAACAGCAACCACATTTCTTTCTAATCAATCTGAAAGTCCAAACGAAATGTCTTTTCTGTATCTTTTCAAATTATGAATTCAACTAAGACAACGTACTGGGGGAGAAGCGCAGCACCTAGAGTATTTCAATTCTCCATCGTGCTCAGTAGGCAGCACTACCAGATTTCACCAGGGTATCCTATACTCGCAACTTAATCGTGGTTTGCACAAAAGGGTGTCCCCGTGCCATTTCATTCGCGCCCATTGTTCTGACCGCAAAATCTCGGCCTCGGTCCACTCAGATTGGTCCAGCCGTGTAAGGTAATAGAAAACTGACCGTTTGTGCGGCTTATCATCCTGCATGTCACCCACGAACGCTTTTAGCTCGTAGTCCACACCGCAAGGTTTCCCCGTCTCGCCAGGCAGGGGCTGTAGCGTCACTGACGCTGGGCAGTGCGGCGGCAGCTCGAAGTAGAATGGAAATGCATTCGGGCCAAGCTTCTTCATTAGACGCTCCTGTAAGAAGATTTGAACTATGAAGAGCTGTGACGTGACGGAAAGAAATTTTAGGAACCCTTAAGGGGAAATACACCCATTTGGTTCGCAATGCTACGTACTTCAAGCCCTACTCCGAAGTTACAGGGCGAGTGAAAAGTGTTTATAGGGGGATGTAAACCTGAGACTCTTTGTCGTGAGGTAGTGTTGTTTTTTTGCATGAAATGGAGTTATAAGCCCACAGGAGCGATTTTAAACAGTCAACTACCAGTCCACATGTTTTTTTGACAGATCGCGAAAACACAACACTACCTCACGCGAAATATTTTTTTGTAACGTTTCGGATTAAAACAGTATGATTTTATCGTCACATTTAGTAGAAAAGCTTGATAAATGTTTGTAATATTTACCGCCGCCATGTTACATGTTGACAATTTTTATTTCACTTACGGAAGTTCGTAATTGTAACACCATTTCTCTACTTTTTCTCCTGTAAAAGCTAAACATAGTGTCCTACTGTCACTCGTTCGTTTCGCGTTCAAATAGCACACTATGTTTAGCTTTTAGAGTAGACATAACCGATACGATATTGCAATTACCAGTCTCCGGTGGTACTAAAATGTAAACATTACTTATGTCGAATATTTACTTTCGCACAGTGGTTTTGGCGGAGTTCGTCGAGAATGTATGGTGGCCCTTAAGGCCAATTTTTCAAGTACTTAAGTAAAATAGCCCAAAGAATAATAACGAGACAGAGAGGAGAGGCGATACCCGTAGTGACATAGGAACAAGGAGTTTTGTAATTCGGAGAAATTTCAAACTTAAAATTATTTAAGATACTAAGATACTAAGAGGATACGGAAAATCTGCGTAATCTGTACCACTCCACGTATCAGTATCATTTACAACTCGTATTCTTTACTGCAGAACGAATATTATAGAACGAAAAAAATGGCGGTGCAGTTCCCGGCATGATTCGAGTATCGATACCTTATATTAGGCCTGATACATTTTAGTTCATCATTAACGTCAGATGACGAATCTTCCTTGCACTCGTACTCGAGGCAATAATTTACCTGTAGCCGTGTGGGTGGCCGCTTTGGCCCTTGCGGGTCCTGGGGGTAAATTTGCTCTGCCGCCAGGTATAAATCCTTCCGGAAAGTCAGCCCTAGTACATCGAGGTCTTCTCGTCCATAACGAAAGGCAGCCAGCACGTGCCCGAACACCTTCCTCCCTTTCACGTACTCGGGGTCGATGAGTACAACACCATCTAAATAAATAACCAAGGTTCGATTATAAAACAAGACGGCATATACATCTGCTATTTGTTTAAGTTTTTCCACCATTTTTTGAGGAGACTGTTGGACATTTTTTTTCCAGTTCAGAAAACATGCGGCGATGAGTTGGCGGTTAGATTTTTTGGCCAAAGCCGAATAGGAGTGGGCCGAAGCCAATAAATCCATGTTGTAAGCGAAATTTTTTTCTGAATAATTGTTGGTCTAAAATAATAATTTACCTGTGAAAATAAATTCACCTTATTTTTACAAGTGAAAACAGAGCCACAGCGGTTCAGCAGCAGCAGCAGCTTTCTACTCCGCCTCAGTATACAAAAGTCGAGATGGGAACGTTCGGTTCAAATTTCCGATAAACGAATTTGTGATTCGAGAAATTGTAAAATTGGGTTAGATTGAGGCGCAAGGCAGGAGGGATGTGGGCGGTTTCGCTCTTCTCTTGCCCGCTTTCGCAGGGACATTTATTACAATACAATGCCCATTTTGATTTTAAATTATTCACCCTGCCCCAAGAGTCCACTCAAGTCTCCAGAGACGAGAGTAGAGCCGAGATGTTGTTTACTCATCTCTGCCTGAACACTTGAAAAACTACCCTCACCAGCTACACACTACACACGCGGTCATTTAAAAACACAGACTGCAAAATGGTAGAATTATCTGTCCCAGCTAAGGCGAAGTCTACCTGACCTTAGAAGGTACAAAATTAGTACTTGGGTAAAACCCTAGAACTTGACTGGAAACAACAAAACCTCTATTTGATAATCGACAGTGTTACAGTATCCTTTAAAGAAGTGGTGAAATCCAGCGTAAGAGGATCTTGTCAGAGACGGTACCGGTAGGCGCATAACTGAATGTGGCCAAGCCTGTGCTGTATCATCATTCATCATATTCATAACTCATCTCATAAGTCGTATCGAAGCTACAGGCACACTGTTGAGATTCCTCGACAAATTATTTGAAGAAAGATCACCCGATTATTCAGTAATACGTAAAAGGACCTAAGCTAGGATGTAGGGATCATGTGATGTTTATTACAAAAAAATTGAGTTAAAAAGATATTCAGAACAAAATGAGATAGTAAAATTCTTGAACAGTCTAGACATTATCTGGAAGGACGTTATTAGAAACTATTCCTTTTGAAACACTTCTTTCTCTCTCTTACCGGCCAGCCAGTCGCAATCGCAATCTGGGCAAACAGGACTCACCGATAGGATCGACATGGGTGATGTGGTCTACGAAGTCCCTCTTGCCCAGATACACAGTGATCTTTCCGTTGGGAGAACTCTTCTTGAACACCCTGCAATAACCCAATAAACACTCCATTTAAGTTCCCGTTGTGGAACACATCGGCTGTCACTGACTCAGAGCACAAAGTGACAGAAATCCAATAAATCAACTACTAACCAATCTTTCCACAGCTCCCTCAATAAAACAAATTATGGTAAAATTCAATGGGGTTTCAACCATTCCTAAAGAGAGAAATCGATTAAAATCTAAATAAGAGGATGGACTTGATCGGAATTTTTATCGTTCATGTGATGAATTTTGAACTCAGTCAAGGTCATCACAGTCACCCCAGTCAGGCAGACATTCACGGATACTCGAATGCAATTATTAGCCCCCAAACCTCGTTTGGGAGAATGGACTGAAAGCCCATATCCGGCAACAGCTGAGTGTCTCAGTACCTACTCAATAAAAATCAAATCCAAACCAGTGAGCATAGATTCATGAAAGTTGGATTGATCTATTGTATGTTCCCTTGAGTGCTCCTTGAGACGTTAGCGACTGGGACAGGACACGGAGTGAAATTATAAAAGAACTACGTGGAATCAGACCAGAGACAAGCCATTACAATTTAACATTTTCCCTCTGGAGTAGACTGACTTAAAGATTAGGATTCAAGTCACATCTCAGAAACACCCTGTGGTACTCAACGCGACAGTGATCGGTATAAACTCAAGCAAACAGTGTACCTACTGCTCAACATGGCTGATTCACAGGATCAAAAGCAGCAGCTAATAAAACTTTTATGTCAGCTTCAAAACCAGTGCGGAGATTGGGTGGAACGACCTAAGTGAAAATTTGCAGGCGTCTGACTAATTTCGAAGCCGGGGCATGGGGTGAGGGATAATCTCTCCGCGGCTCAAACACCACAGTTAATTACAAGTCACATCCACGCGTCTCAACACCCAACATAGCAACACCCCATCACAGCCCAAGGCTCTTCCCTCTCCTCTCCTCTCAAGTAAGCAATCCTACAGTTGCGCATCATCCACCGTTTTAGGGATGGGGCAATAGAGAAGCACTTCCAATGCATTTCTATGGAAAATGTCTCCTTTATTTGTATTTCGGAATGGTAGTAGAAAAAATGAAATTTCGGGATCATGTCATTCCAACAGTAGCGTCGGGAAAGGAAGATTTGACATATTCATTTTTCCCGCTGTTCCTTTCTTCAAATAATGATAGTGAAGAATGATCGTGTTTTAAAAGAATAGTTAGTGCCAATCCCAGTTAATCGTTAATTTAAGCGCCCCACTAATATGGATGAGGACACAAGTGGGGGACGGACCCCAGTGGCAGTGGCAGCGGTGTGAGCGGTGCTGGGAGCGATATCAGTCCGACTGGCAGCTCTTGGTGATTTAGTCACGAAGGGCGGAGTTTGGTAGCCTGATGAATATTCAGAGCCCCTCGTAACAGGTTAAGTCTATTTGGGAGGAATTCAATTCGATCACGATCATAGGTATCATTTTGAAACGGAACTGCAGAAGAAGTACCTACCGATGTATTTTTACATTATTTTTTTTTAAATATCTATCTACTATCAACAGGACTGAAATGAAATGACGTGATAAGCAGTACATGACTTAAAATGTATACAAGTTTTACTTACCGCGTGGCCTGGCGTTTGCAGGACGCGTCGTCCATGCTGCCGCGGCTCCGCACTCTGGAAATACAAAATGACTCTCAGCACTCAGCAAGCAGGACCCAGCAAGAGAGGAATAATCCCCCAGTATGGGCCTCAAATATACTGTGACCAACGTTTCCCCGGCCCATGAAATAATGTTGCATCTGGCCGGTGCCGGCGGGAGTGCTTGGAGATAAACAATGGCGCTGCTTAAATAAACTGTTCGGCGCGTTCGCAGAGCTCACTCCTCGCTTCTGCACCCAATGGTCACACTAGCCTCGGCCTCGCCCCGTCACGGACTGACTGATCAGAACCGTCACAAATATAACGCCTCCACACCTCTTACTTGACACATGTCAAACTCGCAGGTACTTGTTTCAGGGGGTTTAGACCTCACTACAGTTCAAAGAATGTACTTTTCTTACGCGTCCCACCATGCCCAGTTAAGAAAAAATCGGAGATTTTCTAAAATGTCTACCATATTAAATTTCCGAGAAAATCGGCGTTTTTCTCTTAACCGAGTATGGTGGGACGCACCTTAGGGTGGATTCAACGTTACTGTTATGTTCCACTTATGGACTGAACTGAGGATTGCAGAACCACTCTAAATAGCGATGCTTCCCCTATTTTCGGATTGGGGTCTAGCTGCTGAAATTTAATCTCCTCTCAACCCGTAGGTATCTATTCTGTTGTGGGATAAAAGATGTCTACAGCCTCTCGAGCTCCCTACTTTGAGGAAACGCTACACTATTTTGACATTGGATAAGTTAGCCATGGTTTTATAACAAGCCATACTTAGGTGAATACATAACCTAGCTCGCTGTGGATCAAATTTTGGGTCGGTTAGTCATACCTGGCAGTGAAACAAGAAAGACTAGTTCAATTGATTGATCCACAAGACAGAATGCAGTGGTGCGCTTATTCGGTTGTTGGTATTACATTCCGACTTATGAATGAATGCAAAGAAGGCAGAACTACCTGAACGTAGGGTCTCTACTGGTGTCAAACCTTATGACTCTCCATCGCACGACCTAGGGTTTACCTCCAACCCTATGCCCAGCAATGACCCTTCGACTCAAATAATAAAAACTCGTTTTGTCCTAATCACAGAACTGACAGCTTCAAATCAGAGCAGATTTTATGGTCCACTAAAATGGCTCGACTCACTGCAAATAAACGGTGAGATAATAACAGCCCCAGCTCTCTTTATTACCAACGAAACAGACTCCGATAATATAAATGCAACCCTAGTCCTGCACCGAAAAACATGACTGTTTTGAGTCATATTCTAATGTAAATAATTTATTAAACAAGGAAAAGAATAATAGTGACAATGATTTTTTTATGCTTACCTCAAGATTTACCAGAATCCGTGAGTAAATAAGTTGAGAATACACTGACAGGTAGTTCAGGTCAATTAACGCTGCTTTTCTGACAAATATTTGATAATTCTTCGGGACATTTAAAGAAATTTTCCGTTTCACCGCACACTCACAGTTCTCAAGTCGGGGCGATGGCGTTTGTGATGAACACACCTCAACATGGCGGCCACTCGATCCGGATATTACTTCCCACGTTGCTGCCACGACTTGGCGCCACTTTCAAAACTTTTTGACGGCTTCATCGAGACCCTTTCTTCCTTCTTTGCCCCTTCCTTTGTAACTAAATACGTAACTAAACATAGTGTGCCACTCGAATACGAAGCAAAAATAGCATAGTATATGTTTAGTTTTTACTGCTTTTAAAAGAGGGAGGTCTTGGGGACCACCCGGGGTCATAGGAAACTTAAAACTCAATTTCAAAATTTAGCAGGAAAAAATATCACCATACCGGTTAAGTAGAAAATAACAGGCCACAAATGGAAGCAGAGATATAGGGAGGGCAAATAATAAATTACTAAGTATATTATTTCGTAGAAAGGCAAGTAAACTACCAATAATATTGCTTTAACTACATAATGACATCAGGATTATCAGAAGTGAAAGAATGAGATATCAGTAGATACTGAATTAATGCCGAAATAGGTACAATGGTTTCAGGTAGGTACCTGTACATAGTATAAAGCAGGTAACACAAGTCTGCACCTTTCTTTTGCTATCATTACAGGGTATTCACAACTTTCTATAACAACTAAAATAGATAATGGTTATGTTTACATTTTTTATAGTAATTTCTGAACTGAAGGCACAATTATGAATTTAGGCGAAAAATTCAAGATAACACTGTTATAAGTAACAGGTACGAAGCTGGCTGTACCAATGGATGAAGTTTTTCAGCCTCATCAGGTGTAGTAGTTGAGGTCTCGCTGGTCACCGCTTCGGGCAATTGCGATGGCGGCACTCAAGCCTCCATCGAGCATCAGGATTGTCCCTCAGCACCACCTTCACTAAAGCAGCATGCTCCAGCTCCCTTTGAACTGTAAACAATTATCATCTTTTGTACAGCATTCGATTTTACGAACCCCAGGGTAAACGAATATTGAACGTTCGTATGTATAGCACTGGGATCGTTAAGCACATGTTTAACACCACTTCTCAGTGGTAAAAGTGAGTGCAGAACTAATTCCATCAAGTAACGATGATGAATTTTTTGACACCAAAAATTTTGTACGGTCTGACCGAACAGGCCAAGTAACTGGACATTACCTACTTAACACACTGGTTAAGGTTACCTCAATCTCAAGTTAAGGTCAATAAGCTGACATACTACGTTTAAGTAAAAATAAAGTACGGTTTTCCACTTATTTGACTTACCTATATTGCCACCAAATTCGACTAGGAAATGGCTTTGCAGCGCGGTCTCTGGCGCAGCACCAGACAGCACACAACTCAGGGCCATACCCGGGGGGGCGAGCTCCGCGAGCGGCTTGCTGCGAGCACGAGGCAGCACCTTCAAAGGTTCACGCAGACATCTCTCGGATCCTTCATATTTACTCATTCCTTCTTTGACGACTCTAAACAAAAAGAAATTCTAGGCTGGAAGTAGAAGTGAAAGTACAACTTGGTAAAATTGCATTTTTCTTGAATTGAGATTCTATCACTCATTCACGGTATCACGGTATCATCAACTTACTGAAGGACCACTTCCCGCGCCGTAAGGGTTTCGGTGACTCGGATCGGAAACTGAGGTAGGTCGAACTGGGCAGCCTCCACGAGAATGGTACCGCTTGGATAGCTCTTTCTGGATGTATCTTTAACCCTCGAAGTCCGGAAGAGGTTCTAAACATATTATGACAGTTGCATCAAATGTGTGAAGACTCGAGAGAACAGCGAGGTTCCCACCCCACCTGTAGTAGTGTTTCCCAAAACAAATCAGGACTCGACTATTGGAAGCTTCAGCAAATAGTGCGTCGAGATTCTTTAAGTGAGATCGCTTCTATTGACTCTTATACGAATTAACTCATAAAAACCTATAACACTGAGAATTCCCTATGGAGGAGAAATTTTAAAAACAATTAAAACTGACGCCGCATTAGTCACCTTCACTGATCTTCATATGCCCTCCACACGTGCAGGAAAGTAGGTAAACAGTCAAAAGAACAAGTAGTAAAATTTGAAATTGAAATTACCGGCTTTCTATTCTCTTTCTGGTTACGTGTGCGAAGTTGGTGTATCAGTTTTCTGGGCACCAGCCAAAGTGACTCCCCAGTGAGCAGAAGTTTCTCAGTCAGTTCTATGCAGTTTTCGGCTAACAGCACTTGAGACACCATATCCTCCTTGGACTGCGTCACATATCTGATGAAAGAGATGAAATCATTTAGTAACAGATTCGACGATACTCCGTTACGTAAGTCAGCTACGTTCCGCTTACTACATTTTATTGCAAGTTAACTAACCAAAGTTATCTGGAGGCTTTGAATACTCACTCTCAATCTAACACGAACACTGTTGCAGAACGACGTCATAGAAGGCGAAGGCTGAAGCTACTTTTTATTACTGTTTCTCAATTCTGTTCTTCCTTCAGTGCAGAGCATACTAGCAGGCTAGACATCATTTCAAACGCACAAACCTTGGAGGAAACAAAGAAGGGGCTAGAATAGTAGCGATACTGTGCTCGCCCATCTTGTTGAACTCTTCTAGCTCGAGCATTTTCTGTACGAAGCGGAAAAGGAACAGCAACGTAGCTCTGTGTTCTCTTGGCAGCTGTAGAATTAGTAGGTTCAGCACGTACTTCTGAATTTCTTCGTTTTCCATACCTAGGATCAACAAAAAAGAAACAAACTGCAGTATATGGACCTAATTACCGTGGGAACGGGTTTGATATGAGATCGGTCGTAGTAGTATCGATTCAGTGAGTTTTGTGCCAAAGGTAAAAACAGTACGTCACCAGAACGTCTGTAATAATTTTATAATTACAACGAAACGGCTGGCAGTTCTTTACCATGAAATAATATCCCGGTTTAACTTCAGGTTGTTATTTCCCAACAACATATTAAGCTGGCTTTAAAAATGTCGAATTTCAGAGAATGGTATTGCACGTGTACATCCCTGAAAGGAAATTGCAGGATTCTGCGTAAAATCGCATTCTGAGTAAAACCGTAACGTAGCTAAATTCACCAGTGTTTATTTTTCGAATTCTACATCCAGCCTGGAAATAGATGAGCGAAACCCAGTCTGGTGTCACTACTTGTATTTTTAGCCTTAAAACAGAGCTAAGTAATTATACAAAAATTAAAACAAAGTTTTACCGTGCGTAGAGTAGAATTTGTAAATGAGTTTGTACGTAAGCAGAGGCTCTGGCAGCTCACGGAGGATTTTCTTGAGCGCAGCTGTGACGTCATGTGGAGAGACAGTGAAGAGGAGTTGGTCCACAGCCTGCTTGTCGAGGTAGAAGTTCGCCTCAATGTTGGCCGTGAGGGCGTCGATTCGAGTCTTTACCCCAGCGACGCGAAGCAGTCCTTCCTCCCGCAAGTGATTGCGTTCAAGGTGGTTCACCAACTGCACAAACAAGAAAAATATCTCCAGCTAGAAAAACTATGTCAGTCTAAAACCTCCACACGAAACATTGTTGTTCATAGAACCTAGGGCACGTGGCCAAGCAGTTAATGGTCATTCCGTTCTTTAAGTAAACGTAAACAGACATAAACGTCTAACATACGACTGTAGAGGTGCGAAAAGGTTCATAACAATCCTTTCCAAGGGAAAGTAAACTTGAATAATACACGACACATTTGCTACTGGAATAAAATTGATTTTTGACTTTTAGACGATTTTTGCCAACCAGTTGGACTTATACCTATACTAGACCTATACTATTGAAAGTTGGTTCCGCAATCGGCATTTCATATTAACGTATGTGGGCTCCACAATCACTCTTATGCTGATTTGTTTCCGTTGATTCCTCCGAAACAAATGCTTCAATGATGCTCAAGTCTAAGGCTCAACTAACAAGTTGCAGAAGAATGGGTTTTAATTACATACTTCAACGTAAACCCTGGGACATTTCGTATTGAAGAGAATAGTTGTTAATATTCATGTTCGACGCAAAAATGCTGTGATCGGATTATTACCGTTTGTAAGATGGCTGGAACATAAGGATGGTGTCCAACGTCTCCTTTAAACGCTCGTTCATCCCTTTCTAACAAGGTGGCCAAAGATACACCGAAAACGTTTCCCTCTAGAAGTAAAATGATAATCATGAAACCACAGAGCTTAATTTGAAAACTCGATATTATAACAAGTTTATCACTGAACTGAATAGTTTCCCGTTTCTAAAGGAACTTCAAAAAATAAAAACACATCTATCCGTGAAAATTTATAACATTTCAGGCTGAGCAGACTTACAGATATCCTTTTAAAATTCCGATTACTCTGTTCACGTTAAATTAATAGCCACTACAATTTATTTGAAAAAGTTACCCGGTTTTCCCGAAGATCGGAGAGGTTTCCGTTTGTAATCTGGGGTGCAGTAATCATCCATGATGGTGGTGGCCTCAGCGAGCAGCAGAGGTTTTAGCTGTTCCACATCAGATGGATCCAAACTGTCGATCCATGTTCGGTCCGATTCATCCAGACTGGTTTTCCTGAATCAGACAGAGCACGAACAATAAGTGGTTTTTGCCTATTCCCTAAGGCCGCTATTTCTTTGTTCTAAAAAGTTGCCTTTGGGTATCACATCACAAACACAAGCTGTGATTCAGCAATCGCATGGGGTCCAATAGTTAAAGTGGGCTCCGAACCATAAAGCAGGTACGCTGAAAGTTTCCGCTACCCATGAAAGATGGAAAATCTGAGGGAAAAATTTCGAATTCCGCAAATATTTGACTGAGCCGGTGCTTTCATTACCTATAATAAATACCAAAGTAGAAACTTGAAATAATGCTTAGGCCAGTACCTATATGAATCGGAAATATCAAGAAGGTTGCCGTGACTCCGGCTAAGGCGCGATGAGCTCAGAAGGGCACATTCCTCTAACATGGACGACTCATCCAGAAAGAGGGGATCACTTCCACTGCGGTGACGAGGCAGCGTTCCCAAATATTTGTACCTCACTAGTGGTAATCCGTCTAGAAAGCGAATAAAGAGGAGATTAAAATATCATTACAGATCGAGGCGGTGGCAGTGCCACAGAAGATGAGACCAGCCGGTCGATAAACGAAGTTTTGTTTTGATCTTCCCTTTTAAAAATGATGGGGCTAAAGCCCATCTCGCAGCATTACCAAGCATGGCACCAGAATATAACTATGATTGTTCCAAGGAATTGGTCACATTTTGTCTTGTCCTTATTTTAACAGTAGCAACTGACAAATACTCGTATGTTTAACCATTAAGACGGAATACACATTTGTAGTTTTTTCGACCATTTTTTGAAGACACTGTTGGATATTTGAATGTTCTGAAATATAATGTGCCTTTCTATGAACTGGCTTATGTGGTTATTTTACGATCGGTTAATTTTGGATAAATTTTTTATTGACAAAAATCACTCGATCGTAAAATCATCACATCGCCAGTTAATTTTTCCCTTGAGCAAGACATATTATACCTATTTCAGAACATTTAAAAATCCAAACAGTGTCATCAAAAAATGGTCGGAAAAATTTAAACAAATAGCAAATGTGTATTCAGTGTTAAGTGTCTTCTGCCATCAACCCAGCTTGGTAGTTGTTTACCTGTACCAGGAACGTCTGGAACATTTTTCCTGAAAATCTCACGGTGAGCAAGGGGAACGCTGGGGTAGCGGGCCAAGAGCCTCTTTCTCCTCTGCTGTGAATCACTGCCCCTAAAAGACAACGATTACAATATTTAACTGTGCACAAGCAATATGAAAAACACACAAGGCAACGAACAGTCAGTTGATGGAAAGTAGAACGTGTCAATTGTTGAACTGAGGAACTTACAAGTGTATGGTGGTGGTAAACTGGCCGGAGTCAAGGGAGTCAGGTGGTGTACTTGGAACTGCACCCATGTCTTGCACCTGACAAATATAAAAAAAAATTAACTGTGAACTTACAAGTAAGGCAACTCGTCGATCTAGTTGCAATTACTATTTTGACTACGTTACAAATAATAATATAATATATATAATAATATAATAATATTTTCCTCAAACTAAAAATTTTTACGATGCACAAAAGCGGCCGAGGGACCCCTTAGGTCCCTCATCAACATGATGAGAAATACTTCTCATGTACACAGATCAATCTGATTAGGGCCTGTAGTCTTACCCCCGCATCCTTGAATACATCGCGGACGTCAGCCTTGCGGTGGCGAGCCCGAGACTTGCGCTGTCGGACTGTGTTATTGAGGGTGCGAACGCGCCGCCGCACAGCTTCAGCCTGACTGGAGGAGAAGTGAAGAAGGACCTCATCGACCTCGCCCGCAGTCAGCTCTCGGCCCTGCTTGAAGGCTGCCGTCAAATTCGTCAACCCCACATCTTCCAGCCACTCAGCCTCGATTTCTCCCTCTACAAAGAGACCCAGCCCATGTCAGCTCTAGAGTGTAATACCATAGAATATACGACAAATACGTGTAGCCTGTTTTAGCGTCATTTTCGACAGATTAGGCTGCGAAGATGACCGCAGGATGACACAATTCGCAGTGAAATCGATGCCAACCTCGTTTTTACATATTTAATTAAGCACATCTGAAACAAAACCTTAAATTTTACGAATAAAAAAAAACACTAAAAAACAACAGATCGGACATACCTTCACAACTTCTGGACCCACAGTCCTCCTCAGCCGGCAGGCTCGGCATAAGTCTGCACTCATTCCAGTAGTCCTCCATATCTTCCCGGCCTTCCATGGCATCCACGATTACACGAACTACGCAAAACATCGGACCGTGAGCACCATCGAAACATCACTAACATATCTCAATCGGGACCAGGGAAGCGGGTTGGTTCAACGCACCGGGACAGCTGTTGTGTGGATAATAATTAGCTCAAGGAAGTTGCGATGCTATGTTTCTGTAACACTTCACGGTACTAGAGCAGCAAGCGGACCGTCTGAGTTAACTAGGTGTTCCATGTCTAACAGTCCTTGGACATGCTGCCCATCTTTACTTCATTAAACATTTCCACAATGTGAAAACGAGTGCTATTTAAGTTCCTCCCACTTACTAAATCAATGCCCACGCAACAGTCTTACCTTAATCTACGTTCTAGGTTCTATAGGTATGAAGCCATCACCAAATAATTAATTAAGAAGGAAGTCGTAAAGGAGTTATTACAGTCTGATAAGGCCGATAATTGGGTAGGGAGTGCACCTATACGTTTATTATAAGAAGAGACTACTCACAGCAAGAGAACGAGGACCTACTTTGAGTACTTTGATAACAAGTTTGGGGCGGCAACCAACCGATTTCCCTAATATTGCTGGTGGAATATAATATCCCAGCGGTGACAACAGATAATTGAAAAACTGGGTTGTCTGAAATAATGTTATCAGGAAGCGAATTATCTGATAACAGATGAAACAACAACTCATGACGATCAACTGAAAACGATCAAGTGATTTTATTATTGGCTCACGACTCACTCCAAGATATAGTTCGAATTTAAACATTATAATTACACCTAACGTGGCATCTGGATTATATTTTTATTGAATCTACTAAAAGTGAAGGGTTGTGAAGGGGGAGAAATTCAATAGGCACACGGGATTTTGGCCAACACTTTATTATTAGGTAAATAGATGCCAAGACATACGACGATACTGGTTTATCTACTTACTGCCAATACTAAGAGACAACAACATTTAGGGGCAAGTTGTGAAGCAACCGGGATTCCAACCTGACTCCTACAGGTCCAAGCTGGATACCGGAGCTGCTAGGGCAGTGCCACTTTGCTACCCTTAACTACTTACAGGTACTAACGATGAACAAATGCGGATTTTAACAGATTCCCAGACAGCAAATCCATTCAAGGAGAACCAGTTAAAGGGAAACAATAGACCAATTCGATATGCCACAAGGCAGTGGGTATCGTGGAAAAGAACTATTGTAAGAATAAAGAATGAATGGGCGTACCGCTGCGAATGGTGAATACCTACATCGTCGGATTTCCTTCGACCATATCCAAACCCAAAGGTTACTGACTTTCCTGAAGGCTTTATAATCATGTAGGTAAATATAACAACACCTGAACTTTTTCCTTTTCCAAAAGTACGTGTGTCGTTCTTTCGCACTCAGATTTAAAATGTCTGTCTCTGACTCTCTGGCTCAGTACCTAGTAGTAAGCACCTATCCGTCAGTGACAGTGTAGGTACTTAACTCCTTATTTAGCCAGACACCATTGGTATTTGGTGTTTACACACATTATATAGGCTGGTACGTACGCCTACTTTATGTGGTTGCGAAGGTATAATCCGTATAATAGGTACCAAAAGGTACCTAGATACATATGGTGACACATTCAGTTCGGGACTGCCATAAAATCTAGCAATGGCTAAACAAAGGGGCCCATGACCACATCAGAAGTCATCGGATTAGCGTTATTGACGACTTCATACCTACACACGAAATGTTAAAGGCAGCTGGAAGGTTAGGTGGTATCTATCACGAAATTGGGAAACCTCCCCTGCTGACTTAAGGGTAGGCCCGTTTAATCTCTTACATCAACATAAATTATAAAAAAAATCTGCATTCGACCATTTTATACTTATGGACATGCAGGTCCTGCAAGGAACGGACTCAGAAAAATTATCAAGGTCATTAGGTACCTAAATAGGTATCTGTCTACATGCGTAATTCTTCTGTGGGTTCTTTTCCGATTTCTAACTCGAGCGAAACTTACCACCAGCTTGTAAGGAAACAAGTCAAGAACCAGCAGATTTCACGAATGATTTCCCCATCGCGACTGTGACATTAATTAATATTCTATTGCTCATCACTCACTTTCACACACATACACATGTTGTCACATGTCACACGACTCCCAAATAATGGAGTGGCCTTCGTTGATCACGTAGAATGGAAACTGTACGTAAAACCAAAAGAGACTCTTAACTAACAGCAAATCTGTCTTGAAACCTAGAAACTATGCAGTATCAACATCAAGCAAAGCAACTTCGTAAACAAGGATTGACTGATTGATGACGCCATGGCAACATCTACAGACGCACCAACTTAACAAAAACAAAAAATAATTCTAATGACACGAATTGCGCTTTAAAAAAAAAAAAAAAAAAAAAAAAAAACAGACATGATGAATTATTCTGAAAATAGCTTAACTGACCATAGGTGAACGAGTTTTCCTCATTATTTTGACATCCCAAGATCATTATGAAGGTTCTTCCTCGGTATGAGTCTTGTCTTGTCGTTAGAAAAGTCTCAAGGTAGGTAGGTAGGTACCTACCTAAGTACTTATACAATCATAGGGGAAATTATTCTTGTTGAATGGGGCTGGACTTGTGTTGCACTAATAATGAGGAGAAGCCGTAAAAATCATATTGCACTAGATACCTATACCGATAGGTAGGCCAGAAACTGGTCATGGGGGGGTTTTAGTGTCAAGGGGGGGGGTTTAGCCTATATTTTTTTGCTTCACGTACGTTGGTATTAAGTACCATGTTAATTTTCCGCTCATGGGGGGGGGGGGGGGGGTTAACCCCCTAACCCCCCCCCCCCCGTGGATACGGCTATGCCGATAGGTATAGTACGGCCAGCCTGAAATGCCTGGCCCGAGGGCATTCTGTGTAAGGTGAACAGTGCAGAATGCCCACGGGCCAGGCATTTCAGGCTGGCCGTACTATACCATAGTCTCAATAGGCGTCCCCGAGGAGACTTCCCACCTGTAGAGGTACTTTACCAATTACTTAAGTTCAAAAACTACGTGTCATAATAATATAGGTAAGTAATTTATATTACAGATTAACAGCACATAGGAGGTACCTACAAGTCGGTAATTCGTGTAGGTACCCAATAGGGTAAGTACCTACCTACACCTACCTACCTACGTATAGATGCCAAGGCAGGCAGGTACCCACTACTGACATACCTATAGAACTTCACCATGACCCTTGTAAGTAGGTAAGTGCCAACCTAAACCTCCCAATCAACCCTACCAAATGCATCTGTAGGTAGGTACTGTGTCTCCGTCAAGTAGGTAGGTAGGTACCTACAGCACGGACAATGCATTGGGGCGCGAAACCATCACGGACAAAAGGGCAGTAACCGGTAATTAGGACTCTACTCTTTTGTCATTTATCTGGCATTTTACATTGCGTACAGTCAACCATGTGATCATCAAACTGTTCAATTTGCAGAGTCATCTCAAAGAAGTTGTACTTGGAACGAATGTTGCGTGACGCCACCATCAGCACTTTTTGAGGGTTCACATCAGGACCTGTAGAAAAACAACCAATTAGAGCTCATCCCATACAGAGAAGCAACGAAGAAAGCTTAATAAACAGAGGTTTCATTGGGTGTAACTCACGGGTGTGACTAACTGACAAATAATGTTAAAACCATCAACCTCTATCGGACTACTCGGACGGTGCGAAACTTCCCGTAGGTAGTAATAACTGACTTGTTTGACTGAGTCAACCTCCTCTTATACGGGGGAGGAAGTAAAAATACTCCAGAGACAGCAATTTTGGATTGATGTAGGTTACCTATTCAACCTTTATTCGGATTTTTAATGAAAGCCTAAGATAAACTCCGCCTACCTTAATGGAGGTAAAGTAGGTAGGTACTCTCTTAAGAAAGCAGCTTACGAATAGCAAGGTGGGCGGAGAGAGCAACTTTGTCCAAACTGAGAGCCCAAATGCGGAGGTTGTGAATGCGCTGGACTCCATCAATGCCCATGAATGTCTCACTGACTTGCTCGAAATCCACACCACTCGGCTTTCCTTCCATTAGCACCATGAGGGCGTCGCGAACAATAGCGAACGTAGTAAGCATCACCAGAGCCGAGAAGAGGAAAGTACAGATTGGGTCCACCAGTTGCCAGCTTGGCTGGAAGAGTCATTATTTACCGTCAAAATTCCAAGCAAACAACTGGATTTTTAGTTTGTTTTGTATTAATCCATCACTTGACTTCTAGTAGTTTAACAAGTAGGTTGGAGTTTAACGATCTCACGTCATTGTTGACAAAAAACCAAGCATCGAAAAATAACTTGATAAGCCAATCAGTTTCTATGCTGTTCATATTATTACCTAATCAGAGAACTTGACTTTTTCACATTTAGAAAGTATTAAAGTACCAAAATCGTTACCAAAATAGTTATCCACTTACTTCGAAGTAAATAACTATAGCTGCAACAAGTACTCCGAAGCTTTGTATGAAGTCGCCCACGACGTGCACAAACGCGGCTCTGACGTTGATATTTTCATCGTGTGAGTGGGAGGAGCCTCCATGGGAGTGACCGTGCTGATGCAGTGTCAGACCCATTCTAGAATAAAACAAAAATAAAAAGATAACCAACAGATCATATTATTTCCACAAAAAGATCCATTGCCATAAGGCACAAATTAAGAAAACTAAACATTTTTAGTTAGGTATATTTTTACTTGTCAATTTTTTGTTCCGTTTGTACGAGAATATCTACAGCTACCACAAGAAAATCTAGTTCATAGGTACCTAGCTGTACATAGAAAGCAACCAACTTTTTAATTTGAGTCTCTTACATCAGGTTAACGACGACGCCGATACTAGCAGTGATAAGCATAGCTTCGGCCTCGATGTCAAACTGCTGACTGAGTACTCGCTGCACGGCCATGTAAACGAGGATTCCCGTCACCACCCAGATCAAGATGACTGACGTCAACGCTCCGATCACCTCTGCGCGGTACCACCCTGTGCATATTTATCAACAAGAATTAGAAAGGATAAATAAGCAAGGCTACCATAGATGACATGCAGGTAAGAAAGTTACACATGTTTTAAAACACTACCTACTGGTGCCAGATGATTCTTTTATTAGGTACATTCTCCTAATAAAACGTTGGATTCAGTTCCTGAAATATCTCGTATGCCTATTTAGGGTTGAAAAGAGACGGCTTTAAATTCCAAATTATAAAAAAAAAACTGTTGGATATTTTTGTACTGAAAAATAATACCTACTAAGTAATACCTACCTACCTAGTAAATTCATTTTTAAAAATGTGTAACGAATTTGTTGGCTTAGGTTTAAAAAGACAGGTATTCTCAGAAAAAAAAGTCTTCAACTCTTTCCTCAGAAATTTTATAAAGAAAAGTAAAATAAGCAAATCACACTGAAACTAGTGTGTTGGAATTACCAATAATTAAGCAATTTTTCTGACATGTTTCTGACAGAAAGAACAATATAACCAACACAGTAAACTAGTCTTTTTACATTTTCTCGAGGTGTCACAAACGACCTCAATTTTAGCAAAAATATACTAACCAAAGGACATGCGGCGGGTGGCAGGGCGTCCAGCTACCCAGAGAGCGAAAAGGCTAATCATGAAGCTCGCAAAGTCAGTGAGGAGATGAGCTGCGTCAGTGGCGATGGCTAAGCTGTTGGACAGGTAACCACCCACCGCCTCACCGATCATGAACAGCAGGCACAGACCACTGGCCACAAGCAGCTTCCGCCGCGCTCGCGCATCCACTTGCGGCTTCGCACTTGAATGACAGTGCTCTTCGGTTCCTTAAAACAAAGGTTCGCACATTTAGTCCACTTATTTCGTATTGGGAACGGGAACAGTAAAAGTAAGGAATGAAATAGCCTTGATAGGCAAGTTATCAAGGTACATGGATGTCCGTCAACCACTTGGATCCCTATTAACATCGAAGTTTTCCTGATCAGCGTTCACCCCCGAAGTGTGAACCCAGACGTAATCTGTAGGTTCCCGTCATGTAACAACCCCACCACGGGCTAGGATGTTTTGCTGACCAAACGGTTTAAGGTTTCGTCGCCCACGACCAAAGGTGAGACAAAAGTTTAATTCTTGAAATTGATTGTTTGCTGGTAATGTCTCCTCCTCACTCTCTACTAACTACCTATATCCTATATAATAGAAGGATAGGTCTTATGAGAACGCAGGCATCCCTAATATTACTGACTGCCATACTAAATTACTTTCGAAGAAATTTTTCGGAAGTCGTCGACTCATCGTCTATACAGTCGGAAGTACCTATCTCTTTGAAATCTACCTAAAAGTTCCATTAAAGTCTACCTGAGTAGATACTGGATTTACGAGACGGTGAATTTCCGTCCAAACACGTGTCCATAACATTGCCATGGATACAGTAGAGAACTTTCGTAGCTGACACGTTGTCAGGGGACACGGGGATGGACGTGTGGCCGGCCGCTCCGTATGTGGGCTGCGTACCGCATCTGTGAACACCATCAACCTCTTAATACAAGATGTGCATTTTCTATGTGCCTACCTATACGTAGAAATAAATTGAATGGTTTCTTTATAAAGCTATGGTACACAAAACCCAAACCCAATGGCAAACGACTTAAATGCTGTAATTATTGTGCTGTCAGATACGAATTTTTATTTCACAGTTAGGACTTGTAATATCAGTAGCGACCAGGAGTCAGACAAAAAGATGCGCGAGGGACTGAGAAAGGCAACTTAGCAGTGGACAGTGAATAAACGAAGACTTTAGCCGGTCTACGAATCACACTTCACTCACATGGTCACTTTTCATGACATTCACCTTTTACCTAGGACAACTATTTGTTTAACCGAAAGACAAGTGAAAACTGCAACCCGACATTATAGTTCTGTTGAAGGAGGAAACTCACAAAGCATGTTTTTCATCCATAGCAAAGATAGGTTACAGGACTGAGGGAGCTATCGCTTCAATCCCGATGTGTCAATACAAGGCAACAGAACCGTAGGTAGGTCTGGTGAATTCCCACTCAGGTCACATTTACCGACACGAACTGGAGAATTACTTCGGGTTTGGTACCTACTCTTTTTCATTCTTTGTTGTAGTAAGTAAGTAGTAAGGGATCCTGCTTCAAAGTAGGGTACAGTCTACAGAGACTATGGTGTGACCGAAGGCAAGCTGAGCTGGCACAACAAATCTGGCAAAAAAAAAATCGATACCGCTGGCGTTAAAATTGCGAGAAAGTCAAGTGTGACCATTGTCGGACACTTTATTGACTCAGAACACAATAAGGGACCTCCAGGATCATAGGAAACCTGAAAACTCGGTTTCAAAAACATGCACTTATTACTTCCTCTCTTTATTGGCTGTGAAGAAAGTGAAAATTGCAAGAGTAGGTACCAGAATTGGAAACACCAAAACTTTGCGCATGGATTACGAAAAGAACCAGCGGCACCGATTCCCCATTATCACTATTTCCCAATCTTATCTCTTGGGTTGACACTACCAAACGGCACCGAATAAAATTTAAATAAGCAGACGAATCTCTAACATTTCTGGGTACGTAGGTACCTTACTAATTGCCCGGCTACATATTATGTAAGTGTCAAGTGGGAAAATGTACTTAATACCTACACCTACGAACCTACCTAATTTATGTAAGAATCATCTATGTTAAGAAACCTACTATATACTTAAGTACTTTATCTTGAGTCATTGTAGTACATCTACCATTACTAATCACTACTATGTTGCTTAGCATAAAACTCAGTGCTATATTATTATATATCAGAGTGATAAAAGGAAATCTCACCCGCAGTTTGCTGCCATTGTACTTCTAACAACAGACTGGCAGATAAAGTTCAAATCAATTTCCTTCAAACTATGATTATGATGACACTGAGTTTTTTAAACTGACGACAGTAGGAACAATGCCCGACCAAAGCTCTCACCTAACTGCAGCAGCTAACAATCAATCGACACGACTTTAAGCTATAAACGTCTGAAGTAGACACCTACCTATGTACGTAACAGTTACCTGTAAGTACCTAGCTACTTTAATAGGTACAGCGACCTAATGCCAGTCAATGAAATATTTAAGACCCAAACGCCATCTCAGAATTTACTATAAAATTTTGTTCGGGGAAACAGGACGCATAGTAGACGTCTGGATCCATTAAAAAGAGGTAAAGTAAAGTATTTATATCAAAGTAAGTATCTATATCAAATATCAAAATAACCCTGGTGTCAGTTCATATCTACAACCTTGACTAGTCTTTAATACGTTTTTCAGGTCATAAAACTCTAGACCCCATTGTATAATGTACCTGTAATTGTCTACATTTCAGCCTGAGTCTAACAATACATACCAAACATTGGAAGACTTCTCTCTTAGCTTTAAAGACCTAGTCTTAGCCAGGCAGGACACCTTTTAACGCGAAACAGGTGCCTAAAAGGAGCGGCAGACGGGAATCGAACCCGTGACTTCCCAGTGACTTAAACAGTCTTTGTGGGGACAGTGGCATCTTTCTGCAAATGAATAGGTGACTAGCATAGCCACTATTTTCTTTTTACTTATAAGTAATGAATAAAATTTGTAAACCTACCTTAAACCTCGGGCATGTGGCAACTGGTCACTTGCAGCTCCCGACAGCGATCGCACGTCCTGAACGTCAGGTGAAAAGGGATGCAATGACGATGGGCTATCACAAAAGGATATACTGTACACCAGTGATCGCGGTGTACGGATTCCTTCGCCGGACATACTATTTTTAGAAGTTATCTGAAAAAAGAAAACATAACAAAAATATCAAATAAATAAACAAGTTGTACAAACACGCTCTGGCGGGAACTGGCGTGTACTAGAAGAACCAACTTTTCAACTTTTCCCGCGTTTACCATTTTTAACGTAAAACTTACTAGTAACGCACAGTAGAAAAAAATTAAATAATTAAACTGAATTTATACTTTGATTATTGTATTTGTATTTGTCACTGGAAAATAAGTACAAGCTCACTTTTCTACAGATATTCTGAAATCTTACAAATAATTTTACCTCCCTTGCATTGCTGATTATTGCTTGAATTCAAGTACCTCGGTATTAAGAAATTACAGCATTTTTTCAGCCTGAGAGAGTGAGAGGCCACACTGACATCTGATGACGTTCTGGGTATCTGTCGTCATCATTTAACAGTGCTGTTAGTGGGACGTGCAAACGAAGAGTGTCTGGGTTCGGAAGGACTCTTGAACTATGGTCCGATCGGCACATGATAGCAATGAGTACCGCAAGTGGCATCACCATTACCCTGCTATCTATCTTGAAATGGGAACACTCCGCACTGAATGTTCAGCCAGACGATGACTCATCTTCATCGCAAAGGCTAGTCAACTCCAGCCTAAGTCTAGCTAATGGTAGGTATATACCTGTACCTATAGCTGAGTTTAGACTAAGATCTACTTAAGATTGGATATTTTAAGCGCCATGCACGTGCCGTCAAGATTTTTGTTTCTCGAGCAGGCACGTATATCAGGACATCACCCCTCCAGGGCGTATTTATATCCGGTTTATAGGTAACGTTTTTAGACATAGGTAATGACATCTATGTCTAAGGATGCAGAGTGTCAGGAGCAGGTACACAGGCACATTCTTAAAGCAAATACCTGCGTCTACACACAAATACAGAACAAGGTGAATAAATAGGATGGAACACTAAAGTAAACACTACGTAGATTTTCACTGAATTCCAAGTAGGTATACCCACGGTTAGAGATGGGCGGTAATAAAAAACCGTTTTGTTTTTTTTTAAAAAAAACGGTTTTAAAAACAAAAAAAACACGAGGCCTTGTTTTTTTTGTTTTTTTGTTTTTTGATCGGAGTCACTAAATGATAGTTAATATTGATAAAACACTGACCTAACAGAATGAAAAGAACAAATTTAGAACAAATTTTTTTAAATCTTTATTCAGAAGACTCAGAAGAGTCTGAGTCTGATGAATAATCAACCAATACAACACTCATCGCATCGCGGAAAACAAATTCACCCATAGTTGTGTTTTTTAATCTTGGATACTTATTTGTTCTGAAATAATAAACCTTTTTAACGTCCGAAGCTGAGGTGTAGAATAGCGATTTTGCGATCGAGAGATTTTGGACAATTTTTTTATTGGCAAAAATAATACCCGATCGTGTAATCACTATTCTATTGGTAGGTACTTAGGAACTTAGGGACCTGCATTGGTTTCTGAGGAACTTTAGGCACCTGCATTAGTTTCTGACGTTAAAAAGATGCATTATACTTCAGAACAAATAAATATTCAACGGTTCCTACATGAATAAAATAAAAAACGTAAACAAACCCGAATTGTATATTATTCATCGTTGAAAATTGATTTAAAACAATAAAAAACAAAAAAAACGGTTTTTTTTGTTTAAAAAAAACGGTTTTTTATTGACTTGAATAAAAAACCGTTCTAAACCCATCTCTACCCACGGTATACCTAAAAGTTGAGTACCTACGGGATATTTCCCCCTTTCAAATTCAAATGGCTATGGTTAAGTGTAGGTACCTACCTAGCTATACCACCAGTACCACCACAATAGATCTGTAGAGGTCCCATGCAGCCGAATACCGGCAAGTAAACTAATATCTATAGGAGGTATAGCTCAGCAGTTAATGGTACAACGTAATGTACCTACTACTACTATAGTCTATCCAGCAACTATGGCGAAAATTCAGGGGCCAATCTCGGATTTCCCGATAATTGTCGATCTATGGCAAGTAGGTATCTACCTACATCAGAAGTTGTTTATGTTTAAAAACAGCACTTTTCAGATAATCCTGAACGAAAGTCATGGAAGAAATGAATAAAAGAAGACTGACTAGAGAATGCTGAGAACAGGTCACTAGGCGGAAGTTGGTGAGCCATTAGTGTCATTAGACACCAATGATTCCAATAACGCGGGTGACCCAGGGGCATGACCATGAGAATAAAGTGCAATACTCGAAGGAGCAGGGAGAGGGAGGATGGCCTACGTGCCAGCCAGCAGGAACGCTCACAGGTCGCCATGGAGAATCCAGGTAAAAAACGACAACGACCCAAAGAATAATGACCCCCGCACCACAATGAGCGTTATCATCAGGTCAGGCTTCTTGTGGAGATTGGACCACCATGATGACTTCACCATGGTTTTCAAAATTTACCTATCTAAGTAATTCACTAAGTACGTAGCTTCCCTATATATTATAACTTATAACAAACATATCATCGGTTTTTTGTAGTACATAATTGATCTTATTTCTTGTATTTTGTTTACGTTTCTCCATGACATATTCCTGAGGAAACCATTTAGGATATGTTCTGCATGGGGTATAACCAAGTATGAACTATGGGGATGCGGTATGACCAAGTTAGAATTTCACAATCAGGTATTCTTTTCTCAAGAAAAAATTGACATCCCTAGATTGAAAGGTAAACCGTAAGTAATTTAGTTTCACTAATTTCTAACGCTAAAAAGATCATAGCTACCCACATCAGAAGAAAAAAATTCAACCTTCTCCGCTACAACCTACTTTGGTGTCACGTGTTTATTTAATTAAAATTATAACTAAGTGTGTGACAGAATCCAGATTCTACATCCTACGAATCTTTTATCCATCCGTCATCCGTGGTGCAACAGGAGGATCTTAGAGGTAAGTGAAGAGGTAATTCACCTTCTTGGGATTTCTTGGCAGTCTGCACAGGGGGAGGACCGTACAAGTTTATTGGCTACACGTGCCAGAGCCCTGAGCCTGTGTTATAGGCCCGGTTCATCCAAGCGAGTGGTCGGGCCTGTCGAGCAGCACCCAGCACCCACGACTTGCCTCTGACTCGGTCTCAGTATTCCGCGAACCGCTGTTCGAGCACGTTTGCTTTTAAAATGTGTAACAAAGTTTACGTCAGTACAGACTTAATCAAATCTACCGGCCAAAGGTACGTCAACTTAAGCATACAAACTTGTTTTAGGAAAAGGGTGTATTGGCCCATTTTTTTGGAAACTTATTTCTGAATAAGCTAATAGAGATCGAAGCTGTTGGAAATATTAATTCCTTGCCAGTAAGGTACAGCGAAGAGTTAAGAACAGCATACCTATGTAGGTACTCCAGAATAATGATTCCCAACGAGATTCTCAACGAGTGGTTAACCCCTCGTGCCAAATGTAGGTAAAGCGTCAAAAAAATACACAGGTCGGTTCTACGTAGCTTTCACTTCGAGCGGTGCTCGCGGCAATGAATGTGAATTATTACCATTGTGAATGCTGCACAATGCGAGGATCAACTCTATTCATTCAGCGTTCACTTTGTTACGATCCTAAGCCAGTGAACCCAAGAAATAGAAAGGCAATGCCGAGCACAGCTCCCTCCGCTTATCGGCCCACCTAGCAACAGTTGCATGCGTGCGGCTAAATACAATACGAGTGACCACTGTGTGCGCGAAGTGCTAATTAAGTTATCTGAATATTCGGAATAGTTACCAAACTGCTTAGCAACTTCAACTCAGCACATGCCTATGGATCGAAAAAATAACTCAACACAAACTACAAGTCTCTGAAGCAAAGACAGACGCCTCATGTAGTCACCCGTCCCACAACAACCCCAGAATAAATAAACTAATTAACTCTGTAGTAGACACTAACGACAGAAAAACAAGATGGTCGTCAATGAATTTGTTTTGTCCGGAAGTTTCCTCAGAGAATGAGCGACTTGATCGCGCATTGGAAATATACCCCAAGTGCTCGTAACATCTTAGGTTCGCAGTTCGAACTATAAATAAAAGTGTTGACTCACTCCAAGGGCTCTTGAGCAATCAATCAGTATCAATTGGTCCCATTAAGACCTCATTCTCTAATGTTCTCCAATTCGCTAGAACTAAAATCCATCGGAAGTTCAGAGGAGATTAGCATCACTATTAACACGGACTGGATGACCAGATATATAGGTACTGACCTATACCACACAGAAAACGCCTGCGGAACACTCACAACAGGATTGCAGGGGACAGCGATTATCCGAAAGTACAAACACAGTAGGTCTGAAGCGAGTTTCTCGGCTGCCGTGTCTCGCATGTTAGTGGGATACCTAGGTACTCCTGTGGGTCTATCGAGTTGAGTGCCATTCACGTCACACCACCTATACCCTTTCTGCTGTGGCATCAAAATGTGCAGTGCCTGTCTGCTGTTACAGGGCAGCGGTGGAGACGACCATGTCTAAGCCACAGCCACCCGTAGAGCCTGATTTGCTGGCCGTGTTTACCATCTACACCAAGCTTGTCATCAGCTGGATAGCCCACGCCATCCAAAGAACCAAGTCCACACTATGTTACAGGTGGGTAACCTTTCCATTCTTCTCGTGTCAAAGATACAGTTTGTTAAATAGAAACGCCTTATCGACAAATCCATTCCACTCGGCCTTGGCCGAGCAAAAGAAAATCTTGGTTACGTCATCTTTCTTGAGCTACGCTGCAGCTCAACGTCAATGAGCTGGTGGCGTCATTTTTGTGTGACAGTTTCACTGGTCAACGCCTCTAACGAGAAATCACGAGGTGCAAGGTCTAGGTCAAAACAAGGATAAAGGAATAAAAATAATGTGCTGCTACGTGCCTCCTTTCACGTGTGGTTGCGTGTGAACTAATATGTCAAAGACTCCAAGTATTCATAACTGTTTACTCGCTTCAGCTGTTAGCTAAAGAGGACATCCAGTCGCTGAGCCCATTAGTTACATGGGCTCCAAATTTTCCGGTAACATACCGGGACTACCCGAGAGAGTAGGAGAACGAGATCAACTTATAACCACCTTTACCTTTTGATAACAACGTTAAAAATTCAGATCCCTCAGTTAACCTACCAACTTCAATTTACGGCTGCAGAGCAGGTACCAATTTTTGGTAGTGCCAGCAGCTAAACACGATGAATAATTCTTGAAAAGGCCAGGCTAGTGGGTTTGTCCCCCAACCCTCAAAGAACTTATTTTTTAAATTATCTGCAGGCTTCTGACACGAACAACACAGCCTGCGCACCTGGCGGTAGTGCTGTCAGTGCTCTTCCTCAGCGTAGCGCTGTATCCTGCAGCTGACCAACAGCAGTCCTACAATTCGGTCTACCAGTTTGCCTACGTAACAGCCACAGCCATTCATTTCGGTTCCCAGATTTGGATGACGTTCATTTCAGGTAAGGTGACATAATAAAATTAACAAAATATGTCGCTTTATATACGGGGAAGACTGGGAACATAAGTCTATCCTCACATGACACCTTTCTGAGGAAAATGTTGCATATTTTTTTGGGATACCAATGTATAAGTTATTTCTCTTTATTACTAATTAATTAAGTCAGGATGTACCTATGCTAATTTCTCAGCGAGAAAGAAACTTCCAAAGAAGAAAGAAAATATTAGTGAATCAAAATTCCACCTTACCTTTCAGGATTGTCGTTGTATTTCTCCCTCCCACGCCACGATTTCGGAGAGGTGCAGAAAGTGTTGTTCCCGATCTACTTCACGTGGTCCGCCATTCTCAGCCTGGTCGCTGTGTCAGCGCAGGTCAGACTGACGGGACTGTCTGTCACCACCGCCCTGCTGGCAGCACGTTTCCTCCTGGAAGTTTCAGTCCGCATCTGTTGCTGTGCTCCACTCGTCGATCTCATCTCTCGCAAAAACACCATCGAGGCCAGCCACGGACTGGGCCGGGAGGTAACTGCGTTACAATCTGGAGAAATGAAAGCAAAAATAAAAATTGTGAAGGAGGAGTAGGTAGTGCTAGTTAAGCAAACTGAAGAATCCTGCTTACCGTTACTTGCAAACTATGGCAGTTGGAGGTAGGTAGGTACAGTCCTCTTGGGTATAAAAATCCTCGTGTTGTCTCAGTTGTTCCTGAAACCTCGGAATTTATAATACTGATCGTCTAACATGACATTCGAGGTGATAAACGTGGTAATGAAACAGATTATATGATTTAAAAATTCTACACTTCAACACACAGAACTAGTAAGGTACCTACCAACTTATCTTGTATCTACAGTAAATCTGACAGACACAGCTCTTCTACCCATAGGTATATTCTATACGTTGCTCAATTATATGAATTTCTGTTTTTAGGTGGGGAAACTGGCTGCAGACTCCACTCTGTTCGGATCGACGAAATATCTGTCATTACACCTACAGTTCCGCCGTTTGCACATGGTCATCGCTATGGCCAACATGGCGTCGATAGGCATCTCGACGCTACATATATGGCTAACATTACAAAGCTGTCAACAGTGTTGAACCTTCTTCAAACTTAGCGCTGAATCTCATTTTCACCTGTTATTTAAAACATTTCATACAAAAAAATGTGTATATACCTACCTACTGTATCATTCTTCTTCTTTTCTATCCCCTTACCAGGAAATTTGGTTGCGTGTTTCCCAGTGATGGGCGAGCGACCAGATTTCCTACCACGCCTTGGATTTTTTAAAGTAACAACTACCTAAAATGTGTCGAAGTATGAAATGGGATTTCACCATTTTATGTGAGATCCAATGTTTAAATTGTGGTGAAAAGTTGTCTGGGTAGGAATCGCTGAGTCACAGCTGTGAAATATCCTGTCTGAACATAGGATCTGACAATACTCAAGTGAACTTTGACTCAGTTATATAATAATTAGGAAATGCAAAATATCAACCGACACTGTAAGTACAGTAAAATAATAATAAGAAGAGTAGGTCAACAGAAGTCACGTCACGTGTAAGAAACTGATTCAGTCTATCCTCGATCAAGACAACCAACTGCAATTAGGCTGGGGCTCAATACCATTAGTTTGCCGAAATCTGATTTCGTATACAGGAAAAAATACAAGCTCTCAACTGCTTAAAAAGTATTATTTCATTTTACCTGGCAAATTCAACCATGAAAATGGCTACAGCAATATTTTTATCAAAACTGAGAGCTGATGACATCAGTTTGCAGCAGTTTCCTGACTAGTTAATTTACAACTTGTCAGAGGTTACTTTACCAAGATCGGTATTTTGAAAGCCTCACTTTAGATTTACAGTACTATCCTCAAACGAAACTTAACACAGGCTGACGTAAAAGCATCGATATGGGACGAACGTGGTGGGAAGGGGGTACAAAGGCTCAACTAAGGTCCATGAGGTTCGAGTCCTGGGTGACGACCGTTGAGGAATCTTTCAAGAGGAACTCGTAGATCGCCTGCAACTCGGGGGTCGCTTTGATTTGTGTGATGAAATCACTTAGCTGCGGGTTTTTATCTGAAAAAACAGCCACAGAAACAATAATAATTTTTTAATAAGAAGATAATTCAACCTCGTTCAACAAGGCTATTCCTGCAATGTATCAGTGAAGTGCAAAATCCCCAAAGTAAACATATAGGCGAATACCTGGGGAACAACACGTGGCAGTAATGAGGAACTGTTCGACTAGGGCACGACAGTAAAGGCACAGTGAAAAACACACGCGGTGCCAGAATGGTGTGCAATGTCATCATCACATACTTTCTACGTTTACAATCAATTCTAAGTTGCTGAATATTTTCCTGGGGTGGATTAAAAACCCACAAGAGATGCATTCAAATCATGGCCTCAGCGTTTTTTCTTGCAGGCCACTTTTTCAGAATTTTTTTTATTCCACCTACTTACCCCTTGTGATTATTTAACAGATTAAAATAAAGGGTCCAGCAGTGGTCACTGATCTTTTTTTTTGTCTCCATTTCAACTTTATCGAAAATATATTTGTGCGATTTGTCATACTAGGTACCTACATTCCGAATTTGAGCAAACTCGCGGTGTGACCTACAGACCCGCAACAGAATTCCGGACGAAAGGAAGTAGGTACGTCTGAAGTGCCTGAAGGACATTTCGGGGGACCTTCGGAGTCATGGGAAACCCAAAGTCTCAAAATCGAAATTTTGCACGATAACGTAACTTTTTCAGCCCACGTATTACAAATAATTAAAAAAAAAAAAAAAAAAAAAAAAAAATCCTGTAAGTATAGTCTATGATAGAGGCTTTATAACGTACCAGCATCAGGGATAGACGCAAGGGCAACGACTGCTCTCATGGCAGACCGCTTGAGCTCGTCCTGCTTCTCGTACTCTTGCTTCACAGAATTGGCCTTCACCTTCATGGTACATGTGGATCTCAGTGGTTCAGCCAACCTCTCCAGTCCTGTAACAAAACAAGCGAACAAACAATTTATGAGAGGAATCCTGACCTTCGAGAATTTCAACCGGTCTGATCCACGTTTAGTACCTCCACATACACAAGCCCTGTTTCAGAGTTGTCACACTACTGGCACATGCGAACAAAATCTTCACATAAAAAACATCCAATTGCATTTTTACCCTTAAAGCAGAAGAAGCTAAATTACTGATGACTATCTCTATCATATTTTCCCCTTAAAATGCTACCAACTTAAAGTAAATAGTTACTTTGCAGGACGGCAGTGGGACAGAGTTGCGCAAGGCGGGCAACCATGAGGTATGTGAGCATCTTTATGTCGTAATGGTCCTTTAATCCTCCTTCCACGTGATTGAGAAACTCGAATACGTCGAGGCGATCAAGGCAGGAGTCCAGCAGTGTGTACATGCACTCAAATGCAGCCTTGCGAATATCCAGTCCGTCGTCCACTGTGTGCTTGAAAGGGCCCATTTCCACCTCTCTGATTAGTTCTTTCTGAAATTAAAAAAATTGAGATTCGACTGAGATATTTACTAAATTTAAGTTAGGTGGCAAAAAAAAAATGAGAAAAGAAAGTTCAAGTTAAAATGCCGATAAAATTTAGGGTACATTTCTTCTCTTATTCTTTTAAGAGTCTCGGGCAGCTAGCTTTTTTGCGCAAAACCGCCGTGAATCGAATCGAAATCGCCAACCTGGCTGAACGGTAAAACCATGAAATTTGAAAACACTGGGAACTACCAGTCAAAACCATCAAAACAGCAACCTGTCTTGAAATAGTCTATTTAACATCAGAAACTAGTTAGCTTGGGATTTAAAAAATCGGTTGGTTTTTTGACAGAAGAAAAAAATGAAAAAATCACCCAATTTTCAAATTCTAACTTATGAAATTCACTCACTCGAACTTTTGTCTCCGAATAGAGCTGAGGTAGGACAGAGTCAAGGAGGTCACGCACGAGACTAGGCTTGTTATGGGCCGCACTGTTGAATGCTACGAGGGCTACCCGGCGCACATTCAGATCGGGATCTGTCAATGCCGCGAGGAACTGGCCAATACTCTGTCTCAGCAGGGGGTCAATCAACTGCGGCTGATCGGAAATGGTGAACTTGACTGCAGTAACCACTGTGGTGCGCATGAGAGGAGAGTCAGATGCCAGTGATGCCTGGAGGCGCGGGAGCAAATTGGCGGGGTCTATGAGCGTCAGCTTACCTAAGCATTCAGCAACCACGTTACGTGTACCCTCCTCCGCACACTCACAGTGTCGAAACAGCTGCTGCCAAATCGCCGGGACAAAGGGTTGAAGCTGTGCCACGCCATTCGGGCTGCTACTTTGCCAGGAGATTATTTCTTTGAGTGAGTGAAGGAGCAAGTATTGCCTCTTCGGTTGCGACTCAATTTCCTTAAGAATGAATGGCACATATTGGTTGAGACAACCCACGGCCACGGAACCCAAAGCGTAGCTTGCAGCGCTGCGGACTTCTTCACTCTGAGGTGTCAGGGCCCACAAAATAGCAGGTTTGAGACTTTCCAAGGAAGACAGGTCCATGTGCCGGCCGATCTCTCCGAGGACAAGAAGGGCGAACATGTAGTGGGAGTCGCTACGCTGATGTTGCAGATCACGCAGGAACTGATGAGCTACGCCCAGAGCCTCTTCGGGGAACTGCGCGGTGAGCGCCGCCACGCACTTAGCCAACGAGTGGTATGCTTGCTTGTGCAATACAGGACCCTGGGTGCTATGAGCGTTGACGGGAGCTACCAGCAAAGCCAACAGCTCGCGGTAGCCCAACCCTGGGATGCCGGCCACAACCAGAGCTTGGAAGAGCTCTAGCATCGACTGCAGCGCCGCCCCTGTAATTAAGGCCATTTTTTTTATACCGAAAATGAAACAAAACAAAATACCTATTTGCAAGAAAATCTACAAGTATATACTTACCTACTTGAATGATATTGTCTTCATAAACTTTCATCACCTTTAGCGGGTAAATAGTACCTTACCTTGCAGAAGAGGGCTTTTGACCAGTGTGAGGACTTCTGGGAGGATGGTGCTCTCGATATTGAACAGAGCGGCGGGAATCAGACGCGCGATCGAAGTCAGAAGCTTGAGGCTGAGCTGGGCGATGTGGAGGTCAGCCTCGCTGATGAGAGTGGGCAACTCCTGAAGCACTTTGCCGAGCAGCTGTGGGCTGCATGACGCGTGGTAGCTGTTCACCAGGACATCAAGCAGTGTCAACGTACTCAGCTTGAGCGCACGCTGATTCTTGCGCAAGAAGGAACCCAATATGGGAACTGCCTCAGGTAAAATGGGTCGTAAATCAATGCGCAATGGGCTAGCGGCTACTTTGGTCAGAGCCTTGACGGTGGTCAGACGAGTTATTTCATTCTTGAGTCGGTCAAGAAGAATTGGTAAGCACGAGTCAAGTTCAGCTTGGAGGTGGTCGCCGAGAGAGTAGATGATTTGCCCCATGCAGGAGATAGCTCTCTCCTTGACTTCCTGATCAATGTCAGCTGCCTTAAGTCGAATCAGAGTGCAATTATAGAGTTCAGCAGTCCATGGGGTAAAGTCAAAGTTGCATGGACTTTCCAATGGCCGAATGACTTTCACCAGGTGTTGTAGTACGAGAAGCGCCTCTGCAGTTATCTTATAAAAACTATCCCCAACGGCAGCTACCACAGGTGGGACCAGCACGGCCATGTGAGGATGGAAAACTTGAGGTGGATGAGTGGTCAGCAGAGACTGAACAAACACTAACGTGTCTATCTTCATGTTGGAGCTAGAGCTGCGATCGCCAAGGGAGAACTGAATGCCTGGGATCAGTGCTGACAGGTGATTAGTGAGAGCTCCGGGAAGAACGGACACCAGCTCCTTGAGGAGTGCAAAGCAGTCCTGACGTGTCTTCGTGCTTTTCTCACGCATTTGCCGATGAACAGCTTTCACTAGAGCAGGAACCTGGGCCAGAAGCAACTGCCGTGGGGCACCTTCCAACTCGCAATCTGCACTTTGCGCTGCTGTCGGACGAGTCTGCCGCAGTAGAGCGATGTATGCCAGGAATATGTCAGACTTTACATTCTCTTCCCGCTCTTTGAACCTATACAAAATAGAACAGCTTTTAGTTCAACTCGATACCCACAGACTATTCAAAACACACATTAAAAAAATACGAGGTCACTAAAGAAACCAGGGCGACATTAAAATTTAACAGTGGAGTATTTTCGACACTTTTTCGTGACGAACAGTTGCAGCAGGTATGAGGAAAAGGACACTAACAAATAAGTAGTAGCCCCGATGTGTTCCTATAAGGATTATGATGAGCAGCGCATTGTATATGCATGTAACTGCAGTTTTGTCATTACAGTGTGAAACGTTGTGCCGTCAATATCTCTTTCATTTCTACACGAACACATTCAATTCATCATATTAGATTGTACTTCATTTATATTTTCCCAAGAAAACTGTTGCATATTTGTTCCGAAATATAGAAATATCGAAAATCTGGCCAAAATAGCCCAGCAGCTGAGGAAAACAAATATCAAAAAAAGAAATATAGAAAAATAGTTTCTCAGAAACTAGGTAGTTTAATATTATCTGATTTTCCGACAGTGACTTATGAGTTGAGTTTTATGACAAGTATTGTACTGACGAAGTTAGACCATTTTAAACCAGTTACTGACATTAAAATGACAAATTAGAGCCAAAAAAATGCAGTTGTTTTCATGAATATGCGAGTACGTTCCTTCATACAACGGGTACCGTATTCTATAAAGATCACATTTCTATCATGAAAAACCCTTATTGGTTACCTAGCAATGAGGGTGGGACTTGCGGTGCGGTACAGCTCAGCCAACAGCTCATGCCTGGTCGTAATGACAGCCTGTAGACATTTGGCGGCCGCACGCCGCACTTTCCATGACATGTCATCATCATCAGAGTACTCCTCTTCCTCTTCTGAGTCTTCATTGTCCTCCGTCTCCATGGTATTTCCGTCGTCTGCATCTGCGTCGTCGTAATTATAATTTGGATCGTACGTGATGTAACTGAGGCAAAGGTCAATGATGACTGGAATGTGTGGGGTCATTTCTTTCGGGCAACGCTGAACAAATGCCTCAAAAGCTTGCAGACAGTATTCTCGTAGCTCATCGTCATCTTGTTTGCTGTACCCTTCAATAAGCGGGGACACCCGCTCGACAAACTCCCCAAAGCGATGTCCAGCCTGGCGGCAGATTGCGGCGATGCACTGGATGTAGGTACGAGTGCGAGCGGTGTTGGTATTTTGTGTAAGCCCTGTGACCAAATGGTCGATGAGCTTCGCGTACAAGGACGCATGGCATGACATTGCGAGGTGGCTCAATGCCACAATCGTTCGCTTGCGCACAGCTTGTCGGGGAGAGCTTAACTGTGGTAAAAGAGCTGTCAAAATAGTCGACTGGAAGCTGAGAAGCAGCCCGCCAAAACGTGAAAGCAGGTCGGCCAAAATATCCAAAGCCTCCAGTTGAACAGACACGTCTTCTTGTTTTTCAATAGCCGAGCTCAAACGTCCTAAGACAAAAAATATATATAAATAAATAAATATAACCCAATAGATGAAACTAAGAAAATCGTGAGGATTCAGGTGAGAACTTTTTCTTGAACCGAGTCACAAGTGGCAATGATAACAAACCTGTGATTCTTTTGCAGACGCTTGCAGCTAACGCCGATGAACCCAAAGGTAGTTCACTAATGACGGTTTTCAGGCCAATGCTGGAAATATCTCTCAGCTGCTCCTTGTCCGACACCATATTGACACACAGTGCATCCACTACGCTCTCCACCTGGTACTCCTTTACTTTGTTCACCAAAGGGCCCAAACTGAAATTAGACAGGGATATATACTTAAGCCCAACATACGGATGCGTTCGAGCCGACATTGAGCGTAAACGTAGGCTTGGTATGAGATTAGATCTTTGTTCTGTAAACATAGTGATAATAGATGACGTTCCCAAACGTTTGTACAATTATTGGGGACTTGAAATTAATCTCAAATGGAGAGGAGCCTTAAGAGGGACCGTAAGGCTTATTTTACCTCTGGAGGGACTAACAACAAGCGTCTACAAACTTACCACTTGACTGCCAAATTTTGAACTTCGCCGTTTTTGTCTTCCAAAAGCTTCAAAAGCATTTTGACGACCTTCCTCTCAGAATCGTCATCTAATTTTATGTTATCCTTTTGAAGTTCTGACATCAGATCATTGGTTGCCATAAATCGAAAGTCTTTATCGTTGGATGTCATCTAAAAACATAACATTACGAGGGAATAATTTTAGATAAAAATGCTCGCTTGTGCAATACCCCTTCGGGGTTCTGTGAACTGATGCTGTAGTAACCATGAATGGGCAAAATACTTGTGAATGAGACTGGGAATGGAAACAAGGGGTTGCTTAATACGTATGAGAATCATGTACGAGATAAGGGCAAACAAGCGGATGGGGAGGAATAAGAACTGAAAGTGGTAGAATGGATATAACACTGAGACCCTAAGCGGAAAGGAGCGACTGGCCTCCTGAAGGCTCTACATTAGGTACTTACCCATTTCTTACAAAAATAAAATAAAAATTTACGACCTAATCTTAATCCTATACCTAAATCCAGCTGTTAGCTAGGTAGATAGGTTTATACCTTACCTGCCTATTGTAAGACATTGAACAACATCAAAAACTGTTCAAGCATGAAGCTAAAATAAGAACAGGCCATATGAATGAACCTGAGTCAAGACTAGCCGCACTTCCTACAGTAGACATTACAAATACCTAACATCTATGTAAGGCCGATGTCCTAGGTTAGGGTAAGGATTAGGGGATGCATTTTGTGACTTAAAAAAATTGTTCAGAGGTTTGAACTCAGCATTTCAAAATTTACAAAAAATAAGCAAATACCTAAAGAATCGGCTGGGAGAACCGTTCTTTCCCGTACACTAACCGTACGTTCCTTTAAAATCTAAATGAACGTACAGATGCTATAGAAAGAATAAATAAATAAATGACACATGAAAATTTCAACGCAGTCCATTATGTTGTTTCAAGTATCTTACCTTTTCCAACAAATTGGCAATTTGATAAGAAACACTAGCCATTTTTGTATATATCTCTGAATAAATCAAATGAAAAAGAAGAGTTTTCGCTCAGAAATCAGCCAAAAAATATTTTATAAATTAAAGTCAGCGTAAAATCCAAAGATTTCTGAAAGCGGCCATTTACCTAGCCGCCGGTACTACCACAGAGTCGAGACCCAACACAAAAGTTCAAACTCTCTTTACTCTCACAAAATTCATTATAATTAAAGAATGAGATATAATAATTAAATATTTTGAGTAAGAAATTGTATTTTTGTATTTTTTTGAGCTTATTCTATCCCTTGTTGCTCATTTGCTATTGTCAAGTCAACCACCGCAACTCACTTTCGGGTAACAACAACAAACAATCAACATTCAACATTTTGAGTCGAGAACATCTTGGTTTTAAATTGAAAAATTGTATCCAATATATATGTGTCTTAAAAGTTTTCAGCTATTAAAATATTCTTTATTGGAACTTATTTTCTTTTCTCCAGGAGTGCTATCTGCCATGCATCCCATAAAATAAGTGCGTGCGATCTTACTGAGCCGGCAAGATGTTTAAAAACACATTCCAGAGCGGGTTCCTATCAATATTGTATAGTATTGGGTCCAAACCGCTCCAAATATGGGACAAGAAAGTGAGGAATGGGCACATCAAAAGAATAACTGACAACGATATACAGAGCCTTGTTCTCGAAGTGGTTGGGACGAACGTTAGCACCACATTTATAACGTGTCCAGCAGATCCCAAGATGACACTAGGAATTAAGCTGCCGTTTCTGGTCATGATTATCAAAAATCTCAAGAAGTATTTCACATTTGAAGTACAGGTATGTGGCAAACTCAATTGGAATATGTTTTCAATCGTTTGGGAGTCGTTGTTTCGTGGTGAATTTTGTGATTACTGTTGGCAATCAGTGGTAGGAGGTGACGGTTCAATGAACATAGGGGAATTGTCAGCAGCAACTATCGCTTAGTAGAGGAATATAACGCAGGAACAGATCATCGCCCAACCAAGTCGTCAGTAAAAGTTAAGCTCTGTAGTAAAAGTGACTGTCCCAACCAAAGCATGCTGCCTACCGTCAGCCATGCTGTATACATAAGGGAAAACCCAACTCTCAGGGCAGTTATAAAATCACCAAGAGAAACAGTGCATGAGCAGCCAGAAGCAATGCCTCACTCTAAAAATGTTTTGCTTTCAGGTGTTAGATGACAAAAACGTGCGGCGGAGGTTCCGGGCGTCGAATTATCAATCGACTACTCGCGTGAAACCTTTCATTTGTACGATGCCGATGCGCTTGGACGACGGGTGGAATCAAATTCAATTCAATTTGGCTGATTTCACAAGACGTGCTTATGGAACAAACTACATTGAAACCCTCCGTGTACAGATCCATGCTAATTGCCGAATTCGTAGAGTTTATTTCTCAGATAGACTGTACTCCGAAGATGAGTTGCCAGCGGAATTCAAGCTCTTTCTCCCCATTCAGAATAAGGCTAAACAGTAGACAGATCTTATTTTTTTATTTTATTTTTCAATGTAAAATACCAGTGCACACTGCCTTCTGACTTGAACTGCACCGTTATTTAAACCTATGTTCCGTATTAACCTGACGAGCCTTTCGTATGGTATAATTAGGAAGTTTGCCTTATTGCCTTATGCTTCGTTACAAAACTGAACCCCCAGTTCCTGTAAAAGTTTTGATTTTCTTAGATACAGATACGAATGAACAGTTTCTGTTGGTCATGAGATGAAGTGTGCATTGTAGCTTTCAGAAAACCTCGGAGAGGAAGTATACTCTTAGTGGCCGCTTTGTGACGCAAGCGCAGCCTTGGGTTTTCTAAGGCAGCGCTATCGTTCTGAGCTCCCACGGTAAGAAGTCGGCCGTGACGCTCACCCATAGTCACCACTTCTGCGCCAACTTACCCTACCTTGGAAGGCTTATTTTCACAGTAGTTTTCTGAACCCTACTAATTATTTACCTATTGAATAAAATGCCACATTAATTTTATTTTTAGTATATTCACTAGAGAATGACATGAAACATTTACAAGTACCATTACGAATTTGCAAAAAATGACAATATTCTTCGAGGAATCGCAACCCATGCGGTTTTAAATCTACGAAATAACAATTTTAAATATGTATACCTACAGACTTGACCCAGTTAGCAAGCGATTCCTTAAAGAAAAACACCCAGTTATATGATTCTTGACCACTATACGTGAATTTTGTGACGTGCATAAGAGGAGAGATGTGGAAAGACCAGCAGAGAGCTAATTAGTAAGCAAAATACCTGCCGAAGCCTGTCCTGACAGCAAACGGCACAAAATATTTTGGCGCTGTATTCACAACGCGAATCCGCGAGAATAGTGTGCCTCCTCACTGCTGGATTCCAGAGATTGATGTGAAATAGGGTCTATGGCATGGCGTTAAGTCAGGCTGACCAATCAGAGCACTTCTCCCTACATCTCCCTACAATCACTGATAGGTCAGTGTGATTTCACGTCTTAGTGCGACTATGCTCCGCATGTATGGGGCAACCTCTAGGATTTACGGTACGCCGGTACTACAACTTCATATCACGTCATTTCTGTTGACTTTCAACTACGTAATATGAAATACCTATATTTAAAGCGGGGGACACTAGTATAAGTATATCATTTTAACATGAAAAACCGCTGGAGTTAGACACCAAATATCTACATTCTTATGCGATGCGCCATGTAAATTATGTATGTTTAGATACGATAAGTACTCTCATGAGACTGGATGCGTCCGTACAGACCAGAACAGGATGTAAGTCAGAGAAATCATTCTGGTACGCAATTGGTGCGAATAAAACAGTCGGCAGGAAGTAGTCGCGGTCATGCTAAAGTAGGAGCACGATTCGAGTTCTAAGAATACATTGTGCAACCCTTCATGCCGTACCTGGTTTCACTTTTTAAAACAATTTTTTTTATCCTGTATTACTATAGTCTGCCTCACTCTTGGATGACAGTAAAGACACCCATTATTCTAAAAAAAACACGGCCTCCAAAATTAATTTTTGTTTCGAACAAGGAGAATGATCTAAAAGAATTAAGAAAAAGAGTTTAGCAATAACTACAATTTCCATTTCTGTGGTCTACCCGACCCTAGATATGGCAAACATTACTCTCATTTAAGAGTGAGGTTGATTCTAATGACATCAAATAGTAGTCAACACTACTTTAACATTACAATAGTTTCATGTAATTCAAGTAAGTGAATCTCATCAAGAGAGTGCCCACCATGCAGGGTTCTTAGATTTATACCAACCAAGATTTGACGTCCGCAGCTTAGGTTGGGGAACTGAGAACGGATGCGATAGGCGACAGAACATTACAAAATAGTACTTGTATATCACTGGCCGCATTTTTCATTTTCACTATAATTAGGTGAAACGTATTCTAGAGTCGTACTAAATCGCGACGAGTTGAAATCAGAGCGTCTTGGATGGAGCTTAGCCCAAGCCCAAGGGAGGCTCAGACCCATCCTGCGATCACTACAATTTACAAGGCTTATAACCTATCAATCAAAAATAAGTTACCCTAAAGTGCACTCTATATATGCAAAACGCCAAAACATCTGAAGTGAAATGTCATCGGGGACTGAACAAGTCCAAAGTATGTCGATACCATTTCAATGTCTTGATTCAACTCTAATGTTTTTCGGCATACGAAACCATACAGAGTAAAAACGAAAAGACGGGGTTCAGATTCGCCGTGGTTTGTTAACGACAACGAAACTTTAATAGCGTCTTTGCCTTGTCAGTGATGGTCTGAAATCAACAGCAGAGAGTTCGGCTCCGAATACTGATACAATAAACAATAAAACTCTCAACATAAACAATTAACAGGGTCCTTAGAAATTTTCAGTTCTCCTCCATCTGAAACCGAAAACACATTTTGGTTCGCGTAAAGTGCACTATTGTGAGTTCGGGGAAAGATATGTTGAGTGTGTTCATTCAAATTAGCATTCCTTTTAACCTAAACATAGTGTGTGATTCTCAATTATATATTATTTGTGAAGGCCAACACTGCAAAATTACCTTACTCCCGAGCATTCGTACGTTTGTGTAAACAGAAGCGCGCTTTCGTATATTTATCAGTAGCTACCTCACCTACATGTAAATTCTAAGAACAGAACCTGTTCCACTTACCTCTTACTATTTCTTATACTTTCGAAATTACTTCTTCACCGAACTGCCTTTTCCACTTGGCGTTTGCCTGTAATAGAAGTTCCAGTAACATTAAAGATACGAACGCTTAAACTTAAACAATTGTTTTAATTTTGAGAGGAATAAGAAAAAAATTAAGTGGATAGAGGTACCGTGCAGCGAAATTTCAACACAGTGAACTGAATCTAAACGGAAAGTACAGCCATTACGCAGTATGTATGTTTTAAAAACTAGGCATACCAAAAAAGCTACAGTATTATACTGAGAACGGAACTTACTTATTTTCCTTAGATGGTGTAACTGAATCCAGGCCCATTTCCGCCAGAGCTCGCAGAGCTGTCGCTGCCGCCTGAATCGAATCAAAACCAAATTACCCCTGCTTTCAACGGAGACTAAAAGTAACAAATATTTAAGTAGCATGAAGTAGTTTAATACGTTGAAATGGTTTATTATACTCCAGAACAAAGATTCCGCCAAAAGTCCTGATGTCAGAGATTCCGCAACAGTACTGATGTCAGAAAGCGCCACTTTGTTTTCATCCGTAAGTTTTCATTTCAAATCGGCAAAAAAATCTAAGCATGGCACAGAAAGGAGACAGTATACTGTGTTTATTACACAGTTAATCAACAGAGCTATAACAGAACTAAAAAATAATTGAAAAAACCCCCACCTGGTTATGGGACTCTTCTATAGTGGTAGCAGAACCGTGGCAGACTTGCGGCGGGTCCGTTGATAGTGATAGCAGAGTCAGGTGCTCCCTGTGGTTGGCCTGGAAATAGCATAGATATGATTTAAAACTGAAGAGTACGAATTGTTATCCCTAACACGGGAAAAAAATCTGTTTTGCATTTAGGTATCTGTTAGTTCGAGTAGTCTATATTTAATATTAGATAACTGGCTTTGTGGCATCTCTTTTCCAGTCTCGTTCATCAGGCACTTCGCCGAACTTTTCCAATATACATTCCTCATGAGCACTTGAGCATTGTTGAGTCTCTAAATAAATCATGGGGAGATGCTTTTTGAACAAGCCTCGGGTCAAATGTGGACTAGCCGCTAGAGGAACTAATTTTACTAACTGCTCTTCCTACCCATCTTAAACTGCACGACGCCTAGAGGTATTTAGTTTAACGTTTAAGCACAACGGATAATTCGACACTGTTATGTGGGTAAAAATATTGTACTCCTCCTCAGTCCTGTTCACCGCAATGGAAACTGAATCCACTGAAAGGCAAATGCGAAAACAAACAGAGAAAAAGGTCCTGAACTCACCTTCGGGTAGTCTGAAAAAACCACTTCGAAATTGAGTAGATTACTGAGGTAGAGAAGTTGGTCTTTTGGACTGAACCCTTTGGAATGCCCCGCCGGTGTCACTGACGCTTGAGCAGCAGGCTCTTGTGTTTCGCCCGTCGACTTTTTTTCTGTATCTGCAAAAATAATAAAATAATTAGTAATAAACTTACTGCGAAAAGGAACAAGATTTAGGAGCTAAAATATTCAGCAGTTTCCACGGAAAAGTCATTGAACACCATTCTGGTGGCACATACACTTGTATTCAAGGTGCACATGAGTGATTATTCAAAAAGAAGTTTCTATGGCATCGCTCGCGCGAAAAATTTATTTTTAACATCAGATTTCTTCACAGTTTCCTCGAAAAAGTCAGGAAAAAACATCGACTATGTCTTCAGTCTGCTCAAGTTCGTCATCTGTTGACCTGACAAAATAGAAGTAAAAACAGAAACCTTCAAGTGCTAGGCTCCGCGTACACCTTCTATGTCCACTGACGAGTCGTGGGGTCAGAAATAAAATAGCTTCTAACGAAAATTTAATTTCAAGACTTTGTTTCCCATGGTCCTAGGTGTCCCTTGAGTCGAAAAAAGTGAATTTTGAAAAAGATTGCCCGCCTGTCCGCTCGTTATTAGCAAGCGCCTGTACCGCATTCGATAGATTTTGATGCAATCATTAAACAAAATAATGCTGATGGGATTTGAATATGTTCCCAAAAATAATCAGAATTTCACTCACCGTTTCTTACGTAAATAACTTACGGTAATAACTCGGAAAATTGGTTCTACAACTTGATTTACCAGAGGAGGGGGGAAAGCCTTGTTGATCTGTGAGCAGCAGTAACCCTGGCGCCAGCTGCCTCCCGCTGCTTCCTGCAGGGGTCTCCTGCTTAACATCCGGCTGTAAGAACCAAATATTAAATTAACACAATTTATTTTCTGATATAGTTTTTTAGCCTCCGAAGAAGCAGGAAAAATGTTTCAAGAGTAATATCCAAATCCCAGCATACAAGGTCAAGCATCTCGAAAACATACTCCGTGCTCTATTATCTTGATCAATTAGTTATTCCATAACTAATTTTACAGATATATTTAAAGAGAGATCATCTTTCCTCTCTTTTGACACAAGAGCACACAAGGAATAATTTACCTTGACATCTTTAATGGCACTGCCAGAGCTTTCTTCTGATTTCCCCTCAATCTTGGCAAGCAAATTTTGCGCTGCGTATTTCTTTGCAACCTTTTTGTTAGGGCCCGAACCCACTGCAGTCATCTCCCCGATTGCCACCTGAAAGGGTCGATGAATATAACACGGTGCACAACATTTTTGGCAAGAGATCCAGCAAAAGAAACAAAAGCAAGCACAAACTACATCAGCTCGATATTTTTCGGTCGGCTGAAAATTTGCACATCGTAATAACTTATAGTAACCGGAAGTTATTTTATCTGTTCCAAATCGATGACAAACTCCCGCCTATAATGCCATCTCTTCAGCCCGAACATGCATCTGCTATTTGTTTACGTTTTTTTTTTTTTTTTACCATTTGTTGAGGACACCGTTGGATATTTAAATGTTCTCAGATATAGAAAGACATCATACTATATTTCAGAAAATCTAAATATCCAAGTGTCCTTAAGAAATGGTCGGAAAAAACTACACAAATAGCAAATGTATTTTCAGTCTTAATGACAAACTCCCACATATATTGCCATACCTCCATGACAAATTCCCGCTTTCGATTTGCTCCCTTTTCTTCCAAAAGAGTGTAGACCGGTTCTCGCTCCTTTTTGACTTGCTGAATTTGAATAAGTCGCGAAATAGGGTTCATCTCTTCTGGAGTTTCTGCTTCAGGCTTCGGTTCCTGCTGAATTTGGCAATGCAGTGAGTTACAAGACCAATCAATAACCACATAATATAAAGCTGAAAACTTAAATTTTTTAAAAATATGAATTTAACTGGACATGGTGTTTAAAACTAGCCAAAAATAATTACCTGCTGCGCCCAAGATTCTGTGCCCAGATTCCTGTGAAGACGTTCCCTACTAATATTCAACGGTGAAAGATGGGAAAGAACGGATAAGAAACTTAAGGTGAGTGGCGACGACAGTTTCAAAGACAGAAGAGAATATAGAAAGGTTCTCGGTATGAAGGGTCTTACCTGCGTGACTTTAATTAAGTTACGTGTTTTCTTCTTGGTCTGCAGTGGTTTCCGTTTTAACCGGGAGAGGCTGATTGAGCTGACGATGGAAGGGGAAAGGGGAGGAAGCTTCTTCAGCTCTTGCAACATGTTTTCTGCAGCACGCTTTTTGGATAACTGAGAAGAAAATGAAAATATTGTCTTAGAGTAGCACAAAAAACTAAAGTATGCATATTTTTAGCTGAATACAAAACCACCAAAAGCATTTTTATTAACAAGTTTCCGATTAAAATATGGAACAATAAAAAATAAATAATAATGATAACGCAAGCGCCGCTCAGACACCTATGTTCGAGGATTCAACATTCAAAACATAAAATAAATAATTGCACATTCCAACATCAATTTTTCAAGTCAAATCCAGAAATTCGATGGAAAGAATAATCCACCAACCTTTTTTCCATTTCCCTCTCCTTCAGACTTGAAGTCACCAACGAGACACTCGGTGACGAACGTCTTCATATGCGGTGGGCCCTTCTCGCTGACTACGGTAAATGCAACATTCAGGTTCCGCTTGAGAGCAATCTCATGCACCAGGCTGATGGGTGACTTAATCGAGCTGTCGAGGTCTGATTCCAGCCCTATACCTAGAAAACACATAGAAGGCTCAAGTGACAGTCACCATTCAATGCGGCTGGTTTGCGTTTCTTTCTGAGGAAACTGTCGAGTTTTTTTAGTTTTGGGATATCATAAAAAAACTATTTTCTATCCTAGGTCAGCGGCGGATCCAGAGCAAAAAGGGCTTGAGTCCTGGGTGACATTTTTTGGGAGCCGCAAAACTAGAGCAGTCCTGAGTGGCGGAAAGTTGAATTTGCCCTGTAAAGCATAAAAACTAGAAAGTTATAAAAACACTGTTGTACGACATGAATGGCCGTATACATCTAGATAAATTGCCAACTAACTTAAATCCGAACTATAGCGGCATTTTCATCGATATGAAAAGGAATACTTCTGTCCCTTTTAAACGGTTTCGTACACCTTCGTCGTAAAATATACGAAAACTGAATTCGAAGTATGGAAAGCTCGCAAGTGACCTGGTTCAGGAGACGTACTGGCAGCTGACTCGGGTAGCGGGAGCAGCCTCAGATGACTAAGAGCCATAGCCGCGGCGCCGTGCCGCGCTGCCTGCGGAGTGTTGCCTTCACCGAAGAACTCCGCACTTCCGACTTTCAGTGACACTTTATAGGTACAATTCTGCATATACGGTGGTCGGATTGGCATCCTGCTACCGCGCTATAAAAAGCAAATCAAGCATTAATTTCTCTCAGCCACCTAACAACAATAGCTTATAGGATGTTTACGTAACATTATCTTTTAACATCCCTACTCTCTGTATAAACTTTGGCGCCTGAAACCCATAGAAGTAGCGCGATACCCGCGCATCTTACGGTTCAGAAAAGGTGGCTAGGGAGGGCATGAGTGCCTTAAAGAACCAGTCTAGTAACCCGTTTATGGACAGAAGGACCAAAAATTGTTTCTTTCTTAAACGAAGTGTCTGCCTTATCGCCATTAGAAAGAAATCTGAAGAAGTCTAAGGTTGGTTTGGTGACTACAAGGCGCTCGACAGCAGGCAGCTGCACAGCCTTTTTGCCATAATTAGAAAGAGCTCTGAAGAAGTCTAATGTTAGTGTGGTGACTACAAGGCCTCGACAGCAGGCAGCTGCACAGCCATTTTGAAATTTCAACTTTCCTTACATTGTTTATTCCACCGATGTCATATACTTTCCTAACGGATCGATAGTATTTGATAAAGATGTTAATGTTAAATTTACTCTTTCAAAGCGAGAATTTTATTCTTGACACCAAAACGTAAATTTTAAAAGGCACAGTTACAGCAGCTACCGGAACCCTTACAGGAGGTCACGAGACAGCTGCTCCGAAACCTATTGAATATTTTATTGTTTTGTTTTTACTGTCAACTTACAAAAGTAGACATCTAGTGATGAAGTTAAAGAGACATAAAAGATGCGATATTTCAGAACATGTGTAAATTTCCAATGACGTGCTATTACGAAATGTTACCAAACAGAATCGTATCCACAGCCTTAAGTTTGCTTACCCCATAGGGACGACGGAAGGCGTAGCTCTGCTGTGGCTGATACACGTGACCTTGAGGACACTCCACCAGTTTATAAACGGCTGGTTCACCCCTCTTCATGGCTATGGCATTCAACTCAACTGTTGGCGTCATATTCGCTGCAAAACAAAATTTGCTGTTAGGTCATTCTTTCTTTCGATTCAATATACCAATCACCGGTAACTTGGAACAAAGCTCTACAAAACACTCAAAACAGTTCTCCAATAACTTCACTGACTTCAGTAAAGAGGCCGAATCAAAATGAACCACTTCCTTCAAACAATTCTGCATGAAGTAATTCACTGCTTGTAATATTATCGGGTGGGAACGCAGTGAAACTCTTCTGATGAGTCATGGGCTAGATTAGGTCTGTGGTGTCGACTAATGAGCCAAATGAGAAAGAGGACACAGATTCGAGTCCCAACATTTGAGACTTCTTCCTCGCATTCTATCTTTTCCTTTAAGCTGAGGATGTCATCTTTTTTCATTACATAGGGTGCAAAAACCACCGCGGCGCACACATACCCTACACCACACGCACTAACCTACTAAAACCTATCCAAAACGTTGGCGCGGGGGGCTAAATGGACGCGCAGCTTTGCCAGACTTCACCAGCCGGTCATTTTCCGACCCAATCTAGCACATTCATTTTCAAGCACCATTTCAAGTTACCATTTATATACATAGTTATAGTCACCCCTCAACTATATACATTAATAAACAAGTGAAAATTACTCTTGCCCATCGGAAGGTGCTTGTTG